>JARGYO010000046.1:0-1200000 GCA_029206835.1 Rana muscosa
CTTCCTAAAACATTTTAAAAATTTCAAAAAATGCAAGGGGTGTGCTCCAAAATTTGTTTCACGCATTTTACCCATTGTGCCATCTTTTTAGAAAGAATGACCAGAGGGATTAATATATAAGTAGATTACCGCCTTAAAACGCCAAGAACAATCTGAGAATACCCATTTTCTTACACCGGAATGAAACCACCAAAAGTCAAAAACATCATCAATGTGATGTCACTAAAACAGGAAGTGTCTCTTAAACAAATTTTCATTGTCCATTTTCCATTTCACTCATTGTTTCATCATTGTGGAGGCTTTTGAGTCCGTTTTACTGTCTGTTCTGCATTCCTGAGACATTTTTCAAAATTTGGGATAAATGTAAAGGGCGTGACCAGAAATTTTTATTTTATGCCTTTGTATGCATTGTGCCATCCTTTTAAGAAAGAATGACCAGAGGGATAAAATATGAGTTGTTTCAGCATTAAAAAGAAAAGAACAATCTGAGAGTACCCATTTTCTTAAAACGGAAGTGAAACCACCAAAAGTCAAAAACATCATCAATGTGACGTCACTAAAACAGGAAGTGTCTCTTAAACAAATTTTCATTGTCCATTTTCCATTTCACTCATTGTTTCATCATTGTGGAGTGCTTTTGAGCCTGTTTTACTGTCTTTTTTGCATTCCTGAGACATTTTCAAAATTTGGAAAAATGCAAAGGGCGATGACCTGAAATTTTTATTTTATGCCTTTGTATGCATTGTGCCATCTTTTTTAAGAAAGAATGACCAGAGGATTAAATATGAGTAGATTTCCACCTTAAAAAACGGCAAGAACAATCTGAGAGTACCCATTTTCTTAAATTGGAATGTGAAACCACCAAAAGTCAAAAACATCATCAATGTGACGTCACCAAAACAGGAAGTTGGTCTTAAACAAATTTTCATTGTCCAGTTTTCCATTTCAACTCATTGTTTCATCATTGTGGAGGGCTTTTGAAACCATTTTAATACCTTTTCTGCCTTCCTAAAACATTTTTAAAAATTTCAAAAATGCAAGGGGTGTGCTCCAAAATTTGTTTCATGCATTTTTACCCATTGTGCCATCTTTTTTAAGAAAGAACGACTAGAGGGATTAAATATGAGTAGATTTCCGCTTAAAACGCCAAGAGCAATCTGAGAGTACCCATTTTCTTAAATTGGAAGTGAAACCACCAAAAGTTAATAAATGTCATCAATGTGACATCACCAAAACAGGAAGTTGGTCTTAAACAAATTTTCATGTCTATTTTCCATTTCACTCATTGTTTCATCATTGTGGAGGGCTTTTGAGCCCATTTTAATATCTTTTCTGCCTTCCTGAGACATTTTTAAAAATTTCAAAAAATGCAAGGGTGTGCTCCAAAATTTGTTTCACGCATTTTACCATTGTGCCATCTTTTTTAAGAAAGAATGACACAGAGGGATTAAATATGAGTAGATTTCCGCCTTAAAACGCCAAGAACAATCTGAGAATACCATTTTCTTAACGGAATGAAACCACCAAAAGTCAAAAACATCATCAATGTGATGTCACTAAAACAGAAGTGTCTCTTAAACAAATTTTCATTGTCCATTTTCTATTTCACTCATTGTTTCATCATTGTGGAGGGCTTTTGAGTCCGTTTTACTGTCGTTCTCTCGCATTCCATGAGACATTTTTCAAAATTTGGAAAAATGTAAAGGGCGTGACCAGAAATTTTTATTTATTGCCTTTGTATGCATTGTGCCATCCTTTTAAGAAAGAATGACCAGAGGATAAAATATGAGTTGTTTCAGCATTAAAAGAAAATAACAATCTGAGAGTACCCATTTCTTAAATCGGAGTGAAACCACCAAAATGTCAAAAACATCATCAATGTGACATCACTAAAACAGGAAGTGTCTCTTAAAGAAATTTTCATTGTCCATTTTCCATTTCACTCATTGTTTCATCATTGTGGAGGGCTTTGAGCCTGTTTTACTGTCTTTTTTGCATTCCTGAGACATTTTTCAAAATTTGGAAAAATGCAAAGGGCGTGACCTGAAATTTTAATTTATGCCATTGTATGCATTGTGCCATCTTTTTTATGAAAGAATGACCAGGGGGATTAATATGAGTAGATTTCCGCCTTAAAACGCCAAGAACAATCTGAGAGTACCCATTTTCTTAAATTGGAAGTGAAACCACAAAAGTCAAAAACATCATCAATGTGACGTCACCAAACAGGAAGTTGGTCTTAAACAAATTTTCATTGTCTATTTTCCATTTCACTCATTGTTTCATCATTGTGGAGGGCTTTTGAGCCCATTTTAATATCTTTTCTGCCTTCCTGAGACATTTTTAAAAATTTCAAAAAATGCCCCGAAATGTATGTTTTACACATTTTTACCTATTTTGCCATCTTTTTTAAGAAAGAATGACCAGAGGGGTTAAATATAAGCAGATTTCCACCTTAAAACGCCAAGAACAACCTAAGAATACCTATTTTCTTAAACCGGAAGTGAAACCACCAAAAGTCAAAAACATCATCAATGTGACGTCACCAAAACAGGAAGTGGCTCTTAAACAAATTTTCATTGTCCATTTTCCATTTCACTCATTGTTTCATCATTGTGAAGGGCTTTTGATCCCGTTTTAATTTCTTTTTTGCATTCCTGAGACATTTTTCAAAATTTTGAAAAATGCAAAGGGCGTGACCTGAAATTTTTATTTTATGCCTTTGTATGCATTGTGCCATCTTTTTTAAGAAAGAATGACCAGAGGGATGAATATGAGTTGTTTCAGCATTAAAAAGAAAATATTAATCTAAGAGTACCCATTTTCTTAAATCAGAAGTGAAACTAAAAAAAGTCAAAAACGTCATCAATGTGACGTCACCAAAACAGGAAGTTGGTCTTAAACACATTTTCATTGTCCATTTTCCATTTCACTCATTGTTTCATCATTGTGGATGGCTTTTTGAAACCATTTTAATACCTTTTCTGCCTTCCTAAAACATTTTTAAAAATTTCAAAAAATGCAAGGGGTGTGCTCCAAAATTTGTTTCACGCATTTTTACCCATTGTGCCATCTTTTTTAAGAAAGAATGACCAGAGAGATTAAATATGAGTAGATTTCCGCCTTAAAACGCCAAGAACAATCTGAGAATACCCATTTTCTTACACCGGAATGAAACCACCAAAAGTCAAAAACATCATCAATGTGACGTCACTAAAACAGGAAGTGTCTCTTAAACAAATTTTCATTGTCCATTTTCCATTTCACTCATTGTTTCATCATTGTGGAGGGCTTTTGAGTCCGTTTTACTGTCTGTTCTGCATTCCTGAGACATTTTTCAAAATTTGGAAAAATGTAAAGGGCGTGACCAGAAATTTTTATTTTATGCCTTTGTATGCATTGTGCCATCCTTTTAAGAAAGAATGACCAGAGGGATAAAATATGAGTTGTTTCAGCATTAAAAAGAAAAGAACAATCTGAGAGTACCCATTTTCTTAAATCGGAAGTGAAACCACCAAAAGTCAAAAACATCATCAATGTGACGTCACTAAAACAGGAAGTGTCTCTTAAACAAATTTTCATTGTCCATTTTCCATTTCACTCATTGTTTCATCATTGTGGAGGGCTTTTGAGTCCGTTTTACTGTCTTTTCTGCAATCCTGAGACATTTTTTAAAATTTGGAAAAATGTAAAGGGCGTGACCAGAAATTTTTATTTTATGCCTTTGTATGCATTGTGCCATCCTTTTAAGAAAGAATGACCAGAGGGATAAAATATGAGTTGTTTCAGCATTAAAAAGAAAAGAACAATCTGAGAGTACCCATTTTCTTAAATCGGAAGTGAAACCACCAAATGTCAAAAACATCATCAATGTGACGTCACTAAAACAGGAAGTGTCTCTTAAACAAATTTTCATTGTCCATTTTCCATTTCACTCATTGTTTCATTATTGTGGAGGGCTTTTGAGCCTGTTTTACTGGCTTTTTTGCATTCCTGAGACATTTTTCAAAATTTGGAAAAATGCAAAGGGCGTGACCTGAAATTTTTATTTTATGCCTTTGTATGCATTGTGCCATCTTTTTTAAGAAAGAATGACCAGAGGGATGAATATGAGTTGTTTCAGCATTAAAAAGAAAAGATTAATCTAAGAGTACCCATTTTCTTAAATCAGAAGTGAATCCACCAAAAGTCAAAAACGTCATCAATGTGACGTCACCAAAACAGGAAGTTGGTCTTAAACAAATTTTCATTGTCCATTTTCCATTTCACTCAATGTTTCATCATTGTGGAGGGCTTTTGAAACCATTTTAATACCTTTTCTGCCTTCCTAAAACATTTTTAAAAATGTCAAAAAATGCAAGGGGTGTGCTCCAAAATTTGTTTCACGCATTTTTACCCATTGTGCCATCTTTTTTAAGAAAGAATGACCAGAGGGATTAAATATGAGTAGATTTCCGCCTTAAAACGCCAAGAACAATCTGAGAATACCCATTTTCTTACACCGGAATGAAACCACCAAAAGTCAAAAATGTCATCAATGTGATGTCACTAAAACAGGAAGTGTCTCTTAAACAAATTTTCATTGTCCATTTTCCATTTCATTCATTGTTTCATCATTGTGGAGGGCTTTTGAGCCTGTTTTACTGTCTTTTTTGCATTCCTGAGACATTTTTCAAAATTTGGAAAAATGCAAAGGGTGTGACCGGAAATTTTTATTTTATGCCTTTGTATGCATTGTGCCATCTTTTTTAAGAAAGAATGACCACAGGGATTAAATATGAGTAGATTTCCACCTTAAAACGCCAAGAACAATCTGAGAATACCCATTTTCTTACACCGGATTAAAACCACCAAAAGTCAAAAACATCATCAATGTGACGTCACTAAAACAGGAAGTGTCTCGTAAACAAATTTTCATTGTCCATTTTCCATTTCACTCATTGTTTCATCATTGTGGAGGGCCTTTGAGTCCGTTTTACTGTCTTTTCTGCATTCCTGAGACATTTTTCAAAATTTAGAAAAATGTAAAGGGCGTGACCAGAAATTTTTATTTTATGCCTTTGTATGCATTGTGCCATCCTTTTAAGAAAGAATTACCAGAGGGATAAAATATGAGTTGTTTCAGCATTAAAAAGAAAAGAACAATCTGAGAGTACCCATTTTCTTAAATCGGAAGTGAAACCACCAAATGTCAAAAACATCATCAATGTGACGTCACTAAAACAGGAAGTGTCTCTTAAACAAATTTTCATTGTCCATTTTCCATTTCACTCATTGTTTCATCATTGTGGAGGGCTTTTGAGCCTGTTTTACTGTCTTTTTTGCATTCCTGAGACATTTTTCAAAATTTGGAAAAATGCAAAGGGCGTGACCTGAAATTTTTATTTTATGCCTTTGTATGCATTGTGCCATCTTTTTTTAAGAAAGAATGACCAGAGGGATTAAATATGAGTAGATTTCCGCCTTAAAACGCCAAGAACAATCTGAGAGTACCCATTTTCATAAATTGGAAGTGAAACCACCAAAAGTCAAAAACGTCATCAATGTGACATCACCAAAACAGGAAGTTGGTCTTAAACAAATTTTCATTGTCTATTTTCCATTTCACTCATTGTTTCATCATTGTGGAGGGCTTTTGAGCCCATTTTAATATATTTTCTGCCTTCCTGAGACATTTTTAAAAATTTCAAAAAATGCAAGGGGCGTGCCCCAAAATGTATGTTTTACACATTTTTACCTATTTTGCCATCTTTTTTAAGAAATAATGACCAGAGGGATTAAATATAAGCAGATTTCCACCTTAAAACGCCAAGAACAACCTAAGAATACCTATTTTCTTAAACCGGAAGTGAAACCACCAAAAGTCAAAAACATCATCAATGTGACGTCACCAAAACAGGAAGTGGCTCTTAAACAAATTTTCATTGTCCATTTTCCATTTCACTCATTGTTTCATCATTGTGGAGGGCTTTTGATCCCGTTTTAATTTCTTTTTTGCATTCCTGAGACATTTTTCAAAATTTGGAAAAATGCAAAGGGCGTGACCTGAAATTTTTATTTTATGCCTTTGTATGCATTGTGCCATCTTTTTTAAGAAAGAATGACCAGAGGGATGAATATGAGTTGTTTCAGCATTAAAAAGAAAAGATTAATCTAAGAGTACCCATTTTCTTAAATCAGAAGTAAATCCACCAAAAGTCAAAAACATCATCAATGTGACGTCACCAAAACAGGAAGTTGGTCTTAAACAAATTTTCATTGTCCATTTTCCATTTCACTCATTGTTTCATCATTGTGGAGGGCTTTTGAAACCATTTTAATACCTTTTCTGCCTTCCTAAAACATTTTTAAAAATTTCAAAAAATGCAAGGGGTGTGCTCCAAAATTTGTTTCACGCATTTTTACCCATTGTGCCATCTTTTTTAAGAAAGAATGACCAGAGGGATTAAATATGAGTAGATTTCCGCCTTAAAACGCCAAGAACAATCTGAGAATACCCATTTTCTTACACCGGAATGAAACCACCAAAAGTCAAAAATGTCATCAATGTGATGTCACTAAAACAGGAAGTGTCTCTTAAACAAATTTTCATTGTCCATTTTCCATTTCACTCATTGTTTCATCATTGTGGAGGGCTTTTGAGCCTGTTTTACTGTCTTTTTTGCATTCCTGAGACATTTTTCAAAATTTGGAAAAATGCAAAGGGTGTGACCGGAAATTTTTATTTTATGCCTTTGTATGCATTGTGCCATCTTTTTTAAGAAAGAATGACCAGAGGGATTAAATATGAGTAGATTTCCGCCTTAAAACGCCAAGAACAATCTGAGAATACCCATTTTCTTACACCGGATTAAAACCACCAAAAGTCAAAAACGTCATCAATGTGACGTCACTAAAACAGGAAGTGTCTCGTAAACAAATTTTCATTGTCCATTTTCCATTTCACTCATTGTTTCATCATTGTGGAGGGCCTTTGAGTCCGTTTTACTGTCTTTTCTGCATTCCTGAGACATTTTTCAAAATTTGGAAAAATGTAAAGGGCGTGACCAGAAATTTTTATTTTATGCCTTTGTATGCATTGTGCCATCCTTTTAAGAAAGAATTACCAGAGGGATAAAATATGAGTTGTTTCAGCATTAAAAAGAAAAGAACAATCTGAGAGTACCCATTTTCTTAAATCGGAAGTGAAACCACCAAATGTCAAAAACATCATCAATGTGACGTCACTAAAACAGGAAGTGTCTCTTAAACAAATTTTCATTGTCCATTTTCCATTTCACTCATTGTTTCATCATTGTGGAGGGCTTTTGAGCCTGTTTTACTGTCTTTTTTGCATTCCTGAGACATTTTTCAAAATTTGGAAAAATGCAAAGGGGGTGACCTGAAATTTTATTTTATGCCTTTGTATGCATTGTGCCATCTTTTTTAAGAAAGAATGACCAGAGGGATTAAATATGAGTAGATTTCCGCCTTAAAACGCCAAGAACAATCTGAGAGTACCCATTTTCTTAAATTGGAAGTGAAACCACCAAAAGTCAAAAACGTCATCAATGTGACATCACCAAAACAGGAAGTTGGTCTTAAACAAATTTTCATTGTCTATTTTCCATTTCACTCATTGTTTCATCATTGTGGAGGGCTTTTGAGCCCATTTTAATATATTTTCTGCCTTCCTGAGACATTTTTAAAAATTTCAAAAAATGCAAGGGGCGTGCCCCAAAATGTATGTTTTACACATTTTTACCTATTTTGCCATCTTTTTTAAGAAATAATGACCAGAGGGATTAAATATAAGCAGATTTCCACCTTAAAACGCCAAGAACAACCTAAGAATACCTATTTTCTTAAACCGGAAGTGAAACCACCAAAAGTCAAAAACATCATCAATGTGACGTCACCAAAACAGGAAGTGGCTCTTAAACAAATTTTCATTGTCCATTTTCCATTTCACTCATTGTTTCATCATTGTGGAGGGCTTTTGATCCCGTTTTAATTTATTTTTTGCATTCCTGAGACATTTTTCAAAATTTGGAAAAATGCAAAGGGCGTGACCTGAAATTTTTATTTTATGCCTTTGTATGCATTGTGCCATCTTTTTAAAGAAAGAATGACCAGACGGATGAATATGAGTTGTTTCAGCATTAAAAAGAAAAGATTAATCTAAGAGTACCCATTTTCTTAAATCAGAAGTGAATCCACCAAAAGTCAAAAACATCATCAATGTGACATCACCAAAACAGGAAGTTGGTCTTAAACAAATTTTCATTGTCCATTTTCCATTTCACTCATTGTTTCATCATTGTGGAGGGCTTTTGAAACCATTTTAATACCTTTTCTGCCTTCCTAAAACATTTTTAAAAATTTCAAAAAATGCAAGGGGTGTGCTCCAAAATTTGTTTCACGCATTTTTACCCATTGTGCCATCTTTTTTAAGAAAGAATGACCAGAGGGATTAAATATGAGTAGATTTCCGCCTTAAAACGCCAAGAACAATCTGAGAATACCCATTTTCTTACACCGGAATGAAACCACCAAAAGTCAAAAATGTCATCAATGTGATGTCACTAAAACAGGAAGTGTCTCTTAAACAAATTTTCATTGTCCATTTTCCATTTCACTCATTGTTTCATCATTGTGGAGGGCTTTTGAGCCTGTTTTACTGTCTTTTTTGCATTCCTGAGACATTTTTCAAAATTTGGAAAAATGCAAAGGGTGTGACCGGAAATTTTTATTTTATGCCTTTGTACCCATTGTGCCATCTTTTTTAAGAAAGAATGACCAGAGGGATTAAATATGAGTAGATTTCCGCCTTAAAACGCCAAGAACAATCTGAGAATACCCATTTTCTTACACCGGAATGAAACCACCAAAAGTCAAAAATGTCATCAATGTGATGTCACTAAAACAGGAAGTGTCTCTTAAACAAATTTTCATTGTCCATTTTCCATTTCACTCATTGTTTCATCATTGTGGAGGGCCTTTGAGTCCGTTTTACTGTCTTTTCTGCATTCCTGAGACATTTTTCAAAATTTGGAAAAATGTAAAGGGCGTGACCAGAAATTTTTATTTTATGCCTTTGTATGCATTGTGCCATCCTTTTAAGAAAGAATTACCAGAGGGATAAAATATGAGTTGTTTCAGCATTAAAAAGAAAAGAACAATCTGAGAGTACCCATTTTCTTAAATCGGAAGTGAAACCACCAAATGTCAAAAACATCATCAATGTGACGTCACTAAAACAGGAAGTGTCTCTTAAACAAATTTTCATTGTCCATTTTCCATTTCACTCATTGTTTCATCATTGTGGAGGGCTTTTGAGCCTGTTTTACTGTCTTTTTTGCATTCCTGAGACATTTTTCAAAATTTGGAAAAATGCAAAGGGGGTGACCTGAAATTTTTATTTTATGCCTTTGTATGCATTGTGCCATCTTTTTTAAGAAAGAATGACCAGAGGGATTAAATATGAGTAGATTTCCGCCTTAAAACGCCAAGAACAATCTGAGAGTACCCATTTTCTTAAATTGGAAGTGAAACCACCAAAAGTCAAAAACGTCATCAATGTGACATCACCAAAACAGGAAGTTGGTCTTAAACAAATTTTCATTGTCTATTTTCCATTTCACTCATTGTTTCATCATTGTGGAGGGCTTTTGAGCCCATTTTAATATATTTTCTGCCTTCCTGAGACATTTTTAAAAATTTCAAAAAATGCAAGGGGCGTGCCCCAAAATGTATGTTTTACACATTTTTACCTATTTTGCCATCTTTTTTAAGAAATAATGACCAGAGGGATTAAATATAAGCAGATTTCCACCTTAAAACGCCAAGAACAACCTAAGAATACCTATTTTCTTAAACCGGAAGTGAAACCACCAAAAGTCAAAAACATCATCAATGTGACGTCACCAAAACAGGAAGTGGCTCTTAAACAAATTTTCATTGTCCATTTTCCATTTCACTCATTGTTTCATCATTGTGGAGGGCTTTTGATCCCGTTTTAATTTATTTTTTGCATTCCTGAGACATTTTTCAAAATTTGGAAAAATGCAAAGGGCGTGACCTGAAATTTTTATTTTATGCCTTTGTATGCATTGTGCCATCTTTTTAAAGAAAGAATGACCAGACGGATGAATATGAGTTGTTTCAGCATTAAAAAGAAAAGATTAATCTAAGAGTACCCATTTTCTTAAATCAGAAGTGAATCCACCAAAAGTCAAAAACATCATCAATGTGACATCACCAAAACAGGAAGTTGGTCTTAAACAAATTTTCATTGTCCATTTTCCATTTCACTCATTGTTTCATCATTGTGGAGGGCTTTTGAAACCATTTTAATACCTTTTCTGCCTTCCTAAAACATTTTTAAAAATTTCAAAAAATGCAAGGGGTGTGCTCCAAAATTTGTTTCACGCATTTTTACCCATTGTGCCATCTTTTTTAAGAAAGAATGACCAGAGGGATTAAATATGAGTAGATTTCCGCCTTAAAACGCCAAGAACAATCTGAGAATACCCATTTTCTTACACCGGAATGAAACCACCAAAAGTCAAAAATGTCATCAATGTGATGTCACTAAAACAGGAAGTGTCTCTTAAACAAATTTTCATTGTCCATTTTCCATTTCACTCATTGTTTCATCATTGTGGAGGGCTTTTGAGCCTGTTTTACTGTCTTTTTTGCATTCCTGAGACATTTTTCAAAATTTGGAAAAATGCAAAGGGTGTGACCGGAAATTTTTATTTTATGCCTTTGTATGCATTGTGCCATCTTTTTTAAGAAAGAATGACCAGAGGGATTAAATATGAGTAGATTTCCGCCTTAAAACGCCAAGAACAATCTGAGAATACCCATTTTCTTACACCGGAATAAAACCACCAAAAGTCAAAAACGTCATCAATGTGACGTCACTAAAACAGGAAGTGTCTCGTAAACAAATTTTCATTGTCCATTTTCCATTTCACTCATTGTTTCATCATTGTGGAGGGCCTTTGAGTCCGTTTTACTGTCTTTTCTGCATTCCTGAGACATTTTTCAAAATTTGGAAAAATGTAAAGGGCGTGACCAGACATTTTTATTTTATGCCTTTGTATGCATTGTGCCATCTTTTTTAAGAAAGAATGACCAGAGGGATTAAATATGAGTAGATTTCCGCCTTAAAACGCCAAGAACAATCTGAGAGTACCCATTTTCTTAAATTAGAAGTGAAACCACCAAAAGTCAAAAACGTCATCAATGTGACATCACCAAAACAGGAAGTTGGTCTTAAACAAATTTTCATTGTCTATTTTCCATTTCACTCATTGTTTCATCATTGTGGAGGGCTTTTGAGCCCATTTTAATATATTTTCTGCCTTCCTGAGACATTTTTAAAAATTTCAAAAAATGCAAGGGGCGTGCTCCAAAATGTATGTTTTACACATTTTTACCTATTTTGCCATCTTTTTTAAGAAATAATGACCAGAGGGATTAAATATAAGCAGATTTCCACCTTAAAACACCAAGAACAACCTAAGAATACCTATTTTCTTAAACCGGAAGTGAAACCACCAAAAGTCAAAAACATCATCAATGTGACGTCACCAAAACAGGAAGTGGCTCTTAAACAAATTTTCATTGTCCATTTTCCATTTCACTCATTGTTTCATCATTGTGGAGGGCTTTTGATCCCGTTTTAATTTATTTTTTGCATTCCTGAGACATTTTTCAAAATTTGGAAAAATGCAAAGGGCGTGACCTGAAATTTTTATTTTATGCCTTTGTATGCATTGTGCCATCTTTTTTAAGAAAGAATGACCAGACGGATGAATATGAGTTGTTTCAGCATTAAAAAGAAAAGATTAATCTAAGAGTACCCATTTTCTTAAATCAGAAGTGAATCCACCAAAAGTCAAAAACATCATCAATGTGACGTCACCAAAACAGGAAGTTGGTCTTTAACAAATTTTCATTGTCCATTTTCCATTTCACTCATTGTTTCATCATTGTGGAGGGCTTTTGAAACCATTTTAATACCTTTTCTGCCTTCCTAAAACATTTTTAAAAATTTCAAAAAATGCAAGGGGTGTGCTCCAAAATTTGTTTCACGCATTTTTACCCATTGTGCCATCTTTTTTAAGAAAGAATGACCAGAGGGATTAAATATGAGTAGATTTCCGCCTTAAAACGCCAAGAACAATCTGAGAATACCCATTTTCTTACACCGGAATGAAACCACCAAAAGTCAAAAATGTCATCAATGTGATGTCACTAAAACAGGAAGTGTCTCTTAAACAAATTTTCATTGTCCATTTTCCATTTCACTCATTGTTTCATCATTGTGGAGGGCTTTTGAGCCTGTTTTACTGTCTTTTTTGCATTCCTGAGACATTTTTCAAAATTTGGAAAAATGCAAAGGGTGTGACCGGAAATTTTTATTTTATGCCTTTGTATGCATTGTGCCATCTTTTTTAAGAAAGAATGACCAGAGGGATTAAATATGAGTAGATTTCCGCCTTAAAACGCCAAGAACAATCTGAGAATACCCATTTTCTTACACCGGATTAAAACCACCAAAAGTCAAAAACGTCATCAATGTGACGTCACTAAAACAGGAAGTGTCTCGTAAACAAATTTTCATTGTCCATTTTCCATTTCACTCATTGTTTCATCATTGTGGAGGGCCTTTGAGTCCGTTTTACTGTCTTTTCTGCATTCCTGAGACATTTTTCAAAATTTGGAAAAATGTAAAGGGCGTGACCAGAAATTTTTATTTTATGCCTTTGTATGCATTGTGCCATCCTTTTAAGAAAGAATTACCAGAGGGATAAAATATGAGTTGTTTCATCATTAAAAAGAAAAGAACAATCTGAGAGTACCCATTTTCTTAAATCGGAAGTGAAACCACCAAATGTCAAAAACATCATCAATGTGACGTCACTAAAACAGGAAGTGTCTCTTAAACAAATTTTCATTGTCCATTTTCCATTTCACTCATTGTTTCATCATTGTGGAGGGCCTTTGAGTCCGTTTTACTGTCTTTTCTGCATTCCTGAGACATTTTTCAAAATTTGGAAAAATGTAAAGGGCGTGACCAGAAATTTTTATTTTATGCCTTTGTATGCATTGTGCCATCCTTTTAAGAAAGAATTACCAGAGGGATAAAATATGAGTTGTTTCAGCATTAAAAAGAAAAGAACAATCTGAGAGTACCCATTTTCTTAAATCGGAAGTGAAACCACCAAATGTCAAAAACATCATCAATGTGACGTCACCAAAACAGGAAGTTGGTCTTAAACAAATTTTCATTGTCTATTTTCCATTTCACTCATTGTTTCATCATTGTGGAGGGCTTTTGAGCCCATTTTAATATATTTTCTGTCTTCCTGAGACATTTTTAAAAATTTCAAAAAATGCAAGGGGCGTGCCCCAAAATGTATGTTTTACACATTTTTACCTATTTTGCCATCTTTTTTAAGAAAGAATGACCAGAGGGATTAAATATAAGCAGATTTCCACCTTAAAACGCCAAGAACAACGTAAGAATACCTATTTTCTTAAACCGGAAGTGAAACCACCAAAAGTCAAAGACATCATCAATGTGACGTCACCAAAACAGGAAGTGGCTCTTAAACAAATTTTCATTGTCTATTTTCCATTTCACTCATTGTTTCATCATTGTGGAGGGCTTTTGAGCCCATTTTAATATATTTTCTGTCTTCCTGAGACATTTTTAAAAATTTCAAAAAATGCAAGGGGCGTGCCCCAAAATGTATGTTTTACACATTTTTACCTATTTTGCCATCTTTTTTAAGAAATAATGACCAGAGGGATTAAATATAAGCAGATTTCCGCCTTAAAACGCCAAGAACAACATAAGAATACCTATTTTCTTAAACCGGAAGTGAAACCACCAAAAGTCAAAGACATCATCAATGTGACGTCACCAAAACAGGAAGTGGCTCTTAAACAAATTTTCATTGTCCATTTTCCATTTCACTCATTGTTTCATCATTGTGGAGGGCTTTTGATCCCGTTTTACTGTCTTTTTTGCATTCCTGAGACATTTTTCAAAATTTGGAAAAATGCAAAGGGCGTGACCTGAAATTTTTATTTTATGCCTTTGTATGCATTGTGCCATCTTTTTTAAGAAAGAATGACCAGAGGGAGGAAATATGAGTTGTTTCAACATTAAAAAAAAAGAACAATCTGAGAGTACCCATTTTCTTAAATTGGAAGTGAAACCACCAAAAGTCAAAAACGTCATCAATGTGACGTCACCAAAACAGGAAGTTGGTCTTAAACAAATTTTCATTGTCCATTTTCCATTTCACTCATTGTTTCATCATTGTGGAGGGCTTTTGAGCCCGTTTAACGGTCTTTTTTGCATTCTTGAGACATTTTTCGAAATTTGGAAAAATGCAAAGGGCGTAACCGGAAATTTTTATTTTATGCCTTTGTATGCATTGTGCCATATTTTTTAAGAAAGAATGACCAGAGGGATGAATATGAGTTGTTTCAGCATTAAAAAGAAAAGATTAATTTTTAGAGTACCCATTTTCTTAAATCAGAAGTGAAACCACCAAAAGTCAAAAACGTCATCAATGTGACGTCACCAAAACAGGAAGTTGGACTTAAACAAATTTTCATTGTCCATTTTCCATTTCACTCATTGTTTCATCATTGTGGAGGGCTTTTGGAACCATGTTAATACCTTGTCAGGAAAGATTCCATCCGCTGGTGGCATTTATTATTTATCTTGCAGTACTGTGGTCCGCCAGGAGGTGTCTCCTGGCAGTTTGTAACTGTCAGGAGAATCTTTCCCTGCTGGTGTTGTATTATCTTTTGGACGCAGTACTGGTTTCCACCAGCGGATGGATCCTGGCAGTGTGGAGGAGACTGCCCTCCCTCCGATCAAGTGTGACCTGAAGCTAATCAGGCATTCCTATAATTACCCGGCAGGTGTATACACACACTGCCCTGGTATCGTCCTCGTGCCCTGACCTGTAGCCTGTCTGCTTGTACCTTGATCCATGTATCCTGATCCCTGTAACCTGAACCTGTAACCTGATCCTGAACCTGTTGTGTCCGTCCTATCCCTGATCCCTGCTCTGCAGCCTGGTTGCCCCCTGCTTGATCCTGTCTCCCTGTCCTGATCCATCCTTACCCCATCTGCTGATCCCCTGTGTATGACCTCGGCCTGGCCCTGTTTATGATTCTGGTTTCCCCATTTCTTGTACATATTTGTCTGTTACTGTTATTAATTGTGGGTTCTGTTTGTTATTGGTTGTTGTGCACTGTGTGGTATTGGAGGTGGTTATATATATATTATTTAACTTATCTTTAATAAATCTTTATATTTCACTTATACGTGTTTTGGTGTTCCTATGTTGCTAGCTGCACAGTTCTGGTCACACTTGGTACGTGACAGTATACCAGGGCCATTAATGATCAGAAGTAGCTGCACAGAGGACCCATTTTGGTTCTGTTACTCTGCTAAAATGAACTCTGATATGATTCCTTATTATACTCTGCTGGCGTCAGAGAGTGGTGAATATCTCCGTCAGACACTGAAAGAGTGGACCAGTGATCAGCTGCTAGAGATTATTCGTTTAGCTCACTCCTGGGTTGATCAGGTCTGTATGATGTTTGGGGATGTTCAACCTTTAATTAAAATCTGCACAGAGCTGGCTTTGCCTTGTATCCCAGAGGGCCATGATGATTTTTCTCCCCCCTTTAATGTTAATCAGGTCGTATCTTTGGTTTGGCTTCTGGAGGATGACTCTCCATACTTTTTTGAACATTACACAGCTTGTTCCCAACAGAAAATAATAGAGTGTGTTGATTGTGTACAATCCCTTGTCAGACAGGCAGGATGTAAACTGCAGTTTGTGCAGCCACTACTCTCAGCATGGTCTGATATTTTGCAATCGGCCCCAGCCAGCCCACAAAAAAACATCTCCACTGCCAGACACCTGCCTGCCCAAGAGTCTATTTCTCCATCACCCATGGCAACCCCAGTCGCAGTTCAGTACACACTACTTCCCACCAGGTATCAATATCCAGTCTCTGCTCCCTGCACCTATCCTGCATTCAACCCACCTGCCTCTTCTCAGCTGCCTGCAAGCCCACAAGAACCTCCTCCAGCCACTGTCCCCGTATCCCTGCCATATTCTTCCATTTGCTTGATTCCATCTTTTCCATATACTCCCCCCGTTATGTGCAAACCTGCAGTAACCAAATCTAAAAAGAAGCGGAAGTATTTCCCTACCCACACAATCCAACCAGTAATCCCACCTTCCTCCACACCCACCAACCTGCTCCAGCCTGCAGTTCCAGAACCAGCCTTCCAGCTTGCAGTTCCAGAACCAGCATTCGAGCCAGCTTCCCAGCCTGCAGTTCCAGAGCCAGCCTTCCAGCTTGCAGTTCCAGAACCAGCCTTCCAGCTTGCAGTTCCAGAACCAGCCTTCCAGCTTACAGTTCCAGAACCAGCCTTCCAGCTTGCAGTTCCAGAACCAGCCTTCCTGCTTGCAGTTCCAGAACCAGCCTTCCAGCTTGCAGTTTCAGAACCAGCCTTCCAGCTTGCAGTTCCCGAGCCAGCCTTCCAGCTTGCAGTTCTCGAGCCAGCCTTCCAGTCTGCAGTTCTCGAGCCAGCCTTCCAGCCTACAGTCCCAGAGCCAGTCCTTGAGCCAGCCTTCCAGCCTGCAGTCCTTGAGCCAGCCTTCCAGCCTGCAGTCCTTGAGCCAGCCTTCCAGCCTGTGGTCCTTGAGCCAGCCTTCCAGCCTGCGGTTCTTGAGCCAGCCTTCCAGCCTGCGGTCCTTGAGCCAGCCTTCCAGCCTGCGGTCCTTGAGCCAGCCTTCCAGCCTGCGGTCCTTGAGCCAGCCTTCCAGCCTGCGGTTTTCGAGCCAGCCTTCAAGCCTACGGTTTTCGAGCCAGCCTTCCAGCCTGCAGTTTTTGAGCCATCCTTCCAGCCTGCGGTTTTCGAGCCAGCCTTCCAGCCTGCGGTTTTCGAGCCAGCCTTCCAGCCTGCGGTTTTCGAGCCAGCCTTCCAGTCTGCGGTTCTCGAGCTAGCCAGCCGGCCTGAAGACCCTGTACCAGCATGCCAGCCTGAAGACCCTGTACCAGCCTGCCAGCCTGAAGACCCTGTGCCAGCCTGCCAGCCTGAAGACCCTGTGCCAGCCTGCCAGCCTGAAGACCCTGTGCCAGCCTGCCAGCCTGAAGACCCTGTGCCAGCCTGCCAACATGGAGTTCCCGTGCCAGCCTTCCAAACTGAAGCCCTGATGACAGTGTCCCAGTTGGAAGATCCGGTGCCCGTTTCCCGGCCTGTGGTTGTGGTGCCCATTTCCCGGCCTGTGGTTGTGGTGCCCATTTCCCGGCCTGTGGTTGTGGTGCCCGTTTCCCGGCCTGAGGTTGTGGTGCCCGTTCCCTAGCTTGAGGTTGTGGTGCCCATTTCCCGGCTTAAGGTTATGGTGCCCGTTTCCCGGCTTGAGGTTGTGGTGCCCGTTTCCCGGCCCGAGGTTGTGGAGCCCTTTTCCCGGCTCGAGGGTATGTCATCTGCTGCCCAGCCTGAGATGATCCCGTCTGCTGCCCAGCCTGAGATGATCCCGTCTGCTGCCCAGCCTGAGATGATCCTGTCTGCTGCCCAGCCTGAGATGATCCCGTCTGCTGCCCAGCCTGAGATGATCCCATCTGCTGCCCAGCCTGAGATGATCCCGTCTGCTGCCCAGCCTGAGACGATCCCGTCTGCTGCCCAGCCTGAGATGATCCCGTCTGCTGCCCAGCCTGAGATGATCCCGTCTGCTGCCCAGCCTGAGATGATCCCGTCTGCTGCCCAGCCTGAGATGATCCCGTCTGCTGCCCAGCCTGAGATGATCCCGTCTGCTGCCCAGCCTGAGATGATCCCGTCCGCTGCCCAGCCTGAGATGATCCCGTCCACTGCCCAGCCTGAGATGATCCCGTCCGCTGCCCAGCCTGAGATGATCCCGTCTGCTGCCCAGCTCGATGACCCGGAGCCTGCTGCCCAGCCCGAAGTGTTCCTGTCTGCTGCCCAGCTCGATGACCCAGAGCCTGCTGCCCAGCTCGATGACCCGGAGCCTGCTGCCCAGCCCGAAGTGTCCCTGCCTGCTGCCCAGCTTGATGACCCGGAGCCTGCTGCCCAGCCTGAGGTGTTCCTGCCTGCTGCCCAGCTCGATGACCCGGAGCCTGCTGCCCAGCCCGAGGTGTTCCTGCCTGCTGCCCAGCTCGATGACCCGGGGCCTGCTGCCAAGCCCGAGGTGTTCCTGCCTGCTGCCCAGCTTGATGTGATTGTCTGCCCGGATGTGACTTTGCCTACTACCCAGCTGATTGCCATGAACTTTCTCTGGCAACAGCTAGTTGGAGCATCCGGAGGCCGCTCCTTTGAGGGGGGGTACTGTCAGGAAAGATTCCATCCGCTGGTGGCATTTATTATTTATCTTGCAGTACTGTGGTCCACCAGCAGGTGTCTCCTGGCAGTTTGTAACTGTCAGGAGAATCTTTCCCTGCTGGTGTTGTATTATCTTTTGGACGCAGTACTGGTTTCCACCAGCGGATGGATCCTGGCAGTGTGGAGCAGACTGCCCTCCCTCCGATCAGGTGTGACCTGAAGCTAATCAGGCATTCCTATAAATACCCGGCAGGTGTATACACACACTGCCCTGGTATCGTCCTCGTGCCCTGACCTGTAGCCTGTCTGCTTGTACCTTGATCCATGTATCCTGATCCCTGTAACCTGAACCTGTAACCTATTCCTGAACCTGTTGTGTCCGTCCTAGCCCTGATCCCTGCTCTGCAGCCTGGTTGCCCCCTGCTTGATCCTGTCTCCCTGTCCTGATCCATCCTTACCCCATCTGCTGATCCCCTGTGTATGACCTTGGCCTGGCCCTGTTTATGATTCTGGTTTCCCCATTTCTTGTACATATTTGTCTGTTACTGTTATTAATTGTGGGTTCTGTTTGTTATTGGTTGTTGTGCACTGTGTGGTATTGGAGGTGGTTATATATATATTATTTCACTTATCTTTAATAAATCTTTATATTTCACTTATACGTGTTTTGGTGTTCCTCTGTTGCTAGCTGCACAGTTCTGGTCACACTTGGTACGTGACATACCTTTTCTGCCTTCCTAAAACATTTTTAAAAATTTCAAAAAATGCAAGGGGTGTGCTCCAAAATGTGTTTCACGCATTTTTACCCATTGTGCCATCTTTTTAACCACTTCTCTACCGGGCACGAAAACCCCCTTCCTGCCCAAGCCATTTTTCAGCTTTCAGCACTGTCACACTTTGAATGACAATTGCGCGGTTGTGCGACGTGGCTCCCAAACGAAATTTGTGTCCGTTTTTTCCCACAAATAGAGCTTTCTTTTGGTGGTATTTGATCACCTCTGCGGTTTTTATTTTTTGTGCTATAAACAAAAGAAGAGCGTCCAGTTTGGAAAAAAAACACTATTTTTTACTTTTTGCTATAATAAATACCCATTTTTTTTTTAAATAAAATTTTCCTCAGTTTAGGCCGATACGTATTCTTCTACATATTTTTGGTAAAAAAAATTGCAGTAAGCGCGTATTGATTGGTTTGCGCAAAAGTTATAGCGTGTACAAAATAGGGGATAGATTTATAGCATTTTTATTTTTTTATTTTTTTATTAGTAATGGCGGCGATCTGCGATTTTTTATTGTGACTGCGATATTGCGGTGGACACATCGGACACTTTTGACACATTTTTGGGACCATTCACATTTATACAGCGATCCCTGCTATAAAAATGCATTGATTACTGTATAAATGTGATTGGCAGGGAAGGGGTTAACCACTAAGGGGCGGGAAGGGGTTAAATATGTTCCCTCAAAGTGTTCTTACTGTGGGGGGAGGGGACTGACTGGGGGAGGTGACCGATGGTTGTCCCTATGTACAAGGGACACACCATCGGTCCCCTCTCCCTCACAGGACATGGATCTCTGTGTTTACACACAGAGATCCACTTTCCTGCTCGTTTCCCGGGCAATCGCGGGTGCCCGGCGGCAATCGCGGGTGCCCGGCGGCAATCGCGGCCGCCGGGCACGCGCACTGGGGCCTTGTGAACGCGGCGGGCGCGCGCGCCTCCTAGCTCGTTTTAAAGGGAGGACGTCATATGACATCCTCCCAGAACGAGAGTATCCTCCGCCCGCCGTCAATTGACAGTGGGCGGGGACAAGTGGTTAAGAAAGAATGACCAGAGGGATTAAATATGAGTAGATTTCCACCTTAAAACGCCAAGAACAATCTGAGAATACCCATTTTCTTAAATTGGAAGTGAAACCACCAAAAGTCAAAAACGTCATCAATGTGATGTCACCAAAACAGGAAGTTGGTCTTAAACAAATTTTCATTGTCTATTTTCCATTTCACTCATTGTTTCATCATTGTGGAGGGCTTTTGGTTCCATTTTAATATCTTTTCTGCCTTCCTGAGACATTTTTAAAAATTTCAAAAAATGCAAGGGGCGTGCCCCAAAATGTATGTTTTACACATTTTTACCTATTTTGCCATCTTTTTTTAAGAAAGAATGACCAGAGGGATTAAATATAAGCATATTCCCACCTTAAAACGCCAAGAACAACCTGAGAATACCTAATTTCTTAAACCAGAAGTGAAACCACCAAAAGTCAAAAACATCATCAATGTGATGTCACCAAAACAGGAAGTGGCTCTTAAACAAATTTTCATTGTCTATTTTCCATTTCACTAATTGTTTCATCATTGTGGAGGGCTTTTGATCCCGTTTTACTGTCTTTTTTGCATTCCTGAGACATTTTTCAAAATTTGGAAAAAAGCAAAGGGCGTGACCTGAAATTTTTATTTTATGCCTTTGTATGCATTGTGCCATCTTTTTTAAGAAAGAATGACCAGAGGGAGGAAATATGAGTTGTTTCAGCATTAAAAAGAAAAGAACAATCTGAGAGTACCCATTTTCTTAAATTGGAAGTGAAACCACCAAAAGTCAAAAACGTCATCAATGTGATGTCACCAAAACAGGACGTTGGTCTTAAACAAATTGTCATTGTCTATTTTCCATTTCACTCATTGTTTTATCATTTTGGAGGGCTTTTGAGCCCATTTTAATACCTTTTCTGCCTTCCTGAGACATTTTTCAAAATTTCAAAAAATGCAAGTGGTGTGCTCCAAAATTTGTTTTACGCATTTTTACCCATTGTGCTATCTGTTTAGAGAAAGAATGACCAGAGGGATTAAATATGAGTGGATTTACGCCTTAAAATGCCAAGAACAATCTGAGAATACCCATTATCTTAAACCGGAAGTGAAACCACCGAAAGTCAAAAACGTCATCAATGTGACGTCACCAAAACATGAAGTTGGTCTTAAACAAATTTTCATTGTCCATTTTCCATTTCACTCATTGTTTCATCATTGTGGAGGGATTTTGAGTCCGTTGTACTGTCTTTTCTGCATTCATGAGACATTTTTCAAAATTTGGAAAATGCAAAGGGCGTGACCGGAAATTTTTATTTTATGCCTTTGTATGCATTGTGCCATCCTTTTAAGAAAGAATGACCAGAGGGATAAAATATGAGTTGTTTCAGCATTAAAAAGAAAAGAACAATCTGAGAGTACCCATTTTCTTAAATCGGAAGTGAAACCACCAAAAGTCAAAAACATCATCAATGTGACGTCACCAAAACAGGAAGTGGCTCTTAAACAAATTGTCATTGTCCATTTTCCATTTCACTCATTGTTTCATCATTGTGGAGGGCTTTTGAGTCAGTTTTACTGTCTTTTCTGCATTCATGAGACATTTTTCAAAATTTGGAAAAATGCAAAGGGCTTGACCGGAAATATTTATTTTATGCCTTTGTATGCATTGTGCCATATTTTTTAAGAAAGAATGACCAGAGGGATGAATATGAGTTGTTTCAGCATTAAAAAGAAAAGATTAATCTGAGAGTACCCATTTTCTTAAATCAGAAGTGAAACCACCAAAAGTCAAAAACGTCATCAATGTGACGTCACCAAAACAGGAAGTTGGTCTTAAACAAATTTTCATTGTCCATTTTCCATTTCACTCATTGTTTCATCATTGTGGAGGGCTTTTGAAACCATTTCAATACCTTTTCTGCCTTCCTAAAACATTTAAAAAAAAAAAAAGGAAAGGGTTGTGCTCCAAAATTTGTTTCACGCATTTTTACCCATTGTGCCATCTGTTTTAAGAAAGAATGACCAAAGGGATTAAATATGAGTAGATTTCTGCCTTAAAACGCCAAGAACAATCTGAGAATACCCATTTTCTTACACCGGAATGAAACCACCAAAAGTCAAAAATGTCATCAATGTGACGTCACTAAAACAGGAAGTGTCTCTTAAACAAATTTTCATTGTCCATTTTCCATTTCACTCATTGTTTCATCATTGTGGAGGGCTTTTGAGCCCGTTTTACGGTCTTTTTTGCATTCTTGAGACATTTTTCAAAATTTGGAAAAATGCAAAGGGCGTGACCTGAAATTTTTATTTTATGCCTTTGTATGCATTGTGCCATCTTTTTTAAGAAAGAATGACCAGAGGGATTAAATATGAGTAGATTTCCACCTTAAAACGCCAAGAACAATCTGAGAGTACCCATTTTCTTAAATTGGAAGTGAAACCACCAAAATTCAAAAACGTCATCAATGTGACGTCACCAAAACAGGAAGTTGGTCTTAAACAAATTTTCATTGTCCATTTTCCATTTCACTCATTGTTTCATCATTGTGGAGGGCTTTTGAGCCCATTTTCCTATCTTTTCTGCCTTTCTGAGACATTTTTAAAAATTTCAAAAAATGAAAGGGGCGTGCCCCAAAATGTATATTTTACACATTTTTACCTATTTTGCCATCTTTTTTAAGAAAGAATGACTAGAGGGATTAAATATAAGCAGATTTCCACCTTAAAACGCCAAGAACAACCTAAGAATACCTATTTTCTTAAACCGGAAGTGAAACCACCAAAAGTCAAAAACATCATCAATGTGATGTCACCAAAACAGGAAGTGGCTCTTAAACAAATTTTCATTGTCCATTTTCCATTTCACTCATTGTTTCATCATTGTGGAGGGCTTTTGAGCCCGTTTTACGGTCTTTTTTGCATTCTTGAGACATTTTTCAAAATTTGGAAAAATGCAAAGGGCGTGACCGGAAATTTTTATTTTATGCCTTTGTATGCATTGTGCCATCTTTTTTAAGAAAGAATGACCAGAGGGATGAATATGAGTTGTTTCAGCATTAAAAAGAAAAGATGAATCTGAGAGTACCCATTTTCTTAAATCAGAAGTGAAACCACCAAAAGTCAAAAACGTCATCAATGTGATGTCACCAAAACAGGAAGTTGGTCTTAAACAAATTTTCATTGTCCATTTTCCATTTCACTCATTGTTTCATCATTGTGGAGGGCTTTTGAGACCATTTTAATACCTTTTCTGCCTTCCTAAAACATTTAAAAAAAAATCAAAAAATGCAAGGGGTGTGCTCCAAAATTTGTTTCACGCATTTTTACCCATTGTGCCATCTTTTTTAAGAAAGAATGACCAGAGGGATTAAATATGAGTAGATTTCCGCCTTAAAACGCCAAGAGCAATCTGAGAATACCCATTTTCTTACACCGGAATGAAACCACCAAAAGTCAAAAACGTCATCAATGTGACGTCACTAAAACAGGAAGTGTCTCTTAAACAAATTTTCATTGTCCATTTTCCATTTCACTCATTGTTTCATCATTGTGGAGGGCTTTTGATCCCGTTTTACTGTCTTTTTTGCATTCCTGAGACATTTTTCAAAATTTGGAAAAATGCAAAGGGCGTGACCGGAAATTTTTATTTTATGCCTTTGTATGCATTGTGCCATCTTTTTTAAGAAAGAATGACCAGAGGGATGAATATGAGTTGTTTCAGCATTAAAAAGAAAAGATTAATCTGAGAGTACCCATTTTCTTAAATCAGAAGTGAAACCACCAAAAGTCAAAAACATCATCAATGTGACGTCACCAAAACAGGAAGTTGGTCTTAAACAAATTTTCATTGTCCATTTTCCCTTTCACTCATTGTTTCATCATTGTGGAGGGCTTTTGAGCCCGTTTTACGTTTTTTTTGCATTCTTGAGACATTTTTCAAAATTTGGAAAAATGCAAAGGGCGTGACCGGAAATTTTTATTTTATGCCTTTGTATGCATTGTGCCATATTTTTAAAGAAAGAATGACCAGAGGGATGAATATGAGTTGTTTCAGCATTAAAAAGAAAAGATTAATCTGAGAGTACCCATTTTCTTAAATCAGAAGTGAAACCACCAAAAGTCAAAAACGTCATCAATGTGACGTCACCAAAACAGGAAGTTGGTCTTAAACAAATTTTCATTGTCCATTTTCCATTTCACTCATTGTTTCATCATTGTGGAGGGCTTTTGAAACCATTTTAATACCTTTTCTGCCTTCCTAAAACATTTTTAAAAATTTCAAAAAATGCAAGGGGTGTGCTCCAAAATTTGTTTCACGCATTTTTACCCATTGTGCCATATTTTTTAAGAAAGAATGACCAGAGGGATTAAATATGAGTAGATTTCCGCCTTAAAACGCCAAGAACAATCTGAGAATACCCATTTTCTTACACCGGAATGAAACCACCAAAAGTCAAAAACGTCATCAATGTGACGTCACTAAAACAGGAAGTGTCTCTTAAACAAATTTTCATTGTCCATTTTCCATTTCACTCATTGTTTCATCATTGTGGAGGGCTTTTGAGCCCATTTTAATATATTTTCTGCCTTCCTGAGACATTTTTAAAAATTTCAAAAAATGCAAGGGGCGTGCCCCAAAATGTATGTTTTACACATTTTTACCTATATTGCCATCTTTTTTAAGAAAGAATGACCAGAGGGATTAAATATAAGCAGATTTCCACCTTAAAACGCCAAGAACAACTTAAGAATACCTATTTTCTTAAACCGGAAGTGAAACCACCAAAAGTCAAAAACATCATCAATGTGACGTCACCAAAACAGGAAGTGGCTCTTAAACAAATTTTCATTGTCCATTTTCCATTTCACTCATTGTTTCATCATTGTGGAGGGCTTTTGATCCCGTTTTACTGTCTTTTTTGCATTCCTGAGACATTTTTCAAAATTTGGAAAAATGCAAAGGGCGTGACCTGAAATTTTTATTTTATGCCTTTGTATGCATTGTGCCATCTTTTTTAAGAAGTAATGACCAGAGGGAGGAAATATGAGTTGTTTCAGCATTAAAAAGAAAAGAACAATCTGAGAGTACCCATTTTCTTAAATTGGAAGTGAAACCACCAAAAGTCAAAAACGTCATCAATGTGACGTCACCAAAACAGGAAGTTGGTCTTAAACAAATTTTCATTGTCCATTTTCCATTTCACTCATTGTTTTATCATTGTGGAGGGCTTTAGAGCCCGTTTTACGGTCTTTTTTGCATTCTTGAGACATTTTTCAAAATTTGGAAAAATGCAAAGGGCGTGACCGGAAATTTTTATTTTATGCCTTTGTATGCATTGTGCCATATTTTTTAAGAAAGAATGACCAGAGGGATGAATATGAGTTGTTTCAGCATTAAAAAGAAAAGATTAATCTCAGAGTACCCATTTTCTTAAATCAGAAGTGAAACCACCAAAAGTCAAAAACGTCATCTATGTGACGTCACCAAAACAGGAAGTTGGTCTTAAACAAATTTTCATTGTCCATTTTCCATTTCACTCATTGTTTCATCATTGTGGAGGGCTTTTGAAACCATGTTAATACCTTGTCAGGAAAGATTCCATCCGCTGGTGGCATTTATTATTTATCTTGCAGTACTGTGGTCCACCAGCAGGTGTCTCCTGGCAGTTTGTAACTGTCAGGAGAATCTTTCCCTGCTGGTGTTGTATTATCTTTTGGACACAGTTCTGGTTTCCACCAGCGGATGGATCCTGGCAGTGTGGAGCAGACTGCCCTCCCTCCGATCAGGTGTGACCTGAAGCTAATCAGGCATTCCTATAAATACCCGGCAGGTGTATACACACACTGCCCTGGTATCGTCCTCGTGCCCTGACCTGTAGCCTGTCTGCTTGTACCTTGATCCATGTATCCTGATCCCTGTAACCTGAACCTGTAACCTGATCCTGAACCTGTTGTGTCCGTCCTATCCCTGATCCCTGCTCTGCAGCCTGGTTGCCCCCTGCTTGATCCTGTCTCCCTGTCCTGATCCATCCTTACCCCATCTGCTGATCCCCTGTGTATGACCTCGGCCTGGCCCTGTTTATGATTCTGGTTTCCCCTTTTCTTGTACATATTTGTCTGTTACTGTTATTAATTGTGGGTTCTGTTTGTTATTGGTTGTTGTGCACTGTGTGGTATTGGAGGTGGTTATATATATATTATTTCACTTATCTTTAATAAATCTTTATATTTCACTTATACGTGTTGTGGTGTTCCTATGTTGCTAGCTGCACAGTTCTGGTCACACTTGGTACGTGACAGTATACCAGGGCCATTAATGATCAGAAGTAGCTGCACAGAGGACCCATTTTGGTTCTGTTACTCTGCTAAAATGAACTCTGATATGATTCCTTATTATACTCTGCTGGCGTCAGAGAGTGGTGAATATCTCCGGCAGACACTGAAAGAGTGGACCAGTGATCAGCTGCTAGAGATTATTCGTTTAGCTCACTCCTGGGTTGATCAGGTCTGTATGATGTTTGGGGATGTTCAACCTTTAATTAAAATCTGCACAGAGCTGGCTTTGCCTTGTATCCCAGAGGGCCATGATGATTTTTCTCCCCCCTTTAATGTTAATCAGGTCGTATCTTTGGTTTGGCTTCTGGAGGATGACTCCCCATACTTTTTTGAACATTACACAGCTTGTTCCCAACAGAAAATAATAGAGTGTGTTGATTGTGTACAATCCCTTGTCAGACAGGCAGGATGTAAACTGCAGTTTGTGCAGCCACTACTCTCAGCATGGTCTGATATTTTGCAATCGGCCCCAGCCAGCCCACAAAAAAACATCTCCACTGCCAGACACCTGCCTGCCCAAGAGTCTATTTCTCCATCACCCATGCAACCCCAGTCGCAGTTCAGTACACACTACTTCCCACCAGGTATCAATATCCAGTCTCTGCTCCCTGCACCTATCCTGCATTCAACCCACCTGCCTCTTCTCAGCTGCCTGCAAGCCCACAAGAACCTCCTCCAGCCACTGTCCCCGTATCCCTGCCATATTCTTCCATTTGCTCGATTCCATCTTTTCCATATACTCCCCCCGTTATGTGCAAACCTGCAGTAACCAAATCTAAAAAGAAGCGGAAGTATTTCCCTACCCACACAATCCAACCAGTAATCCCACCTTCCTCCACACCCACCAACCTGCTCCAGCCTGCAGTTCCAGAACCAGCCTTCCAGCTTGCAGTTCCAGAACCAGCCTTTGAGCCAGCTTCCCAGCCTGCAGTTCCAGAGCCAGCCTTCCAGCTTGCAGTTCCAGAACCAGCCTTCCAGCTTGCAGTTCCAGAACCAGCCTTCCAGCTTGCAGTTCCAGAACCAGCCTTCCAGCTTGCAGTTCCAGAACCAGCCTTCCTGCTTGCAGTTCCAGAACCAGCCTTCCAGCTTGCAGTTCCAGAACCAGCCTTCCAGCTTGCAGTTCCCGAGCCAGCCTTCCAGCTTGCAGTTCTCGAGCCAGCCTTCCAGTCTGCAGTTCTCGAGCCAGCCTTCCAGCCTACAGTCCCAGAGCCAGTCCTTGAGCCAGCCTTCCAGCCTGCAGTCCTTGAGCCAGCCTTCCAGCCTGCAGTCCTTGAGCCAGCCTTCCAGCCTGCGGTCCTTGAGCCAGCCTTCCAGCCTGCGGTCCTTGAGCCAGCCTTCCAGCCTGCGGTCCTTGAGCCAGCCTTCCAACCTGCGGTCCTTGAGCCAGCCTTCCAGCCTGCGGTTTTCGAGCCAGCCTTCAAGCCTACGGTTTTCGAGCCAGCCTTCCAGCCTGCGGTTTTCGAGCCAGCCTTCCAGCCTGCGGTTTTCGAGCCAGCCTTCCAGCCTGCGGTTTTCGAGCCAGCCTTCCAGTCTGCGGTTCTCAAGCTAGCCTGCCAGCCTGAAGACCCTGTACCAGCCTGCCAGCCTGAAGACCCTGTACCAGCCTGCCAGCCTGAAGACCCTGTACCAGCCTGCCAGCCTGAAGACCATGTGCCAGCCTGCCAGCCTGAAGACCCTGTGCCAGCCTGCCAGCCTGAAGACCCTGTGCCAGCCTGCCAACATGGAGTTCCCGTGCCAGCCTTCCAAACTGAAGCCCTGATGACAGTGTCCCAGTCGGAAGATCCGGTGCCCGTTTCCCAGCCTGTGGTTGTGGTGCCCGTTTCCCGGCCTGTGGTTGTGGTGCCCGTTTCCCGGCCTGTGGTTGTGGTGCCCGTTTCCCGGCCTGAGGTTGTGGTGCCTGCTGCGGTGCCCGTTGGCTTGAGGTTGTGGTGCCCATTTCCCGGCCCGAGGTTGTGGAGCCCTTTTCCCAGCTCGAGGGTATGTCGTCTGCTACCCAGCCTGAGATGATCCCGTCTGCTGCCCAGCCTGAGATGATCCCATCTGCTGCCCAGCCTGAGATGATCCCGTCTGCTGCCCAGCCTGAGATGATCCCATCTGCTGCCCAGCCTGAGATGATCCCGTCTGCTGCCCAGCCTGAGATGATCCCGTCCACTGCCCAGCCTGAGATGATCCCGTCCGCTGCCCAGCCTGAGATGATCCTGTCCGCTGCCCAGCCTGAGATGATCCCATCTGCTGCCCAGATCGATGACCCGGAGCCTGCTGCCCAGCCCGAAGTGTTCCTGTCTGCTGCCCAGCTCGATGACCCAGAGCCTGCTGCCCAGCTCGATGACCCGGAGCCTGCTGCCCAGCCCGAAGTGTCCCTGCCTGCTGCCCAGCTTGGTGATCCGGAGCCTGCTGCCCAGCCCAAGGTGTTCCTGCCTGCTGCCCAGCTCGATGACCCAGAGCCTGCTGCCCAGCCCGAGGTGTTCCTGCCTGCTGCCCAGCTCGATGACCCGGGGCCTGCTGCCAAGCCCAAGGTGTTCCTGCCTGCTGCCCAGCTTGATGTGATTGTCTGCCCGGATGTGACTTTGCCTACTACCCAGCTGATTGCCATGAACTTTCTCCGGCAACAACTAGTTGGAGAGTCCAGAGGCCGCTCCTTTGAGGGGGGGTACTGTCAGGAAAGATTCCATCCGCTGGTGGCATTTATTATTTATCTTGCAGTACTGTGGTCCACCAGCAGGTGTCTCCTGGCAGTTTGTAACTGTCAGGAGAATCTTTCCCTGCTGGTGTTGTATTATCTTTTGGACGCAGTACTGGTTTCCACCAGCGGATGGATCCTGGCAGTGTGGAGCAGACTGCCCTCCCTCCGATCAGGTGTGACCTGAAGCTAATCAGGCATTCCTATAAATACCCGGCAGGTGTATACACACACTGCCCTGGTATCGTCCTCGTGCCCTGACCTGTAGCCTGTCTGCTTGTACCTTGATCCATGTATCCTGATCCCTGTAACCTGAACCTGTAACCTGATCCTGAACCTGTTGTGTCCGTCCTATCCCTGATCCCTGCTCTGCAGCCTGGTTGCCCCCTGCTTGATCCTGTCTCCCTGTCCTGATCCATCCTTACCCCATCTGCTGATCCCCCTGTGTATGACTTCGGCCTGGCCCTGTTTATGATTCTGGTTTCCCCATTTCTTGTACATATTTGTCTGTTACTGTTATTAATTGTGGGTTCTGTTTGTTATTGGTTGTTGTGCACTGTGTGGTATTGGAGGTGGTTATATATATATTATTTCACTTATCTTTAATAAATCTTTATATTTCACTTATACGTGTTTTGGTGTTCCTCTGTTGCTAGCTGCACAGTTCTGGTCACACTTGGTACGTGACATACCTTTTCTGCCTTCCTAAAACATTTTTAAAAATTTCAAAAAATGCAAGGGGTGTGCTCCAAAATTTGTTTCACGCATTTTTACCCATTGTGCCATCTTTTTAACCACTTCTCTACCGGGCACGAAAACCCCCTTCCTGCCCAAGCCATTTTTCAGCTTTCAGCGCTGTCACACTTTGAATGACAATTGCGCGGTTGTGCGACGTGGCTCCCAAACGAAATTTGTGTCCGTTTTTTCCCACAAATAGAGCTTTCTTTTGGTGGTATTTGATCACCTCTGCGGTTTTTATTTTTTGCGCTATAAACAAAAGAAGAGCGTCCAGTTTGGAAAAAAAACACTATTTTTTACTTTTTGCTATAATAAATACCCATTTTTTTTTAAATAAAATTTTCCTCAGTTTAGGCCGATATGTATTCTTCTACATATTTTTGGTAAAAAAAAAATTGCAGTAAGCGCGTATTGATTGGTTTGCGCAAAAGTTATAGCGTGTACAAAATAGGGGATAGATTTATAGCATTTTTATTTTTTTATTAGTAATGGTGGCGATCTGCGATTTTTTATTGTGACTGCGATATTGCGGTGGACACATCGGACACTTTTGACACATTTTTGAGACCATTCACATTTATACAGCGATCCCTGCTATAAAAATGCATTGATTACTGTATAAATGTGATTGGCAGGGAAGGGGTTAACCACTAGGGGGCGGGAAGGGGTTAAATATGTTCCCTCAAAGTGTTCTTACTGTGGGGGGAGGGGACTGACTGGGGGAGGTGACCGATGGTTGTCCCTATGTACAAGGGACACACCATCGGTCCCCTCTCCCTCACAGGACATGGATCTCTGTGTTTACACACAGAGATCCACTTTCCTGCTCGTTTCCCGGGCAATCGCGGGTGCCCGGCGGCAATCGCGGCCACCGGGCACGCGCACTGGGGCCTTGTGAACGCGGCGGGCGCGCGCGCCTCCTAGCTCGTTTTAAAGGGAGGACGTCATATGACATCCTCCCAGAACGAGAGTATCCTCCGCCCGCCGTCAATTGACAGTGGGCGGGGACAAGTGGTTAAGAAAGAATGACCAGAGGGATTAAATATGAGTAGGTTTCCACCTTAAAACGCCAAGAACAATCTGAGAATACCCATTTTCTTACACCGGAAGGAAACCACCAAAAGTCAAAAATGTCATCAATGTGACGTCACTAAAACAGGAAGTGTCTCTTAAACAAATTTTCATTGTCCATTTTCCATTTCACTCATTGTTTCATCATTGTGGAGGGCTTTTGAGCCTGTTTTACTGTCTTTTTTGCATTCCTAAGACATTTTTCAAAATTTGGAAAAATGCAAAGGGCGTGACCTGAAATTTTAATTTTATGCCTTTGTATGCATTGTGCCATCTTTTTTAAGAAAGAATGACCAGAGGGATTAAATATGAGTAGATTTCCACCTTAAAACGCCAAGAACAATCTGAGAGTACCCATTTTCTTAAATCAGAAGTGAAACCACCAAAAGTCAAAAATGTCATCAATGTGACGTCATATTCCGTGTTCCGAATTCCAATTTCCGAATTCCGTGTTCCAAATTCCGTGTTCTAAATTCCGTGTTCCAAATTCTGTGTTCCAAATTCCGTATTCCGAATTCCAAGTTCCATGTTCTAAATTCCTTATTCCAAATTTCATGTTCCAAATTCCATATTCCGTGTTCCGAATTCCGTGTTCCGAATTCCGTGTTCCGAATTCCGTGTTCCGAATTCCGTGTTCCGAATTTTCATGTTCCGAATTCCGTGTTCCGAATTCCGTGTTCCGAATTCCGTGTTCCGAATTCCAAATTCCAAATTCCGTATTCCAAATTACAAATTACAAATTCCGTATTCCATATTCCAAATTCTGTGTTCCGAATTCCGTGTTTGATTTCTGTGTTCCAAATTCTGTATTCCAAATTTCATGTTCCGTGTTCCAAATTCCAAATTCCGTATTCCGAATTCCAAGTTCCATGTTCTAAATTCCATATTCCGTGTTCCGAATTCCATGTTCCGAATTCCGTGTTCCGAATTCCAAATTCCAAATTACAAATTCCGTATTTCATATTCCAAATTCCGTGTTCCGAATTCCGTGTTCCGAATTCCGTGTTCCGAATTCCGTGTTCCAAATTCCAAATTCCAAATTCCGTATTCCAAATTCCATATTCCATATTCCAAATTCCGTGTTCCGAATTCCGTGTTTGATTTCTGTGTTCCAAATTCTGTATTCCAAATTTCATGTTCCGTGTTCCAAATTCCAAATTCAGTATTCCAAATTCCGTATTCCGTGTTTGATTTCTGTGTTCCAAATTCTGTATTCCAAATTTCATGTTCCGTGTTCCAAATTCCAAATTCAGTATTCCAAATTCCGTATTCCGAATTCCAAGTTCCATGTTCTAAATTCCATATTCCGAGTTCCAAATTCTGTATTCCGAATTCCGTTTCCCGAATTCCGTGTTCCGAATTCCGTGTTCCGAATTCCAAATTCCAAATTCCGTATTCCAAATTCCAAATTCCGTATTCCATATTCCAAATTCCGTGTTCCGAATTCCGTGTTTGATTTCTGTGTTCCAAATTCTGTATTCCAAATTTCATGTTCCGTGTTCCAAATTCAGTATTCCAAATTCCGTATTCTGAATTCCAAGTTCCATGTTCTAAATTCCTTATTCCAAATATCTTGTTCCAAATTCTATATTCCGTGTTCCAAATTCAATTTCCGAATTCCGTGTTCCAAATTCCGTGTTCCAAATTCTGTGTTCCAAATTCTGTATTCCATGTTCCGAATTCCAAATTCCGAATTCCGTGTTCCGAATTTGAAATTCTGAATTCCTTATTCCAAATTCCCTGTTCTGAATTTCAAATTCTGAATTCTAAATTCCCTGTTCTGAATTTCAAATTCTGAATTCCAAATTCCGTATTTCAAATTCCATGTTCCGAATTCCAAATTCCGTATTCCAAATTCCATGTTCTGAATTCCAAATTCCGTGTTCTGAATTCCAAATTCCTTATTCCAAATTCCGTGTTCCGAATTTCACATTACGAATTCCAAATTCCGTATTTCAAATACCAAATTCCGTGTTCTGAATTCCGTGTTCCGATTTCCGTGTTCCAAATTCCGTGTTCCGATTTCCGTGTTCCTAATTCCGTGTTCCGAGTTCCAAATTCCGCGTTCAGAGTTCCAAATTCCGTGTTCCGAGTTCCAAATTCCGTGTTCCGAATTCCGTTTTCCAAATTCCGTGTTCCGTGTTCCAAATTCCGTGTTCCGAGTTCCAAATTCCGCGTTCAGAGTTCCAAATTCCGTGTTCCGAGTTCCAAATTCCGTATTCCAAATTCCGTGTACCGAATTCCAAATTCTGAATTCCTTATTCCAAATTCCCAGTTCTGAATTTCAAATTCCGAATTCCAAATTCCATATTCCAAATTCCATGTTCCGAATTCCGTGTTCCGAATTCTGTGTTCCGAATTCCAAATTCCAAATTCCGTATTCCAAATTACAAATTCCGTATTCCATATTCCAAATTCCGTGTTCCGAATTCCGTGTTTGATTTCTGTGTTCCAAATTCTGTATTCCAAATTCCATATTCCGAATTCCAAGTTCCATGTTCTAAATTCCATATTCCGTGTTCCAAATTCCGTATTCCAAATTCCGTGTTCCGAATTCCGTGTTCCGAATTCCGTGTTCCGAATTTTCATGTTCTGAATTCCGTGTTCCGAATTCCAAATTCCAAATTCCGTATTCCAAATTCCAAATTCCGTATTCCATATTCCAAATTCCGTGTTCCGAATTCCGTGTTCCGAATTCCGTGTTCTAAATTCCGTGTTCCGAATTCCAAATTCCAAATTCCAAATTCCATGTTCTGAATTCCAAATTCCGTGTTCTAAATTCCAAATTCCGTATTCCAAATTCCATGTTCTGAATTCCAAATTCCGTGATCTGAATTCCAAATTCCGTGTTCTGAATTCCAAATTCCGTATTCCAAATTCCATGTTCTGAATTCCAAATTCCTTGTTCTGAATTCCAAATTCCGTGTTCTGAATTCCAAATTACGAGTTCGAATTTCAAATTCCGTGTTCTGGATTTCAAATTCCATGTTCCGAATTCCAAATTCCGTGTTCTGAATTTATTATTCCAAATTCCGTTATCCGAATTCCAAATTCCAAATTCCGTGTTCCGAATTCCGTGTTCTGAATTAATTATTCAAAATTCCGTATTCAAATTCAGTGTTCCGAATTCCGTGTTTCGAATTCCAAACTCCAAATTCCGTATTCCAAATTCCGTATTCCAAATTCCAAATTCTTTATTCCAAATTCAAAATTCCATATTCCAAATTCAAAATTCCGTATTCCAAATTCCAAATGCCATATTCCAAATTCCTTATTCCAAATTCCGGGTTTCGAATTCCAAATTCCCAATTTCGTATTCCAAATTCCTTATTCCAAATTCCGTGTTCCGAATTTCAAATTACAAAATCCAAATTCCGTATTTCAAATACCAAATTCCGTGTTCCGAATTCCGTGTTCCGATTTCCATGTTCCAAATTCCGTGTTCCGATTTCCGTGTTCCTAATTCCGTGTTCCGAGTTCCAAATTCCGTGTTCTGAATTCCGTGTTCCAAATTCCGTGTTCCGAATTCCGTGTTCTGAATTCCGTGTTCCGAATTCCATGTTCCAAATTCCACGTTCCGAATTCCAAATTCCAAATTCCGTATTCCAAATTACAAATTACAAATTCCGTATTCCAAATTCCAAATTCTGTATTCTGAATTCTAAATTCAAAAATTCTGTGTTCCGTATTCCGTGTTCCGAATTCAAAAATTCCATATTCCAAATTTTGTGTTCCGAATTCCGTGTTCCGAATTCCGTGTTCCGAATTCCAAATTCCATGTTCTGAATTCCGTATTCCAAATTCAGTGTTCCAAATTCCGTGTTCCAAATTCCGTGTTCCAAATTCCGTGTTCCGAATTCCAAATTCCATGTTCCGAATTCCATGTTCCAAATTCTGTGTTCCGAATTCCGTGTTCCAAATTCCGTGTTCCGAATTCCGTGTTCCGAATTCCGTGTTCTGAATTCCGTGTTCCGAGTTCCAAATTTCAAATTCCGTGTTCTGAATTCCAAATTCCGTGTTCCGAATTCCAAATTCTGTGTTTCGAATTCCAAATTCCGTGTTCCGAATTCCGTGTTCCGAATTCCGTGTTCCGAATTTTCATGTTCCAAATTCCGTGTTCCGAATTCCGTGTTCCGAATTCCAAATTCCAAATTCCGTATTCCAAATTCCAAATTACAAATTCTGTATTCCATATTCCAAATTCTGTGTTCCGAATTCCGTGTTTGATTTCTGTGTTCCAAATTCTGTATTCCAAATTTCATGTTCCGTGTTCCAAATTCCAAATTCAGTATTCCAAATTCCGTATTCCGAATTCCAAGTTCCATGTTCTAAATTCCATATTCCGTGTTCCGAATTCCGTGTTCCGAATTCCGTGTTCCGAATTCCAAATTCCGTATTTCATATTCCAAATTCCGTGTTCCGAATTCCGTGTTCCGAATTCCTTGTTCCGAATTCCGTGTTCCAAATTCCAAATTCCAAATTCCGTATTCCAAATTCCATATTCCATATTCCAAATTCCGTGTTCCGAATTCCGTGTTTGATTTCTGTGTTCCAAATTCTGTATTCCAAATTTCATGTTCCGTGTTCCAAATTCCAAATTCAGTATTCCAAATTCCGTATTCCGAATTCCAAGTTCCATGTTCTAAATTCCATATTCCGAGTTCCAAATTCTGTATTCCGAATTCCGTTCCCCGAATTCCGTGTTCCGAATTCCGTGTTCCGAATTCCAAATTCCAAATTCCGTATTCCAAATTCCAAATTCCGTATTCCATATTCCAAATTCCGTGTTCCGAATTCCGTGTTTGATTTCTGTGTTCCAAATTCTGTATTCCAAATTTCATGTTCCGTGTTCCAAATTCAGTATTCCAAATTCCGTATTCTGAATTCCAAGTTCCATGTTCTAAATTCCTTATTCCAAATATCTTGTTCCAAATTCTATATTCCGTGTTCCGAATTCCAATTTCCGAATTCCGTGTTCCAAATTCCGTGTTCCAAATTCCGTGTTCCAAATTCTGTGTTCCAAATTCTGTATTCCATGTTCCGAATTCCAAATTCCGAATTCCGTGTTCCGAATTTGAAATTCTGAATTCCTTATTCCAAATTCCCTGTTCTGAATTTCAAATTCCGAATTCTAAATTCCCTGTTCTGAATTTCAAATTCCGAATTCCAAATTCCGTATTTCAAATTCCATGTTCCGAATTCCAAATTCCGTATTCCAAATTCCATGTTCTGAATTCCAAATTCCGTGTTCTGAATTCCAAATTCCTTATTCCAAATTCCGTGTTCCGAATTTCAAATTACGAATTCCAAATTCCGTATTTCAAATACCAAATTCCGTGTTCCGAATTCCGTGTTCCGATTTCCGTGTTCCAAATTCCGTGTTCCGATTTCCGTGTTCCTAATTCCGTGTTCCGAGTTCCAAATTCCGCGTTCAGAGTTCCAAAATCCGTGTTCCGAGTTCCAAATTCCGTGTTCCGAATTCCGTTTTCCAAATTCCGTGTTCCGTGTTCCAAATTCCGTGTTCCTTATTCCAAATTCCGCGTTCAGAGTTCCAAATTCCGTGTTCCGAGTTCCAAATTCCGTATTCCAAATTCCGTGTACCGAATTCCAAATTCTGAATTCCTTATTCCAAATTCCCTGTTCTGAATTTCAAATTCCGAATTCCAAATTCCATATTCCAAATTCCGTGTTCCGAATTCCGTGTTCCGAATTCTGTGTTCCGAATTCCAAATTCCAAATTCCGTATTCCAAATTACAAATTCCGTATTCCATATTCCAAATTCCGTGTTCCGAATTCCGTGTTTGATTTCTGTGTTCCAAATTCTGTATTCCAAATTCCATATTCCGAATTCCAAGTTCCATGTTCTAAATTCCATATTCCGTGTTCCAAATTCCGTATTCCAAATTCCGTGTTCCGAATTCCGTGTTCCGAATTCCGTGTTCCGAATTTTCATGTTCCGAATTCCGTGTTCCGAATTCCAAATTCCAAATTCCGTATTCCAAATTCCAAATTCCAAATTCCGTATTCCATATTCCAAATTCCGTGTTCCGAATTCCGTGTTCCGAATTCCGTGTTCTAAATTCCGTGTTCCGAATTCCAAATTCCAAATTCCATATTCCATGTTCTGAATTCCAAATTCCGTGTTCTAAATTCCAAATTCCGTATTCCAAATTCCATGTTCTGAATTCCAAATTCCGTGTTCTGAATTCCAAATTCCGTATTCCAAATTCCATGTTCTGAATTCCAAATTCCTTGTTCTGAATTCCAAATTCCGTGTTCTGAATTCCAAATTACGAGTTCGAATTTCAAATTCCGTGTTCTGGATTTCGAATTCCATGTTCCGAATTCCAAATTCCGTGTTCTGAATTTATTATTCCAAATTCCGTTTTCCGTATTCCAAATTCAGTGTTCCAAATTCCGTGTTCCAAATTCCGTGTTCCGAATTCCAAATTCCATGTTCCGAATTCCATGTTCCAAATTCTGTGTTCCGAATTCCGTGTTCCAAATTCCGTGTTCCGAATTCCGTGTTCCGAATTCCGTGTTCTGAATTCCGTGTTCCGAGTTCCAAATTTCAAATTCCGTGTTCTGAATTCCAAATTCCGTGTTCCGAATTCCAAATTCTGTGTTTCGAATTCCAAATTCCGTGTTCCGAATTCGGTGTTCCGAATTCCGTGTTCCGAATTTTCATGTTCCGAATTCCGTGTTCCGAATTCCGTGTTCCGAATTCCAAATTCCAAATTCCGTATTCCAAATTCCAAATTACAAATTCTGTATTCCATATTCCAAATTCTGTGTTCCGAATTCCGTGTTTGATTTCTGTGTTCCAAATTCTGTATTCCAAATTTCATGCTCCGTGTTCCAAATTCCAAATTCAGTATTCCAAATTCCATATTCCGAATTCCAAGTTCCATGTTCTAAATTCCATATTCCGTGTTCCGAATTCCGTGTTCTGAATTCCGTGTTCCGAATTCCAAATTCCAAATTCCGTATTTCATATTCCAAATTCCGTGTTCCGAATTCCGTGTTCCGAATTCCGTGTTCCAAATTCCAAATTCCAAATTCCGTATTCCAAATTCCATATTCCATATTCCAAATTCCGTGTTCCGAATTCCGTGTTTGATTTCTGTGTTCCAAATTCTGTATTCCAAATTTCATGTTCCGTGTTCCAAATTCCAAATTCAGTATTCCAAATTCCGTATTCCGAATTCCAAGTTCCATGTTCTAAATTCCATATTCCGAGTTCCAAATTCTGTATTCCGAATTCCGTTTCCCGAATTCCGTGTTCCGAATTCCGTGTTCCGAATTCCAAATTCCAAATTCCGTATTCCAAATTCCAAATTCCGTATTCCATATTCCAAATTCCGTGTTCCAAATTCCGTGTTTGATTTCTGTGTTCCAAATTCTGTATTCCAAATTTCATGTTCCGTGTTCCAAATTCAGTATTCCAAATTCCGTATTCTGAATTCCAAGTTCCATGTTCTAAATTCCTTATTCCAAATATCTTGTTCCAAATTCTATATTCCGTGTTCCGAATTCCAATTTCCGAATTCCGTGTTCCAAATTCCGTGTTCCAAATTCCGTGTTCCAAATTCTGTGTTCCAAATTCTGTATTCCATGTTCCGAATTCCAAATTCCGAATTCCGTGTTCCGAATTTGAAATTCTGAATTCCTTATTCCAAATTCCCTGTTCTGAATTTCAAATTCCGAATTCTAAATTCCCTGTTCTGAATTTCAAATTCCGAATTCCAAATTCCGTATTTCAAATTCCATGTTCCGAATTCCAAATTCCGTATTCCAAATTCCATGTTCTGAATTCCAAATTCCGTGTTCTGAATTCCAAATTCCTTATTCCAAATTCCGTGTTCCGAATTTCAAATTACGAATTCCAAATTCCGTATTTCAAATACCAAATTCCGTGTTCCGAATTCCGTGTTCCGATTTCCGTGTTCCAAATTCCGTGTTCCGATTTCCGTGTTCCTAATTCCGTGTTCCGAGTTCCAAATTCCGCGTTCAGAGTTCCAAAATCCGTGTTCCGAGTTCCAAATTCCGTGTTCCGAATTCCATTTTCCTAATTCCGTGTTCCGTGTTCCAAATTCCGTGTTCCTTATTCCAAATTCCGCGTTCAGAGTTCCAAATTCCGTGTTCCGAGTTCCAAATTCCGTATTCCAAATTCCGTGTACCGAATTCCAAATTCTGAATTCCTTATTCCAAATTCCCTGTTCTGAATTTCAAATTCCGAATTCCAAATTCCATATTCCAAATTCCGTGTTCCGAATTCCGTGTTCCGAATTCTGTGTTCCGAATTCCAAATTCCAAATTCCGTATTCCAAATTACAAATTCCGTATTCCATATTCCAAATTCCGTGTTCCGAATTCCGTGTTTGATTTCTGTGTTCCAAATTCTGTATTCCAAATTCCATATTCCGAATTCCAAGTTCCATGTTCTAAATTCCATATTCCGTGTTCCAAATTCCGTATTCCAAATTCCGTGTTCCGAATTCCGTGTTCCGAATTCCGTGTTCCGAATTTTCATGTTCCGAATTCCGTGTTCCGAATTCCAAATTCCAAATTCCGTATTCCAAATTCCAAATTCCAAATTCCGTATTCCATATTCCAAATTCCGTGTTCCGAATTCCGTGTTCCGAATTCCGTGTTCTAAATTCCGTGTTCCGAATTCCAAATTCCAAATTCCAAATTCCATGTTCTGAATTCCAAATTCCGTGTTCTAAATTCCAAATTCCGTATTCCAAATTCCATGTTCTGAATTCCAAATTCCGTGTTCTGAATTCCAAATTCCGTGTTCTGAATTCCAAATTCCGTATTCCAAATTCCATGTTCTGAATTCCAAATTCCTTGTTCTGAATTCCAAATTCCGTGTTCTGAATTCCAAATTACGAGTTCGAATTTCAAATTCCGTGTTCTGGATTTCGAATTCCATGTTCCGAATTCCAAATTCCGTGTTCTGAATTTATTATTCCAAATTCCGTTTTCCGTATTCCAAATTCAGTGTTCCAAATTCCGTGTTCCAAATTCCGTGTTCCAAATTCCGTGTTCCAAATTCCAAATTCCATGTTCCGAATTCCATGTTCCAAATTCTGTGTTCCGAATTCCGTGTTCCAAATTCCGTGTTTTCCGAATTCCGTGTTCCGAATTCCGTGTTCTGAATTCCGTGTTCCGAGTTCCAAATTTCAAATTCCGTGTTCTGAATTCCAAATTCCGTGTTCCGAATTCCAAATTCTGTGTTTCGAATTCCAAATTCCGTGTTCCGAATTCCGTGTTCCGAATTCCGTGTTCCGAATTTTCATGTTCCGAATTCCGTGTTCCGAATTCCGTGTTCCGAATTCCAAATTCCAAATTCCGTATTCCAAATTCCAAATTCCAAATTCTGTATTCCATATTCCAAATTCTGTGTTCCGAATTCCGTGTTTGATTTCTGTGTTCCAAATTCTGTATTCCAAATTTCATGTTCCATGTTCCAAATTCCAAATTCAGTATTCCAAATTCCGTATTCCGAATTCCAAGTTCCATGTTCTAAATTCCATATTCCGTGTTCCGAATTCCGTGTTCCGAATTCCGTGTTCCGAATTACAAATTACAAATTCCGTATTTCATATTCCAAATTCCGTGTTCCGAATTCCGTGTTCCGAATTCCTTGTTCCGAATTCCGTGTTCCAAATTCCAAATTCCAAATTCCAAATTCCAAATTCCATATTCCATATTCCAAATTCCGTGTTCCGAATTCCGTGTTTGATTTCTGTGTTCCAAATTCTGTATTCCAAATTTCATGTTCCGTGTTCCAAATTCCAAATTCAGTATTCCAAATTCCGTATTCCGAATTCCAAGTTCCATGTTCTAAATTCCATATTCTGAGTTCCAAATTCTGTATTCTGAATTCCGTTTCCCGAATTCCGTGTTCCGAATTCCGTGTTCCGAATTCCAAATTCCAAATTCCGTATTCCAAATTCCAAATTCCGTATTCCATATTCCAAATTCCGTGTTCCGAATTCCGTGTTTGATTTCTGTGTTCCAAATTCTGTATTCCAAATTTCATGTTCCGTGTTCCAAATTCAGTATTCCATGTTCCGAATTCCAAATTCCGAATTCCGTGTTCCGAATTTGAAATTCTGAATTCCTTATTCCAAATTCCCTGTTCTGAATTTCAAATTCCGAATTCTAAATTCCCTGTTCTGAATTTCAAATTCCGAATTCCAAATTCCGTATTTCAAATTCCATGTTCCGAATTCCAAATTCCGTATTCCAAATTCCATGTTCTGAATTCCAAATTCCGTGTTCTGAATTCCAAATTCCTTATTCCAAATTCCGTGTTCCGAATTTCAAATTACGAATTCCAAATTCCGTATTTCAAATACCAAATTCCGTGTTCCGAATTCCGTGTTCCGATTTCCGTGTTCCAAATTCCGTGTTCCGATTTCCGTGTTCCTAATTCCGTGTTCCGAGTTCCAAATTCCGCGTTCAGAGTTCCAAAATCCGTGTTCCGAGTTCCAAATTCCGTGTTCCGAAATCCGTTTTCCAAATTCCGTGTTCCGTGTTCCAAATTCCGTGTTCCGAGTTCCAAATTCCGCGTTCAGAGTTCCAAATTCCGTGTTCCGAGTTCCAAATTCCGTATTCCAAATTCCGTGTACCGAATTCCAAATTCTGAATTCCTTATTCCAAATTCCTTGTTCTGAATTCCAAATTCCGTGTTCTGAATTCCAAATTACGAGTTCAAATTTCAAATTCCGTGTTCTGGATTTCGAATTCCATGTTCCGAATTCCAAATTCCGTGTTCTGAATTTATTATTCCAAATTCCGTTTTCCGTATTCCAAATTCAGTGTTCCAAATTCCGTGTTCCAAATTCCGTGTTCCAAATTCCGTGTTCCGAATTCCAAATTCCATGTTCCGAATTCCATGTTCCAAATTCTGTGTTCCGAATTCCGTGTTCCAAATTCCGTGTTCCGAATTCCGTGTTCCGAATTCCGTGTTCTGAATTCCGTGTTCCGAGTTCCAAATTTCAAATTCCGTGTTCTGAATTCCAAATTCCGTGTTCCGAATTCCAAATTCTGTGTTTCGAATTCCAAATTCCGTGTTCCGAATTCCGTGTTCCGAATTCCGTGTTCCGAATTTTCATGTTCCGAATTCCGTGTTCCGAATTCCGTGTTCCGAATTCCAAATTCCAAATTCCGTATTCCAAATTCCAAATTACAAATTCTGTATTCCATATTCCAAATTCTGTGTTCCGAATTCCGTGTTTGATTTCTGTGTTCCAAATTCTGTATTCCAAATTTCATGTTCCGTGTTCCAAATTCCGTGTTTGATTTCTGTGTTCCAAATTCTGTATTCCAAATTTCATGTTCCGTGTTCCAAATTCAGTATTCCAAATTCCGTATTCTGAATTCCAAGTTCCATGTTCTAAATTCCTTATTCCAAATATCTTGTTCCAAATTCTATATTCCGTGTTCCGAATTCCAATTTCCGAATTCCGTGTTCCAAATTCCGTGTTCCAAATTCCGTGTTCCAAATTCTGTGTTCCAAATTCTGTATTCCATGTTCCGAATTCCAAATTCCGAATTCCGTGTTCCGAATTTGAAATTCTGAATTCCTTATTCCAAATTCCCTGTTCTGAATTTCAAATTCCGAATTCTAAATTCCCTGTTCTGAATTTCAAATTCCGAATTCCAAATTCCGTATTTCAAATTCCATGTTCCGAATTCCAAATTCCGTATTCCAAATTCCATGTTCTGAATTCCAAATTCCGTGTTCTGAATTCCAAATTCCTTATTCCAAATTCCGTGTTCCGAATTTCAAATTACGAATTCCAAATTCCGTATTTCAAATACCAAATTCCGTGTTCCGAATTCCGTGTTCCGATTTCCGTGTTCCAAATTCCGTGTTCCGATTTCCGTGTTCCTAATTCCGTGTTCCGAGTTCCAAATTCCGCGTTCAGAGTTCCAAAATCCGTGTTCCGAGTTCCAAATTCCGTGTTCCGAATTCCGTTTTCCAAATTCCGTGTTCCGTGTTCCAAATTCCGTGTTCCGAGTTCCAAATTCCGCGTTCAGAGTTCCAAATTCCGTGTTCCGAGTTCCAAATTCCGTATTCCAAATTCCGTGTACCGAATTCCAAATTCTGAATTCCTTATTCCAAATTCCCTGTTCTGAATTTCAAATTCCGAATTCCAAATTCCAAATTCCATATTCCAAATTCCGTGTTCCGAATTCCGTGTTCCGAATTCTGTGTTCCGAATTCCAAATTCCAAATTCCGTATTCCAAATTACAAATTCCGTATTCCATATTCCAAATTCCGTGTTCCGAATTCCGTGTTTGATTTCTGTGTTCCAAATTCTGTATTCCAAATTCCATATTCCGAATTCCAAGTTCCATGTTCTAAATTCCATATTCCGTGTTCCAAATTCCGTATTCCAAATTCCGTGTTCCGAATTCCGTGTTCCGAATTCCGTGTTCCGAATTTTCATGTTCCGAATTCCGTGTTCCGAATTCCAAATTCCAAATTCCGTATTCCAAATTCCAAATTCCAAATTCCGTATTCCATATTCCAAATTCCGTGTTCCGAATTCCGTGTTCCGAATTCCGTGTTCTAAATTCCGTGTTCCGAATTCCAAATTCCAAATTCCAAATTCCATGTTCTGAATTCCAAATTCCGTGTTCTAAATTCCAAATTCCGTATTCCAAATTCCGTGTTCTGAATTCCAAATTCCGTGTTCTGAATTCCAAATTCCGTATTCCAAATTCCATGTTCTGAATTCCAAATTCCTTGTTCTGAATTCCAAATTCCGTGTTCTGAATTCCAAATTACGAGTTCGAATTTCAAATTCCGTGTTCTGGATTTCGAGTTCCATGTTCCGAATTCCAAATTCCGTGTTCTGAATTTATTATTCCAAATTCCGTTTTCCGTATTCCAAATTCAGTGTTCCAAATTCCATGTTCCAAATTCCGTGTTCCAAATTCCGTGTTCCGAATTCCAAATTCCATGTTCCGAATTCCATGTTCCAAATTCTGTGTTCCGAATTCCGTGTTCCAAATTCCGTGTTCCGAATTCCGTGTTCCGAATTCCGTGTTCTGAATTCCATGTTCCGAGTTCCAAATTTCAAATTCCGTGTTCTGAATTCCAAATTCCGTGTTCCGAATTCCAAATTCTGTGTTTCGAATTCCAAATTCCGTGTTCCGAATTCCGTGTTCCGAATTCCGTGTTCCGAATTCCGTGTTCCGAATTTTCATGTTCCGAATTCCGTGTTCCGAATTCCGTGTTCCGAATTCCAAATTCCAAATTCCGTATTCCAAATTCCAAATTACAAATTCTGTATTCCATATTCCAAATTCTGTGTTCCGAATTCTGTGTTTGATTTCTGTGTTCCAAATTCTGTATTCCAAATTTCATGTTCCGTGTTCCAAATTCCAAATTCAGTATTCCAAATTCCGTATTCCGAATTCCAAGTTCCATGTTCTAAATTCCATATTCCGTGTTCCGAATTCCGTGTTCCGAATTCCAAATTACAAATTCCGTGTTCCGAATTCCGTGTTCCGAATTCCGTGTTCCGAATTCCGTGTTCCAAATTCCAAATTCCAAATTCCGTATTCCAAATTCCATATTCCATATTCCAAATTCCATGTTCCGAATTCCGTGTTTGATTTCTGTGTTCCAAATTCTGTATTCCAAATTTCATGTTCCGTGTTCCAAATTCCAAATTCAGTATTCCAAATTCCATATTCCGAATTCCAAGTTCCATGTTCTAAATTCCATATTCTGAGTTCCAAATTCTGTATTCCGAATTCCGTGTTCCCGAATTCCGTGTTCCGAATTCCGTGTTCCGAATTCCAAATTCCAAATTCCGTATTCCAAATTCCAAATTCCGTATTCCATATTCCAAATTCCGTGTTCCGAATTCCGTGTTTGATTTCTGTGTTCCAAATTCTGTATTCCAAATTTCACGTTCCGTGTTCCAAATTCAGTATTCCAAATTCCGTATTCTGAATTCCAAGTTCCATGTTCTAAATTCCTTATTCCAAATATCTTGTTCCAAATTCTATATTCCGTGTTCCGAATTCCAATTTCCGAATTCCGTGTTCCAAATTCCGTGTTCCAAATTCCGTGTTCCAAATTCTGTGTTCCAAATTCTGTATTCCATGTTCCGAATTCCAAATTCCGAATTCCGTGTTCCGAATTTGAAATTCTGAATTCCTGATTCCAAATTCCCTGTTCTGAATTTCAAATTCCGAATTCTAAATTCCCTGTTCTGAATTTCAAATTCCGAATTCCAAATTCCGTATTTCAAATTCCATGTTCCGAATTCCAAATTCCGTATTCCAAATTCCATGTTCTGAATTCCAAATTCCGTGTTCTGAATTCCAAATTCCTTATTCCAAATTCCGTGTTCCGAATTTCAAATTACGAATTCCAAATTCCGTATTTCAAATACCAAATTCCGTGTTCCGAATTCCGTGTTCCGATTTCCGTGTTCCAAATTCCGTGTTCCGATTTCCGTGTTCCTAATTCCGTGTTCCGAGTTCCAAATTCCGCGTTCAGAGTTCCAAAATCCGTGTTCCGAGTTCCAAATTCCGTGTTCCGAATTCCGTTTTCCAAATTCCGTGTTCCGTGTTCCAAATTCCGTGTTCCGAGTTCCAAATTCCGCATTCAGAGTTCCAAATTCCGTGTTCCGAGTTCCAAATTCCGTATTCCAAATTCCGTGTACCGAATTCCAAATTCTGAATTCCTTATTCCAAATTCCCTGTTCTGAATTTCAAATTCCGAATTCCAAATTCCATATTCCAAATTCCGTGTTCCGAATTCCGTGTTCCGAATTCTGTGTTCCGAATTCCAAATTCCAAATTCCGTATTCCAAATTACAAATTCCGTATTCCATATTCCAAATTCCGTGTTCCGAATTCCGTGTTTGATTTCTGTGTTCCAAATTCTGTATTCCAAATTCCATATTCCGAATTCCAAGTTCCATGTTCTAAATTCCATATTCCGTGTTCCGAATTCCGTGTTCCGAATTCCGTGTTCCGAATTCCAAATTCCAAATTCCGTATTTCATATTCCAAATTCCGTGTTCCGAATTCCGTGTTCCGAATTCCGTGTTCCAAATTCCAAATTCCAAATTCCGTATTCCAAATTCCATATTCCATATTCCAAATTCCGTGTTCCGAATTCCGTGTTTGATTTCTGTGTTCCAAATTCTGTATTCCAAATTTCATGTTCCGTGTTCCAAATTCCAAATTCAGTATTCCAAATTCCGTATTCCGAATTCCAAGTTCCATGTTCTAAATTCCATATTCCGAGTTCCAAATTCTGTATTCCGAATTCCGTTTCCCGAATTCCGTGTTCCGAATTCCGTGTTCCGAATTCCAAATTCCAAATTCCGTATTCCAAATTCCAAATTCCGTATTCCATATTCCAAATTCCGTGTTCCAAATTCCGTGTTTGATTTCTGTGTTCCAAATTCTGTATTCCAAATTTCATGTTCCGTGTTCCAAATTCAGTATTCCAAATTCCGTATTCTGAATTCCAAGTTCCATGTTCTAAATTCCTTATTCCAAATATCTTGTTCCAAATTCTATATTCCGTGTTCCGAATTCCAATTTCCGAATTCCGTGTTCCAAATTCCGTGTTCCAAATTCCGTGTTCCAAATTCTGTGTTCCAAATTCTGTATTCCATGTTCCGAATTCCAAATTCCGAATTCCGTGTTCCGAATTTGAAATTCTGAATTCCTTATTCCAAATTCCCTGTTCTGAATTTCAAATTCCGAATTCTAAATTCCCTGTTCTGAATTTCAAATTCCGAATTCCAAATTCCGTATTTCAAATTCCATGTTCCGAATTCCAAATTCCGTATTCCAAATTCCATGTTCTGAATTCCAAATTCCGTGTTCTGAATTCCAAATTCCTTATTCCAAATTCCGTGTTCCGAATTTCAAATTACGAATTCCAAATTCCGTATTTCAAATACCAAATTCCGTGTTCCGAATTCCGTGTTCCGATTTCCGTGTTCCAAATTCCGTGTTCCGATTTCCGTGTTCCTAATTCCGTGTTCCGAGTTCCAAATTCCGCGTTCAGAGTTCCAAAATCCGTGTTCCGAGTTCCAAATTCCGTGTTCCGAATTCCATTTTCCTAATTCCGTGTTCCGTGTTCCAAATTCCGTGTTCCTTATTCCAAATTCCGCGTTCAGAGTTCCAAATTCCGTGTTCCGAGTTCCAAATTCCGTATTCCAAATTCCGTGTACCGAATTCCAAATTCTGAATTCCTTATTCCAAATTCCCTGTTCTGAATTTCAAATTCCGAATTCCAAATTCCATATTCCAAATTCCGTGTTCCGAATTCCATGTTCCGAATTCTGTGTTCCGAATTCCAAATTCCAAATTCCGTATTCCAAATTACAAATTCCGTATTCCATATTCCAAATTCCGTGTTCCGAATTCCGTGTTTGATTTCTGTGTTCCAAATTCTGTATTCCAAATTCCATATTCCGAATTCCAAGTTCCATGTTCTAAATTCCATATTCCGTGTTCCAAATTCCGTATTCCAAATTCCGTGTTCCGAATTCCGTGTTCCGAATTCCGTGTTCCGAATTTTCATGTTCCGAATTCCGTGTTCCGAATTCCAAATTCCAAATTCCGTATTCCAAATTCCAAATTCCAAATTCCGTATTCCATATTCCAAATTCCGTGTTCCGAATTCCGTGTTCCGAATTCCGTGTTCTAAATTCCGTGTTCCGAATTCCAAATTCCAAATTCCAAATTCCATGTTCTGAATTCCAAATTCCGTGTTCTAAATTCCAAATTCCGTATTCCAAATTCCATGTTCTGAATTCCAAATTCCGTGTTCTGAATTCCAAATTCCGTGTTCTGAATTCCAAATTCCGTATTCCAAATTCCATGTTCTGAATTCCAAATTCCTTGTTCTGAATTCCAAATTCCGTGTTCTGAATTCCAAATTACGAGTTCGAATTTCAAATTCCGTGTTCTGGATTTCGAATTCCATGTTCCGAATTCCAAATTCCGTGTTCTGAATTTATTATTCCAAATTCCGTTTTCCGTATTCCAAATTCAGTGTTCCAAATTCCGTGTTCCAAATTCCGTGTTCCGAATTCCAAATTCCATGTTCCGAATTCCATGTTCCAAATTCTGTGTTCCGAATTCCGTGTTCCAAATTCCGTGTTTTCCGAATTCCGTGTTCCGAATTCCGTGTTCTGAATTCCGTGTTCCGAGTTCCAAATTTCAAATTCCGTGTTCTGAATTCCAAATTCCGTGTTCCGAATTCCAAATTCTGTGTTTCGAATTCCAAATTCCGTGTTCCGAATTCCGTGTTCCGAATTCCGTGTTCCGAATTTTCATGTTCCGAATTCCGTGTTCCGAATTCCGTGTTCCGAATTCCAAATTCCAAATTCCGTATTCCAAATTCCAAATTCCAAATTCTGTATTCCATATTCCAAATTCTGTGTTCCGAATTCCGTGTTTGATTTCTGTGTTCCAAATTCTGTATTCCAAATTTCATGTTCCGTGTTCCAAATTCCAAATTCAGTATTCCAAATTCCGTATTCCGAATTCCAAGTTCCATGTTCTAAATTCCATATTCCGTGTTCCGAATTCCGTGTTCCGAATTCCGTGTTCCGAATTCCAAATTACAAATTCCGTATTTCATATTCCAAATTCCGTGTTCCGAATTCCGTGTTCCGAATTCCTTGTTCCGAATTCCGTGTTCCAAATTCCAAATTCCAAATTCCAAATTCCAAATTCCATATTCCATATTCCAAATTCCGTGTTCCGAATTCCGTGTTTGATTTCTGTGTTCCAAATTCTGTATTCCAAATTTCATGTTCCGTGTTCCAAATTCCAAATTCAGTATTCCAAATTCCGTATTCCGAATTCCAAGTTCCATGTTCTAAATTCCATATTCTGAGTTCCAAATTCTGTATTCTGAATTCCGTTTCCCGAATTCCGTGTTCCGAATTCCGTGTTCCGAATTCCAAATTCCAAATTCCGTATTCCAAATTCCAAATTCCGTATTCCATATTCCAAATTCCGTGTTCCGAATTCCGTGTTTGATTTCTGTGTTCCAAATTCTGTATTCCAAATTTCATGTTCCGTGTTCCAAATTCAGTATTCCATGTTCCGAATTCCAAATTCCGAATTCCGTGTTCCGAATTTGAAATTCTGAATTCCTTATTCCAAATTCCCTGTTCTGAATTTCAAATTCCGAATTCTAAATTCCCTGTTCTGAATTTCAAATTCCGAATTCCAAATTCCGTATTTCAAATTCCATGTTCCGAATTCCAAATTCCGTATTCCAAATTCCATGTTCTGAATTCCAAATTCCGTGTTCTGAATTCCAAATTCCTTATTCCAAATTCCGTGTTCCGAATTTCAAATTACGAATTCCAAATTCCGTATTTCAAATACCAAATTCCGTGTTCCGAATTCCGTGTTCCGATTTCCGTGTTCCAAATTCCGTGTTCCGATTTCCGTGTTCCTAATTCCGTGTTCCGAGTTCCAAATTCCGCGTTCAGAGTTCCAAAATCCGTGTTCCGAGTTCCAAATTCCGTGTTCCGAATTCCGTTTTCCAAATTCCGTGTTCCGTGTTCCAAATTCCGTGTTCCGAGTTCCAAATTCCGCGTTCAGAGTTCCAAATTCCGTGTTCCGAGTTCCAAATTCCGTATTCCAAATTCCGTGTACCGAATTCCAAATTCTGAATTCCTTATTCCAAATTCCTTGTTCTGAATTCCAAATTCCGTGTTCTGAATTCCAAATTACGAGTTCAAATTTCAAATTCCGTGTTCTGGATTTCGAATTCCATGTTCCGAATTCCAAATTCCGTGTTCTGAATTTATTATTCCAAATTCCGTTTTCCGTATTCCAAATTCAGTGTTCCAAATTCCGTGTTCCAAATTCCGTGTTCCAAATTCCGTGTTCCGAATTCCAAATTCCATGTTCCGAATTCCATGTTCCAAATTCTGTGTTCCGAATTCCGTGTTCCAAATTCCGTGTTCCGAATTCCGTGTTCCGAATTCCGTGTTCTGAATTCCGTGTTCCGAGTTCCAAATTTCAAATTCCGTGTTCTGAATTCCAAATTCCGTGTTCCGAATTCCAAATTCTGTGTTTCGAATTCCAAATTCCGTGTTCCGAATTCCGTGTTCCGAATTCCGTGTTCCGAATTTTCATGTTCCGAATTCCGTGTTCCGAATTCCGTGTTCCGAATTCCAAATTCCAAATTCCGTATTCCAAATTCCAAATTACAAATTCTGTATTCCATATTCCAAATTCTGTGTTCCGAATTCCGTGTTTGATTTCTGTGTTCCAAATTCTGTATTCCAAATTTCATGTTCCGTGTTCCAAATTCCGTGTTTGATTTCTGTGTTCCAAATTCTGTATTCCAAATTTCATGTTCCGTGTTCCAAATTCAGTATTCCAAATTCCGTATTCTGAATTCCAAGTTCCATGTTCTAAATTCCTTATTCCAAATATCTTGTTCCAAATTCTATATTCCGTGTTCCGAATTCCAATTTCCGAATTCCGTGTTCCAAATTCCGTGTTCCAAATTCCGTGTTCCAAATTCTGTGTTCCAAATTCTGTATTCCATGTTCCGAATTCCAAATTCCGAATTCCGTGTTCCGAATTTGAAATTCTGAATTCCTTATTCCAAATTCCCTGTTCTGAATTTCAAATTCCGAATTCTAAATTCCCTGTTCTGAATTTCAAATTCCGAATTCCAAATTCCGTATTTCAAATTCCATGTTCCGAATTCCAAATTCCGTATTCCAAATTCCATGTTCTGAATTCCAAATTCCGTGTTCTGAATTCCAAATTCCTTATTCCAAATTCCGTGTTCCGAATTTCAAATTACGAATTCCAAATTCCGTATTTCAAATACCAAATTCCGTGTTCCGAATTCCGTGTTCCGATTTCCGTGTTCCAAATTCCGTGTTCCGATTTCCGTGTTCCTAATTCCGTGTTCCGAGTTCCAAATTCCGCGTTCAGAGTTCCAAAATCCGTGTTCCGAGTTCCAAATTCCGTGTTCCGAATTCCGTTTTCCAAATTCCGTGTTCCGTGTTCCAAATTCCGTGTTCCGAGTTCCAAATTCCGCGTTCAGAGTTCCAAATTCCGTGTTCCGAGTTCCAAATTCCGTATTCCAAATTCCGTGTACCGAATTCCAAATTCTGAATTCCTTATTCCAAATTCCCTGTTCTGAATTTCAAATTCCGAATTCCAAATTCCAAATTCCATATTCCAAATTCCGTGTTCCGAATTCCGTGTTCCGAATTCTGTGTTCCGAATTCCAAATTCCAAATTCCGTATTCCAAATTACAAATTCCGTATTCCATATTCCAAATTCCGTGTTCCGAATTCCGTGTTTGATTTCTGTGTTCCAAATTCTGTATTCCAAATTCCATATTCCGAATTCCAAGTTCCATGTTCTAAATTCCATATTCCGTGTTCCAAATTCCGTATTCCAAATTCCGTGTTCCGAATTCCGTGTTCCGAATTCCGTGTTCCGAATTTTCATGTTCCGAATTCCGTGTTCCGAATTCCAAATTCCAAATTCCGTATTCCAAATTCCAAATTCCAAATTCCGTATTCCATATTCCAAATTCCGTGTTCCGAATTCCGTGTTCCGAATTCCGTGTTCTAAATTCCGTGTTCCGAATTCCAAATTCCAAATTCCAAATTCCATGTTCTGAATTCCAAATTCCGTGTTCTAAATTCCAAATTCCGTATTCCAAATTCCGTGTTCTGAATTCCAAATTCCGTGTTCTGAATTCCAAATTCCGTATTCCAAATTCCATGTTCTGAATTCCAAATTCCTTGTTCTGAATTCCAAATTCCGTGTTCTGAATTCCAAATTACGAGTTCGAATTTCAAATTCCGTGTTCTGGATTTCGAGTTCCATGTTCCGAATTCCAAATTCCGTGTTCTGAATTTATTATTCCAAATTCCGTTTTCCGTATTCCAAATTCAGTGTTCCAAATTCCATGTTCCAAATTCCGTGTTCCAAATTCCGTGTTCCGAATTCCAAATTCCATGTTCCGAATTCCATGTTCCAAATTCTGTGTTCCGAATTCCGTGTTCCAAATTCCGTGTTCCGAATTCCGTGTTCCGAATTCCGTGTTCTGAATTCCATGTTCCGAGTTCCAAATTTCAAATTCCGTGTTCTGAATTCCAAATTCCGTGTTCCGAATTCCAAATTCTGTGTTTCGAATTCCAAATTCCGTGTTCCGAATTCCGTGTTCCGAATTCCGTGTTCCGAATTTTCATGTTCCGAATTCCGTGTTCCGAATTCCGTGTTCCGAATTCCAAATTCCAAATTCCGTATTCCAAATTCCAAATTACAAATTCTGTATTCCATATTCCAAATTCTGTGTTCCGAATTCTGTGTTTGATTTCTGTGTTCCAAATTCTGTATTCCAAATTTCATGTTCCGTGTTCCAAATTCCAAATTCAGTATTCCAAATTCCGTATTCCGAATTCCAAGTTCCATGTTCTAAATTCCATATTCCGTGTTCCGAATTCCGTGTTCCGAATTCCAAATTACAAATTCCGTGTTCCGAATTCCGTGTTCCGAATTCCGTGTTCCGAATTCCGTGTTCCAAATTCCAAATTCCAAATTCCGTATTCCAAATTCCATATTCCATATTCCAAATTCCATGTTCCGAATTCCGTGTTTGATTTCTGTGTTCCAAATTCTGTATTCCAAATTTCATGTTCCGTGTTCCAAATTCCAAATTCAGTATTCCAAATTCCATATTCCGAATTCCAAGTTCCATGTTCTAAATTCCATATTCTGAGTTCCAAATTCTGTATTCCGAATTCCGTGTTCCCGAATTCCGTGTTCCGAATTCCGTGTTCCGAATTCCAAATTCCAAATTCCGTATTCCAAATTCCAAATTCCGTATTCCATATTCCAAATTCCGTGTTCCGAATTCCGTGTTTGATTTCTGTGTTCCAAATTCTGTATTCCAAATTTCACGTTCCGTGTTCCAAATTCAGTATTCCAAATTCCGTATTCTGAATTCCAAGTTCCATGTTCTAAATTCCTTATTCCAAATATCTTGTTCCAAATTCTATATTCCGTGTTCTGAATTCCAATTTCCGAATTCCGTGTTCCAAATTCCGTGTTCCAAATTCCGTGTTCCAAATTCTGTGTTCCAAATTCTGTATTCCATGTTCCGAATTCCAAATTCCGAATTCCGTGTTCCGAATTTGAAATTCTGAATTCCTGATTCCAAATTCCCTGTTCTGAATTTCAAATTCCGAATTCTAAATTCCCTGTTCTGAATTTCAAATTCCGAATTCCAAATTCCATATTTCAAATTCCATGTTCCGAATTCCAAATTCCGTATTCCAAATTCCATGTTCTGAATTCCAAATTCCGTGTTCTGAATTCCAAATTCCTTATTCCAAATTCCGTGTTCCGAATTTCAAATTACGAATTCCAAATTCCGTATTTCAAATACCAAATTCCGTGTTCCGAATTCCGTGTTCCGATTTCCGTGTTCCAAATTCCGTGTTCCGATTTCCGTGTTCCTAATTCCGTGTTCCGAGTTCCAAATTCCGCGTTCAGAGTTCCAAAATCCGTGTTCCGAGTTCCAAATTCCGTGTTCCGAATTCCGTTTTCCAAATTCCGTGTTCCGTGTTCCAAATTCCGTGTTCCGAGTTCCAAATTCCGCATTCAGAATTCCAAATTCCGTGTTCCGAGTTCCAAATTCCGTATTCCAAATTCCGTGTACCGAATTCCAAATTCTGAATTCCTTATTCCAAATTCCCTGTTCTGAATTTCAAATTCCGAATTCCAAATTCCATATTCCAAATTCCGTGTTCCGAATTCCGTGTTCCGAATTCTTTGTTCCGAATTCCAAATTCCAAATTCCGTATTCCAAATTACAAATTCCGTATTCCATATTCCAAATTCCGTGTTCCGAATTCCGTGTTTGATTTCTGTGTTCCAAATTCTGTATTCCAAATTCCATATTCCGAATTCCAAGTTCCATGTTCTAAATTCCATATTCCGTGTTCCAAATTCCGTATTCCAAATTCTGTGTTCCGAATTCCGTGTTCCGAATTTTCATGTTCCGAATTCCGTGTTCCGAATTCCAAATTCCAAATTCCGTATTCCAAATTCCAAATTCCAAATTCCGTATTCCATATTCCAAATTCCGTGTTCCGAATTCCGTGTTCCGAATTCCGTGTTCTAAATTCCGTGTTCCGAATTCCAAATTCCAAATTCCAAATTCCATGTTCTGAATTCCAAATTCCGTGTTCTAAATTCCAAATTCCGTATTCCAAATTCCATGTTCTGAATTCCAAATTCCGTGTTCTGAATTCCAAATTCCGTGTTCTGAATTCCAAATTCCGTATTCCAAATTCCATGTTCTGAATTCCAAATTCCTTGTTCTGAATTCCAAATTCCGTGTTCTGAATTCCAAATTACGAGTTCGAATTTCAAATTCCGTGTTCTGGATTTCGAATTCCATGTTCCGAATTCCAAATTCCGTGTTCTGAATTTATTATTCCAAATTCCGTTTTCCGAATTCCAAATTCCAAATTCCGTGTTCCGAATTCCGTGTTCTGAATTAATTATTCAAAATTCCGTATTCAAATTCCGTGTTCCGAATTCCGTGTTCCGAATTCCAAACTCCAAATTCCGTATTCCGAATTCCGTATTCCAAATTCCAAATTCTTTATTCCAAATTCAAAATTCCATATTCCAAATTCAAAATTCCGTATTCCAAATGCCAAATGCCATATTCCAAATTCCTTATTCCAAATTCCGGGTTTCGAATTCCAAATTCCCAATTTCGTATTCCAAATTCCTTATTCAAAATTCCGTGTTCCGAATTCCAAATTCCAAATTCCGTATTCCAAATTTCAAATTCTATATTCCAATTTCCGTATTCCAAATTCCGTATTCCGTATTCAAAATTCCGTGTTTTGAATTCCAAATTCCAATTTTCTTATTCCAAATTCCGTGTTCCAAATTCCGTGTTCCGAATTTCAAATTACGAATTCCAAATACTGTATTTCAAATACCAAATTCTGTGTTCCAAATTCCATGTTTCTAGTTCCAAATTCCGTGTTCCGAATTTCAAATTCCATATTCCAAATTCCGTATTCCAAATTCTAAATTCCATATTCCAAATTCCGTGTTCCGAATTCCAAATTACGTGTTCTGAATTCCATATTCCAAATTCAGTGATCCAAATTCAGTGTTCCAAATTCAGTGTTCCAAATTCCGTGTTCCAAATTCCGTGTTCCGAATTCCAAATTCCGTGTTCCAAATTCCGTGTTCCGAATTCCAAATTCCGTGTTCCGAATTCCGTGTTCCGAATTCCAAATTCCGTATTCCAAATTCCAAATGACAAATTCCGTATTCCATATTCCAAATTCCGTGTTCCGAATTCCGTGTTTGATTTCTGTGTTCCAAATTCTGTACTCCAAATTTCATGTTCCGTGTTCCAAATTCCAAATTCAGTATTCCAAATTCCGTATTCCGAATTCCAAGTTCCATATTCCGTGTTCCAAATTCCGCATTCCAAATTCCGTGTTCCGAATTCCGTGTTCCAAATTCCGTGTTCCAAATTCCGTGTTCCGAATTCCAAATTCCAAATTCCGTATTCCCAATTCCAAATTCCGTGTTCCAAATTCCGTGTTCCGTGTTCCGAATTCCAAATTCCGTATTCCAAATTCCAAATTCCGTATTCCATATTCCAAATTCCATGTTCCGAATTCCGTGTTTGATTTCTGTGTTCCGAATTCTGTATTCCAAATTCCCTGTTCTGAATTTCAAATTCCGTGTTCCGAATTCCAAATTCCGTGTTCCAAATTCCGTGTTCCGAATTCCAAATTCCGTGTTCCGAATTCCGTGTTCCGAATTCCAAATTCCGTATTCCAAATTCAAAATGACAAATTCCGTATTCCATATTCCAAATTCTGTGTTCCGAATTCCGTGTTTGATTTCTGTGTTCCAAATTCTGTACTCCAAATTTCATGTTCCGTGTTCCAAATTCCAAATTCAGTATTCCAAATTCCGTATTCCGAATTCCAAGTTCCATATTCCGTGTTCCAAATTCCGCATTCCAAATTCCGTGTTCCGAATTCCGTGTTCCAAATTCCGTGTTCCGAATTCCGTGTTCCGAATTCCAAATTCCAAATTCCGTATTCCCAATTCCAAATTCCGTGTTCCGAATTCCGTGTTCCGTGTTCCGAATTCCAAATTCCGTATTCCAAATTCCAAATTCCGTATTCCATATTCCAAATTCCGTGTTCCGAATTCCGTGTTTGATTTCTGTGTTCCGAATTCTGTATTCCAAATTCCCTGTTCTGAATTTCAAATTCCGTGTTCTGAATTCCAAATTCCTTATTCCAAATTCCGTGTTCCGAATTTCAAATTACGAATTCCAAATTCCGTATTTCAAATACCAAATTCCGTGTTCCGAATTCCGTGTTCCGATTTCCGTGTTCCAAATTCCGTGTTCCGATTTCCGTATTCCTAATTCCGTGTTCCGAGTTCCAAATTCCGCATTCAGAGTTCCAAATTCCGTGTTCCGATTTCCAAATTCCGTGTTCCGAATTCTGTTTTCCAAATTCCGTGTTCCGTGTTCCAAATTCCGTGTTCCGAGTTCCAAATTCCGCGTTCAGAGTTCCAAATTCCGTGTTCCGAGTTCCAAATTCCGTATTCCAAATTCCGTGTTCCGAATTCCAAATTCTGAATTCCTTATTCCAAATTCCCTGTTCTGAATTTCAAATTCCGAATTCCAAATTCCATATTCCAAATTCCGTGTACCAAATTCCGTGTTCCAAATTCCGTGTTCCGAATTCCAAATTCCGCATTCCAAATTCCAAATTCCGTATTCCATATTACAAATTCCGTGTTCCGAATTCCGTGTTTGATTTCTGTGTTCCAAATTCTGTATTCCAAATTTCATGTTCTGTGTTCCAAATTCCAAATTCAGTATTCCAAATTCCGTATTCCGAATTCCAAGTTCCATGTTCTAAATTCCATATTCCGTGTTCCAAATTCCGTATTCCAAATTCCGTGTTCCGAATTCCGTGTTCCGAATTCCGTGTTCCGAATTTTCATGTTCCGAATTCCGTGTTCCGAATTCCAAATTACAAATTCCGTATTCCAAATTACAAATTCCAAATTCCGTATTCCATATTCCAAATTCCGTGTTCCGAATTCCGTGTTTGATTTCTGTGTTCCAAATTCTGTATTCCAAATTTCATGTTCCGTGTTCCAAATTCCAAATTCAGTATTCCAAATTCCGTATTCCGAATTCCAAGTTCCATGTTCTAAATTCCATATTCCGTGTTCCAAATTCCGTATTCCAAATTCCGTGTTCCGAATTCCGTGTTCCGAATTCCGTGTTCCGAATTTTCATGTTACGAATTCCGTGTTCTGAATTCCGTGTTCCGAATTCCAAATTCTGTATTCCAAATTCCAAATTACAAATTCCGTATTCCATATTCCAAATTCTGTGTTCCGAATTCCGTGTTTGATTTCTGTGTTCCAAATTCTGTATTCCAAATTTCATGTTCCAAATTCCAAATTCAGTATTCCAAATTCCGTATTCCGAATTCCAAGTTCCATGTTCTAAATTCCATATTCCGTGTTCCGAATTCCGTGTTCCGAATTCCAAATTCCAAATTACAAATTCCGTATTTCATATTCCAAATTCCGTGTTCCGAATTCCGTGTTCCGAATTCCGTGTTCCGAATTTCGTGTTCCAAATTCCAAATTCCAAATTCCGTATTCCAAATTCCATATTCCATATTCCAAATTCCGTGTTCCGAATTCCGTGTTTGATTTCTGTGTTCCAAATTCTGTATTCCAAATTTCATGTTCCGTGTTCCAAATTCCAAATTCAGTATTCCAAATTCCGTATTCCGAATTCCAAGTTCCATGTTCTAAATTCCATATTCCGAGTTCCAAATTCTGTATTCCGAATTCCGTTTCCCGAATTCCGTGTTCCGAATTCCGTGTTCCGAATTCCAAATTCCAAGTTCCGTATTCCAAATTCCAAATTCCGTATTCCATATTCCAAATTCCGTGTTCCGAATTCCGTGTTTGATTTCTGTGTTCCAAATTCTGTATTCCAAATTTCATGTTCCGTGTTCCAAATTCAGTATTCCAAATTCCGTATTCTGAATTCCAAGTTCCATGTTCTAAATTCCTTATTCCAAATATCTTGTTCCAAATTCTATATTCCGTGTTCCGAATTCCAAATTCCGTGTTCTTAATTCCTTATTCCAAATTCTGTGTTCCAAATTCCGTGTTCCAAATTCCGTGTTCCAAATTCCAAATTCCGAATTCCATGTTCCAAGTTCCATGTTCCGAATTCCAAATTCTGAATTCCTTATTCCAAATTCCGTATTTCAAATTCCATGTTCTGAATTCCAAATTCAGTGTTCTGAATTCCAAATTCCGTGTTCTGCATTCCAAATTCCGTGTTCCAAATTCCGTGTTCCGAATTCCGAATTCCGTGTTCCAAGTTCCATGTTCCGAATTCCAAATTCTGAATTCCTTATTCCAAATTACGTATTTCAAATTCCATGTTCTGAATTCCAAATTCCGTGTTCTGAATTCCAAATTCCGTATTCCAAATTCCATGTTCTGAATTCCAAATTCCGTGTTCTGAATTTCAAATTCCGTGTTCTGAATTCCAAATTCCGAGTTCCGAATTTCAAATTCCGTGTTCCGAATTTCAAATTCCATGTTCCGAATTCCAAATTCCGAGTTCCAAATTCCGTGTTCCGAGTTCCAAATTCCGTATTCCAAATTCTGTGTTCCGAATTCCAAATTCTGAATTCCTTATTTCAAATTCCGTGTTCTGAATTCCAAATTCCGTGTTCCGAATTCCGAATTCCGTGATTCGAATTCCAAATTCCGTGTTCCAAATTCCAAATTCCATGTTCCGAATTCCAAATTCCGTGTTCTGAATTCATTATTCCAAATTCTGTATTCCAAATTCCGTATTCCAAATTTCAAATTCCATATTCCAAATTCCATATTCCAAATTCCAAATTCCGTATACCTAATTCTGAATTCTAAATTCAAAAATTCTGTGTTCCGTATTCCGTGTTCCGAATTCCAAATTCCATATTTTGTGTTCCGAATGCCGTGTTCTGAATTCCGTGTTCCGAATTCCGTGTTCCGAATTCCAAATTCAGTGTTCTGAATTCCATATTCCAAATTCAGTGTTTCAAATTCAGTGTTCCAAATTCCGTGTTCCAAATTCCGTGTTCCGAATTCCAAATTCCGTGTTCTGAATTCCGTGTTCCAAATTCCGTGTTCTGAATTTCAAATTCCGAATTCTAAATTCCCTGTTCTGAATTTCAAATTCCGAATTCCAAATTCCGTATTTCAAATTCCATGTTCCGAATTCCAAATTCCGTATTCCAAATTCCATGTTCTGAATTCCAAATTCCGTGTTCCGAATTCCAAATTCCGTGTTCCAAATTCCAAATTCCGTGTTCCGAATTCCAAAGTCCGTGTTCCGAATTTCAAATTCCGTGTTTCGAATTCCAAATTCCGTGTTCTGAATTCATTATTCAAATTCCGTATTCCAAATTCTGTGTTCCGAATTCCAAATTCCAAATTCCGTATTCCAAATTTCAAATTCTATATTCCAATTTCCGTATTCCAAATTCCGTATTCCGTATTCAAAATTCCGTGTTTTGAATTCCAAATTCCAATTTTCTTATTCCAAATTCCGTGTTCCAAATTCCGTGTTCCGAATTTCAAATTACGAATTCCAAATACTGTATTTCAAATACCAAATTCCGTGTTCCAAATTCCATGTTTCTAGTTCCAAATTCCATGTTCCGAATTCCGTGTTCCGAATTTCAAATTCCATATTCCAAATTCCGTATTCCAAATTCCAAATTCCAAATTCCATATTCCGTGTTCCGAATTCCAAATTCTGTGTTCTGAATTCCATATTCCAAATTCCGTATTCCAAATTCCAAATTCCAAATTCCATATTCCGAATTCCGTGTTCCGAATTCCAAATTCTGTGTTCTGAATTCCATATTCCAAATTCAGTGATCCAAATTCAGTGTTCCAAATTCAGTGTTCCAAATTCCGTGTTCCAAATTCCGTGTTCCGAATTCCAAATTCCGTGTTCCGAATTCCGTGTTCCGATTTCTGTGTTCCGAATTCCGTGTTCCGAATTTCAAATTACAAATGACAAATTACAAATGACAAATTCCGTATTCCATATTCCAAATTCCGTGTTCCGAATTCCGTGTTTGATTTCTGTGTTCCAAATTCTGTATTCCAAATTTCATGTTCCGTGTTCCAAATTGCAAATTCAGTATTCCAAATTCCGTATTCCGAATTCCAAGTTCCATATTCCGTGTTCCAAATTCCGTATTCCGAATTCCGTGTTCCGAATTCCGTGTTCCGAATTCCGTGTTCCGAATTCCAAATTCCAAATTCCGTGTTCCAAATTCCATGTTTCTAGTTCCAAATTCCGTGTTCCGAATTCCGTGGTCCGAATTTCAAATTCCATATTCCAAATTCCATATTCCAAATTCCAAATTCCGTATACCAAATTCTGAATTCTAAATTCAAAAATTCTGTGTTCCGTATTCCGTGTTCCAAATTCCATGTTCCGAGTTCCAAATTCCGTGTTCAGTATTCCAAGTTCCGTGTTCCAAATTCCTTATTCCAAATTCCCTGTTCTGAATTTCAAATTCCAAATTCCAAATTCCATGTTCTAAATTCCTTATTCCGTGTTCCAAATTCCAAATTCCATGTTCCGAATTCCAAATTCCGTGTTCTGAATTCATTATTCCAAATTCTGTATTCCAAATTCCGTATTCCAAATTTCAAATTCCATATTCCAAATTCCATATTCCAAATTCCAAATTCCGTATACCTAATTCTGAATTCTAAATTCAAGAATTCTGTGTTCCGTATTCCGTGTTCCGAATTCCAATTTCCATATTTTGTGTACCGAATTCCGTGTTCTGAATTCCGTGTTCCGAATTCCGTGTTCCGAATTCCAAATTCAGTGTTCTGAATTCCATATTCCAAATTCAGTGTTTCAAATTCAGTGTTCCAAATTCCGTGTTCCAAATTCCGTGTTCCGAATTCCAAATTCCGTGTTCTGAATTCCGTGTTCCAAATTCCGTGTTCTGAATTTCAAATTCCGAATTCTAAATTCCCTGTTCTGAATTTCAAATTCCGAATTCCAAATTCCGTATTTCAAATTCCATGTTCCGAATTCCAAATTCCGTATTCCAAATTCCATGTTCTGAATTCCAAATTCCGTGTTCTGAATTCCAAATTCCTTATTCCAAATTCCGTGTTCCGAATTTCAAATTACGAATTCCAAATTCCGTATTTCAAATACCAAATTCCATGTTCCTAATTCCGTGTTCCGATTTCCGTGTTCCAAATTCCGTGTTCCGATTTCCGTGTTCCTAATTCCGTGTTCCGAGTTCCAAATTCCGCGTTCAGAGTTCCAAATTCCGTGTTCCGAGTTCCAAATTCCGTGTTCCGAATTCCGTTTTCCAAATTCCGTGCTCCGTGTTCCAAATTCCGTGTTCCGAGTTCCAAACTCCGCGTTCAGAGTTCCAAATTCCGTGTTCCGAGTTCCAAATTCCGTATTCCAAATTCCGTGTACCGAATTCCAAATTCTGAATTCCTTATTCCATATGCCAAATTCCGTGTTCCAAATTCCGTGTTCCGAATTCTGTGTTCCGAATTCCAAATTCCGTATTCCAAATTCCAAATTACAAATTCCGTATTCCATATTCCAAATTCCGTGTTCCAAATTCCGTGTTTGATTTCTGTGTTCCAAATTCTGTATTCCAAATTCCATATTCCGAATTCCAAGTTCCATGTTCTAAATTCCATATTCCGTGTTCCAAATTCCGTATTCCAAATTCCCTGTTCCGAATTCCGTTTTCCGAATTCCGTGTTCCGAATTTTCATGTTCCAAATTCCGTGTTCCGAATTCCAAATTCCAAATTCCGTATTCCAAATTACAAATTACAAATTCCGTATTCCATATTACAAATTCCGTGTTCCGAATTCCGTGTTCCGAATTCCGTGTTCTGAATTCCGTGTTCCGAATTCCAAATTCCAAATTCCATGTTCTGAATTCCAAATTCCGTGTTCTGAATTCCAAATTCCGTATTCCAAATTCCATGTTCTGAATTCCAAATTCCGTGTTCTGAATTCCAAATTCCGTATTCCAAATTCCATGTTCTGAATTCCAAATTCCTTGTTCTGAATTCCAAATTCCGTGTTCTGAATTCCAAATTCCGAGTTCGAATTTCAAATTCCATGTTCTGGATTTCAAATTCCGTGTTCCGAATTCCAAATTCCATGTTCTGAATTTATTATTCCAAATTTCGTTTTCCGAATTCCAAATTCCAAATTCCGTGTTCCGAATTCCGTGTTCTGAATTAATTATTCAAAATACCGTATTCAAATTCCGTGTTCCGATTTCCGTGTTCCAAATTCCAAATTCCAAATTCCGTATTCCATATTCCAAATTCCATGTTCCGAATTCCGTGTTTGATTTCTGTGTTCCAAATTCTGTATTCCAAATTCCATGTTCCATGTTCCAAATTCCAAATTCCATGTTCTGAAATCCAAATTCCATATTCCAAATTTCAATTTTCATATTCCAAATTCCAAATTCTGTATTCCAAATTCCTAATTCCGTATTCCAAATTCTGAATTCTAAATTAAAAAATTCTGTGTTCCGTATTTCGTGTTCCGTATTTTGTGTTCCGAATTCCAAATTCCGTGTTCTGAATTCCAAATTCCGTGTTCCGAATTCCAAATTCCGTGTTCTTAATTCCTTATTCCAAATTCTGTGTTCCAAATTCCGTGTTCCAAATTCCGTGTTCCAAATTCCAAATTCCGAATTCCGTGTTCCAAGTTCCATGTTCCGAATTCCAAATTCTGAATTCCTTATTCCAAATTCCGTATTTCAAATTCCATGTTCTGAATTCCAAATTCAGTGTTCTGAATTCCAAATTCCGTGTTCTGCATTCCAAATTCCGTGTTCCAAATTCCGTGTTCCGAATTCCGAATTCCGTGTTCCAAGTTCCATGTTCCGAATTCCAAATTCTGAATTCCTTATTCCAAATTCCGTATTTCAAATTCCATGTTCTGAATTCCAAATTCCGTGTTCTGAATTCCAAATTCCGTATTCCAAATTCCATGTTCTGAATTCCAAATTCCGTGTTCTGAATTTCAAATTCCGTGTTCTGAATTCCAAATTCCGAGTTCCGAATTTCAAATTCCGTGTTCCGAATTTCAAATTCCATGTTCCAAATTCCAAATTCCGTGTTCCGAATTCCAAATTCCGTGTTCCAAGTTCCAAATTCCGCGTTCAGAGTTCCAAATTCCGTGTTCCGAGTTCCAAATTCCGTATTCCAAATTCCATGTTCCGAATTCCAAATTCTGAATTCCTTATTCCAAATTCCCTGTTCTGAATTTCAAATTCCGAATTCCAAATTCCGTATTTCAAATTCCATGTTCCGAATTCGAAATTCCGTTTTCCAAATTCCATGTTCTGAATTCCAAATTCCGTGTATTGAACTCCAAATTCCGTGTTCCAAATTCCGTGTTCCAAATTCCAAATTCCGAATTCCGTGTTCCAAGTTCCATGTTCCGAATTCCAAATTCTGAATTCCTTATTCCAAATTCCGTATTTCAAATTCCATGTTCTGAATCCCAAATTCAGTGTTCTGAATTCCAAATTCCGTGTTCTGCATTCCAAATTCCGTGTTCCAAATTCCGTGTTCCGAATTCCGAATTCCGTGTTCCAAGTTCCATGTTCCGAATTCCAAATTCTGAATTCCTTATTCCAAATTCCGTATTTCAAATTCCATGTTCTGAATTCCAAATTCAGTGTTCTGAATTCCAAATTCCATGTTCTGCATTCCAAATTCCGTGTTCCAAATTCCGTGTTCCGAATTCCGAATTCCGTGTTCCAAGTTCCATGTTCCGAATTCCAAATTCTGAATTCCTTATTCCAAATTCCGTATTTCAAATTCCATGTTCTGAATTCCAAATTCCGTGTTCTGAATTCCAAATTCCGTATTCCAAATTCCATGTTCTGAATTCCAAATTCCGTGTTCTGAATTTCAAATTCCGTGTTCCGAATTCCAAATTCTGTGATTCGAATTCAAAATTCCGTGTTCCAAATTCCAAATTCCGTGTTCCGAATTCCAAATTCCGTGTTCTGAATTCATTATTCCAAATTCCGTATTCCAAATTCCGTATTCCAAATTTCAAATTCCATATTCCAAATTCCATATTCCAAATTCCAAATTCCGTATACCTAATTCTGAATTCTAAATTCAAAAATTCTGTGTTCCGTATTCCGTGTTCCGAATTCCAAATTCCATATTTTGTGTTCCGAATTCCGTGTTCTGAATTCCGTCTTCCGAATTCCGTGTTCCGAATTCCAAATTCAGTGTTCTGAATTCCATATTCCAAATTCAGTGTTCCAAATTCAGTGTTCCAAATTCCGTGTTCCAAATTCCAAGTTCCAAATTCTGAATTCTAAATTCAAAAATTCTGTGTTCCGTATTCCGTGTTCCGAATTCAAAAATTCCATATTCCAAATTTTGTGTTCCGAATTCCGTGTTCCGAATTCCGTGTTCCGAATTCTGAATTCCGTATTCCAAATTCAGTGTTCCAAATTCAGTGTTCCAAATTCCGTGTTCCAAATTCCGTGTTCCAAATTCCGTGTTCCGAATTCCAAATTCCGTGTTCCGAATTCCGTGTTCCAAATTCTGTGTTCTGAATTCCGTGTTCCAAATTCCGTGTTCCGAATTCCGTGTTCCGAATTCCGTGTTCTGAATTCCGTGTTCCGAGTTCCAAATTTCAAATTCCGTGTTCTGAATTCCAAATTCTGTGTTCCGAATTCCAAATTCTGTGTTTCGAATTCCAAATTCCGTGTTCCGAATTCCAAATTCCGTGTTCCGAATTCCAAAGTCCGTGTTCCGAATTTCAAATTCCGTGTTCCGAATTCCAAATTCCGTGTTCTGAATTCATTATTCAAATTCCGTATTCCAAATTCTGTGTTCCGAATTCCAAATTCCAAATTCTATATTCCAATTTCCGTATTCCAAATTCTGTATTCCGTATTCAAAATTCCGTGTTTTGAATTCCAAATTCCAATTTTCTTATTCCAAATTCCGTGTTCCAAATTCCGTGTTCCGAATTTCAAATTACGAATTCCAAATACTGTATTTCAAATACCAAATTCCGTGTTCCAAATTCCATGTTTCTAGTTCCAAATTCCGTGTTCCGAATTCCGTGTTCCGAATTTCAAATTCCATATTCCAAATTCCGTATTCCAAATTCCAAATTCCAAATTCCATATTCCGAATTCCGTGTTCCGAATTCCAAATTCTGTGTTCTGAATTCCATATTCCAAATTCAGTGATCCAAATTCAGTGTTCCAAATTCAGTGTTCCAAATTCCGTGTTCCAAATTCCGTGTTCCGAATTCCAAATTCCGTGTTCCGAATTCCGTGTTCCGATTTCTGTGTTCCGAATTCCGTGTTCCGAATTCCAAATTACAAATGACAAATTCCAAATGACAAATTCCGTATTCCATATTCCAAATTCCGTGTTCCGAATTCCGTGTTTGATTTCTGTGTTCCAAATTCTGTATTCCAAATTTCATGTTCCGTGTTCCAAATTGCAAATTCAGTATTCCAAATTCCGTATTCCGAATTCCAAGTTCCATATTCCGTGTTCCAAATTCCGTATTCCAAATTCCGTGTTCCGAATTCCGTGTTCCGAATTCCGTGTTCCGAATTCCGTGTTCCGAATTCCAAATTCCAAATTCCGTGTTCCAAATTCCATGTTTCTAGTTCCAAATTCCGTGTTCCGAATTCCGTGGTCCGAATTTCAAATTCCATATTCCAAATTCCGTATTCCAAATTCCAAATTCCATATTCCGAATTCCGTGTTCCGAATTCCAAATTCCGTGTTCTGAATTCCATATTCCAAATTCAGTGATCCAAATTCAGTGTTCCAAATTCAGTGTTCCAAATTCCGTGTTCCAAATTCCGTGTTCCGAATTCCAAATTCCGTGTTCCCAATTCCAAATTCCGTGTTCCGAATTCCGTGTTCCGTGTTCTGAATTCCAAATTCCGTATTCCAAATTCCAAATTACAAATTCCGTATTCCATATTCCAAATTCCGTGTTCCGAATTCCGTGTTTGATTTCTGTGTTCCAAATTCTGTATTCCAAATTTCATGTTCCGTGTTCCAAATTCCAAATTCAGTATTCCACATTCCATATTCCGTGTTCCAAATTCCGTATTCCAAATTCCGTGTTCCGAATTCCGTGATCCGAATTCTGTGTTCCGAATTCCGTGTTCCGAATTCCAAATTCCAAATTCCAAATTCCATATTCCAAATTCCAAATTCCAAATTCCGTATTCCATATTCCAAATTCCGTGTTCCGAATTCCGTGTTCCGAATTCCGTGTTCCGAATTCCAAATTCCAAATTCCGTATTCCAAATTCCGTATTCCATATTCCAAATTCCGTGTTCCGAATTCCGTGTTTGATTTCTGTGTTCCAAATTCTGTATTCCAAATTTCATGTTCCGTGTTCCAAATTCCAAATTCAGTATTCCAAATTCCGTATTCCGAATTCCAAGTTCCATGTTCTAAATTCCATATTCCGTCTTCCAAATTCTGTATTCCGAATTCCGTGTTCCGAATTCCGTGTTCCGAATTCCAAATTCCAAATTCCGTATTCCAAATTCCAAATTACAAATTCCGTATTCCATATTCCAAATTCTGTGTTCCGAATTCCGTGTTTGATTTTTGTGTTCCAAATTCTGTATTCCAAATTTCATGTTCCGTGTTCCAAATTCCAAATTCAGTATTCCAAATTCCGTATTCCGAATTCCAAGTTCCATGTTCTAAATTCCTTATTCCAAATATCTTGTTCCAAATTCTATATTCCGTGTTCCGAATTCCAATTTCCGAATTCCGTGTTCCAAATTCCGTGTTCCAAATTCCGTGTTCCGAATTCCGTGTTCCAAACTCTGTGTTCCGAATTCCGTGTTCCAAATTCCGTGTTCCGAATTCCGTGTTCCGAATTCCGTGTTCTGAATTCCGTGTTCCGAGTTCCAAATTTCAAATTCCGTGTTCTGAATTCCAAATTCTGTGTTCCGAATTCCAAATTCTGTGTTTCGAATTCCAAATTCCGTGTTTCGAATTCCAAATTCCGTGTTCCAAATTCCAAAGTCCGTGTTCCGAATTTCAAATTCCGTGTTCCGAATTCCAAATTCCGTGTTCTGAATTCATTATTCAAATTCCGTATTCCAAATTCTGTGTTCCGAATTCCAAATTCCAAATTCCGTATTCCAAATTTCAAATTCTATATTCCAATTTCCGTATTCCAAATTCCGTATTCCGTATTCAAAATTCCGTGTTTTGAATCCCAAATTCCAATTTTCTTATTCCAAATTCCGTGTTCCAAATTCCGTGTTCCGAATTTCAAATTACAAATTCCAAATACTGTATTTCAAATACCAAATTCCGTGTTCCAAATTCCATGTTTCTAGTTCCAAATTCCGTGTTCCGAATTCCGTGTTCCGAATTTCAAATTCCATATTCCAAATTCCGTATTCCAAATTCCAAATTCCATATTCCGAATTCCGTGTTCCGAATTCCAAATTCTGTGTTCTGAATTCCATATTCCAAATTCCGTATTCCAAATTCCAAATTCCAAATTCCATATTCCGAATTCCGTGTTCCGAATTCCAAATTTTGTGTTCTGAATTCCATATTCCAAATTCAGTGATCCAAATTCAGTGTTCCAAATTCAGTGTTCCAAATTCCGTGTTCCAAATTCCGTGTTCCGAATTCCAAATTCCGTGTTCCGAATTCCGTGTTCCGATTTCTGTGTTCCGAATTCCGTGTTCCGAATTCCAAATTACAAATGACAAATTCCAAATGACAAATTCCGTATTCCATATTCCAAATTCCGTGTTCCGAATTCCGTGTTTGATTTCTGTGTTCCAAATTCTGTATTCCAAATTTCATGTTCCGTGTTCCAAATTGCAAATTCAGTATTCCAAATTCTGTATTCCGAATTCCAAGTTCCATATTCCGTGTTCCAAATTCCGTATTCCGAATTCCGTGTTCCGAATTCCGTGTTCCGAATTCCGTGTTCCGAATTCCAAATTCCAAATTCCGTGTTCAAAATTCCATGTTTCTAGTTCCAAATTCCGTGTTCCGAATTCCGTGGTCCGAATTTCAAATTCCATATTCCAAATTCCAAATTCCAAATTCCAAATTCCATATTCCGAATTCCGTGTTCCGAATTCCAAATTCCGTGTTCTGAATTCCATATTCCAAATTCAGTGATCCAAATTCAGTGTTCCAAATTCAGTGTTCCAAATTCCGTGTTCCAAATTCCGTGTTCCGAATTCCAAATTCCGTGTTCCCAATTCCAAATTCCGTGTTCCCAATTCCGTGTTCCGTGTTCCGAATTCCAAATTCCGTATTCCAAATTCCAAATTACAAATTCCGTATTCCATATTCCAAATTCCGTGTTCCGAATTCCGTGTTTGATTTCTGTGTTCCAAATTCTGTATTCCAAATTTCATGTTCCATGTTCCAAATTCCAAATTCAGTATTCCACATTCCATATTCCGTGTTCCAAATTCCGTATTCCAAATTCCGTGTTCCGAATTCCGTGATCCGAATTCTGTGTTCCGAATTCCGTGTTCCGAATTCCAAATTCCAAATTCCATATTCCAAATTCCAAATTCCAAATTCCGTATTCCATATTCCAAATTCCGTGTTCCGAATTCCGTGTTCCGAATTCCGTGTTCCGAATTCCAAATTCCAAATTCCGTATTCCAAATTCCGTATTCCATATTCCAAATTCCGTGTTCCGAATTCCGTGTTTGATTTCTGTGTTCCAAATTCTGTATTCCAAATTTCATGTTCCGTGTTCCAAATTCCAAATTCAGTATTCCAAATTCCGTATTCCGAATTCCAAGTTCCATGTTCTAAATTCCATATTCCGTCTTCCAAATTCTGTATTCCGAATTCCGTGTTCCGAATTCCGTGTTCCGAATTCCAAATTCCAAATTCCATATTCCAAATTCCAAATTACAAATTCCGTATTCCATATTCCAAATTCTGTGTTCCGAATTCCGTGTTTGATTTCTGTGTTCCAAATTCTGTATTCCAAATTTCATGTTCCGTGTTCCAAATTCCAAATTCAGTATTCCAAATTCCGTGTTCCGAATTCCGTGTTCCGAATTCCAAATTCCAAATTACAAATTCCGTATTCCATATTCCGAATTCCGTGTTCCAAATTCCGTATTCCAAATTCTGTATTTCAAATTCCATGTTCCGAATTCCAAATTTCATGTTCTGAATTCCAAATTTCGTGTTCTGAATTCCAAATTCCTTATTCCAAATTCCGTGTTCCGAGTTCCAAATTCCGTGTTCCGAATTCCGTTTTCCAAATTCCGTGTTCCGTGTTCCAAATTCCGTGTTCCGAGTTCCAAATTCCACGTTCAGAGTTCCAAATTCCGTGTTCCGAGTTCCAAATTCCGTATTCCAAATTCCGTGTTCCGAATTCCAAATTCTGAATTCCTTATTCCAAATTCCATGTTCTGAATTTCAAATTCCGAATTCCAAATTCCATATTCCAAATTCCGGGTTCCGAATTCCGTGTTCCGAATTCCGTGTTCCGAATTCCAAATTCCAAATTACAAATTCCGTATTCCATATTCCAAATTCCGTGTTCCGAATTCCGTGTTTGATTTCTGTGTTCCAAATTCTGTATTCCAAATTTCATGTTCCGTGTTCCAAATTCCAAATTCAGTATTCCAAATTCAATATTCCGAATTCCAAGTTCCATGTTCTAAATTCCATATTCCGTGTTCCAAATTCCGTATTCCAAATTCCGTGTTCCGAATTCCGTGTTCTGAATTCCGTGTTCCGAATTTTCATGTTCCGAATTCTGTGTTCCGAATTCCGTGTTCCGAATTCCAAATTCCAAATTCCGTATTCCAAATTACAAATTCCATATTCCAAATTCCGTGTTCCGAATTCCGTGTTTGATTTCTGTGTTCCAAATTCTGTATTCCAAATTTCATGTTTCGTGTTCCAAATTCCAAATTCAGTATTCCAAATTCCGTATTCCGAATTCCAAGTTCCATATTCCGTGTTCCAAATTCCGTATTCCAAATTCCGTGTTCCGAATTCCGTGTTCCAAATTCCGTGTTCCGAATTCCGTGTTCCGAATTCCAAATTCCAAATTCTGTATTCCAAATTCTGTGTTCCGAATTCCGTGTTCTGTGTTCCGAATTCCAAATTCCGTATTCCAAATTCCAAATTCCAAATTCCAAATTCCATATTCCAAATTCCGTGTTCCGAATTCCGTGTTTGATTTCTGTGTTCCAAATTCTGTATTCCAAATTTCATGTTCCGTGTTCCAAATTCCAAATTCAGTATTCCACATTCCATATTCCGTGTTCCAAATTCCGTATTCCAAATTCCGTGTTCCGAATTCCGTGATCCGAATTCTGTGTTCCGAATTCCGTGTTCCGAATTCCAAATTCCAAATTCCAAATTCCATATTCCAAATTCCAAATTCCAAATTCCGTATTCCATATTCCAAATTCCGTGTTCCGAATTCCGTGTTCCGAATTCCGTGTTCCGAATTCCAAATTCCAAATTCCGTATTCCAAATTCCGTATTCCATATTCCAAATTCCGTGTTCCGAATTCCGTGTTTGATTTCTGTGTTCCAAATTCTGTATTCCAAATTTCATGTTCCGTGTTCCAAATTCCAAATTCAGTATTCCAAATTCCGTATTCCGAATTCCAAGTTCCATGTTCTAAATTCCATATTCCGTCTTCCAAATTCTGTATTCCGAATTCCGTGTTCCGAATTCCGTGTTCCGAATTCCAAATTCCAAATTCCGTATTCCAAATTCCAAATTACAAATTCCGTATTCCTTATTCCAAATTCTGTGTTCCGAATTCCGTGTTTGATTTTTGTGTTCCAAATTCTGTATTCCAAATTTCATGTTCCGTGTTCCAAATTCCAAATTCAGTATTCCAAATTCCGTATTCCGAATTCCAAGTTCCATGTTCTAAATTCCTTATTCCAAATATCTTGTTCCAAATTCTATATTCCGTGTTCCGAATTCCAATTTCCGAATTCCGTGTTCCAAATTCCGTGTTCCAAATTCCGTGTTCCGAATTCCGTGTTCCAAATTCTGTGTTCCGAATTCCGTGTTCCAAATTCCGTGTTCCGAATTCCGTGTTCCGAATTCCGTGTTCTGAATTCCGTGTTCCGAGTTCCAAATTTCAAATTCCGTGTTCTGAATTCCAAATTCTGTGTTCCGAATTCCAAATTCTGTGTTTCGAATTCCAAATTCCGTGTTTCGAATTCCAAATTCCGTGTTCCAAATTCCAAAGTCCGTGTTCCGAATTTCAAATTCCGTGTTCCGAATTCCAAATTCCGTGTTCTGAATTCATTATTCAAATTCCGTATTCCAAATTCTGTGTTCCGAATTCCAAATTCCAAATTCCGTATTCCAAATTTCAAATTCTATATTCCAATTTCCGTATTCCAAATTCCGTATTCCGTATTCAAAATTCCGTGTTTTGAATTCCAAATTCCAATTTTCTTATTCCAAATTCCGTGTTCCAAATTCCGTGTTCCGAATTTCAAATTACAAATTCCAAATACTGTATTTCAAATACCAAATTCCGTGTTCCAAATTCCATGTTTCTAGTTCCAAATTCCGTGTTCCGAATTCCGTGTTCCGAATTTCAAATTCCATATTCCAAATTCCGTATTCCAAATTCCAAATTCCATATTCCGAATTTCGTGTTCCGAATTCCAAATTCTGTGTTCTGAATTCCATATTCCAAATTCCGTATTCCAAATTCCAAATTCCAAATTCCATATTCCGAATTCCGTGTTCCGAATTCCAAATTTTGTGTTCTGAATTCCATATTCCAAATTCAGTGATCCAAATTCAGTGTTCCAAATTCAGTGTTCCAAATTCCGTGTTCCAAATTCCGTGTTCCGAATTCCAAATTCCGTGTTCCGAATTCCGTGTTCCGATTTCTGTGTTCCGAATTCCGTGTTCCGAATTCCAAATTACAAATGACAAATTCCAAATGACAAATTCCGTATTCCATATTCCAAATTCCGTGTTCCGAATTCCGTGTTTGATTTCTGTGTTCCAAATTCTGTATTCCAAATTTCATGTTCCGTGTTCCAAATTGCAAATTCAGTATTCCAAATTCCGTATTCCGAATTCCAAGTTCCATATTCCGTGTTCCAAATTCCGTATTCCGAATTCCGTGTTCCGAATTCCGTGTTCCGAATTCCGTGTTCCGAATTCCAAATTCCAAATTCCGTGTTCAAAATTCCATGTTTCTAGTTCCAAATTCCGTGTTCCGAATTCCGTGGTCCGAATTTCAAATTCCATATTCCAAATTCCAAATTCCAAATTCCATATTCCGAATTCCGTGTTCCGAATTCCAAATTCCGTGTTCTGAATTCCATATTCCAAATTCAGTGATCCAAATTCAGTGTTCCAAATTCAGTGTTCCAAATTCCGTGTTCCAAATTCCGTGTTCCGAATTCCAAATTCCGTGTTCCCAATTCCAAATTCCGTGTTCCCAATTCTGTGTTCCGTGTTCCGAATTCCAAATTCCGTATTCCAAATTCCAAATTACAAATTCCGTATTCCATATTCCAAATTCCGTGTTCCGAATTCCGTGTTTGATTTCTGTGTTCCAAATTCTGTATTCCAAATTTCATGTTCCATGTTCCAAATTCCAAATTCAGTATTCCACATTCCATATTCCGTGTTCCAAATTCCGTATTCCAAATTCCGTGTTCCGAATTCCGTGATCCGAATTCTGTGTTCCGAATTCCGTGTTCCGAATTCCAAATTCCAAATTCCATATTCCAAATTCCAAATTCCAAATTCCGTATTCCATATTCCAAATTCCGTGTTCCGAATTCCGTGTTCCGAATTCCGTGTTCCGAATTCCAAATTCCAAATTCCGTATTCCAAATTCCGTATTCCATATTCCAAATTCCGTGTTCCGAATTCTGTGTTTGATTTCTGTGTTCCAAATTCTGTATTCCAAATTTCATGTTCCGTGTTCCAAATTCCAAATTCAGTATTCCAAATTCCGTATTCCGAATTCCAAGTTCCATGTTCTAAATTCCATATTCCGTCTTCCAAATTCTGTATTCCGAATTCCGTGTTCCGAATTCCGTGTTCCGAATTCCAAATTCCATATTCCAAATTCCAAATTACAAATTCCGTATTCCATATTCCAAATTCTGTGTTCCGAATTCCGTGTTTGATTTCTGTGTTCCAAATTCTGTATTCCAAATTTCATGTTCCGTGTTCCAAATTCCAAATTCAGTATTCCAAATTCCGTGTTCCGAATTCCGTGTTCCGAATTCCAAATTACAAATTACAAATTCCGTATTCCATATTCCGAATTCCGTGTTCCAAATTCCGTATTCCAAATTCTGTATTTCAAATTCCATGTTCCGAATTCCAAATTTCATGTTCTGAATTCCAAATTTCGTGTTCTGAATTCCAAATTCCTTATTCCAAATTCCGTGTTCCGAGTTCCAAATTCCGTGTTCCCAATTCCGTTTTCCAAATTCCGTGTTCCGTGTTCCAAATTCCGTGTTCCGAGTTCCAAATTCCACGTTCAGAGTTCCAAATTCCGTGTTCCGAGTTCCAAATTCCGTATTCCAAATTCCGTGTTCCGAATTCCAAATTCTGAATTCCTTATTCCAAATTTCATGTTCTGAATTTCAAATTCCGAATTCCAAATTCCATATTCCAAATTCCGGGTTCCGAATTCCGTGTTCCGAATTCCGTGTTCCGAATTCCAAATTCCAAATTCCAAATTACAAATTCCGTATTCCATATTCCAAATTCCGTGTTCCGAATTCCGTGTTTGATTTCTGTGTTCCAAATTCTGTATTCCAAATTTCATGTTCCGTGTTCCAAATTCCAAATTCAGTATTCCAAATTCAATATTCCGAATTCCAAGTTCCATGTTCTAAATTCCATATTCCGTGTTCCAAATTCCGTATTCCAAATTCCGTGTTCCGAATTCCGTGTTCTGAATTCCGTGTTCCGAATTTTCATGTTCCAAATTCTGTGTTCCGAATTCCGTGTTCCGAATTCCAAATTCCAAATTCCGTATTCCAAATTACAAATTCCATATTCCAAATTCCGTGTTCCGAATTCCGTGTTTGATTTCTGTGTTCCAAATTCTGTATTCCAAATTTCATGTTTCGTGTTCCAAATTCCAAATTCCGTATTCCAAATTCCGTGTTCCGAATTCCGTGTTCCAAATTCCGTGTTCCGAATTCCGTGTTCCGAATTCCAAATTCCAAATTCTGTATTCCAAATTCTGTGTTCCGAATTCCGTGTTCCGTGTTCCGAATTCCAAATTCCGTATTCCAAATTCCAAATTCCAAATTCCAAATTCCATATTCCAAATTCAGTGTTCCGAATTCTGTGTTTGATTTCTGTGTTCCAAATTCTGTATTCCAAATTTCATGTTCCGTGTTCCAAATTCCAAATTCAGTATTCCATATTCCATATTCCGTGTTCCAAATTCCGTATTCCAAATTCCGTGTTCCGAATTCCGTGATCCGAATTCTGTGTTCCGAATTCTGTGTTCTGAATTCCAAATTCCGTATTCCAAATTCCAAATTCCAAATTCCATATTCCAAATTCCGTGTTCCGAATTCCATGTTCTGAATTCTGTGCTCCGAATTCCGTGTTCCGAATTACAAATTCCAAATTGCGTATTCCAAATTCCGTATTCCATATTCCAAATTCCGTGTTCCGAATTCCGTGTTTGATTTCTGTGTTCCAAATTCTGTATTCCAAATTTCATGTTCCGTGTTCCAAATTCCAAATTCCGTGTTCCGAATTTCAAATTCCAAATTCCGTATTCCATATTCCAAATTCCGTGTTCCGAATTCCGTGTTTGATTTCTGTGTTCCAAATTCTGTATTCCAAATTTCATGTTCCGTGTTCCAAATTCAGTATTCCAAATTCCGTATTCCGAATTCCAAGTTCCATGTTCTAAATTCCTTATTCCAAATTTCTTGTTCCAAATTCCATATTCCGTGTTCCGAATTCCAATTTCCGAATTCCGTGTTCCAAATTCCGTGTTCTAAATTCCGTGTTCCAAATTCTGTGTTCCAAATTCCGTATTCCATGTTCCGAATTCCAAATTCCGAATTCCGTGTTCCGAATTTGAAATTCTGAATTCCTTATTCCAAATTCCCTGTTCTGAATTTCAAATTCCGAATTCTAAATTCCCTGTTCTGAATTTCAAATTCCGAATTCCAAATTCCATATTTCAAATTCCATGTTCCGAATTCCAAATTCCGTATTCCAAATTCCATGTTCTGAATTCCAAATTCCGTGTTCTGAATTCCAAATTCCTTATTCCAAATTCCGTGTTCCGAATTTAAATTACGAATAATTCCGTATTTCAAATACCAAATTCCGTGTTCCAAATTCAGTGTTCCAAATTCCGTGTTCCAAATTCCGTGTTCCGAATTCCAAATTCCGTGTTCTGAATTCCGTGTTCCAAATTCCGTGTTCCGAATTCCGTGTTCTGAATTCCGTGTTCCGAATTCCATGTTCCAAATTCCACGTTCCGAATTCCAAATTCTGAATTCCTTATTCCAAATTCCCTGTTCTGAATTTCAAATTCCGAATTCCAAATTCCGTATTTCAAATTCCATGTTCCGAATTCGAAATTCCGTATTCCAAATTCCATGTTCCGTATTCCGTGTTCCGAATTCAAAAAATCCGTATTCCAAATTTTGTGTTCCGAATTCCGTGTTCCGAATTCCGTGTTCTGAATTCCAAATTCCATGTTCTGAATTCCGTATTCCAAATTCAGTGTTCCAAATTCAGTGTTCCAAATTCCGTGTTCCAAATTCCGTGTTCCGAATTCCAAATTCCGTGTTCCGAATTCCGTGTTCCAAATTCTGTGTTCTGAATTCCGTGTTCCAAATTCAGTGTTCCGAATTCCGTGTTCCGAATTCCATGTTCTGAATTCCGTGTTCCGAGTTCCAAATTTCAAATTCCGTGTTCTGAATTCCAAATTCCGTGTTCCGAATTCCAAATTCCGTGTTTCGAATTCCAAATTCCGTGTTCCGAATTCCGTGGTCCGAATTTCAAATTCCATATTCCAAATTCCGTATTCCAAATTCCAAATTCCATATTCCGAATTCCGTGTTCCGAATTCCAAATTCCGTGTTCTGAATTCCATATTCCAAATTCAGTGATCCAAATTCAGTGTTCCAAATTCAGTGTTCCAAATTCCGTGTTCCAAATTCCGTGTTCCGAATTCCAAATTCCGTGTTCCCAATTCCGTGTTCCGAATTCCGTGTTCCGAATTCCAAATTCCAAATTCCGTATTCCAAATTCCGTATTCCATATTCCAAATTCCGTGTTCCGAATTCCGTGTTTGATTTCTGTGTTCCAAATTCTGTATTCCAAATTTCATGTTCCGTGTTCCAAATTCCAAATTCAGTATTCCACATTCCATATTCCGTGTTCCAAATTCCGTATTCCAAATTCCGTGTTCCGAATTCCGTGATCCGAATTCCGTGTTCCGAATTCCGTGTTCCGAATTCCAAATTCCAAATTCCATATTCCAAATTCCAAATTCCAAATTCCGTATTCCATATTCCAAATTTCGTGTTCCAAATTCCGTGTTCCGAATTCCGTGTTCCGAATTCCGTGTTCCGAATTCCAAATTCCAAATTCCGTATTCCAAATTCCGTATTCCATATTCCAAATTCCGTGTTCCGAATTCCGTGTTTGATTTCTGTGTTCCAAATTCTGTATTCCAAATTTCATGTTCCGTGTTCCAAATTCCAAATTCAGTATTCCAAATTCCGTATTCCGAATTCCAAGTTCCATGTTCTAAATTCCATATTCCGTCTTCCAAATTCTGTATTCCGAATTCTGTGTTCCGAATTCCGTGTTCCGAATTCCAAATTACAAATGACAAATTCCAAATGACAAATTCCGTATTCCATATTCCAAATTCCGTGTTCCGAATTCCGTGTTTGATTTCTGTGTTCCAAATTCTGTATTCCAAATTTCATGTTCCGTGTTCCAAATTGCAAATTCAGTATTCCAAATTCCGTATTCCGAATTCCAAGTTCCATATTCCGTGTTCCAAATTCCGTATTCCGAATTCCGTGTTCCGAATTCCGTGTTCCGAATTCCGTGTTCCGAATTCCAAATTCCAAATTCCGTGTTCAAAATTCCATGTTTCTAGTTCCAAATTCCGTGTTCCGAATTCCGTGGTCCGAATTTCAAATTCCATATTCCAAATTCCGTATTCCAAATTCCAAATTCCATATTCCGAATTCCGTGTTCCGAATTCCAAATTCCGTGTTCTGAATTCCATATTCCAAATTCAGTGATCCAAATTCAGTGTTCCAAATTCAGTGTTCCAAATTCCGTGTTCCAAATTCCGTGTTCCGAATTCCAAATTCCGTGTTCCCAATTCCAAATTCCGTGTTCCCAATTCCGTGTTCCGTGTTCCGAATTCCAAATTCCGTATTCCAAATTCCAAATTACAAATTCCGTATTCCATATTCCAAATTCCGTGTTCCGAATTCCGTGTTTGATTTCTGTGTTCCAAATTCTGTATTCCAAATTTCATGTTCCATGTTCCAAATTCCAAATTCAGTATTCCACATTCCATATTCCGTGTTCCAAATTCCGTATTCCAAATTCCGTGTTCCGAATTCCGTGATCCGAATTCTGTGTTCCGAATTCCGTGTTCCGAATTCCAAATTCCAAATTCCATATTCCAAATTCCAAATTCCAAATTCCGTATTCCATATTCCAAATTCCGTGTTCCGAATTCCGTGTTCCGAATTCCGTGTTCCGAATTCCAAATTCCAAATTCCGTATTCCAAATTCCGTATTCCATATTCCAAATTCCGTGTTCCGAATTCCGTGTTTGATTTCTGTGTTCCAAATTCTGTATTCCAAATTTCATGTTCCGTGTTCCAAATTCCAAATTCAGTATTCCAAATTCCGTATTCCGAATTCCAAGTTCCATGTTCTAAATTCCATATTCCGTCTTCCAAATTCTGTATTCCGAATTCCGTGTTCCGAATTCCGTGTTCCGAATTCCAAATTCCAAATTCCATATTCCAAATTCCAAATTACAAATTCCGTATTCCATATTCCAAATTCTGTGTTCCGAATTCCGTGTTTGATTTCTGTGTTCCAAATTCTGTATTCCAAATTTCATGTTCCGTGTTCCAAATTCCAAATTCAGTATTCCAAATTCCGTATTCCGAATTCCAAGTTCCATGTTCTAAATTCCTTATTCCAAATATCTTGTTCCAAATTCTATATTCCGTGTTCCGAATTCCAATTTCCGAATTCCGTGTTCCAAATTCCGTGTTCCAAATTCCGTGTTCCAAATTCTGTGTTCCAAATTCCGTATTCCATGTTCCGAATTCCAAATTCCGAATTCCATGTTCCGAATTTGAAATTCTGAATTCCTTATTCCAAATTCCCTGTTCTGAATTTCAAATTCCGAATTCTAAATTCCCTGTTCTGAATTTCAAATTCCGAATTCCAAATTCTGTATTTCAAATTCCATGTTCCGAATTCCAAATTTCATGTTCTGAATTCCAAATTTCGTGTTCTGAATTCCAAATTCCTTATTCCAAATTCCGTGTTCCGAGTTCCAAATTCCGTGTTCCGAATTCCGTTTTCCAAATTCCGTGTTCCGTGTTCCAAATTCCGTGTTCCGAGTTCCAAATTCCGCGTTCAGAGTTCCAAATTCCGTGTTCCGAGTTCCAAATTCCGTATTCCAAATTCCGTGTTCCGAATTCCAAATTCTGAATTCCTTATTCCAAATTCCATGTTCTGAATTTCAAATTCCGAATTCCAAATTCCATATTCCAAATTCCGGGTTCCGAATTCCGTGTTCCGAATTCCGTGTTCCGAATTCCAAATTCCAAATTCCAAATTCCAAATTCCGTATTCCATATTCCAAATTCCGTGTTCCGAATTCCGTGTTTGATTTCTGTGTTCCAAATTCTGTATTCCAAATTTCATGTTCCGTGTTCCAAATTCCAAATTCAGTATTCCAAATTCAATATTCCGAATTCCAAGTTCCATGTTCTAAATTCCATATTCCGTGTTCCAAATTCCGTATTCCAAATTCCGTGTTCCGAATTCCGTGTTCTGAATTCCGTGTTCCGAATTTTCATGTTCCGAATTCTGTGTTCCGAATTCCGTGTTCCGAATTCCAAATTCCAAATTCCGTATTCCAAATTACAAATTCCATATTCCAAATTCCGTGTTCCGAATTCCGTGTTTGATTTCTGTGTTCCAAATTCTGTATTCCAAATTTCATGTTTCGTGTTCCAAATTCCAAATTCAGTATTCCAAATTCCGTATTCCGAATTCCAAGTTCCATATTCCGTGTTCCAAATTCCGTATTCCAAATTCCGTGTTCCGAATTCCGTGTTCCAAATTCCGTGTTCCGAATTCCGTGTTCCGAATTCCAAATTCCAAATTCTGTATTCCAAATTCTGTGTTCCGAATTCCGTGTTCCGTGTTCCGAATTCCAAATTCCGTATTCCAAATTCCAAATTCCAAATTCCAAATTCCATATTCCAAATTCAGTGTTCCGAATTCTGTGTTTGATTTCTGTGTTCCAAATTCTGTATTCCAAATTTCATGTTCCGTGTTCCAAATTCCAAATTCAGTATTCCATATTCCATATTCCGTGTTCCAAATTCCGTATTCCAAATTCCGTGTTCCGAATTCCGTGATCCGAATTCTGTGTTCCGAATTCTGTGTTCTGAATTCCAAATTCCGTATTCCAAATTCCAAATTCCAAATTCCAAATTCCATATTCCAAATTCCGTGTTCCGAATTCCATGTTCTGAATTCTGTGCTCCGAATTCCGTGTTCCGAATTACAAATTCCAAATTGCGTATTCCAAATTCCGTATTCCATATTCCAAATTCCGTGTTCCGAATTCCGTGTTTGATTTCTGTGTTCCAAATTCTGTATTCCAAATTTCATGTTCCGTGTTCCAAATTCCAAATTCAGTATTCCAAATTCCGTGTTCCGAATTTCAAATTCCAAATTCCGTATTCCATATTCCAAATTCCGTGTTCCGAATTCCGTGTTTGATTTCTGTGTTCCAAATTCTGTATTCCAAATTTCATGTTCCGTGTTCCAAATTCAGTATTCCAAATTCCGTATTCCGAATTCCAAGTTCCATGTTCTAAATTCCTTATTCCAAATTTCTTGTTCCAAATTCCATATTCCGTGTTCCGAATTCCAATTTCCGAATTCCGTGTTCCAAATTCCGTGTTCTAAATTCCGTGTTCCAAATTCTGTGTTCCAAATTCCGTATTCCATGTTCCGAATTCCAAATTCCGAATTCCGTGTTCCGAATTTGAAATTCTGAATTCCTTATTCCAAATTCCCTGTTCTGAATTTCAAATTCCGAATTCTAAATTCCCTGTTCTGAATTTCAAATTCCGAATTCCAAATTCCATATTTCAAATTCCATGTTCCGAATTCCAAATTCCGTATTCCAAATTCCATGTTCTGAATTCCAAATTCCGTGTTCTGAATTCCAAATTCCTTATTCCAAATTCCGTGTTCCGAATTTAAATTACGAATAATTCCGTATTTCAAATACCAAATTCCGTGTTCCAAATTCAGTGTTCCAAATTCCGTGTTCCAAATTCCGTGTTCCGAATTCCAAATTCCGTGTTCTGAATTCCGTGTTCCAAATTCCGTGTTCCGAATTCCGTGTTCTGAATTCCGTGTTCCGAATTCCATGTTCCAAATTCCACGTTCCGAATTCCAAATTCTGAATTCCTTATTCCAAATTCCCTGTTCTGAATTTCAAATTCCGAATTCCAAATTCCGTATTTCAAATTCCATGTTCCATGTTCCGAATTCGAAATTCCGTATTCCAAATTCCATGTTCCGTATTCCGTGTTCCGAATTCAAAAAATCCGTATTCCAAATTTTGTGTTCCGAATTCCGTGTTCCGAATTCCGTGTTCTGAATTCCAAATTCCATGTTCTGAATTCCGTATTCCAAATTCAGTGTTCCAAATTCAGTGTTCCAAATTCCGTGTTCCAAATTCCGTGTTCCGAATTCCAAATTCCGTGTTCCGAATTCCGTGTTCCAAATTCTGTGTTCTGAATTCCGTGTTCCAAATTCAGTGTTCCGAATTCCGTGTTCCGAATTCCATGTTCTGAATTCCGTGTTCCGAGTTCCAAATTTCAAATTCCGTGTTCTGAATTCCAAATTCCGTGTTCCGAATTCCAAATTCCGTGTTTCGAATTCCAAATTCCGTGTTCCGAATTCCGTGGTCCGAATTTCAAATTCCATATTCCAAATTCCGTATTCCAAATTCCAAATTCCATATTCCGAATTCCGTGTTCCGAATTCCAAATTCCGTGTTCTGAATTCCATATTCCAAATTCAGTGATCCAAATTCAGTGTTCCAAATTCAGTGTTCCAAATTCCGTGTTCCAAATTCCGTGTTCCGAATTCCAAATTCCGTGTTCCCAATTCCAAATTCCGTGTTCCGAATTCCGTGTTCCGTGTTCCGAATTCCAAATTCCGTATTCCAAATTCCAAATTACAAATTCCGTATTCCATATTCCAAATTCCGTGTTCCGAATTCCGTGTTTGATTTCTGTGTTCCAAATTCTGTATTCCAAATTTCATGTTCCGTGTTCCAAATTCCAAATTCAGTATTCCACATTCCATATTCCGTGTTCCAAATTCCGTATTCCAAATTCCGTGTTCCGAATTCCGTGATCCGAATTCCGTGTTCCGAATTCCGTGTTCCGAATTCCAAATTCCAAATTCCATATTCCAAATTCCAAATTCCAAATTCCGTATTCCATATTCCAAATTTCGTGTTCCAAATTCCGTGTTCCGAATTCCGTGTTCCGAATTCCGTGTTCCGAATTCCAAATTCCAAATTCCGTATTCCAAATTCCGTATTCCATATTCCAAATTCCGTGTTCCGAATTCCGTGTTTGATTTCTGTGTTCCAAATTCTGTATTCCAAATTTCATGTTCCGTGTTCCAAATTCCAAATTCAGTATTCCAAATTCCGTATTCCGAATTCCAAGTTCCATGTTCTAAATTCCATATTCCGTCTTCCAAATTCTGTATTCCGAATTCTGTGTTCCGAATTCCGTGTTCCAAATTCTGTGTTCTGAATTCCGTGTTCCAAATTCAGTGTTCCGAATTCCGTGTTCCGAATTCCATGTTCTGAATTCCGTGTTCCGAGTTCCAAATTTCAAATTCCGTGTTCTGAATTCCAAATTCCGTGTTCCGAATTCCAAATTCCGTGTTTCGAATTCCAAATTCCGTGTTCCGAATTCCGTGGTCCGAATTTCAAATTCCATATTCCAAATTCCGTATTCCAAATTCCAAATTCCATATTCCGAATTCCGTGTTCCGAATTCCAAATTCCGTGTTCTGAATTCCATATTCCAAATTCAGTGATCCAAATTCAGTGTTCCAAATTCAGTGTTCCAAATTCCGTGTTCCAAATTCCGTGTTCCGAATTCCAAATTCCGTGTTCCCAATTCCAAATTCCGTGTTCCGAATTCCGTGTTCCGTGTTCCGAATTCCAAATTCCGTATTCCAAATTACAAATTACAAATTCCGTATTCCATATTCCAAATTCCGTGTTCCGAATTCCGTGTTTGATTTCTGTGTTCCAAATTCTGTATTCCAAATTTCATGTTCCGTGTTCCAAATTCCAAATTCAGTATTCCACATTCCATATTCCGTGTTCCAAATTCCGTATTCCAAATTCCGTGTTCCGAATTCCGTGATCCGAATTCCGTGTTCCGAATTCCGTGTTCCGAATTCCAAATTCCAAATTCCATATTCCAAATTCCAAATTCCAAATTCCGTATTCCATATTCCAAATTTCGTGTTCCAAATTCCGTGTTCCGAATTCCGTGTTCCGAATTCCGTGTTCCGAATTCCAAATTCCAAATTCCGTATTCCAAATTCCGTATTCCATATTCCAAATTCCGTGTTCCGAATTCCGTGTTTGATTTCTGTGTTCCAAATTCTGTATTCCAAATTTCATGTTCCGTGTTCCAAATTCCAAATTCAGTATTCCAAATTCCGTATTCCGAATTCCAAGTTCCATGTTCTAAATTCCATATTCCGTCTTCCAAATTCTGTATTCCGAATTCTGTGTTCCGAATTCCGTGTTCCGAATTCCAAATTCCAAATTCCGTATTCCAAATTCCAAATTACAAATTCCGTACTCCATATTCCAAATTCTGTGTTCCGAATTCCGTGTTTGATTTCTGTGTTCCAAATTCTGTATTCCAAATTTCATGTTCCGTGTTCCAAATTCCAAATTCAGTATTCCAAATTCTGTATTCCGAATTCCAAGTTCCATGTTCTAAATTCCTTATTCCAAATATCTTGTTCCAAATTCTATATTCCGTGTTCCGAATTCCAATTTCCGAATTCCGTGTTCCAAATTCCGTGTTCCAAATTCCGTGTTCCAAATTCTGTGTTCCAAATTCCGTATTCCATGTTCCGAATTCCAAATTCCGAATTCCATGTTCTGAATTTGAAATTCTGAATTCCTTATTCCAAATTCCCTGTTCTGAATTTCAAATTCCGAATTCTAAATTCCCTGTTCTGAATTTCAAATTCCGAATTCCAAATTCCGTATTTCAAATTCCATGTTCCGAATTCCAAATTCCGTATTCCAAATTCCATGTTCTGAATTCCAAATTTCGTGTTCTGAATTCCAAATTCCTTATTCCAAATTCCCTGTTCCGAATTTCAAATTATGAATTCCAAATTCCGTATTTCAAATACCAAATTCCATGTTCCGAATTCCGTGTTCCGATTTCTGTGTTCCAAATTCCGTGTTCCGATTTCCGTGTTCCTAATTCCGTGTTCCGAGTTCCAAATTCCGCATTCAGAGTTCCAAATTCCGTGTTCCGAGTTCCAAATTCCGTGTTCCGAATTCCGTTTTCCAAATTCCGTGTTCCGTGTTCCAAATTCCGTGTTCCGAGTTCCAAATTCCGCGTTCAGAGTTCCAAATTCCGTGTTCCGAGTTCCAAATTCCGTATTCCAAATTCCGTGTTCCGAATTCCAAATTCTGAATTCCTTATTCCAAATTCCCTGTTCTGAATTTCAAATCCGAATTCCAAATTCCATATTCCAAATTCCGTGTTCCGAATTCCGTGTTCCGAATTCCGTGTTCCGAATTCCAAATTCCGCATTCCAAATTCCAAATTCCAAATTCCGTATTCCATATTCCGTGTTCCGAATTCCGTGTTTGATTTCTGTGTTCCAAATTCTGTATTCCAAATTTCATGTTCCGTGTTCCAAATTCAGTATTCCAAATTCCGTATTCCGAATTCCAAGTTCCATGTTCTAAATGCCATATTCCGTGTTCCAAATTCCGTATTCCAAATTCCGTGTTCCGAATTCCGTGTTCCGAATTCCGTGTTCCGAATTTTCATGTTCCGAATTCCGTGTTCCGAATTCCGTGTTCCGAATTTCAAATTCCAAATTCCGTATTCCAAATTCCGTATTCCAAATTCCGTATTCCATATTCCAAATTCCGTGTTCCGAATTCCGTGTTCCGAATTCCAAATTCCAAATTCCGTATTCCAAAATACAAATTACAAATTCCGTATTCCATATTCCAAATTCTGTGTTCCGAATTCCGTGTTTGATTTCTGTGTTCCAAATTCTGTATTCCAAATTTCATGTTCCGTGTTCCAAATTCCAAATTCATATTCCAAATTCCGTATTCCGAATTCCAAGTTCCATGTTCTAAATTCCATATTCCGTGTTTCGAATTCCGTGTTCCGAATTCCAAATTCCAAATTACAAATTACAAATTCCGTATTCCATATTCCAAATTCCGTGTTCCGAATTCCGTGTTCTGAATTCCGTGTTCCGAATTCCGTGTTCCAAATTCCAAATTCCAAATTCCGTATTCCAAATTCCAAATTACAAATTCCGTATTCCATATTCCAAATTCCGTGTTCCGAATTCCGTGTTTGATTTCTGTGTTCCAAATTCTGTATTCCAAATTCCATATTCCGAATTCCAAGTTCCATGTTCTAAATTCCATATTCCGTGTTCCAAATTCCATGTTCCGAATTCCGTGTTCCGAATTCCAAATTCCAAATTCCGTATTCCAAATTACAAATTCCGTATTCCATATTCCAAATTCCGTGTTCCGAATTCCGTGTTCCGAATTCCGTGTTCTGAATTCCGTGTTCCGAATTCCAAATTCCAAATTCCAAATTCCATGTTCTGAATTCCAAATTCCGTGTTCTGAATTCCAAATTCCGTATTCCAAATTCCATGTTCTGAATTCCAAATTCCGTGTTCCGAATTCCAAATTCCGTGATTCGAATTCCAAATTCCGTGTTCCAAATTCCAAATTCCGTGTTCCGAATTCCAAATTCCGTGTTCTGAATTCATTATTCCAAATTCCGTATTCCAAATTCTGTGTTCTGAATTCCAAATTCCAAATTCCGTATTCCAAATTTCAAATTCCATATTCCAAATTCCATATTCCAAATTCCAAATTCCGTATACCAAATTCTGAATTCTAAATTCAAAAATTCTGTGTTCCGTATTCCGTGTTCCGAATTCCAAATTCCATATTTTGTGTTCCGAATTCCGTGTTCTGAATTCCGTGTTCCGAATTCCGTGTTCCGAATTCCAAATTCAGTGTTCTGAATTCCATATTCCAAATTCAGTGTTCCAAATTCCGTGTTCCAAAATCTGTGTTCCAAATTCCAAATTCCGTGTTCTGAATTCCGTGTTCCAAATTTCGTGTTCTGAATTCCGTGTTCTGAATTCCGTGTTCCAAATTCCACGTTCCGAATTCCGTATTCCAAATTACAAATTACAAATTCCGTATTCCAAATTCCAAATTCTGTATTCTGAATTCTAAATTCAAAAATTCTGTGTTCCGTATTCCGTGTTCCGAATTCAAAAATTCCGTATTCCAAATTTTGTGTTCCGAATTCCGTGTTCCGAATTCCGTGTTCTGAATTCCAAATTCCATGTTCTGAATTCCGTATTCCAAATTCAGTGTTCCCAATTCAGTGTTCCAAATTCCGTGTTCCAAATTCCGTGTTCCAAATTCCGTGTTCCGAATTCCAAATTCCGTGTTCCGAATTCCGTGTTCCAAATTCTGTGTTCTGAATTCCGTGTTCCAAATTCCGTGTTCCGAATTCCGTGTTCCGAATTCTGTGTTCTGAATTCCGTGTTCCGAGTTCCAAATTTCAAATTCCGTGTTCTGAATTCCAAATTCCGTGTTCCGAATTCCAAATTCCGTGTTTCGAATTCCAAATTCCGTGTTCCGAATTCCGTGGTCCGAATTTCAAATTCCATATTCCAAATTCCGTATTCCAAATTCCAAATTCCATATTCCGAATTCCGTGTTCCGAATTCCAAATTCCGTGTTCTGAATTCCATATTCCAAATTCAGTGATCCAAATTCAGTGTTCCAAATTCAGTGTTCCAAATTCCGTGTTCCAAATTCCGTGTTCCGAATTCCAAATTCCGTGTTCCCAATTCCAAATTCCGTGTTCCGAATTCCGTGTTCCGTGTTCCGAATTCCAAATTCCGTATTCCAAATTCCAAATTACAAATTCCGTATTCCATATTCCAAATTCCGTGTTCCGAATTCCGTGTTTGATTTCTGTGTTCCAAATTCTGTATTCCAAATTTCATGTTCCGTGTTCCAAATTCCAAATTCAGTATTCCACATTCCATATTCCGTGTTCTAAATTCCGTATTCCAAATTCCGTGTTCCGAATTCCGTGATCCGAATTCCGTGTTCCGAATTCCGTGTTCCGAATTCCAAATTCCAAATTCCATATTCCAAATTCCAAATTCCAAATTCCGTATTTCATATTCCAAATTCCGTGTTCCAAATTCCAAGTTCCGAATTCCGTGTTCCGAATTCCGTGTTCCGAATTCCAAATTCCAAATTCCGTATTCCAAATTCCGTATTCCATATTCCAAATTCCGTGTTCCGAATTCCGTGTTTGATTTCTGTGTTCCAAATTCTGTATTCCAAATTTCATGTTCTGTGTTCCAAATTCCAAATTCAGTATTCCAAATTCCGTATTCCGAATTCCAAGTTCCATGTTCTAAATTCCATATTCCGTCTTCCAAATTCTGTATTCCGAATTCCGTGTTCCGAATTCCGTGTTCCGAATTCCAAATTCCAAATTCCGTATTCCAAATTCCAAATTACAAATTCCGTATTCCATATTCCAAATTCTGTGTTCCGAATTCCGTGTTTGATTTCTGTGTTCCAAATTCTGTAATCCAAATTTCATGTTCCGTGTTCCAAATTCCAAATTCAGTATTCCAAATTCTGTATTCCGAATTCCAAGTTCCATGTTCTAAATTCCTTATTCCAAATATCTTGTTCCAAATTCTATATTCCGTGTTCCGAATTCCAATTTCCGATTTCCGTGTTCCAAATTCCGTGTTCCAAATTCCGTGTTCCAAATTCTGTGTTCCAAATTCCGTATTCCATGTTCCGAATTCCAAATTCCGAATTCCATGTTCCGAATTTGAAATTCTGAATTCCTTATTCCAAATTCCCTGTTCTGAATTTCAAATTCCGAATTCTAAATTCCATGTTCTGAATTTCAAATTCCGAATTCCAAATTCCGTATTTCAAATTCCATGTTCCGAATTCCAAATTCCGTATTCCAAATTCCATGTTATGAATTCCAAATTTCGTGTTCTGAATTCCAAATTCCTTATTCCAAATTCCCTGTTCCGAATTTCAAATTACGAATTCCAAATTCCGTATTTCAAATACCAAATTCCGTGTTCCGAATTCCGTGTTCCGATTTCTGTGTTCCAAATTCCGTGTTCCGATTTCCGTGTTCCTAATTCCGTGTTCCGAGTTCCAAATTCCGCATTCAGAGTTCCAAATTCCGTGTTCCGAGTTCCAAATTCCGTGTTCCGAATTCCGTTTTCCAAATTCCGTGTTCCGTGTTCCAAATTCCGTGTTCCGAGTTCCAAATTCCGCGTTCAGAGTTCCAAATTCCGTGTTCCGAGTTCCAAATTCCGTATTCCAAATTCCGTGTTCCGAATTCCAAATTCTGAATTCCTTATTCCAAATTCCCTGTTCTGAATTTCAAATTCCGAATTCCAAATTCCATATTCCAAATTCCGTGTTCCGAATTCCGTGTTCCGAATTCCGTGTTCTGAATTCCAAATTACAAATTACAAATTCCGTATTCCATATTCCAAATTCCGTGTTCCGAATTCCGTGTTTGATTTCTGTGTTCCAAATTCTGTATTCCAAATTTCATGTTCCGTGTTCCAAATTCCAAATTCAGTATTCCAAATTCAATATTCCGAATTCCAAGTTCCATGTTCTAAATTCCATATTCCGTGTTCCAAATTCCGTATTCCAAATTCCGTGTTCCGAATTCCGTGTTCCGAATTCCGTGTTCCGAATTTTCATGTTCCGAATTCCGTGTGCCGAATTCCGTGTTCCGAATTCCAAATTCCAAATTCCGTATTCCAAATTACAAATTACAAATTATGTATTCCATATTCCAAATTCCGTGTTCCGAATTCCGTGTTCCGAATTCCGTGTTCTGAATTCCGTGTTCCAAATTCCAAATTCCAAATTCCGTGTTCTGAATTCCAAATTACGAGTTCCGTATTCCATATTCCAAATTCCGTGTTCCGAATTCCGTGTTTGATTTCTGTGTTCCAAATTCTGTATTCCAAATTTCATGTTCCGTGTTCCAAATTCAGTATTCCAAATTCCGTATTCCGAATTCCAAGTTCCATGTTCTAAATTCCTTATTCCAAATTTCTTGTTCCAAATTCCATATTCCAATTTCCGAATTCCGTGTTCTAAATTCCGTGTTCCAAATTCTGTGTTCCAAATTCCATATTCCATGTTCCGAATTCCAAATTCCGAATTCCGTGTTCCGAATTTGAAATTCTGAATTCCTTATTCCAAATTCCCTGTTCTGAATTTCAAATTCCGAATTCTAAATTCCCTGTTCTGAATTTCAAATTCCGAATTCCAAATTCCGTATTTCAAATTCCATGTTCCGAATTCCAAATTCCGTATTCCAAATTCCATGTTCTGAATTCCAAATTTCGTGTTCTGAATTCCAAATTCCTTATTCCAAATTCCCTGTTCCGAATTTCAAATTACGAATTCCAAATTCCGTATTTCAAATACCAAATTCCGTGTTCCGAATTCCGTGTTCCGATTTCTGTGTTCCAAATTCCGTGTTCCGATTTCCGTGTTCCTAATTCCGTGTTCCGAGTTCCAAATTCCGCATTCAGAGTTCCAAATTCCGTGTTCCGAGTTCCAAATTCCGTGTTCCGAATTCCGTTTTCCAAATTCCGTGTTCCAAATTCCGTGTTCCGAGTTCCAAATTCCGCGTTCAGAGTTCCAAATTCCGTGTTCCGAGTTCCAAATTCCGTATTCCAAATTCCGTGTTCCGAATTCCAAATTCTGAATTCCTTATTCCAAATTCCCTGTTCTGAATTTCAAATTCCGAATTCCAAATTCCATATTCCAAATTCCGTGTTCCGAATTCCGTGTTCCAAATTCCGTGTTCTGAATTCCAAATTCCAAATTACAAATTCCGTATTCCATATTCCAAATTCCGTGTTCCGAATTCCGTGTTTGATTTCTGTGTTCCAAATTCTGTATTCCAAATTTCATGTTCCGTGTTCCAAATTCCAAATTCAGTATTCCAAATTCAATATTCCGAATTCCAAGTTCCATGTTCTAAATTCCATATTCCGTGTTCCAAATTCTGTATTCCAAATTCCGTGTTCCGAATTCCGTGTTCCGAATTCCGTGTTCCGAATTTTCATGTTCCGAATTCCGTGTTCCGAATTCCGTGTTCCGAATTCCAAATTCCAAATTCCGTATTCCAAATTCCAAATTACAAATTCTGTATTCCATATTCCAAATTCCGTGTTCCGAATTCCGTGTTCCGAATTCCGTGTTCTGAATTCCATGTTCCAAATTCCAAATTCCAAATTCCGTGTTCTGAATTCCAAATTACAAGTTCCGTATTCCATATTCCAAATTCCGTGTTCCGAATTCCGTGTTTGATTTCTGTGTTCCAAATTCTGTATTCCAAATTTCATGTTCCGTGTTCCAAATTCAGTATTCCAAATTCCGAATTCCGTGTTCCGAATTTGAAATTCTGAATTCCTTATTCCAAATTCCCTGTTCTGAATTCCATATTCCAAATTCAGTGATCCAAATTCAGTGTTCCAAATTCAGTGTTCCAAATTCCGTGTTCCAAATTCCGTGTTCCGAATTCTGTGTTCCGATTTCCGTGTTCCGAATTCCGTGTTCCGAATTCCAAATTCCGTATTCCAAATTCCAAATGACAAATTCCGTATTCCATATTCCAAATTCCGTGTTCCGAATTCCGTGTTTGATTTCTGTGTTCCAAATTCTGTATTCCAAATTTCATGTTTCGTGTTCCAAATTCCAAATTCAGTATTCCAAATTCCAAGTTCCGAATTCCAAGTTCCATATTCCGTGTTCCAAATTCCGTATTCCAAATTCCGTGTTCCGAATTCCGTGTTCCAAATTCCGTGTTCCGAATTCCGTGTTCCGAATTCCAAATTCCAAATTCTGTATTCCCAATTCCAAATTCTGTGTTCCGAATTCCGTGTTCCGTGTTCCGAATTCCAAATTCCGTATTCCAAATTCCAAATTCCAAATTCCGTATTCCATATTCCAAATTCCATGTACCGAATTCCGTGTTCTGAATTCTGTGTTCCGAATTCCGTGTTCCGAATTCCAAATTCCAAATTCCGTATTCCAAATTCCGTATTCCATATTCCAAATTCCGTGTTCCGAATTCCATGTTTGATTTCTGTGTTCCAAATTCTGTATTCCAAATTTCATGTTCCGTGTTCCAAATTCCAAATTCAGTATTCCATATTCCGTGTTCCAAATTCCGTATTCCAAATTCCGTGTTCCGAATTCCGTGATCCAAATTCTGTGTTCCGAATTCCGTGTTCCGAATTCCAAATTCCAAATTCCGTATTCCAAATTCCAAATTCCAAATTCCAAATTCCGTATTCCATATTCCAAATTCCATGTACCGAATTCCGTGTTCTGAATTCTGTGTTCCGAATTCCGTGTTCCGAATTCCAAATTCCAAATTCCGTATTCCAAATTCCGTATTCCATATTCCAAATTCCGTGTTCCGAATTCCGTGTTTGATTTCTGTGTTCCAAATTCTGTATTCCAAATTTCATGTTCCGTGTTCCAAATTCCAAATTCAGTATTCCAAATTCCGTATTCCGAATTCCAAGTTCCATGTTCTAAATTCCATATTCCGTGTTCCAAATTCCGTATTCCAAATTCCGTATTCCGAATTCCAAGTTCCATATTCCGTGTTCCAAATTCCGTATTCCAAATTCCGTGTTCCGAATTCCGTGTTCCAAATTCCGTGTTCCGAATTCCGTGTTCCAAATTCCAAATTCCAAATTCTGTATTCCCAATTCCAAATTCTGTGTTCCGAATTCCGTGTTCCGTGTTCCGAATTCCAAATTCCGTATTCCAAATTCCAAATTCCAAATTCCGTATTCCGAATTCCAAGTTCCATATTCCGTGTTCCAAATTCCGTATTCCAAATTCCGTGTTCCGAATTCCGTGTTCCAAATTCCGTGTTCCGAATTCCGTGTTCCGAATTCCAAATTCCAAATTCTGTATTCCCAATTCCAAATTCTGTGTTCCGAATTCCGTGTTCCGTGTTCCGAATTCCAAATTCCGTATTCCAAATTCCAAATTCCAAATTCCGTGTTCCGAATTCCGTGTTCCAAATTCCGTGTTCTGAATTCCAAATTCCAAATTACAAATTCCGTATTCCATATTCCAAATTCCGTGTTCCGAATTCCGTGTTTGATTTCTGTGTTCCAAATTCTGTATTCCAAATTTCATGTTCCGTGTTCCAAATTCCAAATTCAGTATTCCAAATTCAATATTCCGAATTCCAAGTTCCATGTTCTAAATTCCATATTCCGTGTTCCAAATTCTGTATTCCAAATTCCGTGTTCCGAATTCCGTGTTCCGAATTCCGTGTTCCGAATTTTCATGTTCCGAATTCCGTGTTCTGAATTCCGTGTTCCGAATTCCAAATTCCAAATTCCGTATTCCAAATTCCAAATTCCAAATTCTGTATTCCATATTCCAAATTCCGTGTTCCGAATTCCGTGTTCCGAATTCCGTGTTCTGAATTCCGTGTTCCAAATTCCAAATTCCAAATTCCGTGTTCTGAATTCCAAATTACGAGTTCCGTATTCCATATTCCAAATTCCGTGTTCCGAATTCCGTGTTTGATTTCTGTGTTCCAAATTCTGTATTCCAAATTTCATGTTCCGTGTTCCAAATTCAGTATTCCAAATTCCGTATTCCGAATTCCAAGTTCCATGTTCTAAATTCCTTATTCCAAATTTCTTGTTCCAAATTCCATATTCCAATTTCCGAATTCCGTGTTCCAAATTCCGTGTTCTAAATTCCGTGTTCCAAATTCTGTGTTCCAAATTCCATATTCCATGTTCCGAATTCCAAATTCCGAATTCCGTGTTCCGAATTTGAAATTCTGAATTCCTTATTCCAAATTCCCTGTTCTGAATTCCATATTCCAAATTCAGTGATCCAAATTCAGTGTTCCAAATTCAGTGTTCCAAATTCCGTGTTCCAAATTCCGTGTTCCGAATTCCAAATTCCGTGTTCCGAATTCTGTGTTCCGATTTCCGTGTTCCGAATTCCGTGTTCCGAATTCCAAATTCCGTATTCCAAATTCCAAATGACAAATTCCGTATTCCATATTCCAAATTCCATGTTCCGAATTCCGTGTTTGATTTCTGTGTTCCAAATTCTGTATTCCAAATTTCATGTTTCGTGTTCCAAATTCCAAATTCAGTATTCCAAATTCCAAGTTCCGAATTCCAAGTTCCATATTCCGTGTTCCAAATTCCGTATTCCAAATTCCGTGTTCCGAATTCCGTGTTCCAAATTCCGTGTTCCGAATTCCGTGTTCCGAATTCCAAATTCCAAATTCTGTATTCCCAATTCCAAATTCTGTGTTCCGAATTCCGTGTTCCGTGTTCCGAATTCCAAATTCCGTATTCCAAATTCCAAATTCCAAATTCCGTATTCCATATTCCAAATTCCATGTACCGAATTCCGTGTTCTGAATTCTGTGTTCCGAATTCCGTGTTCCGAATTCCAAATTCCAAATTCCGTATTCCAAATTCCGTATTCCATATTCCAAATTCCGTGTTCCGAATTCCGTGTTTGATTTCTGTGTTCCAAATTCTGTATTCCAAATTTCATGTTCCGTGTTCCAAATTCCAAATTCAGTATTCCATATTCCGTGTTCCAAATTCCGTATTCCAAATTCCGTGTTCCGAATTCCGTGATCCAAATTCTGTGTTCCGAATTCCGTGTTCCGAATTCCAAATTCCAAATTCCGTATTCCAAATTCCAAATTCCAAATTCCAAATTCCGTATTCCATATTCCAAATTCCATGTACCGAATTCCGTGTTCTGAATTCTGTGTTCCGAATTCCGTGTTCCGAATTCCAAATTCCAAATTCCGTATTCCAAATTCCGTATTCCATATTCCAAATTCCGTGTTCCGAATTCCGTGTTTGATTTCTGTGTTCCAAATTCTGTATTCCAAATTTCATGTTCCGTGTTCCAAATTCCAAATTCAGTATTCCAAATTCCGTATTCCGAATTCCAAGTTCCATGTTCTAAATTCCATATTCCGTGTTCCAAATTCCGTATTCCAAATTCCGTATTCCGAATTCCAAGTTCCATATTCCGTGTTCCAAATTCCGTATTCCAAATTCCGTGTTCCGAATTCCGTGTTCCAAATTCCGTGTTCCGAATTCCGTGTTCCAAATTCCAAATTCCAAATTCTGTATTCCCAATTCCAAATTCCGTGTTCCGAATTCCAAATTCCGTATTCCAAATTCCAAATTACAAATTCCGTATTCCATATTCCAAATTCCGTGTTCCGAATTCCGTGTTTGATTTCTGTGTTCCAAATTCTGTATTCCAAATTTCATGTTCCGTGTTCCAAATTCCAAATTCAGTATTCCACATTCCATATTCCGTGTTCTAAATTCCGTATTCCAAATTCCGTGTTCCGAATTCCGTGATCCGAATTCCGTGTTCCGAATTCCGTGTTCCGAATTCCAAATTCCAAATTCCATATTCCAAATTCCAAATTCCAAATTCCGTATTTCATATTCCAAATTCCGTGTTCCAAATTCCAAGTTCCGAATTCCGTGTTCCGAATTCCGTGTTCCGAATTCCAAATTCCAAATTCCGTATTCCAAATTCCGTATTCCATATTCCAAATTCCGTGTTCCGAATTCCGTGTTTGATTTCTGTGTTCCAAATTCTGTATTCCAAATTTCATGTTCTGTGTTCCAAATTCCAAATTCAGTATTCCAAATTCCGTATTCCGAATTCCAAGTTCCATGTTCTAAATTCCATATTCCGTCTTCCAAATTCTGTATTCCGAATTCCGTGTTCCGAATTCCGTGTTCCGAATTCCAAATTCCAAATTCCGTATTCCAAATTCCAAATTACAAATTCCGTATTCCATATTCCAAATTCTGTGTTCCGAATTCCGTGTTTGATTTCTGTGTTCCAAATTCTGTAATCCAAATTTCATGTTCCGTGTTCCAAATTCCAAATTCAGTATTCCAAATTCTGTATTCCGAATTCCAAGTTCCATGTTCTAAATTCCTTATTCCAAATATCTTGTTCCAAATTCTATATTCCGTGTTCCGAATTCCAATTTCCGATTTCCGTGTTCCAAATTCCGTGTTCCAAATTCCGTGTTCCAAATTCTGTGTTCCAAATTCCGTATTCCATGTTCCGAATTCCAAATTCCGAATTCCATGTTCCGAATTTGAAATTCTGAATTCCTTATTCCAAATTCCCTGTTCTGAATTTCAAATTCCGAATTCTAAATTCCATGTTCTGAATTTCAAATTCCGAATTCCAAATTCCGTATTTCAAATTCCATGTTCCGAATTCCAAATTCCGTATTCCAAATTCCATGTTATGAATTCCAAATTTCGTGTTCTGAATTCCAAATTCCTTATTCCAAATTCCCTGTTCCGAATTTCAAATTACGAATTCCAAATTCCGTATTTCAAATACCAAATTCCGTGTTCCGAATTCCGTGTTCCGATTTCTGTGTTCCAAATTCCGTGTTCCGATTTCCGTGTTCCTAATTCCGTGTTCCGAGTTCCAAATTCCGCATTCAGAGTTCCAAATTCCGTGTTCCGAGTTCCAAATTCCGTGTTCCGAATTCCGTTTTCCAAATTCCGTGTTCCGTGTTCCAAATTCCGTGTTCCGAGTTCCAAATTCCGCGTTCAGAGTTCCAAATTCCGTGTTCCGAGTTCCAAATTCCGTATTCCAAATTCCGTGTTCCGAATTCCAAATTCTGAATTCCTTATTCCAAATTCCCTGTTCTGAATTTCAAATTCCGAATTCCAAATTCCATATTCCAAATTCCGTGTTCCGAATTCCGTGTTCCGAATTCCGTGTTCTGAATTCCAAATTACAAATTACAAATTCCGTATTCCATATTCCAAATTCCGTGTTCCGAATTCCGTGTTTGATTTCTGTGTTCCAAATTCTGTATTCCAAATTTCATGTTCCGTGTTCCAAATTCCAAATTCAGTATTCCAAATTCAATATTCCGAATTCCAAGTTCCATGTTCTAAATTCCATATTCCGTGTTCCAAATTCCGTATTCCAAATTCCGTGTTCCGAATTCCGTGTTCCGAATTCCGTGTTCCGAATTTTCATGTTCCGAATTCCGTGTGCCGAATTCCGTGTTCCGAATTCCAAATTCCAAATTCCGTATTCCAAATTACAAATTACAAATTATGTATTCCATATTCCAAATTCCGTGTTCCGAATTCCGTGTTCCGAATTCCGTGTTCTGAATTCCGTGTTCCAAATTCCAAATTCCAAATTCCGTGTTCTGAATTCCAAATTACGAGTTCCGTATTCCATATTCCAAATTCCGTGTTCCGAATTCCGTGTTTGATTTCTGTGTTCCAAATTCTGTATTCCAAATTTCATGTTCCGTGTTCCAAATTCAGTATTCCAAATTCCGTATTCCGAATTCCAAGTTCCATGTTCTAAATTCCTTATTCCAAATTTCTTGTTCCAAATTCCATATTCCAATTTCCGAATTCCATGTTCTAAATTCCGTGTTCCAAATTCTGTGTTCCAAATTCCATATTCCATGTTCCGAATTCCAAATTCCGAATTCCGTGTTCCGAATTTGAAATTCTGAATTCCTTATTCCAAATTCCCTGTTCTGAATTTCAAATTCCGAATTCTAAATTCCCTGTTCTGAATTTCAAATTCCGAATTCCAAATTCCGTATTTCAAATTCCATGTTCCGAATTCCAAATTCCGTATTCCAAATTCCATGTTCTGAATTCCAAATTTCGTGTTCTGAATTCCAAATTCCTTATTCCAAATTCCCTGTTCCGAATTTCAAATTACGAATTCCAAATTCCGTATTTCAAATACCAAATTCCGTGTTCCGAATTCCGTGTTCCGATTTCTGTGTTCCAAATTCCGTGTTCCGATTTCCGTGTTCCTAATTCCGTGTTCCGAGTTCCAAATTCCGCATTCAGAGTTCCAAATTCCGTGTTCCGAGTTCCAAATTCCGTGTTCCGAATTCCGTTTTCCAAATTCCGTGTTCCAAATTCCGTGTTCCGAGTTCCAAATTCCGCGTTCAGAGTTCCAAATTCCGTGTTCCGAGTTCCAAATTCCGTATTCCAAATTCCGTGTTCCGAATTCCAAATTCTGAATTCCTTATTCCAAATTCCCTGTTCTGAATTTCAAATTCCGAATTCCAAATTCCATATTCCAAATTCCGTGTTCCGAATTCCGTGTTCCAAATTCCGTGTTCTGAATTCCAAATTCCAAATTACAAATTCCGTATTCCATATTCCAAATTCCGTGTTCCGAATTCCGTGTTTGATTTCTGTGTTCCAAATTCTGTATTCCAAATTTCATGTTCCGTGTTCCAAATTCCAAATTCAGTATTCCAAATTCAATATTCCGAATTCCAAGTTCCATGTTCTAAATTCCATATTCCGTGTTCCAAATTCTGTATTCCAAATTCCGTGTTCCGAATTCCGTGTTCCGAATTCCGTGTTCCGAATTTTCATGTTCCGAATTCCGTGTTCCGAATTCCGTGTTCCGAATTCCAAATTCCAAATTCCGTATTCCAAATTCCAAATTACAAATTCTGTATTCCATATTCCAAATTCCGTGTTCCGAATTCCGTGTTCCGAATTCCGTGTTCTGAATTCCATGTTCCAAATTCCAAATTCCAAATTCCGTGTTCTGAATTCCAAATTACAAGTTCCGTATTCCATATTCCAAATTCCGTGTTCCGAATTCCGTGTTTGATTTCTGTGTTCCAAATTCTGTATTCCAAATTTCATGTTCCGTGTTCCAAATTCAGTATTCCAAATTCCGAATTCCGTGTTCCGAATTTGAAATTCTGAATTCCTTATTCCAAATTCCCTGTTCTGAATTCCATATTCCAAATTCAGTGATCCAAATTCAGTGTTCCAAATTCAGTGTTCCAAATTCCGTGTTCCAAATTCCGTGTTCCGAATTCTGTGTTCCGATTTCCGTGTTCCGAATTCCGTGTTCCGAATTCCAAATTCCGTATTCCAAATTCCAAATGACAAATTCCGTATTCCATATTCCAAATTCCGTGTTCCGAATTCCGTGTTTGATTTCTGTGTTCCAAATTCTGTATTCCAAATTTCATGTTTCGTGTTCCAAATTCCAAATTCAGTATTCCAAATTCCAAGTTCCGAATTCCAAGTTCCATATTCCGTGTTCCAAATTCCGTATTCCAAATTCCGTGTTCCGAATTCCGTGTTCCAAATTCCGTGTTCCGAATTCCGTGTTCCGAATTCCAAATTCCAAATTCTGTATTCCCAATTCCAAATTCTGTGTTCCGAATTCCGTGTTCCGTGTTCCGAATTCCAAATTCCGTATTCCAAATTCCAAATTCCAAATTCCGTATTCCATATTCCAAATTCCATGTACCGAATTCCGTGTTCTGAATTCTGTGTTCCGAATTCCGTGTTCCGAATTCCAAATTCCAAATTCCGTATTCCAAATTCCGTATTCCATATTCCAAATTCCGTGTTCCGAATTCCATGTTTGATTTCTGTGTTCCAAATTCTGTATTCCAAATTTCATGTTCCGTGTTCCAAATTCCAAATTCAGTATTCCATATTCCGTGTTCCAAATTCCGTATTCCAAATTCCGTGTTCCGAATTCCGTGATCCAAATTCTGTGTTCCGAATTCCGTGTTCCGAATTCCAAATTCCAAATTCCGTATTCCAAATTCCAAATTCCAAATTCCAAATTCCGTATTCCATATTCCAAATTCCATGTACCGAATTCCGTGTTCTGAATTCTGTGTTCCGAATTCCGTGTTCCGAATTCCAAATTCCAAATTCCGTATTCCAAATTCCGTATTCCATATTCCAAATTCCGTGTTCCGAATTCCGTGTTTGATTTCTGTGTTCCAAATTCTGTATTCCAAATTTCATGTTCCGTGTTCCAAATTCCAAATTCAGTATTCCAAATTCCGTATTCCGAATTCCAAGTTCCATGTTCTAAATTCCATATTCCGTGTTCCAAATTCCGTATTCCAAATTCCGTATTCCGAATTCCAAGTTCCATATTCCGTGTTCCAAATTCCGTATTCCAAATTCCGTGTTCCGAATTCCGTGTTCCAAATTCCGTGTTCCGAATTCCGTGTTCCAAATTCCAAATTCCAAATTCTGTATTCCCAATTCCAAATTCTGTGTTCCGAATTCCGTGTTCCGTGTTCCGAATTCCAAATTCCGTATTCCAAATTCCAAATTCCAAATTCCGTATTCCGAATTCCAAGTTCCATATTCCGTGTTCCAAATTCCGTATTCCAAATTCCGTGTTCCGAATTCCGTGTTCCAAATTCCGTGTTCCGAATTCCGTGTTCCGAATTCCAAATTCCAAATTCTGTATTCCCAATTCCAAATTCTGTGTTCCGAATTCCGTGTTCCGTGTTCCGAATTCCAAATTCCGTATTCCAAATTCCAAATTCCAAATTCCGTGTTCCGAATTCCGTGTTCCAAATTCCGTGTTCTGAATTCCAAATTCCAAATTACAAATTCCGTATTCCATATTCCAAATTCCGTGTTCCGAATTCCGTGTTTGATTTCTGTGTTCCAAATTCTGTATTCCAAATTTCATGTTCCGTGTTCCAAATTCCAAATTCAGTATTCCAAATTCAATATTCCGAATTCCAAGTTCCATGTTCTAAATTCCATATTCCGTGTTCCAAATTCTGTATTCCAAATTCCGTGTTCCGAATTCCGTGTTCCGAATTCCGTGTTCCGAATTTTCATGTTCCGAATTCCGTGTTCTGAATTCCGTGTTCCGAATTCCAAATTCCAAATTCCGTATTCCAAATTCCAAATTCCAAATTCTGTATTCCATATTCCAAATTCCGTGTTCCGAATTCCGTGTTCCGAATTCCGTGTTCTGAATTCCGTGTTCCAAATTCCAAATTCCAAATTCCGTGTTCTGAATTCCAAATTACGAGTTCCGTATTCCATATTCCAAATTCCGTGTTCCGAATTCCGTGTTTGATTTCTGTGTTCCAAATTCTGTATTCCAAATTTCATGTTCCGTGTTCCAAATTCAGTATTCCAAATTCCGTATTCCGAATTCCAAGTTCCATGTTCTAAATTCCTTATTCCAAATTTCTTGTTCCAAATTCCATATTCCAATTTCCGAATTCCGTGTTCCAAATTCCGTGTTCTAAATTCCGTGTTCCAAATTCTGTGTTCCAAATTCCATATTCCATGTTCCGAATTCCAAATTCCGAATTCCGTGTTCCGAATTTGAAATTCTGAATTCCTTATTCCAAATTCCCTGTTCTGAATTCCATATTCCAAATTCAGTGATCCAAATTCAGTGTTCCAAATTCAGTGTTCCAAATTCCGTGTTCCAAATTCCGTGTTCCGAATTCCAAATTCCGTGTTCCGAATTCTGTGTTCCGATTTCCGTGTTCCGAATTCCGTGTTCCGAATTCCAAATTCCGTATTCCAAATTCCAAATGACAAATTCCGTATTCCATATTCCAAATTCCATGTTCCGAATTCCGTGTTTGATTTCTGTGTTCCAAATTCTGTATTCCAAATTTCATGTTTCGTGTTCCAAATTCCAAATTCAGTATTCCAAATTCCAAGTTCCGAATTCCAAGTTCCATATTCCGTGTTCCAAATTCCGTATTCCAAATTCCGTGTTCCGAATTCCGTGTTCCAAATTCCGTGTTCCGAATTCCGTGTTCCGAATTCCAAATTCCAAATTCTGTATTCCCAATTCCAAATTCTGTGTTCCGAATTCCGTGTTCCGTGTTCCGAATTCCAAATTCCGTATTCCAAATTCCAAATTCCAAATTCCGTATTCCATATTCCAAATTCCATGTACCGAATTCCGTGTTCTGAATTCTGTGTTCCGAATTCCGTGTTCCGAATTCCAAATTCCAAATTCCGTATTCCAAATTCCGTATTCCATATTCCAAATTCCGTGTTCCGAATTCCGTGTTTGATTTCTGTGTTCCAAATTCTGTATTCCAAATTTCATGTTCCGTGTTCCAAATTCCAAATTCAGTATTCCATATTCCGTGTTCCAAATTCCGTATTCCAAATTCCGTGTTCCGAATTCCGTGATCCAAATTCTGTGTTCCGAATTCCGTGTTCCGAATTCCAAATTCCAAATTCCGTATTCCAAATTCCAAATTCCAAATTCCAAATTCCGTATTCCATATTCCAAATTCCATGTACCGAATTCCGTGTTCTGAATTCTGTGTTCCGAATTCCGTGTTCCGAATTCCAAATTCCAAATTCCGTATTCCAAATTCCGTATTCCATATTCCAAATTCCGTGTTCCGAATTCCGTGTTTGATTTCTGTGTTCCAAATTCTGTATTCCAAATTTCATGTTCCGTGTTCCAAATTCCAAATTCAGTATTCCAAATTCCGTATTCCGAATTCCAAGTTCCATGTTCTAAATTCCATATTCCGTGTTCCAAATTCCGTATTCCAAATTCCGTATTCCGAATTCCAAGTTCCATATTCCGTGTTCCAAATTCCGTATTCCAAATTCCGTGTTCCGAATTCCGTGTTCCAAATTCCGTGTTCCGAATTCCGTGTTCCAAATTCCAAATTCCAAATTCTGTATTCCCAATTCCAAATTCTGTGTTCCGAATTCCGTGTTCCGTGTTCCGAATTCCAAATTCCGTATTCCAAATTCCAAATTCCAAATTCCGTATTCCGAATTCCAAGTTCCATATTCCGTGTTCCAAATTCCGTATTCCAAATTCCGTGTTCCGAATTCCGTGTTCCAAATTCCGTGTTCCGAATTCCGTGTTCCGAATTCCAAATTCCAAATTCTGTATTCCCAATTCCAAATTCTGTGTTCCGAATTCCGTGTTCCGTGTTCCGAATTCCAAATTCCGTATTCCAAATTCCAAATTCCAAATTCCGTATTCCATATTCCAAATTCCGTGTTCCGAATTCTGTGTTTGATTTCTGTGTTCCAAATTCTGTATTCCAAATTTCATGTTCCGTGTTCCAAATTCCAAATTCAGTATTCCATATTCCATATTCCGTGTTCCAAATTCCGTATTCCAAATTCCGTGTTCCGAATTCCGTGATCCAAATTCTGTGTTCCGAATTCCGTGTTCCGAATTCCGTATTCCAAATTCCGTGTTCCGAATTCCGTGTTCCAAATTCCGTGTTCCGAATTCCGTGTTCCGAATTCCAAATTCCAAATTCCGTATTCCATATTCCAAATTCCGTGTTCCGAATTCTGTGTTTGATTTCTGTGTTCCAAATTCTGTATTCCAAATTTCATGTTCCGTGTTCCAAATTCCAAATTCAGTATTCCATATTCCATATTCCATGTTCCAAATTCCGTATTCCAAATTCCGTGTTCCAAATTCCGTGTTCCGAATTTAAATTACGAATAATTCCGTATTTCAAATACCAAATTCCGTGTTCCAAATTCAGTGTTCCAAATTCTGTGTTCCAAATTCTGTGTTCCGAATTCCAAATTCCGTGTTCTGAATTCCGTGTTCCAAATTCCGTGTTCCGAATTCCGTGTTCTGAATTCCGTGTTCCGAATTCCATGTTCCAAATTCCACGTTCCGAATTCCAAATTCTGAATTCCTTATTCCAAATTCCCTGTTCTGAATTTCAAATTCCGAATTCCAAATTCCGTATTTCAAATTCCATGTTCCGAATTCGAAATTCCGTATTCCAAATTCCATGTTCTGAATTCCAAATTTCGTGTATTGAACTCCAAATTCCGTGTTCTGAATTCCTTATTTTAAATTCCGAGTTCCAAATTTCAAATTCCGTGTTCTGAATTCCAAATTCCGTGTTCCGAATTCCAAATTCCGTGATTCGAATTCCAAATTCAGTGTTCCAAATTCCAAATTCCGTGTTCCGAATTCCAAATTCCGTGTTCCGAATTTCAAATTCCAAATTCCGTATTCCATATTCCAAATTCCGTGTTCCGAATTCCGTGTTTGATTTCTGTGTTCCAAATTCTGTATTCCAAATTTCATGTTCCGTGTTCCAAATTCAGTATTTCAAATTCCGTATTCCGAATTCCAAGTTCCATGTTCTAAATTCCTTATTCCAAATATCTTGTTCCAAATTCTATATTCCAATTTCCGAATTCCGTGTTCCGAATTCCGTGTTCCAAATTCCGTGTTCCAAATTCCGTGTTCCAAATTCTGTGTTCCAAATTCCGAATTTCCGTGTTCCAAATTCCAAATTCCGAATTCCGTGTTCCGAATTCCGTGTTCTGAATTCCGTGTTCCGAATTCCGTGTTCCGAATTCCAAATTCAGTATTCCAAGTTCCGTGTTCCAAATTCCATATTCCATGTTCCAAATTCCATATTCCAAATTCCATATTCCAAATTCCGTGTTCCGAATTTGAAATTCTGAATTCCTTATTCCAAATTCCCTGTTCTGAATTTCAAATTCCGAATTCCAAATTCCGTGTTCCGATTTCCGTGTTCCTAATTCCGTGTTCCGAGTTCCAAATTCCGCGTTCAGAGTTCCAAATTCCGTGTTCCGAGTTCCAAATTCCGTGTTCCGAATTCTGTTTTCCAAATTCCGTGTTCCGTGTTCCAAATTCCGTGTTCCGAGTTCCAAATTCCGCGTTCAGAGTTCCAAATTCCGTGTTCCGAGTTCCAAATTCCGTATTCCAAATTCCGTGTTCCAAATTCCAAATTCTGAATTCCTTATTCCAAATTCCCTGTTCTGAATTTCAAATTCCGAATTCCAAATTCCATATTCCAAATTCCGTGTTCCGAATTCCGTGTTCCGAATTCCGTGTTCCGAATTCCAAATTCCAAATTCCGCATTCCAAATTCCAAATTCCAAATTCCGTATTCCATATTCCGTGTTCCGAATTCCGTGTTTGATTTCTGTGTTCCAAATTCTGTATTCCAAATTTCATGTTCCGTGTTCCAAATTCCAAATTCAGTATTCCAAATTCCGTATTCCGAATTCCAAGTTCCATGTTCTAAATTCCATATTCCGTGTTCCAAATTCCGTATTCCAAATTCCGTGTTCCGAATTCTGTGTTCCGAATTCCGTGTTCCGAATTTTCATGTTCCGAATTCCGTGTTCCGAATTCCGTGTTCCGAATTCCAAATTCCGTATTCCAAATTACAAATTACGTATTCCGTATTCCATATTCCAAATTCCGTGTTCCGAATTCCGTGTTCCGAATTCCAAATTCCAAATTCCGTATTCCAAATTACAAATTACAAATTCCGTATTCCATATTCCAAATTCTGTGTTCCGAATTCCGTGTTTGATTTCTGTGTTCCAAATTCTGTATTCCAAATTTCATGTTCCGTGTTCCAAATTCCAAATTCAGTATTCCAAATTCCGTATTCCGAATTCCAAGTTCCATGTTCTAAATTCCATATTCCGTGTTCCGAATTCCGTGTTCCGAATTCCAAATTCCAAATTACAAATTACAAATTCCGTATTCCATATTCCAAATTCCGTGTTCCGAATTCCGTGTTCCGAATTCCAAATTCCAAATTCCGTATTCCAAATTCCGTATTCCATATTCCAAATTCCGTGTTCCGAATTCCGTGTTTGATTTCTGTGTTCCAAATTCTGTATTCCAAATTTCATGTTCCGTGTTCCAAATTCCAAATTCAGTATTCCAAATTCCGTGTTCCGAATTCCAAATTCCAAATTCCGTATTCCAAATTCCAAATTACAAATTCCGTATTCCATATTACAAATTCTGTGTTCCGAATTCCGTGTTTGATTTCTGTGTTCCAAATTCTGTAATCCAAATTTCATGTTCCGTGTTCCAAATTCCAAATTCAGTATTCCAAATTCTGTATTCCGAATTCCAAGTTCCATGTTCTAAATTCCTTATTCCAAATATCTTGTTCCAAATTCTATATTCCGTGTTCCGAATTCCAATTTCCGAATTCCGTGTTCCAAATTCCGTGTTCCAAATTCCGTGTTCCAAATTCTGTGTTCCAAATTCCGTATTCCATGTTCCGAATTCCAAATTCCGAATTCCATGTTCCGAATTTGAAATTCTGAATTCCTTATTCCAAATTCCCTGTTCTGAATTTCAAATTCCGAATTCTAAATTCCATGTTCTGAATTTCAAATTCCGAATTCCAAATTCCGTATTTCAAATTCCATGTTCCGAATTCCAAATTCCGTATTCCAAATTCCATGTTCTGAATTCCAAATTTCGTTTTCTGAATTCCAAATTCCTTATTCCAAATTCCCTGTTCCGAATTTCAAATTACGAATTCCAAATTCCGTATTTCAAATACCAAATTCCGTGTTCCGAATTCCGTGTTCCGATTTCTGTGTTCCAAATTCCGTGTTCCGATTTCCGTGTTCCTAATTCCGTGTTCCGAGTTCCAAATTCCGCATTCAGAGTTCCAAATTCCGTGTTCTGAGTTCCAAATTCCGTGTTCCGAGTTCCAAATTCCGTGTTCCGAATTCCGTTTTCCAAATTCCGTGTTCCGTGTTCCAAATTCTGTGTTCCGAGTTCCAAATTCCGCGTTCAGAGTTCCAAATTCCGTGTTCCGAGTTCCAAATTCCGTATTCCAAATTCCGTGTTCCAAATTCCAAATTCTGAATTCCTTATTCCAAATTCCCTGTTCTGAATTTCAAATTCCGAATTCCAAATTCCATATTCCAAATTCCGTGTTCCGAATTCCGTGTTCCGAATTCCGTGTTCTGAATTCCAAATTCCAAATTACAAATTACAAATTCCGTATTCCATATTCCAAATTCCGTGTTCCGAATTCCGTGTTTGATTTTTGTGTTCCAAATTCTGTATTCCAAATTTCATGTTCCGTGTTCCAAATTCCAAATTCAGTATTCCAAATTCAATATTCCGAATTCCAAGTTCCATGTTCTAAATTCCATATTCCGTGTTCCAAATTCCGTATTCCAAATTCCGTGTTCCGAATTCCGTGTTCCGAATTCCGTGTTCCGAATTTTCATGTTCCGAATTCCGTGTGCCGAATTCCGTGTTCCGAATTCCAAATTCCAAATTCCGTATTCCAAATTCCAAATTACAAATTCTGTATTCCATATTCCAAATTCCGTGTTCCGAATTCCGTGTTCCGAATTCCGTGTTCTGAATTCCGTGTTCCAAATTCCAAATTCCGTGTTCTGAATTCCAAATTACGAGTTCCGTATTCCATATTCCAAATTCCGTGTTCCGAATTCCGTGTTTGATTTCTGTGTTCCAAATTCTGTATTCCAAATTTCATGTTCCGTGTTCCAAATTCAGTATTCCAAATTCCGTATTCCGAATTCCAAGTTCCATGTTCTAAATTCCTTATTCCAAATTTCTTGTTCCAAATTCCATATTCCAATTTCCGAATTCCGTGTTCCAAATTCCGTGTTCTAAATTCCGTGTTCCAAATTCTGTGTTCCAAATTCCATATTCCATGTTCCGAATTCCAAATTCCGAATTCCGTGTTCCGAATTTGAAATTCTGAATTCCTTATTCCAAATTCCCTGTTCTGAATTTCAAATTCCGAATTCTAAATTCCCTGTTCTGAATTTCAAATTCCGAATTCCAAATTCCATATTTCAAATTCCATGTTCCGAATTCCAAATTCCGTATTCCAAATTCCAAATTCCATATTCCGAATTCCGTGTTCCGAATTCCAAATTCCGTGTTCTGAATTCCATATTCCAAATTCAGTGATCCAAATTCAGTGTTCCAAATTCAGTGTTCCAAATTCCGTGTTCCAAATTCCGTGTTCCGAATTCCAAATTCCGTGTTCCGAATTCCGTGTTCCGATTTCCGTGTTCCGAATTCCGTGTTCCGAATTCCAAATTCCGTATTCCAAATTCCAAATGACAAATTCCGTATTCCATATTCCAAATTCCGTGTTCCGAATTCCGTGTTTGATTTCTGTGTTCCAAATTCTGTATTCCAAATTTCATGTTCCATGTTCCAAATTCCAAATTCAGTATTCCACATTCCATATTCCGTGTTCTAAATTCCGTATTCCAAATTCCGTGTTCCGAATTCCGTGATCCGAATTCCGTGTTCCGAATTCCGTGTTCCGAATTCCAAATTCCAAATTCCATATTCCAAATTCCAAATTCCAAATTCCGTATTCCATATTCCAAATTCCGTGTTCCAAATTCCGTGTTCCGAATTCCGTGTTCCGAATTCCAAATTCCAAATTCCGTATTCCAAATTCCGTATTCCATATTCCAAATTCCGTGTTCCGAATTCCGTGTTTGATTTCTGTGTTCCAAATTCTGTATTCCAAATTTCATGTTCCGTGTTCCAAATTCCAAATTCAGTATTCCAAATTCCGTATTCCGAATTCCAAGTTCCATGTTCTAAATTCCATATTCCGTCTTCCAAATTCTGTATTCCGAATTCCGTGTTCCGAATTCCGTGTTCCGAATTCCAAATTCCAAATTCCGTATTCCAAATTCCAAATTACAAATTCCGTATTCCATATTCCAAATTCTGTGTTCCGAATTCCGTGTTTGATTTCTGTGTTCCAAATTCTGTATTCCAAATTTCATGTTCCGTGTTCCAAATTCCAAATTCAGTATTCCAAATTCTGTATTCCGAATTCCAAGTTCCATGTTCTAAATTCCTTATTCCAAATATCTTGTTCCAAATTCTATATTCCGTGTTCCGAATTCCAATTTCCGAATTCCGTGTTCCAAATTCCGTGTTCCAAATTCCGTGTTCCAAATTCTGTGTTCCAAATTCCGTATTCCATGTTCCGAATTCCAAATTCCGAATTCCATGTTCCGAATTTGAAATACTGAATTCCTTATTCCAAATTCCCTGTTCTGAATTTCAAATTCCGAATTCTAAATTCCATGTTCTGAATTTCAAATTCCGAATTCCAAATTCCGTATTTCAAATTCCATGTTCCGAATTCCAAATTCCGTATTCCAAATTCCATGTTCTGAATTCCAAATTTTGTGTTCTGAATTCCAAATTCCTTATTCCAAATTCCCTGTTCCGAATTTCAAATTATGAATTCCAAATTCCGTATTTCAAATACCAAATTCCGTGTTCCGAATTCCGTGTTCCGATTTCTGTGTTCCAAATTCCGTGTTCCGATTTCCGTGTTCCTAATTCCGTGTTCCGAGTTCCAAATTCCGCATTCAGAGTTCCAAATTCCGTGTTCCGAGTTCCAAATTCCGTGTTCCGAATTCCGTTTTCCAAATTCCGTGTTCCAAATTCCGTGTTCCGAGTTCCAAATTCCGCGTTCAGAGTTCCAAATTCCGTGTTCCGAGTTCCAAATTCCGTATTCCAAATTCCATGTTCCGAATTCCAAATTCTGAATTCCTTATTCCAAATTCCCTGTTCTGAATTTCAAATTCCGAATTCCAAATTCCATATTCCAAATTCCGTGTTCCGAATTCCGTGTTCCAAATTCCGTGTTCTGAATTCCAAATTCCAAATTACAAATTACAAATTCTGTATTCCATATTCCAAATTCCGTGTTCCGAATTCCGTGTTTGATTTCTGTGTTCCAAATTCTGTATTCCAAATTTCATGTTCCGTGTTCCAAATTCCAAATTCAGTATTCCAAATTCAATATTCCGAATTCCAAGTTCCATGTTCTAAATTCCATATTCCGTGTTCCAAATTCTGTATTCCAAATTCCGTGTTCCGAATTCCGTGTTCCGAATTCCGTGTTCCGAATTTTCATGTTCCGAATTCCGTGTTCCGAATTCCGTGTTCCGAATTCCAAATTCCAAATTCCGTATTCCAAATTACAAATTACAAATTCTGTATTCCATATTCCAAATTCAGTGTTCCGAATTCCGTGTTCCGAATTCCGTGTTCTGAATTCCGTGTTCTGAATTCCGTGTTCCAAATTCCAAATTCCAAATTCCGTGTTCTGAATTCCAAATTACCAGTTCCGTATTCCATATTCCAAATTCCGTGTTCCGAATTCCGTGTTTGATTTCTGTGTTCCAAATTCTGTATTCCAAATTTCATGTTCCGTGTTCCAAATTCAGTATTCCAAATTCCGTATTCCGAATTCCAAGTTCCATGTTCTAAATTCCTTATTCCAAATTTCTTGTTCCAAATTCCATATTCCAATTTCCGAATTCCGTGTTCCAAATTCCGTGTTCTAAATTCCGTGTTCCAAATTCTGTGTTCCAAATTCCATATTCCATGTTCCGAATTCCAAATTCCGAATTCCGTGTTCCGAATTTGAAATTCTGAATTCCTTATTCCAAATTCCCTGTTCTGAATTCCATATTCCAAATTCAGTGATCCAAATTCAGTGTTCCAAATTCAGTGTTCCAAATTCCGTGTTCCAAATTCCGTGTTCCGAATTCCAAATTCCGTGTTCCGAATTCTGTGTTCCGATTTCCGTGTTCCGAATTCCGTGTTCCGAATTCCAAATTCCGTATTCCAAATTCCAAATGACAAATTCCGTATTCCATATTCCAAATTCCGTGTTCCGAATTCCGTGTTTGATTTCTGTGTTCCAAATTCTGTATTCAAAATTTCATGTTTCGTGTTCCAAATTCCAAATTCAGTATTCCAAATTCCAAGTTCCGAATTCCAAGTTCCATATTCCGTGTTCCAAATTCCGTATTCCAAATTCCGTGTTCCGAATTCCGTGTTCCAAATTCCGTGTTCCGAATTCCGTGTTCCGAATTCCAAATTCCAAATTCTGTATTCCCAATTCCAAATTCTGTGTTCCGAATTCCGTGTTCCGTGTTCCGAATTCCAAATTCCGTATTCCAAATTCCAAATTCCAAATTCCGTATTCCATATTCCAAATTCCATGTACCGAATTCCGTGTTCTGAATTCTGTGTTCCGAATTCCGTGTTCCGAATTTTCATGTTCCGAATTCCGTGTTCCGAATTCCGTGTTCCGAATTCCAAATTCCAAATTCCGTATTCCAAATTACAAATTACAAATTCTGTATTCCATATTCCAAATTCCGTGTTCCGAATTCCGTGTTCCGAATTCCGTGTTCTGAATTCCATGTTCCAAATTCCAAATTCCAAATTCCGTGTTCTGAATTCCAAATTACCAGTTCCGTATTCCATATTCCAAATTCCGTGTTCCGAATTCCGTGTTTGATTTCTGTGTTCCAAATTCTGTATTCCAAATTTCATGTTCCGTGTTCCAAATTCAGTATTCCAAATTCCGTATTCCGAATTCCAAGTTCCATGTTCTAAATTCCTTATTCCAAATTTCTTGTTCCAAATTCCATATTCCAATTTCCGAATTCCGTGTTCCAAATTCCGTGTTCTAAATTCCGTGTTCCAAATTCTGTGTTCCAAATTCCATATTCCATGTTCCGAATTCCAAATTCCGAATTCCGTGTTCCGAATTTGAAATTCTGAATTCCTTATTCCAAATTCCCTGTTCTGAATTCCATATTCCAAATTCAGTGATCCAAATTCAGTGTTCCAAATTCAGTGTTCCAAATTCCGTGTTCCAAATTCCGTGTTCCGAATTCCAAATTCCGTGTTCCGAATTCTGTGTTCCGATTTCCGTGTTCCGAATTCCGTGTTCCGAATTCCAAATTCCGTATTCCAAATTCCAAATGACAAATTCCGTATTCCATATTCCAAATTCCGTGTTCCGAATTCCATGTTTGATTTCTGTGTTCCAAATTCTGTATTCCAAATTTCATGTTTCGTGTTCCAAATTCCAAATTCAGTATTCCAAATTCCAAGTTCCGAATTCCAAGTTCCATATTCCGTGTTCCAAATTCCGTATTCCAAATTCCGTGTTCCGAATTCCGTGTTCCAAATTCCGTGTTCCGAATTCCGTGTTCCGAATTCCAAATTCCAAATTCTGTATTCCCAATTCCAAATTATGTGTTCCGAATTCCGTGTTCCGTGTTCCGAATTCCAAATTCCGTATTCCAAATTCCAAATTCCAAATTCCGTATTCCATATTCCAAATTCCATGTACCGAATTCCGTGTTCTGAATTCTGTGTTCCGAATTCCGTGTTCCGAATTCCAAATTCCAAATTCCGTATTCCAAATTCCGTATTCCATATTCCAAATTCCGTGTTCCGAATTCCGTGTTTGATTTCTATGTTCCGTGTTCCAAATTCCAAATTCAGTATTCCATATTCTGTGTTCCAAATTCCGTATTCCAAATTCCGTGTTCCGAATTCCGTGATCCAAATTCTGTGTTCCGAATTCCGCGTTCAGAGTTCCAAATTCCGTGTTCCGAGTTCCAAATTCCGTATTCCAAATTCCGTGTTCCGAATTCCAAATTCTGAATTCCTTATTCCAAATTCCCTGTTCTGAATTTCAAATTCCGAATTCCAAATTCCATATTCCAAATTCCGTGTTCCGAATTCCGTGTTCCGAATTCCGTGTTCTGAATTCCAAATTACAAATTACAAATTCCGTATTCCATATTCCAAATTCCGTGTTCCGAATTCCGTGTTTGATTTCTGTGTTCCAAATTCTGTATTCCAAATTTCATGTTCCGTGTTCCGAATTCCGTGTTCCGAATTCCAAATTCCAAATTCCGTATTCCAAATTACAAATTACAAATTCTGTATTCCATATTCCAAATTCCGTGTTCCGAATTCCGTGTTCCGAATTCCGTGTTCTGAATTCCGTGTTCCAAATTCCAAATTCCGTGTTCTGAATTCCAAATTACGAGTTCCGTATTCCATATTCCAAATTCCGTGTTCCGAATTCCGTGTTTGATTTCTGTGTTCCAAATTCTGTATTCCAAATTTCATGTTCCGTGTTCCAAATTCAGTATTCCAAATTCCGTATTCCGAATTCCAAGTTCCATGTTCTAAATTCCTTATTCCAAATTTCTTGTTCCAAATTCCATATTCCAATTTCCGAATTCCGTGTTCTAAATTCCGTGTTCCAAATTCTGTGTTCCAAATTCCATATTCCATGTTCCGAATTCCAAATTCCGAATTCCGTGTTCCGAATTTGAAATTCTGAATTCCTTATTCCAAATTCCCTGTTCTGAATTTCAAATTCCGAATTCTAAATTCCCTGTTCTGAATTTCAAATTCCGAATTCCAAATTCCGTATTTCAAATTCCATGTTCCGAATTCCAAATTCCGTATTCCAAATTCCATGTTCTGAATTCCAAATTTCGTGTTCTGAATTCCAAATTCCTTATTCCAAATTCCCTGTTCCGAATTTCAAATTACGAATTCCAAATTCCGTATTTCAAATACCAAATTCCGTGTTCCGAATTCCGTGTTCCGATTTCTGTGTTCCAAATTCCGTGTTCCGATTTCCGTGTTCCTAATTCCGTGTTCCGAGTTCCAAATTCCGCATTCAGAGTTCCAAATTCCGTGTTCCAAGTTCCAAATTCCGTGTTCCGAATTCCGTTTTCCAAATTCCGTGTTCCGTGTTCCAAATTCCGTGTTCCGAGTTCCAAATTCCGCGTTCAGAGTTCCAAATTCCGTGTTCCGAGTTCCAAATTCCGTATTCCAAATTCCGTGTTCCGAATTCCAAATTCTGAATTCCTTATTCCAAATTCCCTGTTCTGAATTTCAAATTCCGAATTCCAAATTCCATATTCCAAATTCCGTGTTCCAAATTCCGTATTCCGAATTCCAAGTTCCATGTTCTAAATTCCTTATTCCAAATTTCTTGTTCCAAATTCCCTGTTCCGAATTTCAAATTACGAATTCCAAATTCCGTATTTCAAATACCAAATTCCGTGTTCCGAATTCCGTGTTCCGATTTCTGTGTTCCAAATTCCGTGTTCCGATTTCCGTGTTCCTAATTCCGTGTTCCGAGTTCCAAATTCCGCATTCAGAGTTCCAAATTCCGTGTTCCGAGTTCCAAATTCCGTGTTCCGAATTCCGTTTTCCAAATTCCGTGTTCCAAATTCCATGTTCCGAGTTCCAAATTCCGCGTTCAGAGTTCCAAATTCCGTGTTCCGAGTTCCAAATTCCGTATTCCAAATTCCGTGTTCCGAATTCCAAATTCTGAATTCCTTATTCCAAATTCCCTGTTCTGAATTTCAAATTCCGAATTCCAAATTCCATATTCCAAATTCCGTGTTCCGAATTCCGTGTTCCAAATTCCGTGTTCTGAATTCCAAATTCCAAATTACAAATTCCGTATTCCATATTCCAAATTCCGTGTTCCGAATTCCGTGTTTGATTTCTGTGTTCCAAATTCTGTATTCCAAATTTCATGTTCCGTGTTCCAAATTCCAAATTCAGTATTCCAAATTCAATATTCCGAATTCCAAGTTCCATGTTCTAAATTCCATATTCCGTGTTCCAAATTCTGTATTCCAAATTCCGTGTTCCGAATTCCGTGTTCCGAATTCCGTGTTCCGAATTTTCATGTTCCGAATTCCGTGTTCCGAATTCCGTGTTCCGAATTCCAAATTCCAAATTCCGTATTCCAAATTACAAATTCTGTATTCCATATTCCAAATTCCGTGTTCCGAATTCCGTGTTCCGAATTCCGTGTTCTGAATTCCATGTTCCAAATTCCAAATTCCAAATTCCGTGTTCTGAATTCCAAATTACAAGTTCCGTATTCCATATTCCAAATTCCGTGTTCCGAATTCCGTGTTTGATTTCTGTGTTCCAAATTCTGTATTCCAAATTTCATGTTCCGTGTTCCAAATTCAGTATTCCAAATTCCGTATTCCGAATTCCAAGTTCCATGTTCTAAATTCCTTATTCCAAATTTCTTGTTCCAAATTCCATATTCCAATTTCCGAATTCCGTGTTCCAAATTCCGTGTTCTGAATTCCATATTCCAAATTCAGTGATCCAAATTCAGTGTTCCAAATTCAGTGTTCCAAATTCCGTGTTCCAAATTCCGTGTTCCGAATTCTGTGTTCCGATTTCCGTGTTCCGAATTCCGTGTTCCGAATTCCAAATTCCGTATTCCAAATTCCAAATGACAAATTCCGTATTCCATATTCCAAATTCCGTGTTCCGAATTCCGTGTTTGATTTCTGTGTTCCAAATTCTGTATTCCAAATTTCATGTTCCGTGTTCCAAATTCCAAATTCAGTATTCCATATTCCGTGTTCCAAATTCCGTATTCCAAATTCCGTGTTCCAAATTCCGTGATCCAAATTCTGTGTTCCGAATTACGTGTTCCGAATTCCAAATTCCAAATTCCGTATTCCAAATTCCAAATTCCAAATTCCAAATTCCGTATTCCATATTCCAAATTCCATGTACCGAATTCCGTGTTCTGAATTCTGTGTTCCGAATTCCGTGTTCCGAATTCCAAATTCCAAATTCCGTATTCCAAATTCCGTATTCCATATTCCAAATTCCGTGTTCCGAATTCCGTGTTTGATTTCTGTGTTCCAAATTCTGTATTCCAAATTTCATGTTCCGTGTTCCAAATTCCAAATTCAGTATTCCAAATTCCGTATTCCGAATTCCAAGTTCCATGTTCTAAATTCCATATTCCGTATTCCAAATTCCGTGTTCCGAATTCCGTGTTCCAAATTCCGTGTTCCGAATTCCGTGTTCCGAATTCCAAATTCCAAATTCTGTATTCCCAATTCCAAATTATGTGTTCCGAATTCCGTGTTCCGTGTTCCGAATTCCAAATTCCGTATTCCAAATTCCAAATTCCAAATTCCGTATTCCATATTCCAAATTCCATGTACCGAATTCCGTGTTCTGAATTCTGTGTTCCGAATTCCGTGTTCCGAATTCCAAATTCCAAATTCCGTATTCCAAATTCCGTATTCCATATTCCAAATTCCGTGTTCCGAATTCCGTGTTTGATTTCTATGTTCCGTGTTCCAAATTCCAAATTCAGTATTCCATATTCTGTGTTCCAAATTCCGTATTCCAAATTCCGTGTTCCGAATTCCGTGATCCAAATTCTGTGTTCCGAATTCCGCGTTCAGAGTTCCAAATTCCGTGTTCCGAGTTCCAAATTCCGTATTCCAAATTCCGTGTTCCGAATTCCAAATTCTGAATTCCTTATTCCAAATTCCCTGTTCTGAATTTCAAATTCCGAATTCCAAATTCCATATTCCAAATTCCGTGTTCCGAATTCCGTGTTCCGAATTCCGTGTTCTGAATTCCAAATTACAAATTACAAATTCCGTATTCCATATTCCAAATTCCGTGTTCCGAATTCCGTGTTTGATTTCTGTGTTCCAAATTCTGTATTCCAAATTTCATGTTCCGTGTTCCGAATTCCGTGTTCCGAATTCCAAATTCCAAATTCCGTATTCCAAATTACAAATTACAAATTCTGTATTCCATATTCCAAATTCCGTGTTCCGAATTCCGTGTTCCGAATTCCGTGTTCTGAATTCCGTGTTCCAAATTCCAAATTCCGTGTTCTGAATTCCAAATTACGAGTTCCGTATTCCATATTCCAAATTCCGTGTTCCGAATTCCGTGTTTGATTTCTGTGTTCCAAATTCTGTATTCCAAATTTCATGTTCCGTGTTCCAAATTCAGTATTCCAAATTCCGTATTCCGAATTCCAAGTTCCATGTTCTAAATTCCTTATTCCAAATTTCTTGTTCCAAATTCCATATTCCAATTTCCGAATTCCGTGTTCTAAATTCCGTGTTCCAAATTCTGTGTTCCAAATTCCATATTCCATGTTCCGAATTCCAAATTCCGAATTCCGTGTTCCGAATTTGAAATTCTGAATTCCTTATTCCAAATTCCCTGTTCTGAATTTCAAATTCCGAATTCTAAATTCCCTGTTCTGAATTTCAAATTCCGAATTCCAAATTCCGTATTTCAAATTCCATGTTCCGAATTCCAAATTCCGTATTCCAAATTCCATGTTCTGAATTCCAAATTTCGTGTTCTGAATTCCAAATTCCTTATTCCAAATTCCCTGTTCCGAATTTCAAATTACGAATTCCAAATTCCGTATTTCAAATACCAAATTCCGTGTTCCGAATTCCGTGTTCCGATTTCTGTGTTCCAAATTCCGTGTTCCGATTTCCGTGTTCCTAATTCCGTGTTCCGAGTTCCAAATTCCGCATTCAGAGTTCCAAATTCCGTGTTCCAAGTTCCAAATTCCGTGTTCCGAATTCCGTTTTCCAAATTCCGTGTTCCGTGTTCCAAATTCCGTGTTCCGAGTTCCAAATTCCGCGTTCAGAGTTCCAAATTCCGTGTTCCGAGTTCCAAATTCCGTATTCCAAATTCCGTGTTCCGAATTCCAAATTCTGAATTCCTTATTCCAAATTCCCTGTTCTGAATTTCAAATTCCGAATTCCAAATTCCATATTCCAAATTCCGTGTTCCAAATTCCGTATTCCGAATTCCAAGTTCCATGTTCTAAATTCCTTATTCCAAATTTCTTGTTCCAAATTCCATATTCCAATTTCCGAATTCCGTGTTCTAAATTCCGTGTTCCAAATTCTGTGTTCCAAATTCCATATTCCATGTTCCGAATTCCAAATTCCGAATTCCGTGTTCCGAATTTGAAATTCTGAATTCCTTATTCCAAATTCCCTGTTCTGAATTTCAAATTCCGAATTCTAAATTCCCTGTTCTGAATTTCAAATTCCGAATTCCAAATTCCGTATTTCAAATTCCATGTTCCGAATTCCAAATTCCATATTCCAAATTCCATGTTCTGAATTCCAAATTTCGTGTTCTGAATTCCAAATTCCTTATTCCAAATTCCCTGTTCCGAATTTCAAATTACGAATTCCAAATTCCGTATTTCAAATACCAAATTCCGTGTTCCGAATTCCGTGTTCCGATTTCTGTGTTCCAAATTCCGTGTTCCGATTTCCGTGTTCCTAATTCCGTGTTCCGAGTTCCAAATTCCGCATTCAGAGTTCCAAATTCCGTGTTCCGAGTTCCAAATTCCGTGTTCCGAATTCCGTTTTCCAAATTCCGTGTTCCAAATTCCATGTTCCGAGTTCCAAATTCCGCGTTCAGAGTTCCAAATTCCGTGTTCCGAGTTCCAAATTCCGTATTCCAAATTCCGTGTTCCGAATTCCAAATTCTGAATTCCTTATTCCAAATTCCCTGTTCTGAATTTCAAATTCCGAATTCCAAATTCCATATTCCAAATTCCGTGTTCCGAATTCCGTGTTCCAAATTCCGTGTTCTGAATTCCAAATTCCAAATTACAAATTCCGTATTCCATATTCCAAATTCCGTGTTCCGAATTCCGTGTTTGATTTCTGTGTTCCAAATTCTGTATTCCAAATTTCATGTTCCGTGTTCCAAATTCCAAATTCAGTATTCCAAATTCAATATTCCGAATTCCAAGTTCCATGTTCTAAATTCCATATTCCGTGTTCCAAATTCTGTATTCCAAATTCCGTGTTCCGAATTCCGTGTTCCGAATTCCGTGTTCCGAATTTTCATGTTCCGAATTCCGTGTTCCGAATTCCGTGTTCCGAATTCCAAATTCCAAATTCCGTATTCCAAATTACAAATTCTGTATTCCATATTCCAAATTCCGTGTTCCGAATTCCGTGTTCCGAATTCCGTGTTCTGAATTCCATGTTCCAAATTCCAAATTCCAAATTCCGTGTTCTGAATTCCAAATTACAAGTTCCGTATTCCATATTCCAAATTCCGTGTTCCGAATTCCGTGTTTGATTTCTGTGTTCCAAATTCTGTATTCCAAATTTCATGTTCCGTGTTCCAAATTCAGTATTCCAAATTCCGTATTCCGAATTCCAAGTTCCATGTTCTAAATTCCTTATTCCAAATTTCTTGTTCCAAATTCCATATTCCAATTTCCGAATTCCGTGTTCCAAATTCCGTGTTCTGAATTCCATATTCCAAATTCAGTGATCCAAATTCAGTGTTCCAAATTCAGTGTTCCAAATTCCGTGTTCCAAATTCCGTGTTCCGAATTCTGTGTTCCGATTTCCGTGTTCCGAATTCCGTGTTCCGAATTCCAAATTCCGTATTCCAAATTCCAAATGACAAATTCCGTATTCCATATTCCAAATTCCGTGTTCCGAATTCCGTGTTTGATTTCTGTGTTCCAAATTCTGTATTCCAAATTTCATGTTCCGTGTTCCAAATTCCAAATTCAGTATTCCATATTCCGTGTTCCAAATTCCGTATTCCAAATTCCGTGTTCCAAATTCCGTGATCCAAATTCTGTGTTCCGAATTACGTGTTCCGAATTCCAAATTCCAAATTCCGTATTCCAAATTCCAAATTCCAAATTCCAAATTCCGTATTCCATATTCCAAATTCCATGTACCGAATTCCGTGTTCTGAATTCTGTGTTCCGAATTCCGTGTTCTGAATTCCAAATTCCAAATTCCGTATTCCAAATTCCGTATTCCATATTCCAAATTCCGTGTTCCGAATTCCGTGTTTGATTTCTGTGTTCCAAATTCTGTATTCCAAATTTCATGTTCCGTGTTCCAAATTCCAAATTCAGTATTCCAAATTCCGTATTCCGAATTCCAAGTTCCATGTTCTAAATTCCATATTCCGTGTTCCAAATTCCGTATTCCAAATTCCGTATTCCGAATTCCAAGTTCCATATTCCGTGTTCCAAATTCCGTATTCCAAATTCCGTGTTCCGAATTCCGTGTTCCAAATTCCGTGTTCCGAATTCCGTGTTCCAAATTCCAAATTCCAAATTCTGTATTCCCAATTCCAAATTCTGTGTTCCGAATTCCGTGTTCCGTGTTCCGAATTCCAAATTCCGTATTCCAAATTCCAAATTCCAAATTCCGTATTCCGAATTCCAAGTTCCATATTCCGTGTTCCAAATTCCGTATTCCAAATTCCGTGTTCCGAATTCCTTGTTCAAAATTCCGTGTTCCGAATTCCGTGTTCCGAATTCCAAATTCCAAATTCTGTATTCCCAATTCCAAATTCTGTGTTCCGAATTCCGTGTTCCGTGTTCCGAATTCCAAATTCCGTATTCCAAATTCCAAATTCCAAATTCCGTGTTCCGAATTCCGTGTTCCAAATTCCGTGTTCTGAATTCCAAATTCCAAATTACAAATTCCGTATTCCATATTCCAAATTCCGTGTTCCGAATTCCGTGTTTGATTTCTGTGTTCCAAATTCTGTATTCCAAATTTCATGTTCCGTGTTCCAAATTCCAAATTCAGTATTCCAAATTCAATATTCCGAATTCCAAGTTCCATGTTCTAAATTCCATATTCCGTGTTCCAAATTCTGTATTCCAAATTCCGTGTTCCGAATTCCGTGTTCCGAATTCCGTGTTCCGAATTTTCATGTTCCGAATTCCGTGTTCCGAATTCCGTGTTCCGAATTCCAAATTCCAAATTCCGTATTCCAAATTCCAAATTCCAAATTCTGTATTCCATATTCCAAATTCCGTGTTCCGAATTCCGTGTTCCGAATTCCGTGTTCTGAATTCCGTGTTCCAAATTCCAAATTCCAAATTCCGTGTTCTGAATTCCAAATTACGAGTTCCGTATTCCATATTCCAAATTCCGTGTTCCGAATTCCGTGTTTGATTTCTGTGTTCCAAATTCTGTATTCCAAATTTCATGTTCCGTGTTCCAAATTCAGTATTCCAAATTCCGTATTCCGAATTCCAAGTTCCATGTTCTAAATTCCTTATTCCAAATTTCTTGTTCCAAATTCCATATTCCAATTTCCGAATTCCGTGTTCCAAATTCCGTGTTCTAAATTCCGTGTTCCAAATTCTGTGTTCCAAATTCCATATTCCATGTTCCGAATTCCAAATTCCGAATTCCGTGTTCCGAATTTGAAATTCTGAATTCCTTATTCCAAATTCCCTGTTCTGAATTCCATATTCCAAATTCAGTGATCCAAATTCAGTGTTCCAAATTCAGTGTTCCAAATTCCGTGTTCCAAATTCCGTGTTCCGAATTCCAAATTCCGTGTTCCGAATTCTGTGTTCCGATTTCCGTGTTCCGAATTCCGTGTTCCGAATTCCAAATTCCGTATTCCAAATTCCAAATGACAAATTCCGTATTCCATATTCCAAATTCCATGTTCCGAATTCCGTGTTTGATTTCTGTGTTCCAAATTCTGTATTCCAAATTTCATGTTTCGTGTTCCAAATTCCAAATTCAGTATTCCAAATTCCAAGTTCCGAATTCCAAGTTCCATATTCCGTGTTCCAAATTCCGTATTCCAAATTCCGTGTTCCGAATTCCGTGTTCCAAATTCCGTGTTCCGAATTCCGTGTTCCGAATTCCAAATTCCAAATTCTGTATTCCCAATTCCAAATTCTGTGTTCCGAATTCCGTGTTCCGTGTTCCGAATTCCAAATTCCGTATTCCAAATTCCAAATTCCAAATTCCGTATTCCATATTCCAAATTCCATGTACCGAATTCCGTGTTCTGAATTCTGTGTTCCGAATTCCGTGTTCCGATTTTCAAATTCCAAATTCTGTATTCCAAATTCCGTATTCCATATTCCAAATTCCGTGTTCCGAATTCCGTGTTTGATTTCTGTGTTCCAAATTCTGTATTCCAAATTTCATGTTCCGTGTTCCAAATTCCAAATTCAGTATTCCATATTCCGTGTTCCAAATTCCGTATTCCAAATTCCGTGTTCCGAATTCCGTGATCCAAATTCTGTGTTCCGAATTCCGTGTTCCGAATTCCAAATTCCAAATTCCGTATTCCAAATTCCAAATTCCAAATTCCAAATTCCGTATTCCATATTCCAAATTCCATGTACCGAATTCCGTGTTCTGAATTCTGTGTTCCGAATTCCGTGTTCCGAATTCCAAATTCCAAATTCCGTATTCCAAATTCCGTATTCCATATTCCAAATTCCGTGTTCCGAATTCTGTGTTTGATTTCTGTGTTCCAAATTCTGTATTCCAAATTTCATGTTCCGTGTTCCAAATTCCAAATTCAGTATTCCAAATTCCGTATTCCGAATTCCAAGTTCCATGTTCTAAATTCCATATTCCGTGTTCCAAATTCCGTATTCCAAATTCCGTATTCCGAATTCCAAGTTCCATATTCCGTGTTCCAAATTCCGTATTCCAAATTCCGTGTTCCGAATTCCGTGTTCCAAATTCCGTGTTCCGAATTCCGTGTTCCAAATTCCAAATTCCAAATTCTGTATTCCCAATTCCAAATTCTGTGTTCCGAATTCTGTGTTCCGTGTTCCGAATTCCAAATTCCGTATTCCAAATTCCAAATTCCAAATTCCGTATTCCGAATTCCAAGTTCCATATTCCGTGTTCCAAATTCCGTATTCCAAATTCCGTGTTCCGAATTCCGTGTTCCAAATTCCGTGTTCCGAATTCCGTGTTCCGAATTCCAAATTCCAAATTCTGTATTCCCAATTCCAAATTCTGTGTTCCGAATTCCGTGTTCCGTGTTCCGAATTCCAAATTCCGTATTCCAAATTCCAAATTCCAAATTCCGTATTCCATATTCCAAATTCCGTGTTCCGAATTCTGTGTTTGATTTCTGTGTTCCAAATTCTGTATTCCAAATTTCATGTTCCGTGTTCCAAATTCCAAATTCAGTATTCCATATTCCATATTCCGTGTTCCAAATTCCGTATTCCAAATTCCGTGTTCCGAATTCCGTGATCCAAATTCTGTGTTCCGAATTCCGTGTTCCGAATTCCGTATTCCAAATTCCGTGTTCCGAATTCCGTGTTCCAAATTCCGTGTTCCGAATTCCGTGTTCCGAATTCCAAATTCCAAATTCCGTATTCCATATTCCAAATTCCGTGTTCCGAATTCTGTGTTTGATTTCTGTGTTCCAAATTCTGTATTCCAAATTTCATGTTCCGTGTTCCAAATTCCAAATTCAGTATTCCATATTCCATATTCCATGTTCCAAATTCCGTATTCCAAATTCCGTGTTCCAAATTCCGTGTTCCGAATTTAAATTACGAATAATTCCGTATTTCAAATACCAAATTCCGTGTTCCAAATTCAGTGTTCCAAATTCCGTGTTCCAAATTCTGTGTTCCGAATTCCAAATTCCGTGTTCTGAATTCCGTGTTCCAAATTCCGTGTTCCGAATTCCGTGTTCTGAATTCCGTGTTCCGAATTCCATGTTCCAAATTCCACGTTCCGAATTCCAAATTCTGAATTCCTTATTCCAAATTCCCTGTTCTGAATTTCAAATTCCGAATTCGAAATTCCGTATTTCAAATTCCATGTTCCGAATTCGAAATTCCGTATTCCAAATTCCATGTTCTGAATTCCAAATTTCGTGTATTGAACTCCAAATTCCGTGTTCTGAATTCCTTATTTTAAATTCCGAGTTCCAAATTTCAAATTCCGTGTTCTGAATTCCAAATTCCGTGTTCCGAATTCCAAATTCCGTGATTCGAATTCCAAATTCAGTGTTCCAAATTCCAAATTCCGTGTTCCGAATTCCAAATTCCGTGTTCCGAATTTCAAATTCCAAATTCCGTATTCCATATTCCAAATTCCGTGTTCCGAATTCCGTGTTTGATTTCTGTGTTCCAAATTCTGTATTCCAAATTTCATGTTCCGTGTTCCAAATTCAGTATTTCAAATTCCGTATTCCGAATTCCAAGTTCCATGTTCTAAATTCCTTATTCCAAATATCTTGTTCCAAATTCTATATTCCAATTTCCGAATTCCGTGTTCCGAATTCCGTGTTCCAAATTCCGTGTTCCAAATTCCGTGTTCCAAATTCTGTGTTCCAAATTCCGAATTTCCGTGTTCCAAATTCCAAATTCCGAATTCCGTGTTCCGAATTCCGTGTTCTGAATTCCGTGTTCCGAATTCCGTGTTCCGAATTCCAAATTCAGTATTCCAAGTTCCGTGTTCCAAATTCCATATTCCATGTTCCAAATTCCATATTCCAAATTCCATATTCCAAATTCCGTGTTCCGAATTTGAAATTCTGAATTCCTTATTCCAAATTCCCTGTTCTGAATTTCAAATTCCGAATTCCAAATTCCGTGTTCCGATTTCCGTGTTCCTAATTCCGTGTTCCGAGTTCCAAATTCCGCGTTCAGAGTTCCAAATTCCGTGTTCCGAGTTCCAAATTCCGTGTTCCGAATTCTGTTTTCCAAATTCCGTGTTCCGTGTTCCAAATTCCGTGTTCCGAGTTCCAAATTCCGCGTTCAGAGTTCCAAATTCCGTGTTCCGAGTTCCAAATTCCGTATTCCAAATTCCGTGTTCCAAATTCCAAATTCTGAATTCCTTATTCCAAATTCCCTGTTCTGAATTTCAAATTCCGAATTCCAAATTCCATATTCCAAATTCCGTGTTCCGAATTCCGTGTTCCGAATTCCGTGTTCCGAATTCCAAATTCCAAATTCCGCATTCCAAATTCCAAATTCCAAATTCCGTATTCCATATTCCGTGTTCCGAATTCCGTGTTTGATTTCTGTGTTCCAAATTCTGTATTCCAAATTTCATGTTCCGTGTTCCAAATTCCAAATTCAGTATTCCAAATTCCGTATTCCGAATTCCAAGTTCCATGTTCTAAATTCCATATTCCGTGTTCCAAATTCCGTATTCCAAATTCCGTGTTCCGAATTCTGTGTTCCGAATTCCGTGTTCCGAATTTTCATGTTCCGAATTCCGTGTTCCGAATTCCGTGTTCCGAATTCCAAATTCCGTATTCCAAATTACAAATTACGTATTCCGTATTCCATATTCCAAATTCCGTGTTCCGAATTCCGTGTTCCGAATTCCAAATTCCAAATTCCGTATTCCAAATTACAAATTACAAATTCCGTATTCCATATTCCAAATTCTGTGTTCCGAATTCCGTGTTTGATTTCTGTGTTCCAAATTCTGTATTCCAAATTTCATGTTCCGTGTTCCAAATTCCAAATTCAGTATTCCAAATTCCGTATTCCGAATTCCAAGTTCCATGTTCTAAATTCCATATTCCGTGTTCCGAATTCCGTGTTCCGAATTCCAAATTCCAAATTACAAATTACAAATTCCGTATTCCATATTCCAAATTCCGTGTTCCGAATTCCGTGTTCCGAATTCCAAATTCCAAATTCCGTATTCCAAATTCCGTATTCCATATTCCAAATTCCGTGTTCCGAATTCCGTGTTTGATTTCTGTGTTCCAAATTCTGTATTCCAAATTTCATGTTCCGTGTTCCAAATTCCAAATTCAGTATTCCAAATTCCGTGTTCCGAATTCCAAATTCCAAATTCCGTATTCCAAATTCCAAATTACAAATTCCGTATTCCATATTCCAAATTCTGTGTTCCGAATTCCGTGTTTGATTTCTGTGTTCCAAATTCTGTAATCCAAATTTCATGTTCCGTGTTCCAAATTCCAAATTCAGTATTCCAAATTCTGTATTCCGAATTCCAAGTTCCATGTTCTAAATTCCTTATTCCAAATATCTTGTTCCAAATTCTATATTCCGTGTTCCGAATTCCAATTTCCGAATTCCGTGTTCCAAATTCCGTGTTCCAAATTCCGTGTTCCAAATTCTGTGTTCCAAATTCCGTATTCCATGTTCCGAATTCCAAATTCCAAATTCCATGTTCCGAATTTGAAATTCTGAATTCCTTATTCCAAATTCCCTGTTCTGAATTTCAAATTCCGAATTCTAAATTCCATGTTCTGAATTTCAAATTCCGAATTCCAAATTCCGTATTTCAAATTCCATGTTCCGAATTCCAAATTCCGTATTCCAAATTCCATGTTCTGAATTCCAAATTTCGTTTTCTGAATTCCAAATTCCTTATTCCAAATTCCCTGTTCCGAATTTCAAATTACGAATTCCAAATTCCGTATTTCAAATACCAAATTCTGTGTTCCGAATTCCGTGTTCCGATTTCTGTGTTCCAAATTCCGTGTTCCGATTTCCGTGTTCCTAATTCCGTGTTCCGAGTTCCAAATTCCGCATTCAGAGTTCCAAATTCCGTGTTCTGAGTTCCAAATTCCGTGTTCCGAGTTCCAAATTCCGTGTTCCGAATTCCGTTTTCCAAATTCCGTGTTCCGTGTTCCAAATTCTGTGTTCCGAGTTCCAAATTCCGCGTTCAGAGTTCCAAATTCCGTGTTCCGAGTTCCAAATTCCGTATTCCAAATTCCGTGTTCCAAATTCCAAATTCTGAATTCCTTATTCCAAATTCCCTGTTCTGAATTTCAAATTCCGAATTCCAAATTCCATATTCCAAATTCCGTGTTCCGAATTCCGTGTTCCGAATTCCGTGTTCTGAATTCCAAATTCCAAATTACAAATTACAAATTCCGTATTCCATATTCCAAATTCCGTGTTCCGAATTCCGTGTTTGATTTCTGTGTTCCAAATTCTGTATTCCAAATTTCATGTTCCGTGTTCCAAATTCCAAATTCAGTATTCCAAATTCAATATTCCGAATTCCAAGTTCCATGTTCTAAATTCCATATTCCGTGTTCCAAATTCCGTATTCCAAATTCCGTGTTCCGAATTCCGTGTTCCGAATTCCGTGTTCCGAATTTTCATGTTCCGAATTCCGTGTGCCGAATTCCGTGTTCCGAATTCCAAATTCCAAATTCCGTATTCCAAATTCCAAATTACAAATTCTGTATTCCATATTCCAAATTCCGTGTTCCGAATTCCGTGTTCCGAATTCCGTGTTCTGAATTCCGTGTTCCAAATTCCAAATTCCGTGTTCTGAATTCCAAATTACGAGTTCCGTATTCCATATTCCAAATTCCGTGTTCCGAATTCCGTGTTTGATTTCTGTGTTCCAAATTCTGTATTCCAAATTTCATGTTCCGTGTTCCAAATTCAGTATTCCAAATTCCATATTCCGAATTCCAAGTTCCATGTTCTAAATTCCTTATTCCAAATTTCTTGTTCCAAATTCCATATTCCAATTTCCGAATTCCGTGTTCCAAATTCCGTGTTCTAAATTCCGTGTTCCAAATTCTGTGTTCCAAATTCCATATTCCATGTTCCGAATTCCAAATTCCGAATTCCGTGTTCCGAATTTGAAATTCTGAATTCCTTATTCCAAATTCCCTGTTCTGAATTTCAAATTCCGAATTCTAAATTCCCTGTTCTGAATTTCAAATTCCGAATTCCAAATTCCATATTTCAAATTCCATGTTCCGAATTCCAAATTCCGTATTCCAAATTCCAAATTCCATATTCCGAATTCCGTGTTCCGAATTCCAAATTCCGTGTTCTGAATTCCATATTCCAAATTCAGTGATCCAAATTCAGTGTTCCAAATTCAGTGTTCCAAATTCCGTGTTCCAAATTCCGTGTTCCGAATTCCAAATTCCGTGTTCCGAATTCCGTGTTCCGATTTCCGTGTTCCGAATTCCGTGTTCCGAATTCCAAATTCCGTATTCCAAATTCCAAATGACAAATTCCGTATTCCATATTCCAAATTCCGTGTTCCGAATTCCGTGTTTGATTTCTGTGTTCCAAATTCTGTATTCCAAATTTCATGTTCCATGTTCCAAATTCCAAATTCAGTATTCCACATTCCATATTCCGTGTTCTAAATTCCGTATTCCAAATTCCGTGTTCCGAATTCCGTGATCCGAATTCCGTGTTCCGAATTCCGTGTTCCGAATTCCAAATTCCAAATTCCATATTCCAAATTCCAAATTCCAAATTCCGTATTCCATATTCCAAATTCCGTGTTCCAAATTCCGTGTTCCGAATTCCGTGTTCCGAATTCCAAATTCCAAATTCCGTATTCCAAATTCCGTATTCCATATTCCAAATTCCGTGTTCCGAATTCCGTGTTTGATTTCTGTGTTCCAAATTCTGTATTCCAAATTTCATGTTCCGTGTTCCAAATTCCAAATTCAGTATTCCAAATTCCGTATTCCGAATTCCAAGTTCCATGTTCTAAATTCCATATTCCGTCTTCCAAATTCTGTATTCCGAATTCCGTGTTCCGAATTCCGTGTTCCGAATTCCAAATTCCAAATTCCGTATTCCAAATTCCAAATTACAAATTCCGTATTCCATATTCCAAATTCTGTGTTCCGAATTCCGTGTTTGATTTCTGTGTTCCAAATTCTGTATTCCAAATTTCATGTTCCGTGTTCCAAATTCCAAATTCAGTATTCCAAATTCTGTATTCCGAATTCCAAGTTCCATGTTCTAAATTCCTTATTCCAAATATCTTGTTCCAAATTCTATATTCCGTGTTCCGAATTCCAATTTCCGAATTCCGTGTTCCAAATTCCGTGTTCCAAATTCCGTGTTCCAAATTCTGTGTTCCAAATTCCGTATTCCATGTTCCGAATTCCAAATTCCGAATTCCATGTTCCGAATTTGAAATTCTGAATTCCTTATTCCAAATTCCCTGTTCTGAATTTCAAATTCCGAATTCTAAATTCCATGTTCTGAATTTCAAATTCCGAATTCCAAATTCCGTATTTCAAATTCCATGTTCCGAATTCCAAATTCCGTATTCCAAATTCCATGTTCTGAATTCCAAATTTTGTGTTCTGAATTCCAAATTCCTTATTCCAAATTCCCTGTTCCGAATTTCAAATTATGAATTCCAAATTCCGTATTTCAAATACCAAATTCCGTGTTCCGAATTCCGTGTTCCGATTTCTGTGTTCCAAATTCCGTGTTCCGATTTCCGTGTTCCTAATTCCGTGTTCCGAGTTCCAAATTCCGCATTCAGAGTTCCAAATTCCGTGTTCCGAGTTCCAAATTCCGTGTTCCGAATTCCGTTTTCCAAATTCCGTGTTCCAAATTCCGTGTTCCGAGTTCCAAATTCCGCGTTCAGAGTTCCAAATTCCGTGTTCCGAGTTCCAAATTCCGTATTCCAAATTCCATGTTCCGAATTCCAAATTCTGAATTCCTTATTCCAAATTCCCTGTTCTGAATTTCAAATTCCGAATTCCAAATTCCATATTCCAAATTCCGTGTTCCGAATTCCGTGTTCCAAATTCCGTGTTCTGAATTCCAAATTCCAAATTACAAATTACAAATTCTGTATTCCATATTCCAAATTCCGTGTTCCGAATTCCGTGTTTGATTTCTGTGTTCCAAATTCTGTATTCCAAATTTCATGTTCCGTGTTCCAAATTCCAAATTCAGTATTCCAAATTCAATATTCCGAATTCCAAGTTCCATGTTCTAAATTCCATATTCCGTGTTCCAAATTCTGTATTCCAAATTCCGTGTTCCGAATTCCGTGTTCCGAATTCCGTGTTCCGAATTTTCATGTTCCGAATTCCGTGTTCCGAATTCCGTGTTCCGAATTCCAAATTCCAAATTCCGTATTCCAAATTACAAATTCTGTATTCCATATTCCAAATTCCGTGTTCCGAATTCCGTGTTCCGAATTCCGTGTTCTGAATTCCATGTTCCAAATTCCAAATTCCAAATTCCGTGTTCTGAATTCCAAATTACAAGTTCCGTATTCCATATTCCAAATTCCGTGTTCCGAATTCCGTGTTTGATTTCTGTGTTCCAAATTCTGTATTCCAAATTTCATGTTCCGTGTTCCAAATTCAGTATTCCAAATTCCGTATTCCGAATTCCAAGTTCCATGTTCTAAATTCCTTATTCCAAATTTCTTGTTCCAAATTCCATATTCCAATTTCCGAATTCCGTGTTCCAAATTCCGTGTTCTAAATTCCGTGTTCCAAATTCTGTGTTCCAAATTCCATATTCCATGTTCCGAATTCCAAATTCCGAATTCCGTGTTCCGAATTTGAAATTCTGAATTCCTTATTCCAAATTCCCTGTTCTGAATTCCATATTCCAAATTCAGTGATCCAAATTCAGTGTTCCAAATTCAGTGTTCCAAATTCCGTGTTCCAAATTCCGTGTTCCGAATTCTGTGTTCCGATTTCCGTGTTCCGAATTCCGTGTTCCGAATTCCAAATTCCGTATTCCAAATTCCAAATGACAAATTCCGTATTCCATATTCCAAATTCCGTGTTCCGAATTCCGTGTTTGATTTCTGTGTTCCAAATTCTGTATTCCAAATTTCATGTTCCGTGTTCCAAATTCCAAATTCAGTATTCCATATTCCGTGTTCCAAATTCCGTATTCCAAATTCCGTGTTCCAAATTCCGTGATCCAAATTCTGTGTTCCGAATTACGTGTTCCGAATTCCAAATTCCAAATTCCGTATTCCAAATTCCAAATTCCAAATTCCGTATTCCATATTCCAAATTCCATGTACCGAATTCCGTGTTCTGAATTCTGTGTTCCGAATTCCGTGTTCCGAATTCCAAATTCCAAATTCCGTATTCCAAATTCCGTATTCCATATTCCAAATTCCGTGTTCCGAATTCCGTGTTTGATTTCTGTGTTCCAAATTCTGTATTCCAAATTTCATGTTCCGTGTTCCAAATTCCAAATTCAGTATTCCAAATTCCGTATTCCGAATTGCAAGTTCCATGTTCTAAATTCCATATTCCGTGTTCCAAATTCCGTATTCCAAATTCCGTATTCCGAATTCCAAGTTCCATATTCCGTGTTCCAAATTCCGTATTCCAAATTCCGTGTTCCGAATTCCGTGTTCCAAATTCCGTGTTCCGAATTCCGTGTTCCAAATTCCAAATTCCAAATTCTGTATTCCCAATTCCAAATTCTGTGTTCCGAATTCCGTGTTCCGTGTTCCGAATTCCAAATTCCGTATTCCAAATTCCAAATTCCAAATTCCGTATTCCGAATTCCAAGTTCCATATTCCGTGTTCCAAATTCCGTATTCCAAATTCCGTGTTCCGAATTCCTTGTTCAAAATTCCGTGTTCCGAATTCCGTGTTCCGAATTCCAAATTCCAAATTCTGTATTCCCAATTCCAAATTCTGTGTTCCGAATTCCGTGTTCCGTGTTCCGAATTCCAAATTCCGTATTCCAAATTCCAAATTCCAAATTCCGTGTTCCGAATTCCGTGTTCCAAATTCCGTGTTCTGAATTCCAAATTCCAAATTACAAATTCCGTATTCCATATTCCAAATTCCGTGTTCCGAATTCCGTGTTTGATTTCTGTGTTCCAAATTCTGTATTCCAAATTTCATGTTCCGTGTTCCAAATTCCAAATTCAGTATTCCAAATTCAATATTCCGAATTCCAAGTTCCATGTTCTAAATTCCATATTCCGTGTTCCAAATTCTGTATTCCAAATTCCGTGTTCCGAATTCCGTGTTCCGAATTCCGTGTTCCGAATTTTCATGTTCCGAATTCCGTGTTCCGAATTCCGTGTTCCGAATTCCAAATTCCAAATTCCGTATTCCAAATTCCAAATTCCAAATTCTGTATTCCATATTCCAAATTCCGTGTTCCGAATTCCGTGTTCCGAATTCCGTGTTCTGAATTCCGTGTTCCAAATTCCAAATTCCAAATTCCGTGTTCTGAATTCCAAATTACGAGTTCCGTATTCCATATTCCAAATTCCGTGTTCCGAATTCCGTGTTTGATTTCTGTGTTCCAAATTCTGTATTCCAAATTTCATGTTCCGTGTTCCAAATTCAGTATTCCAAATTCCGTATTCCGAATTCCAAGTTCCATGTTCTAAATTCCTTATTCCAAATTTCTTGTTCCAAATTCCATATTCCAATTTCCGAATTCCGTGTTCCAAATTCCGTGTTCTAAATTCCGTGTTCCAAATTCTGTGTTCCAAATTCCATATTCCATGTTCCGAATTCCAAATTCCGAATTCCGTGTTCCGAATTTGAAATTCTGAATTCCTTATTCCAAATTCCCTGTTCTGAATTCCATATTCCAAATTCAGTGATCCAAATTCAGTGTTCCAAATTCAGTGTTCCAAATTCCGTGTTCCAAATTCCGTGTTCCGAATTCCAAATTCCGTGTTCCGAATTCTGTGTTCCGATTTCCGTGTTCCGAATTCCGTGTTCCGAATTCCAAATTCCGTATTCCAAATTCCAAATGACAAATTCCGTATTCCATATTCCAAATTCCATGTTCCGAATTCCGTGTTTGATTTCTGTGTTCCAAATTCTGTATTCCAAATTTCATGTTTCGTGTTCCAAATTCCAAATTCAGTATTCCAAATTCCAAGTTCCGAATTCCAAGTTCCATATTCCGTGTTCCAAATTCCGTATTCCAAATTCCGTGTTCCGAATTCCGTGTTCCAAATTCCGTGTTCCGAATTCCGTGTTCCGAATTCCAAATTCCAAATTCTGTATTCCCAATTCCAAATTCTGTGTTCCGAATTCCGTGTTCCGTGTTCCGAATTCCAAATTCCGTATTCCAAATTCCAAATTCCAAATTCCGTATTCCATATTCCAAATTCCATGTACCGAATTCCGTGTTCTGAATTCTGTGTTCCGAATTCCGTGTTCCGATTTTCAAATTCCAAATTCTGTATTCCAAATTCCGTATTCCATATTCCAAATTCCGTGTTCCGAATTCCGTGTTTGATTTCTGTGTTCCAAATTCTGTATTCCAAATTTCATGTTCCGTGTTCCAAATTCCAAATTCAGTATTCCATATTCCGTGTTCCAAATTCCGTATTCCAAATTCCGTGTTCCGAATTCCGTGATCCAAATTCTGTGTTCCGAATTCCGTGTTCCGAATTCCAAATTCCAAATTCCGTATTCCAAATTCCAAATTCCAAATTCCAAATTCCGTATTCCATATTCCAAATTCCATGTACCGAATTCCGTGTTCTGAATTCTGTGTTCCGAATTCCGTGTTCCGAATTCCAAATTCCAAATTCCGTATTCCAAATTCCGTATTCCATATTCCAAATTCCGTGTTCCGAATTCTGTGTTTGATTTCTGTGTTCCAAATTCTGTATTCCAAATTTCATGTTCCGTGTTCCAAATTCCAAATTCAGTATTCCAAATTCCGTATTCCGAATTCCAAGTTCCATGTTCTAAATTCCATATTCCGTGTTCCAAATTCCGTATTCCAAATTCCGTATTCCGAATTCCAAGTTCCATATTCCGTGTTCCAAATTCCGTATTCCAAATTCCGTGTTCCGAATTCCGTGTTCCAAATTCCGTGTTCCGAATTCCGTGTTCCAAATTCCAAATTCCAAATTCTGTATTCCCAATTCCAAATTCTGTGTTCCGAATTCTGTGTTCCGTGTTCCGAATTCCAAATTCCGTATTCCAAATTCCAAATTCCAAATTCCGTATTCCGAATTCCAAGTTCCATATTCCGTGTTCCAAATTCCGTATTCCAAATTCCGTGTTCCGAATTCCGTGTTCCAAATTCCGTGTTCCGAATTCCGTGTTCCGAATTCCAAATTCCAAATTCTGTATTCCCAATTCCAAATTCTGTGTTCCGAATTCCGTGTTCCGTGTTCCGAATTCCAAATTCCGTATTCCAAATTCCAAATTCCAAATTCCGTATTCCATATTCCAAATTCCGTGTTCCGAATTCTGTGTTTGATTTCTGTGTTCCAAATTCTGTATTCCAAATTTCATGTTCCGTGTTCCAAATTCCAAATTCAGTATTCCATATTCCATATTCCGTGTTCCAAATTCCGTATTCCAAATTCCGTGTTCCGAATTCCGTGATCCAAATTCTGTGTTCCGAATTCCGTGTTCCGAATTCCGTATTCCAAATTCCGTGTTCCGAATTCCGTGTTCCAAATTCCGTGTTCCGAATTCCGTGTTCCGAATTCCAAATTCCAAATTCCGTATTCCATATTCCAAATTCCGTGTTCCGAATTCTGTGTTTGATTTCTGTGTTCCAAATTCTGTATTCCAAATTTCATGTTCCGTGTTCCAAATTCCAAATTCAGTATTCCATATTCCATATTCCATGTTCCAAATTCCGTATTCCAAATTCCGTGTTCCAAATTCCGTGTTCCGAATTTAAATTACGAATAATTCCGTATTTCAAATACCAAATTCCGTGTTCCAAATTCAGTGTTCCAAATTCCGTGTTCCAAATTCTGTGTTCCGAATTCCAAATTCCGTGTTCTGAATTCCGTGTTCCAAATTCCGTGTTCCGAATTCCGTATTCTGAATTCCGTGTTCCGAATTCCATGTTCCAAATTCCACGTTCCGAATTCCAAATTCTGAATTCCTTATTCCAAATTCCCTGTTCTGAATTTCAAATTCCGAATTCCAAATTCCGTATTTCAAATTCCATGTTCCGAATTCGAAATTCCGTATTCCAAATTCCATGTTCTGAATTCCAAATTTCGTGTATTGAACTCCAAATTCCGTGTTCTGAATTCCTTATTTTAAATTCCGAGTTCCAAATTTCAAATTCCGTGTTCTGAATTCCAAATTCCGTGTTCCGAATTCCAAATTCCGTGATTCGAATTCCAAATTCAGTGTTCCAAATTCCAAATTCCGTGTTCCGAATTCCAAATTCCGTGTTCCGAATTTCAAATTCCAAATTCCGTATTCCATATTCCAAATTCCGTGTTCCGAATTCCGTGTTTGATTTCTGTGTTCCAAATTCTGTATTCCAAATTTCATGTTCCGTGTTCCAAATTCAGTATTTCAAATTCCGTATTCCGAATTCCAAGTTCCATGTTCTAAATTCCTTATTCCAAATATCTTGTTCCAAATTCTATATTCCAATTTCCGAATTCCGTGTTCCGAATTCCGTGTTCCAAATTCCGTGTTCCAAATTCCGTGTTCCAAATTCTGTGTTCCAAATTCCGAATTTCCGTGTTCCAAATTCCAAATTCCGAATTCCGTGTTCCGAATTCCGTGTTCTGAATTCCGTGTTCCGAATTCCGTGTTCCGAATTCCAAATTCAGTATTCCAAGTTCCGTGTTCCAAATTCCATATTCCATGTTCCAAATTCCATATTCCAAATTCCATATTCCAAATTCCGTGTTCCGAATTTGAAATTCTGAATTCCTTATTCCAAATTCCCTGTTCTGAATTTCAAATTCCGAATTCCAAATTCCGTGTTCCGATTTCCGTGTTCCTAATTCCGTGTTCCGAGTTCCAAATTCCGCGTTCAGAGTTCCAAATTCCGTGTTCCGAGTTCCAAATTCCGTGTTCCGAATTCTGTTTTCCAAATTCCGTGTTCCGTGTTCCAAATTCCGTGTTCCGAGTTCCAAATTCCGCGTTCAGAGTTCCAAATTCCGCGTTCAGAGTTCCAAATTCCGTATTCCAAATTCCGTGTTCCGAATTCCAAATTCTGAATTCCTTATTCCAAATTCCCTGTTCTGAATTTCAAATTCCGAATTCCAAATTCCATATTCCAAATTCCGTGTTCCGAATTCCGTGTTCCGAATTCCGTGTTCCGAATTCCAAATTCCAAATTCCGCATTCCAAATTCCAAATTCCAAATTCCGTATTCCATATTCCGTGTTCCGAATTCCGTGTTTGATTTCTGTGTTCCAAATTCTGTATTCCAAATTTCATGTTCCGTGTTCCAAATTCCAAATTCAGTATTCCAAATTCCGTATTCCGAATTCCAAGTTCCATGTTCTAAATTCCATATTCCGTGTTCCAAATTCCGTATTCCAAATTCCGTGTTCCGAATTCTGTGTTCCGAATTCCGTGTTCCGAATTTTCATGTTCCGAATTCCGTGTTCCGAATTCCAAATTACAAGTTCCGTATTCCATATTCCAAATTCCGTGTTCCGAATTCCGTGTTTGATTTCTGTGTTCCAAATTCTGTATTCCAAATTTCATGTTCCGTGTTCCAAATTCAGTATTCCAAATTCCGTATTCCGAATTCCAAGTTCCATGTTCTAAATTCCTTATTCCAAATTTCTTGTTCCAAATTCCATATTCCAATTTCCGAATTCCGTGTTCCAAATTCCGTGTTCTAAATTCCGTGTTCCAAATTCTGTGTTCCAAATTCCATATTCCATGTTCCGAATTCCAAATTCCGAATTCCGTGTTCCGAATTTGAAATTCTGAATTCCTTATTCCAAATTCCCTGTTCTGAATTCCATATTCCAAATTCAGTGATCCAAATTCAGTGTTCCAAATTCAGTGTTCCAAATTCCGTGTTCCAAATTCCGTGTTCCGAATTCTGTGTTCCGATTTCCGTGTTCCGAATTCCGTGTTCCGAATTCCAAATTCCGTATTCCAAATTCCAAATGACAAATTCCGTATTCCATATTCCAAATTCCGTGTTCCGAATTCCGTGTTTGATTTCTGTGTTCCAAATTCTGTATTCCAAATTTCATGTTCCGTGTTCCAAATTCCAAATTCAGTATTCCATATTCCGTGTTCCAAATTCCGTATTCCAAATTCCGTGTTCCAAATTCCGTGATCCAAATTCTGTGTTCCGAATTACGTGTTCCGAATTCCAAATTCCAAATTCCGTATTCCAAATTCCAAATTCCAAATTCCGTATTCCATATTCCAAATTCCATGTACCGAATTCCGTGTTCTGAATTCTGTGTTCCGAATTCCGTGTTCCGAATTCCAAATTCCAAATTCCGTATTCCAAATTCCGTATTCCATATTCCAAATTCCGTGTTCCGAATTCCGTGTTTGATTTCTGTGTTCCAAATTCTGTATTCCAAATTTCATGTTCCGTGTTCCAAATTCCAAATTCAGTATTCCAAATTCCGTATTCCGAATTGCAAGTTCCATGTTCTAAATTCCATATTCCGTGTTCCAAATTCCGTATTCCAAATTCCGTATTCCGAATTCCAAGTTCCATATTCCGTGTTCCAAATTCCGTATTCCAAATTCCGTGTTCCGAATTCCGTGTTCCAAATTCCGTGTTCCGAATTCCGTGTTCCAAATTCCAAATTCCAAATTCTGTATTCCCAATTCCAAATTCTGTGTTCCGAATTCCGTGTTCCGTGTTCCGAATTCCAAATTCCGTATTCCAAATTCCAAATTCCAAATTCCGTATTCCGAATTCCAAGTTCCATATTCCGTGTTCCAAATTCCGTATTCCAAATTCCGTGTTCCGAATTCCTTGTTCAAAATTCCGTGTTCCGAATTCCGTGTTCCGAATTCCAAATTCCAAATTCTGTATTCCCAATTCCAAATTCTGTGTTCCGAATTCCGTGTTCCGTGTTCCGAATTCCAAATTCCGTATTCCAAATTCCAAATTCCAAATTCCGTGTTCCGAATTCCGTGTTCCAAATTCCGTGTTCTGAATTCCAAATTCCAAATTACAAATTCCGTATTCCATATTCCAAATTCCGTGTTCCGAATTCCGTGTTTGATTTCTGTGTTCCAAATTCTGTATTCCAAATTTCATGTTCCGTGTTCCAAATTCCAAATTCAGTATTCCAAATTCAATATTCCGAATTCCAAGTTCCATGTTCTAAATTCCATATTCCGTGTTCCAAATTCTGTATTCCAAATTCCGTGTTCCGAATTCCGTGTTCCGAATTCCGTGTTCCGAATTTTCATGTTCCGAATTCCGTGTTCCGAATTCCGTGTTCCGAATTCCAAATTCCAAATTCCGTATTCCAAATTCCAAATTCCAAATTCTGTATTCCATATTCCAAATTCCGTGTTCCGAATTCCGTGTTCCGAATTCCGTGTTCTGAATTCCGTGTTCCAAATTCCAAATTCCAAATTCCGTGTTCTGAATTCCAAATTACGAGTTCCGTATTCCATATTCCAAATTCCGTGTTCCGAATTCCGTGTTTGATTTCTGTGTTCCAAATTCTGTATTCCAAATTTCATGTTCCGTGTTCCAAATTCAGTATTCCAAATTCCGTATTCCGAATTCCAAGTTCCATGTTCTAAATTCCTTATTCCAAATTTCTTGTTCCAAATTCCATATTCCAATTTCCGAATTCCGTGTTCCAAATTCCGTGTTCTAAATTCCGTGTTCCAAATTCTGTGTTCCAAATTCCATATTCCATGTTCCGAATTCCAAATTCCGAATTCCGTGTTCCGAATTTGAAATTCTGAATTCCTTATTCCAAATTCCCTGTTCTGAATTCCATATTCCAAATTCAGTGATCCAAATTCAGTGTTCCAAATTCAGTGTTCCAAATTCCGTGTTCCAAATTCCGTGTTCCGAATTCCAAATTCCGTGTTCCGAATTCTGTGTTCCGATTTCCGTGTTCCGAATTCCGTGTTCCGAATTCCAAATTCCGTATTCCAAATTCCAAATGACAAATTCCGTATTCCATATTCCAAATTCCATGTTCCGAATTCCGTGTTTGATTTCTGTGTTCCAAATTCTGTATTCCAAATTTCATGTTTCGTGTTCCAAATTCCAAATTCAGTATTCCAAATTCCAAGTTCCGAATTCCAAGTTCCATATTCCGTGTTCCAAATTCCGTATTCCAAATTCCGTGTTCCGAATTCCGTGTTCCAAATTCCGTGTTCCGAATTCCGTGTTCCGAATTCCAAATTCCAAATTCTGTATTCCCAATTCCAAATTCTGTGTTCCGAATTCCGTGTTCCGTGTTCCGAATTCCAAATTCCGTATTCCAAATTCCAAATTCCAAATTCCGTATTCCATATTCCAAATTCCATGTACCGAATTCCGTGTTCTGAATTCTGTGTTCCGAATTCCGTGTTCCGATTTTCAAATTCCAAATTCTGTATTCCAAATTCCGTATTCCATATTCCAAATTCCGTGTTCCGAATTCCGTGTTTGATTTCTGTGTTCCAAATTCTGTATTCCAAATTTCATGTTCCGTGTTCCAAATTCCAAATTCAGTATTCCATATTCCGTGTTCCAAATTCCGTATTCCAAATTCCGTGTTCCGAATTCCGTGATCCAAATTCTGTGTTCCGAATTCCGTGTTCCGAATTCCAAATTCCAAATTCCGTATTCCAAATTCCAAATTCCAAATTCCAAATTCCGTATTCCATATTCCAAATTCCATGTACCGAATTCCGTGTTCTGAATTCTGTGTTCCGAATTCCGTGTTCCGAATTCCAAATTCCAAATTCCGTATTCCAAATTCCGTATTCCATATTCCAAATTCCGTGTTCCGAATTCTGTGTTTGATTTCTGTGTTCCAAATTCTGTATTCCAAATTTCATGTTCCGTGTTCCAAATTCCAAATTCAGTATTCCAAATTCCGTATTCCGAATTCCAAGTTCCATGTTCTAAATTCCATATTCCGTGTTCCAAATTCCGTATTCCAAATTCCGTATTCCGAATTCCAAGTTCCATATTCCGTGTTCCAAATTCCGTATTCCAAATTCCGTGTTCCGAATTCCGTGTTCCAAATTCCGTGTTCCGAATTCCGTGTTCCAAATTCCAAATTCCAAATTCTGTATTCCCAATTCCAAATTCTGTGTTCCGAATTCTGTGTTCCGTGTTCCGAATTCCAAATTCCGTATTCCAAATTCCAAATTCCAAATTCCGTATTCCGAATTCCAAGTTCCATATTCCGTGTTCCAAATTCCGTATTCCAAATTCCGTGTTCCGAATTCCGTGTTCCAAATTCCGTGTTCCGAATTCCGTGTTCCGAATTCCAAATTCCAAATTCTGTATTCCCAATTCCAAATTCTGTGTTCCGAATTCCGTGTTCCGTGTTCCGAATTCCAAATTCCGTATTCCAAATTCCAAATTCCAAATTCCGTATTCCATATTCCAAATTCCGTGTTCCGAATTCTGTGTTTGATTTCTGTGTTCCAAATTCTGTATTCCAAATTTCATGTTCCGTGTTCCAAATTCCAAATTCAGTATTCCATATTCCATATTCCGTGTTCCAAATTCCGTATTCCAAATTCCGTGTTCCGAATTCCGTGATCCAAATTCTGTGTTCCGAATTCCGTGTTCCGAATTCCGTATTCCAAATTCCGTGTTCCGAATTCCGTGTTCCAAATTCCGTGTTCCGAATTCCGTGTTCCGAATTCCAAATTCCAAATTCCGTATTCCATATTCCAAATTCCGTGTTCCGAATTCTGTGTTTGATTTCTGTGTTCCAAATTCTGTATTCCAAATTTCATGTTCCGTGTTCCAAATTCCAAATTCAGTATTCCATATTCCATATTCCATGTTCCAAATTCCGTATTCCAAATTCCGTGTTCCAAATTCCGTGTTCCGAATTTAAATTACGAATAATTCCGTATTTCAAATACCAAATTCCGTGTTCCAAATTCAGTGTTCCAAATTCCGTGTTCCAAATTCTGTGTTCCGAATTCCAAATTCCGTGTTCTGAATTCCGTGTTCCAAATTCCGTGTTCCGAATTCCGTGTTCTGAATTCCGTGTTCCGAATTCCATGTTCCAAATTCCACGTTCCGAATTCCAAATTCTGAATTCCTTATTCCAAATTCCCTGTTCTGAATTTCAAATTCCGAATTCCAAATTCCGTATTTCAAATTCCATGTTCCGAATTCGAAATTCCGTATTCCAAATTCCATGTTCTGAATTCCAAATTTCGTGTATTGAACTCCAAATTCCGTGTTCTGAATTCCTTATTTTAAATTCCGAGTTCCAAATTTCAAATTCCGTGTTCTGAATTCCAAATTCCGTGTTCCGAATTCCAAATTCCGTGATTCGAATTCCAAATTCAGTGTTCCAAATTCCAAATTCCGTGTTCCGAATTCCAAATTCCGTGTTCCGAATTTCAAATTCCAAATTCCGTATTCCATATTCCAAATTCCGTGTTCCGAATTCCGTGTTTGATTTCTGTGTTCCAAATTCTGTATTCCAAATTTCATGTTCCGTGTTCCAAATTCAGTATTTCAAATTCCGTATTCCGAATTCCAAGTTCCATGTTCTAAATTCCTTATTCCAAATATCTTGTTCCAAATTCTATATTCCAATTTCCGAATTCCGTGTTCCGAATTCCGTGTTCCAAATTCCGTGTTCCAAATTCCGTGTTCCAAATTCTGTGTTCCAAATTCCGAATTTCCGTGTTCCAAATTCCAAATTCCGAATTCCGTGTTCCGAATTCCGTGTTCTGAATTCCGTGTTCCGAATTCCGTGTTCCGAATTCCAAATTCAGTATTCCAAGTTCCGTGTTCCAAATTCCATATTCCATGTTCCAAATTCCATATTCCAAATTCCATATTCCAAATTCCGTGTTCCGAATTTGAAATTCTGAATTCCTTATTCCAAATTCCCTGTTCTGAATTTCAAATTCCGAATTCCAAATTCCGTGTTCCGATTTCCGTGTTCCTAATTCCGTGTTCCGAGTTCCAAATTCCGCGTTCAGAGTTCCAAATTCCGTGTTCCGAGTTCCAAATTCCGTGTTCCGAATTCTGTTTTCCAAATTCCGTGTTCCGTGTTCCAAATTCCGTGTTCCGAGTTCCAAATTCCGCGTTCAGAGTTCCAAATTCCGCGTTCAGAGTTCCAAATTCCGTATTCCAAATTCCGTGTTCCGAATTCCAAATTCTGAATTCCTTATTCCAAATTCCCTGTTCTGAATTTCAAATTCCGAATTCCAAATTCCATATTCCAAATTCCGTGTTCCGAATTCCGTGTTCCGAATTCCGTGTTCCGAATTCCAAATTCCAAATTCCGCATTCCAAATTCCAAATTCCAAATTCCGTATTCCATATTCCGTGTTCCGAATTCCGTGTTTGATTTCTGTGTTCCAAATTCTGTATTCCAAATTTCATGTTCCGTGTTCCAAATTCCAAATTCAGTATTCCAAATTCCGTATTCCGAATTCCAAGTTCCATGTTCTAAATTCCATATTCCGTGTTCCAAATTCCGTATTCCAAATTCCGTGTTCCGAATTCTGTGTTCCGAATTCCGTGTTCCGAATTTTCATGTTCCGAATTCCGTGTTCCGAATTCCGTGTTCCGAATTCCAAATTCCGTATTCCAAATTACAAATTACGTATTCCGTATTCCATATTCCAAATTCCGTGTTCCGAATTCCGTGTTCCGAATTCCAAATTCCAAATTCCGTATTCCAAATTACAAATTACAAATTCCGTATTCCATATTCCAAATTCTGTGTTCCGAATTCCATGTTTGATTTCTGTGTTCCAAATTCTGTATTCCAAATTTCATGTTCCGTGTTCCAAATTCCAAATTCAGTATTCCAAATTCCGTATTCCGAATTCCAAGTTCCATGTTCTAAATTCCATATTCCGTGTTCCGAATTCCGTGTTCCGAATTCCAAATTCCAAATTACAAATTACAAATTCCGTATTCCATATTCCAAATTCCGTGTTCCGAATTCCGTGTTCCGAATTCCAAATTCCAAATTCCGTATTCCAAATTCCGTATTCCATATTCCAAATTCCGTGTTCCGAATTCCGTGTTTGATTTCTGTGTTCCAAATTCTGTATTCCAAATTTCATGTTCCGTGTTCCAAATTCCAAATTCAGTATTCCAAATTCCGTGTTCCGAATTCCAAATTCCAAATTCCGTATTCCAAATTCCAAATTACAAATTCCGTATTCCATATTCCAAATTCTGTGTTCCGAATTCCGTGTTTGATTTCTGTGTTCCAAATTCTGTAATCCAAATTTCATGTTCCGTGTTCCAAATTCCAAATTCAGTATTCCAAATTCTGTATTCCGAATTCCAAGTTCCATGTTCTAAATTCCTTATTCCAAATATCTTGTTCCAAATTCTATATTCCGTGTTCCGAATTCCAATTTCCGAATTCCGTGTTCCAAATTCCGTGTTCCAAATTCCGTGTTCCAAATTCTGTGTTCCAAATTCCGTATTCCATGTTCCGAATTCCAAATTCCAAATTCCATGTTCCGAATTTGAAATTCTGAATTCCTTATTCCAAATTCCCTGTTCTGAATTTCAAATTCCGAATTCTAAATTCCATGTTCTGAATTTCAAATTCCGAATTCCAAATTCCGTATTTCAAATTCCATGTTCCGAATTCCAAATTCCGTATTCCAAATTCCATGTTCTGAATTCCAAATTTCGTTTTCTGAATTCCAAATTCCTTATTCCAAATTCCCTGTTCCGAATTTCAAATTACGAATTCCAAATTCCGTATTTCAAATACCAAATTCTGTGTTCCGAATTCCGTGTTCCGATTTCTGTGTTCCAAATTCCGTGTTCCGATTTCCGTGTTCCTAATTCCGTGTTCCGAGTTCCAAATTCCGCATTCAGAGTTCCAAATTCCGTGTTCTGAGTTCCAAATTCCGTGTTCCGAGTTCCAAATTCCGTGTTCCGAATTCCGTTTTCCAAATTCCGTGTTCCGTGTTCCAAATTCTGTGTTCCGAGTTCCAAATTCCGCGTTCAGAGTTCCAAATTCCGTGTTCCGAGTTCCAAATTCCGTATTCCAAATTCCGTGTTCCAAATTCCAAATTCTGAATTCCTTATTCCAAATTCCCTGTTCTGAATTTCAAATTCCGAATTCCAAATTCCATATTCCAAATTCCGTGTTCCGAATTCCGTGTTCCGAATTCCGTGTTCTGAATTCCAAATTCCAAATTACAAATTACAAATTCCGTATTCCATATTCCAAATTCCGTGTTCCGAATTCCGTGTTTGATTTCTGTGTTCCAAATTCTGTATTCCAAATTTCATGTTCCGTGTTCCAAATTCCAAATTCAGTATTCCAAATTCAATATTCCGAATTCCAAGTTCCATGTTCTAAATTCCATATTCCGTGTTCCAAATTCCGTATTCCAAATTCCGTGTTCCGAATTCCGTGTTCCGAATTCCGTGTTCCGAATTTTCATGTTCCGAATTCCGTGTGCCGAATTCCGTGTTCCGAATTCCAAATTCCAAATTCCGTATTCCAAATTCCAAATTACAAATTCTGTATTCCATATTCCAAATTCCGTGTTCCGAATTCCGTGTTCCGAATTCCGTGTTCTGAATTCCGTGTTCCAAATTCCAAATTCCGTGTTCTGAATTCCAAATTACGAGTTCCGTATTCCATATTCCAAATTCCGTGTTCCGAATTCCGTGTTTGATTTCTGTGTTCCAAATTCTGTATTCCAAATTTCATGTTCCGTGTTCCAAATTCAGTATTCCAAATTCCGTATTCCGAATTCCAAGTTCCATGTTCTAAATTCCTTATTCCAAATTTCTTGTTCCAAATTCCATATTCCAATTTCCGAATTCCGTGTTCCAAATTCCGTGTTCTAAATTCCGTGTTCCAAATTCTGTGTTCCAAATTCCATATTCCATGTTCCGAATTCCAAATTCCGAATTCCGTGTTCCGAATTTGAAATTCTGAATTCCTTATTCCAAATTCCCTGTTCTGAATTTCAAATTCCGAATTCTAAATTCCCTGTTCTGAATTTCAAATTCCGAATTCCAAATTCCATATTTCAAATTCCATGTTCCGAATTCCAAATTCCGTATTCCAAATTCCAAATTCCATATTCCGAATTCCGTGTTCCGAATTCCAAATTCCGTGTTCTGAATTCCATATTCCAAATTCAGTGATCCAAATTCAGTGTTCCAAATTCAGTGTTCCAAATTCCGTGTTCCAAATTCCGTGTTCCGAATTCCAAATTCCGTGTTCCGAATTCCGTGTTCCGATTTCCGTGTTCCGAATTCCGTGTTCCGAATTCCAAATTCCGTATTCCAAATTCCAAATGACAAATTCCGTATTCCATATTCCAAATTCCGTGTTCCGAATTCCGTGTTTGATTTCTGTGTTCCAAATTCTGTATTCCAAATTTCATGTTCCATGTTCCAAATTCCAAATTCAGTATTCCACATTCCATATTCCGTGTTCTAAATTCCGTATTCCAAATTCCGTGTTCCGAATTCCGTGATCCGAATTCCGTGTTCCGAATTCCGTGTTCCGAATTCCAAATTCCAAATTCCATATTCCAAATTCCAAATTCCAAATTCCGTATTCCATATTCCAAATTCCGTGTTCCAAATTCCGTGTTCCGAATTCCGTGTTCCGAATTCCAAATTCCAAATTCCGTATTCCAAATTCCGTATTCCATATTCCAAATTCCGTGTTCCGAATTCCGTGTTTGATTTCTGTGTTCCAAATTCTGTATTCCAAATTTCATGTTCCGTGTTCCAAATTCCAAATTCAGTATTCCAAATTCCGTATTCCGAATTCCAAGTTCCATGTTCTAAATTCCATATTCCGTCTTCCAAATTCTGTATTCCGAATTCCGTGTTCCGAATTCCGTGTTCCGAATTCCAAATTCCAAATTCCGTATTCCAAATTCCAAATTACAAATTCCGTATTCCATATTCCAAATTCTGTGTTCCGAATTCCGTGTTTGATTTCTGTGTTCCAAATTCTGTATTCCAAATTTCATGTTCCGTGTTCCAAATTCCAAATTCAGTATTCCAAATTCTGTATTCCGAATTCCAAGTTCCATGTTCTAAATTCCTTATTCCAAATATCTTGTTCCAAATTCTATATTCCGTGTTCCGAATTCCAATTTCCGAATTCCGTGTTCCAAATTCCGTGTTCCAAATTCCGTGTTCCAAATTCTGTGTTCCAAATTCCGTATTCCATGTTCCGAATTCCAAATTCCGAATTCCATGTTCCGAATTTGAAATTCTGAATTCCTTATTCCAAATTCCCTGTTCTGAATTTCAAATTCCGAATTCTAAATTCCATGTTCTGAATTTCAAATTCCGAATTCCAAATTCCGTATTTCAAATTCCATGTTCCGAATTCCAAATTCCGTATTCCAAATTCCATGTTCTGAATTCCAAATTTTGTGTTCTGAATTCCAAATTCCTTATTCCAAATTCCCTGTTCCGAATTTCAAATTATGAATTCCAAATTCCGTATTTCAAATACCAAATTCCGTGTTCCGAATTCCGTGTTCCGATTTCTGTGTTCCAAATTCCGTGTTCCGATTTCCGTGTTCCTAATTCCGTGTTCCGAGTTCCAAATTCCGCATTCAGAGTTCCAAATTCCGTGTTCCGAGTTCCAAATTCCGTGTTCCGAATTCCGTTTTCCAAATTCCGTGTTCCAAATTCCGTGTTCCGAGTTCCAAATTCCGCGTTCAGAGTTCCAAATTCCGTGTTCCGAGTTCCAAATTCCGTATTCCAAATTCCATGTTCCGAATTCCAAATTCTGAATTCCTTATTCCAAATTCCCTGTTCTGAATTTCAAATTCCGAATTCCAAATTCCATATTCCAAATTCCGTGTTCCGAATTCCGTGTTCCAAATTCCGTGTTCTGAATTCCAAATTCCAAATTACAAATTACAAATTCTGTATTCCATATTCCAAATTCCGTGTTCCGAATTCCGTGTTTGATTTCTGTGTTCCAAATTCTGTATTCCAAATTTCATGTTCCGTGTTCCAAATTCCAAATTCAGTATTCCAAATTCAATATTCCGAATTCCAAGTTCCATGTTCTAAATTCCATATTCCGTGTTCCAAATTCTGTATTCCAAATTCCGTGTTCCGAATTCCGTGTTCCGAATTCCGTGTTCCGAATTTTCATGTTCCGAATTCCGTGTTCCGAATTCCGTGTTCCGAATTCCAAATTCCAAATTCCGTATTCCAAATTACAAATTACAAATTCTGTATTCCATATTCCAAATTCAGTGTTCCGAATTCCGTGTTCCGAATTCCGTGTTCTGAATTCCGTGTTCTGAATTCCGTGTTCCAAATTCCAAATTCCAAATTCCGTGTTCTGAATTCCAAATTACCAGTTCCGTATTCCATATTCCAAATTCCGTGTTCCGAATTCCGTGTTTGATTTCTGTGTTCCAAATTCTGTATTCCAAATTTCATGTTCCGTGTTCCAAATTCAGTATTCCAAATTCCGTATTCCGAATTCCAAGTTCCATGTTCTAAATTCCTTATTCCAAATTTCTTGTTCCAAATTCCATATTCCAATTTCCGAATTCCGTGTTCCAAATTCCGTGTTCTAAATTCCGTGTTCCAAATTCTGTGTTCCAAATTCCATATTCCATGTTCCGAATTCCAAATTCCGAATTCCGTGTTCCGAATTTGAAATTCTGAATTCCTTATTCCAAATTCCCTGTTCTGAATTCCATATTCCAAATTCAGTGATCCAAATTCAGTGTTCCAAATTCAGTGTTCCAAATTCCGTGTTCCAAATTCCGTGTTCCGAATTCCAAATTCCGTGTTCCGAATTCTGTGTTCCGATTTCCGTGTTCCGAATTCCGTGTTCCGAATTCCAAATTCCGTATTCCAAATTCCAAATGACAAATTCCGTATTCCATATTCCAAATTCCGTGTTCCGAATTCCGTGTTTGATTTCTGTGTTCCAAATTCTGTATTCAAAATTTCATGTTTCGTGTTCCAAATTCCAAATTCAGTATTCCAAATTCCAAGTTCCGAATTCCAAGTTCCATATTCCGTGTTCCAAATTCCGTATTCCAAATTCCGTGTTCCGAATTCCGTGTTCCAAATTCCGTGTTCCGAATTCCGTGTTCCGAATTCCAAATTCCAAATTCTGTATTCCCAATTCCAAATTCTGTGTTCCGAATTCCGTGTTCCGTGTTCCGAATTCCAAATTCCGTATTCCAAATTCCAAATTCCAAATTCCGTATTCCATATTCCAAATTCCATGTACCGAATTCCGTGTTCTGAATTCTGTGTTCCGAATTCCGTGTTCCGAATTTTCATGTTCCGAATTCCGTGTTCCGAATTCCGTGTTCCGAATTCCAAATTCCAAATTCCGTATTCCAAATTACAAATTACAAATTCTGTATTCCATATTCCAAATTCCGTGTTCCGAATTCCGTGTTCCGAATTCCGTGTTCTGAATTCCATGTTCCAAATTCCAAATTCCAAATTCCGTGTTCTGAATTCCAAATTACCAGTTCCGTATTCCATATTCCAAATTCCGTGTTCCGAATTCCGTGTTTGATTTCTGTGTTCCAAATTCTGTATTCCAAATTTCATGTTCCGTGTTCCAAATTCAGTATTCCAAATTCCGTATTCCGAATTCCAAGTTCCATGTTCTAAATTCCTTATTCCAAATTTCTTGTTCCAAATTCCATATTCCAATTTCCGAATTCCGTGTTCCAAATTCCGTGTTCTAAATTCCGTGTTCCAAATTCTGTGTTCCAAATTCCATATTCCATGTTCCGAATTCCAAATTCCGAATTCCGTGTTCCGAATTTGAAATTCTGAATTCCTTATTCCAAATTCCCTGTTCTGAATTCCATATTCCAAATTCAGTGATCCAAATTCAGTGTTCCAAATTCAGTGTTCCAAATTCCGTGTTCCAAATTCCGTGTTCCGAATTCCAAATTCCGTGTTCCGAATTCTGTGTTCCGATTTCCGTGTTCCGAATTCCGTGTTCCGAATTCCAAATTCCGTATTCCAAATTCCAAATGACAAATTCCGTATTCCATATTCCAAATTCCGTGTTCCGAATTCCATGTTTGATTTCTGTGTTCCAAATTCTGTATTCCAAATTTCATGTTTCGTGTTCCAAATTCCAAATTCAGTATTCCAAATTCCAAGTTCCGAATTCCAAGTTCCATATTCCGTGTTCCAAATTCCGTATTCCAAATTCCGTGTTCCGAATTCCGTGTTCCAAATTCCGTGTTCCGAATTCCGTGTTCCGAATTCCAAATTCCAAATTCTGTATTCCCAATTCCAAATTCTGTGTTCCGAATTCCGTGTTCCGTGTTCCGAATTCCAAATTCCGTATTCCAAATTCCAAATTCCAAATTCCGTATTCCATATTCCAAATTCCATGTACCGAATTCCGTGTTCTGAATTCTGTGTTCCGAATTCCGTGTTCCGAATTCCAAATTCCAAATTCCGTATTCCAAATTCCGTATTCCATATTCCAAATTCCGTGTTCCGAATTCCGTGTTTGATTTCTGTGTTCCAAATTCTGTATTCCAAATTTCATGTTCCGTGTTCCAAATTCCAAATTCAGTATTCCATATTCTGTGTTCCAAATTCCGTATTCCAAATTCCGTGTTCCGAATTCCGTGATCCAAATTCTGTGTTCCGAATTCCGTGTTCCGAATTCCAAATTCCAAATTCCGTATTCCAAATTCCAAATTCCAAATTCCAAATTCCGTATTCCATATTCCAAATTCCATGTACCGAATTCCGTGTTCTGAATTCTGTGCTCCGAATTCCGTGTTCCGAATTCCAAATTCCAAATTCCGTATTCCAAATTCCGTATTCCATATTCCAAATTCCGTGTTCCGAATTCCGTGTTTGATTTCTGTGTTCCAAATTCTGTATTCCAAATTTCATGTTCCGTGTTCCAAATTCCAAATTCAGTATTCCAAATTCCGTATTCCGAATTCCAAGTTCCATGTTCTAAATTCCATATTCCGTGTTCCAAATTCCGTATTCCAAATTCCGTATTCCGAATTCCAAGTTCCATATTCCGTGTTCCAAATTCCGTATTCCAAATTCCGTGTTCCGAATTCCGTGTTCCAAATTCCGTGTTCCGAATTCCGTGTTCCGAATTCCAAATTCCAAATTCTGTATTCCCAATTCCAAATTCTGTGTTCCGAATTCCGTGTTCCGTGTTCCGAATTCCAAATTCCGTATTCCAAATTCCAAATTCCAAATTCCGTATTCCGAATTCCAAGTTCCATATTCCGTGTTCCAAATTCCGTATTCCAAATTCCGTGTTCCGAATTCCGTGTTCCAAATTCCGTGTTCCGAATTCCGTGTTCCGAATTCCAAATTCCAAATTCTGTATTCCCAATTCCAAATTCTGTGTTCCGAATTCCGTGTTCCGTGTTCCGAATTCCAAATTCCGTATTCCAAATTCCAAATTCCAAATTCCGTATTCCATATTCCAAATTCCGTGTTCCGAATTCTGTGTTTGATTTCTGTGTTCCAAATTCTGTATTCCAAATTTCATGTTCCGTGTTCCAAATTCCAAATTCAGTATTCCATATTCCATATTCCGTGTTCCAAATTCCGTATTCCAAATTCCGTGTTCCGAATTCCGTGATCCAAATTCTGTGTTCCGAATTCCGTGTTCCGAATTCCGTATTCCAAATTCCGTGTTCCGAATTCCGTGTTCCAAATTCCGTGTTCCGAATTCCGTGTTCCGAATTCCAAATTCCAAATTCCGTATTCCATATTCCAAATTCCGTGTTCCGAATTCTGTGTTTGATTTCTGTGTTCCAAATTCTCTATTCCAAATTTCATGTTCCGTGTTCCAAATTCCAAATTCAGTATTCCATATTCCATATTCCATGTTCCAAATTCCGTATTCCAAATTCCGTGTTCCAAATTCCGTGTTCCGAATTTAAATTACGAATAATTCCGTATTTCAAATACCAAATTCCGTGTTCCAAATTCAGTGTTCCAAATTCTGTGTTCCGAATTCCAAATTCCGTGTTCTGAATTCCGTGTTCCAAATTCCGTGTTCCGAATTCCGTGTTCTGAATTCCGTGTTCCGAATTCCATGTTCCAAATTCCACGTTCCGAATTCCAAATTCTGAATTCCTTATTCCAAATTCCCTGTTCTGAATTTCAAATTCCGAATTCCAAATTCCGTATTTCAAATTCCATGTTCCGAATTCGAAATTCCGTATTCCAAATTCCATGTTCTGAATTCCAAATTTCGTGTATTGAACTCCAAATTCCGTGTTCTGAATTCCTTATTTTAAATTCCGAGTTCCAAATTTCAAATTCCGTGTTCTGAATTCCAAATTCCGTGTTCCGAATTCCAAATTCCGTGATTCGAATTCCAAATTCAGTGTTCCAAATTCCAAATTCCGTGTTCCGAATTCCAAATTCCGTGTTCCGAATTTCAAATTCCAAATTCCGTATTCCATATTCCAAATTCCGTGTTCCGAATTCCGTGTTTGATTTCTGTGTTCCAAATTCTGTATTCCAAATTTCATGTTCCGTGTTCCAAATTCAGTATTTCAAATTCCGTATTCCGAATTCCAAGTTCCATGTTCTAAATTCCTTATTCCAAATATCTTGTTCCAAATTCTATATTCCAATTTCCGAATTCCGTGTTCCGAATTCCGTGTTCCAAATTCCGTGTTCCAAATTCCGTGTTCCAAATTCTGTGTTCCAAATTCCGAATTTCCGTGTTCCAAATTCCAAATTCCGAATTCCGTGTTCCGAATTCCGTGTTCTGAATTCCGTGTTCCGAATTCCGTGTTCCGAATTCCAAATTCAGTATTCCAAGTTCCGTGTTCCAAATTCCATATTCCATGTTCCAAATTCCATATTCCAAATTCCATATTCCAAATTCCGTGTTCCGAATTTGAAATTCTGAATTCCTTATTCCAAATTCCCTGTTCTGAATTTCAAATTCCGAATTCCAAATTCCGTGTTCCGATTTCCGTGTTCCTAATTCCGTGTTCCGAGTTCCAAATTCCGCGTTCAGAGTTCCAAATTCCGTGTTCCGAGTTCCAAATTCCGTGTTCCGAATTCTGTTTTCCAAATTCCGTGTTCCGTGTTCCAAATTCCGTGTTCCGAGATCCAAATTCCGCGTTCAGAGTTCCAAATTCCGTGTTCCGAGTTCCAAATTCCGTATTCCAAATTCCGTGTTCCAAATTCCAAATTCTGAATTCCTTATTCCAAATTCCCTGTTCTGAATTTCAAATTCCGAATTCCAAATTCCATATTCCAAATTCCGTGTTCCGAATTCCGTGTTCCGAATTCCGTGTTCCGAATTCCAAATTCCAAATTCCGCATTCCAAATTCCAAATTCCAAATTCCGTATTCCATATTCCGTGTTCCGAATTCCGTGTTTGATTTCTGTGTTCCAAATTCTGTATTCCAAATTTCATGTTCCGTGTTCCAAATTCCAAATTCAGTATTCCAAATTCCGTATTCCGAATTCCAAGTTCCATGTTCTAAATTCCATATTCCGTGTTCCAAATTCCGTATTCCAAATTCCGTGTTCCGAATTCTGTGTTCCGAATTCCGTGTTCCGAATTTTAATGTTCCGAATTCCGTGTTCCGAATTCCGTGTTCCGAATTCCAAATTCCGTATTCCAAATTACAAATTACGTATTCCGTATTCCATATTCCAAATTCCGTGTTCCGAATTCCGTGTTCCGAATTCCAAATTCCAAATTCCGTATTCCAAATTACAAATTACAAATTCCGTATTCCATATTCCAAATTCTGTGCTCCGAATTCCGTGTTTGATTTCTGTGTTCCAAATTCTGTATTCCAAATTTCATGTTCCGTGTTCCAAATTCCAAATTCAGTATTCCAAATTCCGTATTCCGAATTCCAAGTTCCATGTTCTAAATTCCATATTCCGTGTTCCGAATTCCGTGTTCCGAATTCCAAATTACAAATTACAAATTACAAATTCCGTATTCCATATTCCAAATTCCGTGTTCCGAATTCCGTGTTCCGAATTCCAAATTCCAAATTCCGTATTCCAAATTCCGTATTCCATATTCCAAATTCCGTGTTCCGAATTCCGTGTTTGATTTCTGTGTTCCAAATTCTGTATTCCAAATTTCATGTTCCGTGTTCCAAATTCCAAATTCAGTATTCCAAATTCCGTGTTCCGAATTCCAAATTCCAAATTCCGTATTCCAAATTCCAAATTACAAATTCCGTATTCCATATTCCAAATTCTGTGTTCCGAATTCCGTGTTTGATTTCTGTGTTCCAAATTCTGTAATCCAAATTTCATGTTCCGTGTTCCAAATTCCAAATTCAGTATTCCAAATTCTGTATTCCGAATTCCAAGTTCCATGTTCTAAATTCCTTATTCCAAATATCTTGTTCCAAATTCTATATTCCGTGTTCCGAATTCCAATTTCCGAATTCCGTGTTCCAAATTCCGTGTTCCAAATTCCGTGTTCCAAATTCTGTGTTCCAAATTCCGTATTCCATGTTCCGAATTCCAAATTCCGAATTCCATGTTCCGAATTTGAAATTCTGAATTCCTTATTCCAAATTCCCTGTTCTGAATTTCAAATTCCGAATTCTAAATTCCATGTTCTGAATTTCAAATTCCGAATTCCAAATTCCGTATTTCAAATTCCATGTTCCGAATTCCAAATTCCGTATTCCAAATTCCATGTTCTGAATTCCAAATTTCGTTTTCTGAATTCCAAATTCCTTATTCCAAATTCCCTGTTCCGAATTTCAAATTACGAATTCCAAATTCCGTATTTCAAATACCAAATTCTGTGTTCCGAATTCCGTGTTCCGATTTCTGTGTTCCAAATTCCGTGTTCCGATTTCCGTGTTCCTAATTCCGTGTTCCGAGTTCCAAATTCCGCATTCAGAGTTCCAAATTCCGTGTTCTGAGTTCCAAATTCCGTGTTCCGAGTTCCAAATTCCGTGTTCCGAATTCCGTTTTCCAAATTCCGTGTTCCGTGTTCCAAATTCTGTGTTCCGAGTTCCAAATTCCGCGTTCAGAGTTCCAAATTCCGTGTTCCGAGTTCCAAATTCCGTATTCCAAATTCCGTGTTCCAAATTCCAAATTCTGAATTCCTTATTCCAAATTCCCTGTTCTGAATTTCAAATTCCGAATTCCAAATTCCATATTCCAAATTCCGTGTTCCGAATTCCGTGTTCCGAATTCCGTGTTCTGAATTCCAAATTCCAAATTACAAATTACAAATTCCGTATTCCATATTCCAAATTCCGTGTTCCGAATTCCGTGTTTGATTTCTGTGTTCCAAATTCTGTATTCCAAATTTCATGTTCCGTGTTCCAAATTCCAAATTCAGTATTCCAAATTCAATATTCCGAATTCCAAGTTCCATGTTCTAAATTCCATATTCCGTGTTCCAAATTCCGTATTCCAAATTCCGTGTTCCGAATTCCGTGTTCCGAATTCCGTGTTCCGAATTTTCATGTTCCGAATTCCGTGTGCCGAATTCCGTGTTCCGAATTCCAAATTCCAAATTCCGTATTCCAAATTCCAAATTACAAATTCTGTATTCCATATTCCAAATTCCGTGTTCCGAATTCCGTGTTCCGAATTCCGTGTTCTGAATTCCGTGTTCCAAATTCCAAATTCCGTGTTCTGAATTCCAAATTACGAGTTCCGTATTCCATATTCCAAATTCCGTGTTCCGAATTCCGTGTTTGATTTCTGTGTTCCAAATTCTGTATTCCAAATTTCATGTTCCGTGTTCCAAATTCAGTATTCCAAATTCCGTATTCCGAATTCCAAGTTCCATGTTCTAAATTCCTTATTCCAAATTTCTTGTTCCAAATTCCATATTCCAATTTCCGAATTCCGTGTTCCAAATTCCGTGTTCTAAATTCCGTGTTCCAAATTCTGTGTTCCAAATTCCATATTCCATGTTCCGAATTCCAAATTCCGAATTCCGTGTTCCGAATTTGAAATTCTGAATTCCTTATTCCAAATTCCCTGTTCTGAATTTCAAATTCCGAATTCTAAATTCCCTGTTCTGAATTTCAAATTCCGAATTCCAAATTCCATATTTCAAATTCCATGTTCCGAATTCCAAATTCCGTATTCCAAATTCCAAATTCCATATTCCGAATTCCGTGTTCCGAATTCCAAATTCCGTGTTCTGAATTCCATATTCCAAATTCAGTGATCCAAATTCAGTGTTCCAAATTCAGTGTTCCAAATTCCGTGTTCCAAATTCCGTGTTCCGAATTCCAAATTCCGTGTTCCGAATTCCGTGTTCCGATTTCCGTGTTCCGAATTCCGTGTTCCGAATTCCAAATTCCGTATTCCAAATTCCAAATGACAAATTCCGTATTCCATATTCCAAATTCCGTGTTCCGAATTCCGTGTTTGATTTCTGTGTTCCAAATTCTGTATTCCAAATTTCATGTTCCATGTTCCAAATTCCAAATTCAGTATTCCACATTCCATATTCCGTGTTCTAAATTCCGTATTCCAAATTCCGTGTTCCGAATTCCGTGATCCGAATTCCGTGTTCCGAATTCCGTGTTCCGAATTCCAAATTCCAAATTCCATATTCCAAATTCCAAATTCCAAATTCCGTATTCCATATTCCAAATTCCGTGTTCCAAATTCCGTGTTCCGAATTCCGTGTTCCGAATTCCAAATTCCAAATTCCGTATTCCAAATTCCGTATTCCATATTCCAAATTCCGTGTTCCGAATTCCGTGTTTGATTTCTGTGTTCCAAATTCTGTATTCCAAATTTCATGTTCCGTGTTCCAAATTCCAAATTCAGTATTCCAAATTCCGTATTCCGAATTCCAAGTTCCATGTTCTAAATTCCATATTCCGTCTTCCAAATTCTGTATTCCGAATTCCGTGTTCCGAATTCCGTGTTCCGAATTCCAAATTCCAAATTCCGTATTCCAAATTCCAAATTACAAATTCCGTATTCCATATTCCAAATTCTGTGTTCCGAATTCCGTGTTTGATTTCTGTGTTCCAAATTCTGTATTCCAAATTTCATGTTCCGTGTTCCAAATTCCAAATTCAGTATTCCAAATTCTGTATTCCGAATTCCAAGTTCCATGTTCTAAATTCCTTATTCCAAATATCTTGTTCCAAATTCTATATTCCGTGTTCCGAATTCCAATTTCCGAATTCCGTGTTCCAAATTCCGTGTTCCAAATTCCGTGTTCCAAATTCTGTGTTCCAAATTCCGTATTCCATGTTCCGAATTCCAAATTCCGAATTCCATGTTCCGAATTTGAAATTCTGAATTCCTTATTCCAAATTCCCTGTTCTGAATTTCAAATTCCGAATTCTAAATTCCATGTTCTGAATTTCAAATTCCGAATTCCAAATTCCGTATTTCAAATTCCATGTTCCGAATTCCAAATTCCGTATTCCAAATTCCATGTTCTGAATTCCAAATTTTGTGTTCTGAATTCCAAATTCCTTATTCCAAATTCCCTGTTCCGAATTTCAAATTATGAATTCCAAATTCCGTATTTCAAATACCAAATTCCGTGTTCCGAATTCCGTGTTCCGATTTCTGTGTTCCAAATTCCGTGTTCCGATTTCCGTGTTCCTAATTCCGTGTTCCGAGTTCCAAATTCCGCATTCAGAGTTCCAAATTCCGTGTTCCGAGTTCCAAATTCCGTGTTCCGAATTCCGTTTTCCAAATTCCGTGTTCCAAATTCCGTGTTCCGAGTTCCAAATTCCGCGTTCAGAGTTCCAAATTCCGTGTTCCGAGTTCCAAATTCCGTATTCCAAATTCCATGTTCCGAATTCCAAATTCTGAATTCCTTATTCCAAATTCCCTGTTCTGAATTTCAAATTCCGAATTCCAAATTCCATATTCCAAATTCCGTGTTCCGAATTCCGTGTTCCAAATTCCGTGTTCTGAATTCCAAATTCCAAATTACAAATTACAAATTCTGTATTCCATATTCCAAATTCCGTGTTCCGAATTCCGTGTTTGATTTCTGTGTTCCAAATTCTGTATTCCAAATTTCATGTTCCGTGTTCCAAATTCCAAATTCAGTATTCCAAATTCAATATTCCGAATTCCAAGTTCCATGTTCTAAATTCCATATTCCGTGTTCCAAATTCTGTATTCCAAATTCCGTGTTCCGAATTCCGTGTTCCGAATTCCGTGTTCCGAATTTTCATGTTCCGAATTCCGTGTTCCGAATTCCGTGTTCCGAATTCCAAATTCCAAATTCCGTATTCCAAATTACAAATTACAAATTCTGTATTCCATATTCCAAATTCAGTGTTCCGAATTCCGTGTTCCGAATTCCGTGTTCTGAATTCCGTGTTCTGAATTCCGTGTTCCAAATTCCAAATTCCAAATTCCGTGTTCTGAATTCCAAATTACCAGTTCCGTATTCCATATTCCAAATTCCGTGTTCCGAATTCCGTGTTTGATTTCTGTGTTCCAAATTCTGTATTCCAAATTTCATGTTCCGTGTTCCAAATTCAGTATTCCAAATTCCGTATTCCGAATTCCAAGTTCCATGTTCTAAATTCCTTATTCCAAATTTCTTGTTCCAAATTCCATATTCCAATTTCCGAATTCCGTGTTCCAAATTCCGTGTTCTAAATTCCGTGTTCCAAATTCTGTGTTCCAAATTCCATATTCCATGTTCCGAATTCCAAATTCCGAATTCCGTGTTCCGAATTTGAAATTCTGAATTCCTTATTCCAAATTCCCTGTTCTGAATTCCATATTCCAAATTCAGTGATCCAAATTCAGTGTTCCAAATTCAGTGTTCCAAATTCCGTGTTCCAAATTCCGTGTTCCGAATTCCAAATTCCGTGTTCCGAATTCTGTGTTCCGATTTCCGTGTTCCGAATTCCGTGTTCCGAATTCCAAATTCCGTATTCCAAATTCCAAATGACAAATTCCGTATTCCATATTCCAAATTCCGTGTTCCGAATTCCGTGTTTGATTTCTGTGTTCCAAATTCTGTATTCAAAATTTCATGTTTCGTGTTCCAAATTCCAAATTCAGTATTCCAAATTCCAAGTTCCGAATTCCAAGTTCCATATTCCGTGTTCCAAATTCCGTATTCCAAATTCCGTGTTCCGAATTCCGTGTTCCAAATTCCGTGTTCCGAATTCCGTGTTCCGAATTCCAAATTCCAAATTCTGTATTCCCAATTCCAAATTCTGTGTTCCGAATTCCGTGTTCCGTGTTCCGAATTCCAAATTCCGTATTCCAAATTCCAAATTCCAAATTCCGTATTCCATATTCCAAATTCCATGTACCGAATTCCGTGTTCTGAATTCTGTGTTCCGAATTCCGTGTTCCGAATTTTCATGTTCCGAATTCCGTGTTCCGAATTCCGTGTTCCGAATTCCAAATTCCAAATTCCGTATTCCAAATTACAAATTACAAATTCTGTATTCCATATTCCAAATTCCGTGTTCCGAATTCCGTGTTCCGAATTCCGTGTTCTGAATTCCATGTTCCAAATTCCAAATTCCAAATTCCGTGTTCTGAATTCCAAATTACCAGTTCCGTATTCCATATTCCAAATTCCGTGTTCCGAATTCCGTGTTTGATTTCTGTGTTCCAAATTCTGTATTCCAAATTTCATGTTCCGTGTTCCAAATTCAGTATTCCAAATTCCGTATTCCGAATTCCAAGTTCCATGTTCTAAATTCCTTATTCCAAATTTCTTGTTCCAAATTCCATATTCCAATTTCCGAATTCCGTGTTCCAAATTCCGTGTTCTAAATTCCGTGTTCCAAATTCTGTGTTCCAAATTCCATATTCCATGTTCCGAATTCCAAATTCCGAATTCCGTGTTCCGAATTTGAAATTCTGAATTCCTTATTCCAAATTCCCTGTTCTGAATTCCATATTCCAAATTCAGTGATCCAAATTCAGTGTTCCAAATTCAGTGTTCCAAATTCCGTGTTCCAAATTCCGTGTTCCGAATTCCAAATTCCGTGTTCCGAATTCTGTGTTCCGATTTCCGTGTTCCGAATTCCGTGTTCCGAATTCCAAATTCCGTATTCCAAATTCCAAATGACAAATTCCGTATTCCATATTCCAAATTCCGTGTTCCGAATTCCATGTTTGATTTCTGTGTTCCAAATTCTGTATTCCAAATTTCATGTTTCGTGTTCCAAATTCCAAATTCAGTATTCCAAATTCCAAGTTCCGAATTCCAAGTTCCATATTCCGTGTTCCAAATTCCGTATTCCAAATTCCGTGTTCCGAATTCCGTGTTCCAAATTCCGTGTTCCGAATTCCGTGTTCCGAATTCCAAATTCCAAATTCTGTATTCCCAATTCCAAATTCTGTGTTCCGAATTCCGTGTTCCGTGTTCCGAATTCCAAATTCCGTATTCCAAATTCCAAATTCCAAATTCCGTATTCCATATTCCAAATTCCATGTACCGAATTCCGTGTTCTGAATTCTGTGTTCCGAATTCCGTGTTCCGAATTCCAAATTCCAAATTCCGTATTCCAAATTCCGTATTCCATATTCCAAATTCCGTGTTCCGAATTCCGTGTTTGATTTCTGTGTTCCAAATTCTGTATTCCAAATTTCATGTTCCGTGTTCCAAATTCCAAATTCAGTATTCCATATTCTGTGTTCCAAATTCCGTATTCCAAATTCCGTGTTCCGAATTCCGTGATCCAAATTCTGTGTTCCGAATTCCGTGTTCCGAATTCCAAATTCCAAATTCCGTATTCCAAATTCCAAATTCCAAATTCCAAATTCCGTATTCCATATTCCAAATTCCATGTACCGAATTCCGTGTTCTGAATTCTGTGCTCCGAATTCCGTGTTCCGAATTCCAAATTCCAAATTCCGTATTCCAAATTCCGTATTCCATATTCCAAATTCCGTGTTCCGAATTCCGTGTTTGATTTCTGTGTTCCAAATTCTGTATTCCAAATTTCATGTTCCGTGTTCCAAATTCCAAATTCAGTATTCCAAATTCCGTATTCCGAATTCCAAGTTCCATGTTCTAAATTCCATATTCCGTGTTCCAAATTCCGTATTCCAAATTCCGTATTCCGAATTCCAAGTTCCATATTCCGTGTTCCAAATTCCGTATTCCAAATTCCGTGTTCCGAATTCCGTGTTCCAAATTCCGTGTTCCGAATTCCGTGTTCCGAATTCCAAATTCCAAATTCTGTATTCCCAATTCCAAATTCTGTGTTCCGAATTCCGTGTTCCGTGTTCCGAATTCCAAATTCCGTATTCCAAATTCCAAATTCCAAATTCCGTATTCCGAATTCCAAGTTCCATATTCCGTGTTCCAAATTCCGTATTCCAAATTCCGTGTTCCGAATTCCGTGTTCCAAATTCCGTGTTCCGAATTCCGTGTTCCGAATTCCAAATTCCAAATTCTGTATTCCCAATTCCAAATTCTGTGTTCCGAATTCCGTGTTCCGTGTTCCGAATTCCAAATTCCGTATTCCAAATTCCAAATTCCAAATTCCGTATTCCATATTCCAAATTCCGTGTTCCGAATTCTGTGTTTGATTTCTGTGTTCCAAATTCTGTATTCCAAATTTCATGTTCCGTGTTCCAAATTCCAAATTCAGTATTCCATATTCCATATTCCGTGTTCCAAATTCCGTATTCCAAATTCCGTGTTCCGAATTCCGTGATCCAAATTCTGTGTTCCGAATTCCGTGTTCCGAATTCCGTATTCCAAATTCCGTGTTCCGAATTCCGTGTTCCAAATTCCGTGTTCCGAATTCCGTGTTCCGAATTCCAAATTCCAAATTCCGTATTCCATATTCCAAATTCCGTGTTCCGAATTCTGTGTTTGATTTCTGTGTTCCAAATTCTGTATTCCAAATTTCATGTTCCGTGTTCCAAATTCCAAATTCAGTATTCCATATTCCATATTCCATGTTCCAAATTCCGTATTCCAAATTCCGTGTTCCAAATTCCGTGTTCCGAATTTAAATTACGAATAATTCCGTATTTCAAATACCAAATTCCGTGTTCCAAATTCAGTGTTCCAAATTCTGTGTTCCGAATTCCAAATTCCGTGTTCTGAATTCCGTGTTCCAAATTCCGTGTTCCGAATTCCGTGTTCTGAATTCCGTGTTCCGAATTCCATGTTCCAAATTCCACGTTCCGAATTCCAAATTCTGAATTCCTTATTCCAAATTCCCTGTTCTGAATTTCAAATTCCGAATTCCAAATTCCGTATTTCAAATTCCATGTTCCGAATTCGAAATTCCGTATTCCAAATTCCATGTTCTGAATTCCAAATTTCGTGTATTGAACTCCAAATTCCGTGTTCTGAATTCCTTATTTTAAATTCCGAGTTCCAAATTTCAAATTCCGTGTTCTGAATTCCAAATTCCGTGTTCCGAATTCCATATTCCGTGATTCGAATTCCAAATTCAGTGTTCCAAATTCCAAATTCCGTGTTCCGAATTCCAAATTCCGTGTTCCGAATTTCAAATTCCAAATTCCGTATTCCATATTCCAAATTCCGTGTTCCGAATTCCGTGTTTGATTTCTGTGTTCCAAATTCTGTATTCCAAATTTCATGTTCCGTGTTCCAAATTCAGTATTTCAAATTCCGTATTCCGAATTCCAAGTTCCATGTTCTAAATTCCTTATTCCAAATATCTTGTTCCAAATTCTATATTCCAATTTCCGAATTCCGTGTTCCGAATTCCGTGTTCCAAATTCCGTGTTCCAAATTCCGTGTTCCAAATTCTGTGTTCCAAATTCCGAATTTCCGTGTTCCAAATTCCAAATTCCGAATTCCGTGTTCCGAATTCCGTGTTCTGAATTCCGTGTTCCGAATTCCGTGTTCCGAATTCCAAATTCAGTATTCCAAGTTCCGTGTTCCAAATTCCATATTCCATGTTCCAAATTCCATATTCCAAATTCCATATTCCAAATTCCGTGTTCCGAATTTGAAATTCTGAATTCCTTATTCCAAATTCCCTGTTCTGAATTTCAAATTCCGAATTCCAAATTCCGTGTTCCGATTTCCGTGTTCCTAATTCCGTGTTCCGAGTTCCAAATTCCGCGTTCAGAGTTCCAAATTCCGTGTTCCGAGTTCCAAATTCCGTGTTCCGAATTCTGTTTTCCAAATTCCGTGTTCCGTGTTCCAAATTCCGTGTTCCGAGATCCAAATTCCGCGTTCAGAGTTCCAAATTCCGTGTTCCGAGTTCCAAATTCCGTATTCCAAATTCCGTGTTCCAAATTCCAAATTCTGAATTCCTTATTCCAAATTCCCTGTTCTGAATTTCAAATTCCGAATTCCAAATTCCATATTCCAAATTCCGTGTTCCGAATTCCGTGTTCCGAATTCCGTGTTCCGAATTCCAAATTCCAAATTCCGCATTCCAAATTCCAAATTCCAAATTCCGTATTCCATATTCCGTGTTCCGAATTCCGTGTTTGATTTCTGTGTTCCAAATTCTGTATTCCAAATTTCATGTTCCGTGTTCCAAATTCCAAATTCAGTATTCCAAATTCCGTATTCCGAATTCCAAGTTCCATGTTCTAAATTCCATATTCCGTGTTCCAAATTCCGTATTCCAAATTCCGTGTTCCGAATTCTGTGTTCCGAATTCCGTGTTCCGAATTTTAATGTTCCGAATTCCGTGTTCCGAATTCCGTGTTCCGAATTCCAAATTCCGTATTCCAAATTACAAATTATGTATTCCGTATTCCATATTCCAAATTCCGTGTTCCGAATTCCGTGTTCCGAATTCCAAATTCCAAATTCCGTATTCCAAATTACAAATTACAAATTCCGTATTCCATATTCCAAATTCTGTGTTCCGAATTCCGTGTTTGATTTCTGTGTTCCAAATTCTGTATTCCAAATTTCATGTTCCGTGTTCCAAATTCCAAATTCAGTATTCCAAATTCCGTATTCCGAATTCCAAGTTCCATGTTCTAAATTCCATATTCCGTGTTCCGAATTCCGTGTTCCGAATTCCAAATTACAAATTACAAATTACAAATTCCGTATTCCATATTCCAAATTCCGTGTTCCGAATTCCGTGTTCCGAATTCCAAATTCCAAATTCCGTATTCCAAATTCCGTATTCCATATTCCAAATTCCGTGTTCCGAATTCCGTGTTTGATTTCTGTGTTCCAAATTCTGTATTCCAAATTTCATGTTCCGTGTTCCAAATTCCAAATTCAGTATTCCAAATTCCGTGTTCCGAATTCCAAATTCCAAATTCCGTATTCCAAATTCCAAATTACAAATTCCGTATTCCATATTCCAAATTCTGTGTTCCGAATTCCGTGTTTGATTTCTGTGTTCCAAATTCTGTAATCCAAATTTCATGTTCCGTGTTCCAAATTCCAAATTCAGTATTCCAAATTCTGTATTCCGAATTCCAAGTTCCATGTTCTAAATTCCTTATTCCAAATATCTTGTTCCAAATTCTATATTCCGTGTTCCGAATTCCAATTTCCGAATTCCGTGTTCCAAATTCCGTGTTCCAAATTCCGTGTTCCAAATTCTGTGTTCCAAATTCCGTATTCCATGTTCCGAATTCCAAATTCCGAATTCCATGTTCCGAATTTGAAATTCTGAATTCCTTATTCCAAATTCCCTGTTCTGAATTTCAAATTCCGAATTCTAAATTCCATGTTCTGAATTTCAAATTCCGAATTCCAAATTCCGTATTTCAAATTCCATGTTCCGAATTCCAAATTCCGTATTCCAAATTCCATGTTCTGAATTCCAAATTTCGTTTTCTGAATTCCAAATTCCTTATTCCAAATTCCCTGTTCCGAATTTCAAATTACGAATTCCAAATTCCGTATTTCAAATACCAAATTCCGTGTTCCGAATTCCGTGTTCCGATTTCTGTGTTCCAAATTCCGTGTTCCGATTTCCGTGTTCCTAATTCCGTGTTCCGAGTTCCAAATTCCGCATTCAGAGTTCCAAATTCCGTGTTCTGAGTTCCAAATTCCGTGTTCCGAGTTCCAAATTCCGTGTTCCGAATTCCGTTTTCCAAATTCCGTGTTCCGTGTTCCAAATTCTGTGTTCCGAGTTCCAAATTCCGCGTTCAGAGTTCCAAATTCCGTGTTCCGAGTTCCAAATTCCGTATTCCAAATTCCGTGTTCCAAATTCCAAATTCTGAATTCCTTATTCCAAATTCCCTGTTCTGAATTTCAAATTCCGAATTCCAAATTCCATATTCCAAATTCCGTGTTCCGAATTCCGTGTTCCGAATTCCGTGTTCTGAATTCCAAATTCCAAATTACAAATTACAAATTCTGTATTCCATATTCCAAATTCCGTGTTCCGAATTCCGTGTTTGATTTCTGTGTTCCAAATTCTGTATTCCAAATTTCATGTTCCGTGTTCCAAATTCCAAATTCAGTATTCCAAATTCAATATTCCGAATTCCAAGTTCCATGTTCTAAATTCCATATTCCGTGTTCCAAATTCCGTATTCCAAATTCCGTGTTCCGAATTCCGTGTTCCGAATTCCGTGTTCCGAATTTTCATGTTCCGAATTCCGTGTGCCGAATTCCGTGTTCCGAATTCCAAATTCCAAATTCCGTATTCCAAATTCCAAATTACAAATTCTGTATTCCATATTCCAAATTCCGTGTTCCGAATTCCGTGTTCCGAATTCCGTGTTCTGAATTCCGTGTTCCAAATTCCAAATTCCGTGTTCTGAATTCCAAATTACGAGTTCCGTATTCCATATTCCAAATTCCGTGTTCCGAATTCCGTGTTTGATTTCTGTGTTCCAAATTCTGTATTCCAAATTTCATGTTCCGTGTTCCAAATTCAGTATTCCAAATTCCGTATTCCGAATTCCAAGTTCCATGTTCTAAATTCCTTATTCCAAATTTCTTGTTCCAAATTCCATATTCCAATTTCCGAATTCCGTGTTCCAAATTCCGTGTTCTAAATTCCGTGTTCCAAATTCTGTGTTCCAAATTCCATATTCCATGTTCCGAATTCCAAATTCCGAATTCCGTGTTCCGAATTTGAAATTCTGAATTCCTTATTCCAAATTCCCTGTTCTGAATTTCAAATTCCGAATTCTAAATTCCCTGTTCTGAATTTCAAATTCCGAATTCCAAATTCCATATTTCAAATTCCATGTTCCGAATTCCAAATTCCGTATTCCAAATTCCAAATTCCATATTCCGAATTCCGTGTTCCGAATTCCAAATTCCGTGTTCTGAATTCCATATTCCAAATTCAGTGATCCAAATTCAGTGTTCCAAATTCAGTGTTCCAAATTCCGTGTTCCAAATTCCGTGTTCCGAATTCCAAATTCCGTGTTCCGAATTCCGTGTTCCGATTTCCGTGTTCCGAATTCCGTGTTCCGAATTCCAAATTCCGTATTCCAAATTCCAAATGACAAATTCCGTATTCCATATTCCAAATTCCGTGTTCCGAATTCCGTGTTTGATTTCTGTGTTCCAAATTCTGTATTCCAAATTTCATGTTCCATGTTCCAAATTCCAAATTCAGTATTCCACATTCCATATTCCGTGTTCTAAATTCCGTATTCCAAATTCCGTGTTCCGAATTCCGTGATCCGAATTCCGTGTTCCGAATTCCGTGTTCCGAATTCCAAATTCCAAATTCCATATTCCAAATTCCAAATTCCAAATTCCGTATTCCATATTCCAAATTCCGTGTTCCAAATTCCGTGTTCCGAATTCCGTGTTCCGAATTCCAAATTCCAAATTCCGTATTCCAAATTCCGTATTCCATATTCCAAATTCCGTGTTCCGAATTCCGTGTTTGATTTCTGTGTTCCAAATTCTGTATTCCAAATTTCATGTTCCGTGTTCCAAATTCCAAATTCAGTATTCCAAATTCTGTATTCCGAATTCCAAGTTCCATGTTCTAAATTCCTTATTCCAAATATCTTGTTCCAAATTCTATATTCCGTGTTCCGAATTCCAATTTCCGAATTCCGTGTTCCAAATTCCGTGTTCCAAATTCCGTGTTCCAAATTCTGTGTTCCAAATTCCGTATTCCATGTTCCGAATTCCAAATTCCGAATTCCATGTTCCGAATTTCAAATTCCGAATTCTAAATTCCATGTTCTGAATTTCAAATTCCGAATTCTAAATTCCATGTTCTGAATTTCAAATTCCGAATTCCAAATTCCGTATTTCAAATTCCATGTTCCGAATTCCAAATTCCGTATTCCAAATTCCATGTTCTGAATTCCAAATTTTGTGTTCTGAATTCCAAATTCCTTATTCCAAATTCCCTGTTCCGAATTTCAAATTATGAATTCCAAATTCCGTATTTCAAATACCAAATTCCGTGTTCCGAATTCCGTGTTCCGATTTCTGTGTTCCAAATTCCGTGTTCCGATTTCCGTGTTCCTAATTCCGTGTTCCGAGTTCCAAATTCCGCATTCAGAGTTCCAAATTCCGTGTTCCGAGTTCCAAATTCCATGTTCCGAATTCCGTTTTCCAAATTCCGTGTTCCAAATTCCGTGTTCCGAGTTCCAAATTCCGCGTTCAGAGTTCCAAATTCCGTGTTCCGAGTTCCAAATTCCGTATTCCAAATTCCATGTTCCGAATTCCAAATTCTGAATTCCTTATTCCAAATTCCCTGTTCTGAATTTCAAATTCCGAATTCCAAATTCCATATTCCAAATTCCGTGTTCCGAATTCCGTGTTCCAAATTCCGTGTTCTGAATTCCAAATTACAAATTACAAATTACAAATTCCGTATTCCATATTCCAAATTCCGTGTTCCGAATTCCGTGTTTGATTTCTGTGTTCCAAATTCTGTATTCCAAATTTCATGTTCCGTGTTCCAAATTCCAAATTCAGTATTCCAAATTCAATATTCCGAATTCCAAGTTCCATGTTCTAAATTCCATATTCAGTGTTCCAAATTCTGTATTCCAAATTCCGTGTTCCGAATTCCGTGTTCCGAATTCCGTGTTCCGAATTTTCATGTTCCGAATTCCGTGTTCCGAATTCCGTGTTCCGAATTCCAAATTCCAAATTCCGTATTCCAAATTACAAATTACAAATTCTGTATTCCATATTCCAAATTCAGTGTTCCGAATTCCGTGTTCCGAATTCCGTGTTCTGAATTCCGTGTTCTGAATTCCGTGTTCCAAATTCCAAATTCCAAATTCCGTGTTCTGAATTCCAAATTACCAGTTCCGTATTCCATATTCCAAATTCCGTGTTCCGAATTCCGTGTTTGATTTCTGTGTTCCAAATTTCATGTTCCGTGTTCCAAATTCAGTATTCCAAATTCCGTATTCCGAATTCCAAGTTCCATGTTCTAAATTCCTTATTCCAAATTTCTTGTTCCAAATTCCATATTCCAATTTCCGAATTCCGTGTTCCAAATTCCGTGTTCTAAATTCCGTGTTCCAAATTCTGTGTTCCAAATTCCATATTCCATGTTCCGAATTCCAAATTCCGAATTCCGTGTTCCGAATTTGAAATTCTGAATTCCTTATTCCAAATTCCCTGTTCTGAATTCCATATTCCAAATTCAGTGATCCAAATTCAGTGTTCCAAATTCAGTGTTCCAAATTCCGTGTTCCAAATTCCGTGTTCCGAATTCCAAATTCCGTGTTCCGAATTCTGTGTTCCGATTTCCGTGTTCCGAATTCCGTGTTCCGAATTCCAAATTCCGTATTCCAAATTCCAAATGACAAATTCCGTATTCCATATTCCAAATTCCGTGTTCCGAATTCCGTGTTTGATTTCTGTGTTCCAAATTCTGTATTCAAAATTTCATGTTTCGTGTTCCAAATTCCAAATTCAGTATTCCAAATTCCAAGTTCCGAATTCCAAGTTCCATATTCCGTGTTCCAAATTCCGTATTCCAAATTCCGTGTTCCGAATTCCGTGTTCCAAATTCCGTGTTCCGAATTCCGTGTTCCGAATTCCAAATTCCAAATTCTGTATTCCCAATTCCAAATTCTGTGTTCCGAATTCCGTGTTCCGTGTTCCGAATTCCAAATTCCGTATTCCAAATTCCAAATTCCAAATTCCGTATTCCATATTCCAAATTCCATGTACCGAATTCCGTGTTCTGAATTCTGTGTTCCGAATTCCGTGTTCCGAATTTTCATGTTCCGAATTCCGTTTTCCGAATTCCGTGTTCCGAATTCCAAATTCCAAATTCCGTATTCCAAATTACAAATTACAAATTCTGTATTCCATATTCCAAATTCCGTGTTCCGAATTCCGTGTTCCGAATTCCGTGTTCTGAATTCCATGTTCCAAATTCCAAATTCCAAATTCCGTGTTCTGAATTCCAAATTACCAGTTCCGTATTCCATATTCCAAATTCCGTGTTCCGAATTCCGTGTTTGATTTCTGTGTTCCAAATTCTGTATTCCAAATTTCATGTTCCGTGTTCCAAATTCAGTATTCCAAATTCCGTATTCCGAATTCCAAGTTCCAAGTTCTAAATTCCTTATTCCAAATTTCTTGTTCCAAATTTCATATTCCAATTTCCGAATTCCGTGTTCCAAATTCCGTGTTCTAAATTCCGTGTTCCAAATTCTGTGTTCCAAATTCCATATTCCATGTTCCGAATTCCAAATTCCGAATTCCGTGTTCCGAATTTGAAATTCTGAATTCCTTATTCCAAATTCCCTGTTCTGAATTTCAAATTCCGAATTCTAAATTCCATGTTCTGAATTTCAAATTCCGAATTCCAAATTCCGTATTTCAAATTCCATGTTCCGAATTCCAAATTCCGTATTCCAAATTCCATGTTCTGAATTCCAAATTTTGTGTTCTGAATTCCAAATTCCTTATTCCAAATTCCCTGTTCCGAATTTCAAATTATGAATTCCAAATTCCGTATTTCAAATACCAAATTCCGTGTTCCGAATTCCGTGTTCCGATTTCTGTGTTCCAAATTCCGTGTTCCGATTTCCGTGTTCCTAATTCCGTGTTCCGAGTTCCAAATTCCGCATTCAGAGTTCCAAATTCCGTGTTCCGAGTTCCAAATTCCGTGTTCCGAATTCCGTTTTCCAAATTCCGTGTTCCAAATTCCGTGTTCCGAGTTCCAAATTCCGCGTTCAGAGTTCCAAATTCCGTGTTCCGAGTTCCAAATTCCGTATTCCAAATTCCATGTTCCGAATTCCAAATTCTGAATTCCTTATTCCAAATTCCCTGTTCTGAATTTCAAATTCCGAATTCCAAATTCCATATTCCAAATTCCGTGTTCCGAATTCCGTGTTCCAAATTCCGTGTTCTGAATTCCAAATTCCAAATTACAAATTACAAATTCCGTATTCCATATTCCAAATTCCGTGTTCCGAATTCCGTGTTTGATTTCTGTGTTCCAAATTCTGTATTCCAAATTTCATGTTCCGTGTTCCAAATTCCAAATTCAGTATTCCAAATTCAATATTCCGAATTCCAAGTTCCATGTTCTAAATTCCATATTCAGTGTTCCAAATTCTGTATTCCAAATTCCGTGTTCCGAATTCCGTGTTCCGAATTCCGTGTTCCGAATTTTCATGTTCCGAATTCCGTGTTCCGAATTCCGTGTTCCGAATTCCAAATTCCAAATTCCGTATTCCAAATTACAAATTACAAATTCTGTATTCCATATTCCAAATTCAGTGTTCCGAATTCCGTGTTCCGAATTCCGTGTTCTGAATTCCGTGTTCTGAATTCCGTGTTCCAAATTCCAAATTCCAAATTCCGTGTTCTGAATTCCAAATTACCAGTTCCGTATTCCATATTCCAAATTCCGTGTTCCGAATTCCGTGTTTGATTTCTGTGTTCCAAATTCTGTATTCCAAATTTCATGTTCCGTGTTCCAAATTCAGTATTCCAAATTCCGTATTCCGAATTCCAAGTTCCATGTTCTAAATTCCTTATTCCAAATTTCTTGTTCCAAATTCCATATTCCAATTTCCGAATTCCGTGTTCCAAATTCCGTGTTCTAAATTCCGTGTTCCAAATTCTGTGTTCCAAATTCCATATTCCATGTTCCGAATTCCAAATTCCGAATTCCGTGTTCCGAATTTGAAATTCTGAATTCCTTATTCCAAATTCCCTGTTCTGAATTACATATTCCAAATTCAGTGATCCAAATTCAGTGTTCCAAATTCAGTGTTCCAAATTCCGTGTTCCAAATTCCGTGTTCCGAATTCCAAATTCCGTGTTCCGAATTCTGTGTTCCGATTTCCGTGTTCCGAATTCCGTGTTCCGAATTCCAAATTCCGTATTCCAAATTCCAAATGACAAATTCCGTATTCCATATTCCAAATTCCGTGTTCCGAATTCCGTGTTTGATTTCTGTGTTCCAAATTCTGTATTCAAAATTTCATGTTTCGTGTTCCAAATTCCAAATTCAGTATTCCAAATTCCAAGTTCCGAATTCCAAGTTCCATATTCTGTGTTCCAAATTCCGTATTCCAAATTCCGTGTTCCGAATTCCGTGTTACAAATTCCGTGTTCCGAATTCCGTGTTCCGAATTCCAAATTCCAAATTCTGTATTCCCAATTCCAAATTCTGTGTTCCGAATTCCGTGTTCCGTGTTCCGAATTCCAAATTCCGTATTCCAAATTCCAAATTCCAAATTCCGTATTCCATATTCCAAATTCCATGTACCGAATTCCGTGTTCTGAATTCTGTGTTCCGAATTCCGTGTTCCGAATTTTCATGTTCCGAATTCCGTGTTCCGAATTCCGTGTTCCGAATTCCAAATTCCAAATTCCGTATTCCAAATTACAAATTACAAATTCTGTATTCCATATTCCAAATTCCGTGTTCCGAATTCCGTGTTCCGAATTCCGTGTTCTGAATTCCATGTTCCAAATTCCAAATTCCAAATTCCGTGTTCTGAATTCCAAATTACCAGTTCCGTATTCCATATTCCAAATTCCGTGTTCCGAATTCCGTGTTTGATTTCTGTGTTCCAAATTCTGTATTCCAAATTTCATGTTCCGTGTTCCAAATTCAGTATTCCAAATTCCGTATTCCGAATTCCAAGTTCCATGTTCTAAATTCCTTATTCCAAATTTCTTGTTCCAAATTCCATATTCCAATTTCCGAATTCCGTGTTCCAAATTCCGTGTTCTAAATTCCGTGTTCCAAATTCTGTGTTCCAAATTCCATATTCCATGTTCCGAATTCCAAATTCCGAATTCCGTGTTCCGAATTTGAAATTCTGAATTCCTTATTCCAAATTCCCTGTTCTGAATTCCATATTCCAAATTCAGTGATCCAAATTCAGTGTTCCAAATTCAGTGTTCCAAATTCCGTGTTCCAAATTCCGTGTTCCGAATTCCAAATTCCGTGTTCCGAATTCTGTGTTCCGATTTCCGTGTTCCGAATTCCGTGTTCCGAATTCCAAATTCCGTATTCCAAATTCCAAATGACAAATTCCGTATTCCATATTCCAAATTCCGTGTTCCGAATTCCATGTTTGATTTCTGTGTTCCAAATTCTGTATTCCAAATTTCATGTTTCGTGTTCCAAATTCCAAATTCAGTATTCCAAATTCCAAGTTCCGAATTCCAAGTTCCATATTCCGTGTTCCAAATTCCGTATTCCAAATTCCGTGTTCCGAATTCCGTGTTCCAAATTCCGTGTTCCGAATTCCGTGTTCCGAATTCCAAATTCCAAATTCTGTATTCCCAATTCCAAATTCTGTGTTCCGAATTCCGTGTTCCGTGTTCCGAATTCCAAATTCCGTATTCCAAATTCCAAATTCCAAATTCCGTATTCCATATTCCAAATTCCATGTACCGAATTCCGTGTTCTGAACTCTGTGTTCCGAATTCCGTGTTCCGAATTCCAAATTCCAAATTCCGTATTCCAAATTCCGTATTCCATATTCCAAATTCCGTGTTCCGAATTCCGTGTTTGATTTCTGTGTTCCAAATTCTGTATTCCAAATTTCATGTTCCGTGTTCCAAATTCCAAATTCAGTATTCCATATTCTGTGTTCCAAATTCCGTATTCCAAATTCCGTGTTCCGAATTCCGTGATCCAAATTCTGTGTTCCGAATTCCGTGTTCCGAATTCCAAATTCCAAATTCCGTATTCCAAATTCCAAATTCCAAATTCCAAATTCCGTATTCCATATTCCAAATTCCATGTACCGAATTCCGTGTTCTGAATTCTGTGCTCCGAATTCCGTGTTCCGAATTCCAAATTCCAAATTCCGTATTCCAAATTCCGTATTCCATATTCCAAATTCCGTGTTCCGAATTCCGTGTTTGATTTCTGTGTTCCAAATTCTGTATTCCAAATTTCATGTTCCGTGTTCCAAATTCCAAATTCAGTATTCCAAATTCCGTATTCCGAATTCCAAGTTCCATGTTCTAAATTCCATATTCCGTGTTCCAAATTCCGTATTCCAAATTCCGTATTCCGAATTCCAAGTTCCATATTCCGTGTTCCAAATTCCGTATTCCAAATTCCGTGTTCCGAATTCCGTGTTCCAAATTCCGTGTTCCGAATTCCGTGTTCCGAATTCCAAATTCCAAATTCTGTATTCCCAATTCCAAATTCTGTGTTCCGAATTCCGTGTTCCGTGTTCCGAATTCCAAATTCCGTATTCCAAATTCCAAATTCCAAATTCCGTATTCCGAATTCCAAGTTCCATATTCCGTGTTCCAAATTCCGTATTCCAAATTCCGTGTTCCGAATTCCGTGTTCCAAATTCCGTGTTCCGAATTCCGTGTTCCGAATTCCAAATTCCAAATTCTGTATTCCCAATTCCAAATTCTGTGTTCCGAATTCCGTGTTCCGTGTTCCGAATTCCAAATTCCGTATTCCAAATTCCAAATTCCAAATTCCGTATTCCATATTCCAAATTCCGTGTTCCGAATTCTGTGTTTGATTTCTGTGTTCCAAATTCTGTATTCCAAATTTCATGTTCCGTGTTCCAAATTCCAAATTCAGTATTCCATATTCCATATTCCGTGTTCCAAATTCCGTATTCCAAATTCCGTGTTCCAAATTCCGTGTTCCGAATTTAAATTACGAATAATTCCGTATTTCAAATACCAAATTCCGTGTTCCAAATTCAGTGTTCCAAATTCCGTGTTCCAAATTCTGTGTTCCGAATTCCAAATTCCGTGTTCTGAATTCCGTGTTCCAAATTCCGTGTTCCGAATTCCGTGTTTTGAATTCCGTGTTCCGAATTCCATGTTCCAAATTCCACGTTCCGAATTCCAAATTCTGAATTCCTTATTCCAAATTCCCTGTTCTGAATTTCAAATTCCGAATTCCAAATTCCGTATTTCAAATTCCATGTTCCGAATTCGAAATTCCGTATTCCAAATTCCATGTTCTGAATTCCAAATTTTGTGTATTGAACTCCAAATTCCGTGTTCTGAATTCCTTATTTTAAATTCCGAGTTCCAAATTTCAAATTCCGTGTTCTGAATTCCAAATTCCGTGTTCCGAATTCCAAATTCCGTGATTCGAATTCCAAATTCAGTGTTCCAAATTCCAAATTCCGTGTTCCGAATTCCAAATTCCGTGTTCCGAATTTCAAATTCCAAATTCCGTATTCCATATTCCAAATTCCGTGTTCCGAACTCCGTGTTTGATTTCTGTGTTCCAAATTCTGTATTCCAAATTTCATGTTCCGTGTTCCAAATTCAGTATTTCAAATTCCGTATTCCGAATTCCAAGTTCCATGTTCTAAATTCCTTATTCCAAATATCTTGTTCCAAATTCTATATTCCAATTTCCGAATTCCGTGTTCCGAATTCCGTGTTCCAAATTCCGTGTTCCAAATTCCGTGTTCCAAATTCTGTGTTCCAAATTCCGAATTTCCGTGTTCCGAATTCCAAATTCCGAATTCCGTGTTCCGAATTCCGTGTTCCGAATTCCGTGTTCCGAATTCCAAATTCAGTATTCCAAGTTCCGTGTTCCAAATTCCATATTCCATGTTCCAAATTCCATATTCCAAATTCCATATTCCAAATTTCGTGTTCCGAATTTGAAATTCTGAATTCCTTATTCCAAATTCCCTGTTCTGAATTTCAAATTCCGAATTCCAAATTCCGTGTTCCGATTTCCGTGTTCCTAATTCCGTGTTCCGAGTTCCAAATTCCGCATTCAGAGTTCCAAATTCCATGTTCCGAGTTCCAAATTCCGTGTTCCGAATTCTGTTTTCCAAATTCCGTGTTCCGTGTTCCAAATTCCGTGTTCCGAGTTCCAAATTCCGCATTCAGAGTTCCAAATTCCGTGTTCCGAGTTCCAAATTCCGTATTCCAAATTCCGTGTTCCAAATTCCAAATTCTGAATTCCTTATTCCAAATTCCCTGTTCTGAATTTCAAATTCCGAATTCCAAATTCCATATTCCAAATTCCGTGTTCCGAATTCCGTGTTCCGAATTCCGTGTTCCGAATTCCAAATTCCAAATTCCGCATTCCAAATTCCAAATTCCAAATTCCGTATTCCATATTCCGTGTTCCGAATTCCGTGTTTGATTTCTGTGTTCCAAATTCTGTATTCCAAATTTCATGTTCCGTGTTCCAAATTCCAAATTCAGTATTCCAAATTCCGTATTCCGAATTCCAAGTTCCATGTTCTAAATTCCATATTCCGTGTTCCAAATTCCGTATTCCAAATTCCGTGTTCCGAATTCTGTGTTCCGAATTCCGTGTTCCGAATTTTCATGTTCCGAATTCCGTGTTCCGAATTCCGTGTTCCGAATTCCAAATTCCGTATTCCAAATTACAAATTACGTATTCCGTATTCCATATTCCAAATTCCGTGTTCCGAATTCCAAATTCCAAATTCCGTATTCCAAATTACAAATTACAAATTCCGTATTCCATATTCCAAATTCTGTGTTCCGAATTCCGTGTTTGATTTCTGTGTTCCAAATTCTGTATTCCAAATTTCATGTTTCGTGTTCCAAATTCTAAATTCAGTATTCCAAATTCCGTATTCCGAATTCCAAGTTCCATGTTCTAAATTCCAAATTCCGTGTTCCGAATTCCGTGTTCCGAATTCCAAATTCCAAATTCCGTATTCCAAATTCCGTATTCCATATTCCAAATTCCGTGTTCCGAATTCCGTGTTTGATTTCTGTGTTCCAAATTCTGTATTCCAAATTTCATGTTCCGTGTTCCAAATTCCAAATTCAGTATTCCAAATTCGTGTTCCGAATTCCAAATTCCAAATTCCGTATTCCAAATTACAAATTACAAATTCCGTATTCCATATTCCAAATTCTGTGTTCCGAATTCCGTGTTTGATTTCTGTGTTCCAAATTCTGTAATCCAAATTTCATGTTCCGTGTTCCAAATTCCAAATTCAGTATTCCAAATTCTGTATTCCGAATTCCAAGTTCCATGTTCTAAATTCCTTATTCCAAATATCTTGTTCCAAATTCTATATTCCGTGTTCCGAATTCCAATTTCCGAATTCCGTGTTCCAAATTCCGTGTTCCAAATTCCGTGTTCCAAATTCTGTGTTCCAAATTCCGTATTCCATGTTCCGAATTCCAAATTCCGAATTCCATGTTCCGAATTTGAAATTCTGAATTCCTTATTCCAAATTCCCTGTTCTGAATTTCAAATTCCGAATTCTAAATTCCATGTTCTGAATTTCAAATTCCGAATTCCAAATTCCGTATTTCAAATTCCATGTTCCGAATTCCAAATTCCGTATTCCAAATTCCATGTTCTGAATTCCAAATTTCGTGTTCTGAATTCCAAATTCCTTATTCCAAATTCCCTGTTCCGAATTTCAAATTACGAATTCCAAATTCCGTATTTCAAATACCAAATTCCGTGTTCCGAATTCCGTGTTCCGATTTCTGTGTTCCAAATTCCGTGTTCCGATTTCTGTGTTCCAAATTCCGTGTTCCGATTTCCGTGTTCCTAATTCCGTGTTCCGAGTTCCAAATTCCGCATTCAGAGTTCCAAATTCCGTGTTCCGAGTTCCAAATTCCGTGTTCCGAATTCCGTTTTCCAAATTCCGTGTTCCGTGTTCCAAATTCCGTGTTCCGAGTTTCAAATTCCGCGTTCAGAGTTCCAAATTCCGTGTTCCGAGTTCCAAATTCCGTATTCCAAATTCCGTGTTCCGAATTCCAAATTCTGAATTCCTTATTCCAAATTCCCTGTTCTGAATTTCAAATTCCGAATTCCAAATTCCATATTCCAAATTCCGTGTTCCGAATTCCGTGTTCCGAATTCCGTGTTCTGAATTCCAAATTACAAATTACAAATTACAAATTCCGTATTCCATATTCCAAATTCCGTGTTCCGAATTCCGTGTTTGATTTCTGTGTTCCAAATTCTGTATTCAAAATTTCATGTTCCGTGTTCCAAATTCCAAATTCAGTATTCCAAATTCAATATTCCGAATTCCAAGTTCCATGTTCTAAATTCCATATTCGAGAGAAAGAAAACCAACGATTGCAGGATTGTAAATGTTGACAGTCACCACATCCCTAATTGTATGAAAAACTGGAAGAACCCCCTTGGGAGGTGGGACTTTAAAAGTGACTGACAACACTCAGAGGTATATTGAAAAATATGAATTTAATCAACGAGTATAAAGACATAATTACAAAGACAGTTTCTTATTAAAATACATGAATTAAATACAGATTCACAAAAACTGTTTGTATTCAAAAAAGAAAGAAAGAACATAACGTTTTGTAGTCCGACCCGACAGCTGTTTCGGTTACCCTTCTTCGGGGGATTTGTGGACATTAAAATCGGGAGTTGTCTATAAAAAGACAGATTCCATTAAATACATGATGCTATTGTGTATATATATGCATAAAATTGTTTATACAAATAGATAAAACGTCACACATGTATATGAAAATAAGTAAATAATAATTTTTGCTTACAAATATTTCCAAAAGTAGTTTGATATTCCATGCGAGAATAGGGCACGTGTGTCGCCGTGTATATGGAGCGAGAGAGAAAAAAGAAACGCACCACAGAAAAAGGCTGGAGCAGGGTCCAAAAATAAACTTTCATACGAAGGTCCCCAAATGGTGACAGACGATGGAGCTAGAAAAGACTCTAAATAAAGAGTCTAGGTTTCTGCAAAACATATATGGACAGCCCTTAGTATTAATTAATATCATCATTTATTGGAGCTTAAGCCAAAAAGATGTAGCAAATTATCCTCAAAAACCTACCAGTAAACCTTCATTTCGAGTAGACAAGAAGAAAAAACAGCAACTCCTATCAATTCAAGAAAGAATCTCTCTCATATCTGAGAGATTGCATAAATTATGCATTCCTCTGGCAGTAGAGTGAGTTGTATGAAGTGTGGCTATCTTCTAATTGTTGAGGGAAATACTGTAAAAAGAAAGAGAAACAAAAAGGAGGGTAAAGGTGCAAATAAGCACCATTGGCAACCACTTAAATAAGAGGATAGTGATGTCCTAAATACCTAAAAGAGTCTAACCATATGAATGAGAGTATATACCTGTGTAGCTCCTCCAGACTGTAAACTGGTACCGTGTCCTGTGCCCGTGCAAATCTCCGTTTGGTGAGATGGGCTTTAAATGGCGTCTTGATAAGCCGCCACAGCTGTGTGAGCGGACGGCGCAGGAAGCCGGCGTGTGGTGACGTCAATACGCATGGCGTCGCTTGAGTGTAAAACACTCTAAAGCGAAACCAAAAGAGCCGCGAGCGGAAGTGTATGTCCGCATAGAAACGCCGACACCGGAAACACCTAACATGGTCAACGTCCAGAGACTGCAACAGGACGCAGATGGTGTATTCCATCTATAGAGCCTCAGATCTAAAACTGTCATAGTCAAATAAAACAAAAAGAATAGGTGGGAAAAGTAATCCCTTAAAACAGGCACAGGATCATGTTACCTAAAGAGGGACCCCCCGCACATTAAATGCCAAGCGCGGTCTCAATACGACAGCAATCGGCAGATAAGTAGCGCCGACGCATGTGTGCAAAAAAGAAATTATTTTGCATCAAAAAAGGGGGGAAAAAATTGTAACAAGAGGCCAAAATGAATTGGTCATCCAGACAATTAACCCCCTACGTGCGTCGTGCAGAAAGCAATGGACCCCGCAGGCCCAACACAAAAGACACCCATCAACCCATAACGCATACAATATCGAAAAAATATACCATATAACATATATCATACTAAACATACTCAAAACTTTGATGTATAGCAATAATCATAATAATGATGAATATATACTCTCTTCTATTCTTCCCAACCACCAGAGGAGAAACCCTCCAAAAAGGGACGATAACTAATATGTTCATTTAACCCGGGTGGCAGGGTGGCATTCAGAGTAAAAATCCATTTTGTTTCTCTCTGCAAGAGAGTTCTATTCCAGTCTCCTCCTCTATTATTTGGATGGATCCTATCCAAGATTAAAAATGTTATTCTTGGAATTTTACTGTTATGAATATCTCTAATATGTCGTCCTAGGGGGAGATCTGGGTCACATTTTTTCATACAGGTGATGTGTCTAGCCGCTCTTTTAAAGAATGGCTGTTTAGTTTTGCCAATGTAGAAAGAACCACATTGGCATGAGAGCAAATATACAACTCCTTCCGTTTTGCAGTTGGCATAGTGAATTGCCTTGAAGACTTTTCCATTGGGTAGTATTGCTTTGTTGTCAATATTCATATACTGACATAAATTGCAGCCGCCACATCGATATGTACCTGGTCGCCTACAAGGATCAACACGGAATTCACCTGTGTACTCACTCTGTATTAAATTGTCCCTTATTGAATTTGCTCTACGGTAGGTGATTAGAGGTTTAGCTGGCACAAATGGAGCCAATGATGGATCAATTTTTAAAAGATGCCAATATTTGGAAATGATCCTCCTAATCTGATCACTCTGTTGAATTTGGTAATGATACGTACATCATTTGGATAAGATTTATCGAGCCTATTGATCAGTTCTTTTTTTGTCAAGAGTTGGTCTCTAGATTTAAGAGTAGCCCTTCTGAATGATTTTTTGAGACTACTGAGGGAATATCCTCGTATCAGAAGGCGATCTCTTAAGGCATTTGCCTCTCTCTGAAAGATAGCATCACTTGTGCAGTTCCTGCATAGTCGCAAATATTGCCCAAATGGTATTGATCTCACAAGAGGTGCCGGGTGTGCACTTTCGGCATGAAGTATGGAATTGCACGCCGTATCTTTGCGATACAAAGCACTTGATAATTTACCATTCGTGTCCTTCAGTATAGTAATGTCTAAAAAGTTGATAGACACGTCACTGTAGGTCATGGTAAATTTTAAATTGTAAGAGTTGTCATTCATAGCATCTAGGCATGACAACAACAATTCCGGAGTGCCTACCCACACAATGAAGATATCGTCAATGTAACGACTCCAGTTGACAATCGATTCAGTAAGTGGTAAAAGTGTTTCTTCAGATAAGAAATTTTGCTCCCACTCCCCCAGGTACAAATTAGCGTAAGAAGGGGCACAACAAGTCCCCATAGCAACGCCTTGTACCTGGAGGTAGTGGGACCCATCAAAAGAAAATGCATTACAAGTAAGAATATGCTCAAGTGCAGAGAGCAAAAATCGATCAAAAGCACGATTGTCCCGATGGGACTGGGACAAAATATGTCTGATAACCCCAATGCCCCGCTGGTGGGGGATGGAGCTGTAGAGAGCTTCTACATCAACAGCCACCAGCAGGGCATTGGGGGGTACCGACATCTCATCCAATTGATTTAGTAGATGCATAGTATCTTTAACGAAGGAGGGTAGATTATTTACATATGGACGAATTTGTTCGTCAATAAACTTGCTTAAATTTTCGGTAATACTACCACATCCTGAGACAATGGGGCGACCTGGGGGCAGAGTTTTATTCTTATGTACCTTAGGGAGACTATAAAAAGTCGGAATTCTAGGGTGAAGAGTTCTAATAAAGTTCCAAGTTTGAAGATTGATGGTTTTATTGGTATATGCCTCATCAATCAACAAATAAAATGTATTGTTGAACTTAGTAATTTGAGTTTTGGAGATGCGTTTGTACCAATCGTTGTTATTAAGAATTTTTAAACACATTTCTCTATATTGGAGATTCTCCATAATTACAATGTTGCCCCCTTTGTCTGCTGATTTTATTGTTAATTGATTTTGTTTAATTAAATTCTTTAGGGCCAATTTTTCTCCTTCCGTCAAATTGGATGGAATTTTGTGATTCAAATGAAGTTTGTTAATATCTCTAGTTGTCATGGACAAAAATGCGCCCAAGTTGACATTAGTACCAATAGCTGGAAACTTGTCAGATTTCTTCTTTAATAACGATTGGATCTTAGGTAAAATGACCTTTTTCGTAGTCACAGATGGTACATCCCCCTTCAATAGGCTCTCTAGATCTATATTGTCAATAAGGTCAAAGCCACCCTGATCCATGGACAGATCTACAAGAATTTGTACATCTTGTTCATGTTGAGCTGCAATTTTATCTCCCTCTATAGTCGAAACTGCTGTTTTTGTATACATACTTTTCAACAATAAAGTCCTTGAAAATAGCTGTAGATCTTTAATTATTTCAAATTTGTCTAAGTCGGAGCTTGGGCAAAAATTTAAACCCCGAGATAGGACCGATCTCTCATCCTCTGATAGTACATAGTCCGACAAATTAATAATGTTTAGCCTGTCACCAATGGCTTCATGGTTATCCAGCTATGATAACATATTGGATGAACCAATGCTCATCCCTGCCATAGGCTCAGTCATATTTGATACATTAATTAAAGGAAAAAGAGTACCTGGTGTTGATTGTTCAACTCGTGGTCCCAACACCTTGGTATTCAGAGTCTCATTCTGAGCAGGGATGGGCATTGCTTCCACCATGCGTTTTTTAGTATGTTCCTTATTTGGTGATTTCCATTTATTCTTCAGTGGTTTTCTTTTGTCTGAAATTGAGCGTTGTGAAGATGAAGAAAGAGAAGAATTAAGTGAAACATTGGATCCCCTATCGGCGACTGCACCCTTCATTTTGTTAAATCTAGGGCGTGAGCGAGGGTTATTATTTCTTTGCCAGTGATATGCTTTTGATTCTTTGAAGGCTATTTTATCCCTCCAGAATTTCTGTTCCTTGGCGGGCAATACATTGCCGGCCAGGAGGTCAAGATGAATTTTAATGCCTTCTTCTAAAGTTTTATAATTGTCTAAATTTACACACGGTTTTAATTGTGTATATATATTATCAATATCTGTATTCAATATCAAGATCCTTTTAGAATACTCTTCCATTAAAAGTTTCATCATGATTAAGCTACATTGTTGCAAATTCTTTTCCCATTGTTTCTTGAATGTATCGTCAATGTTGTCAAAGGTAGGAAAAATCTGAATGCGCAAACCTAACGGGTTCAGATCTTCCCTAATATATTGTTCAAAGCCCTCAATATGCCATAGTAGTTGAGCCTTTTTTTCCACCAATTTAGACAACTGGGAGAAAAGAGCCGACATTTCGGAAGTCTGAGCTTCCTTTTTAGCTTGCTCTCTATATCTGGACATATGTCCCTCAAAATCCCTGGATTTGAACATGCTAGTTCCCTAACAGTGAATATGTTCAATATGATAAAAAAAAAAAAAAAAAAAAGGGGGGGGAAATTTTAGTACAGTAAACAAAACATAAATACATACAATGCATATAATAACAAAATATAAATTAGCACATTCCTCTCATTTGAATATGAGTCATTGTATAACTATTAGTGCAAAAGTGCAACAATGCTGCAATTGTTGGAAAAAAAAAAGATTGGGGGTTTGGGTATTTGCTACCCTATGATATACGAGAGAAAGAAAACCAACGATTGCAGGATTGTAAATGTTGACAGTCACCACATCCCTAATTGTATGAAAAACTGGAAGAACCCCCTTGGGAGGTGGGATTTTAAAAGTGACTGACAACACTCAGAGGTATATTGAAAAATATGAATTTAATCAACGAGTATAAAGACATAATTACAAAGACAGTTTCTTATTAAAATACATGAATTAAATACAGATTCACAAAAAACTGTTTGTATTCAAAAAAGAAAGAAAGAACATAACGTTTTGTAGTCCGACCCGACAGCTGTTTCGGTTACCCTTCTTCGGGGGATTTGTGGACATTAAAATCGGGAGTTGTCTATAAAAAGACAGATGCCATTAAATACATGATGCTATTGTGTATATATATGCATAAAATTGTTTATACAAATAGATAAATCTCTCTCGCTCCATATACACGGCGACACACGTGCCCTATTCTCGCATGGAATATCAAACTACTTTTGGAAATATTTGTAAGCAAAAATTATTATTTACTTATTTTCATATACATGTGTGACGTTTTATCTATTTGTATAAACAATTTTATGCATATATATACACAATAGCATCATGTATTTAATGGAATCTGTCTTTTTATAGACAACTCCCGATTTTAATGTCCACAAATCCCCCGAAGAAGGGTAACCGAAACAGCTGTCGGGTCGGACTACAAAACGTTATGTTCTTTCTTTCTTTTTTGAATACAAACAGTTTTTTGTGAATCTGTATTTAATTCATGTATTTTAATAAGAAACTGTCTTTGTAATTATGTCTTTATACTCGTTGATTAAATTCATATTTCTAAATTCCATATTCTGTGTTCCAAATTGCGTATTCCAAATTCCGTGTTCCGAATTCCGTGTTCCGAATTCCGTGTTCCGAATTTTCATGTTCCGAATTCCGTGTGCCGAATTCCGTGTTCCGAATTCCAAATTCCAAATTCCGTATTCCAAATTACAAATTACAAATTCTGTATTCCATATTCCAAATTCCGTGTTCCGAATTCCGTGTTCCGAATTCCGTGTTCTGAATTCCGTGTTCCAAATTCCAAATTCCAAATTCCGTGTTCTGAATTCCAAATTACGAGTTCCGTATTCCATATTCCAAATTCCGTGTTCCGAATTCCGTGTTTGATTTCTGTGTTCCAAATTCTGTATTCCAAATTTCATGTTCCGTGTTCCAAATTCAGTATTCCAAATTCCGTATTCCGAATTCCAAGTTCCATGTTCTAAATTCCTTATTCCAAATTTCTTGTTCCAAATTCCATATTCCAATTTCCGAATTCCGTGTTCCAAATTCCGTGTTCTAAATTCCGTGTTCCAAATTCTGTGTTCCAAATTCCATATTCCATGTTCCGAATTCCAAATTCCGAATTCCGTGTTCCGAATTTGAAATTCTGAATTCCTTATTCCAAATTCCCTGTTCTGAATTTCAAATTCCGAATTCTAAATTCCCTGTTCTGAATTTCAAATTCCGAATTCCAAATTCCATATTTCAAATTCCATGTTCCGAATTCCAAATTCCGTATTCCAAATTCCAAATTCCATATTCCGAATTCCGTGTTCCGAATTCCAAATTCCGTGTTCTGAATTCCATATTCCAAATTCAGTGATCCAAATTCAGTGTTCCAAATTCAGTGTTCCAAATTCCGTGTTCCAAATTCCGTGTTCCGAATTCCAAATTCCGTGTTCCGAATTCCATGTTCCGATTTCCGTGTTCCGAATTCCGTGTTCCGAATTCCAAATTCCGTATTCCAAATTCCAAATGACAAATTCCGTATTCCATATTCCAAATTCCGTGTTCCGAATTCCGTGTTTGATTTCTGTGTTCCAAATTCTGTATTCCAAATTTCATGTTCCATGTTCCAAATTCCAAATTCAGTATTCCACATTCCATATTCCGTGTTCTAAATTCCGTATTCCAAATTCCGTGTTCCGAATTCCGTGATCCGAATTCCGTGTTCCGAATTCCGTGTTCCGAATTCCAAATTCCAAATTCCATATTCCAAATTCCAAATTCCAAATTCCGTATTCCATATTCCAAATTCCGTGTTCCAAATTCCGTGTTCCGAATTCCGTGTTCCGAATTCCGTGTTCCGAATTCCAAATTCCAAATTCCGTATTCCAAATTCCGTATTCCATATTCCAAATTCCGTGTTCCGAATTCCGTGTTTGATTTCTGTGTTCCAAATTCTGTATTCCAAATTTCATGTTCCGTGTTCCAAATTCCAAATTCAGTATTCCAAATTCCGTATTCCGAATTCCAAGTTCCATGTTCTAAATTCCATATTCCGTCTTCCAAATTCTGTATTCCGAATTCCGTGTTCCGAATTCCGTGTTCCGAATTCCAAATTCCAAATTCCGTATTCCAAATTCCAAATTACAAATTCCGTATTCCATATTCCAAATTCTGTGTTCCGAATTCCGTGTTTGATTTCTGTGTTCCAAATTCTGTATTCCAAATTTCATGTTCCGTGTTCCAAATTCCAAATTCAGTATTCCAAATTCTGTATTCCGAATTCCAAGTTCCATGTTCTAAATTCCTTATTCCAAATATCTTGTTCCAAATTCTATATTCCGTGTTCCGAATTCCAATTTCCGAATTCCGTGTTCCAAATTCCGTGTTCCAAATTCCGTGTTCCAAATTCTGTGTTCCAAATTCCGTATTCCATGTTCCGAATTCCAAATTCCGAATTCCATGTTCCGAATTTGAAATTCTGAATTCCTTATTCCAAATTCCCTGTTCTGAATTTCAAATTCCGAATTCTAAATTCCATGTTCTGAATTTCAAATTCCGAATTCCAAATTCCGTATTTCAAATTCCATGTTCCGAATTCCAAATTCCGTATTCCAAATTCCATGTTCTGAATTCCAAATTTAGTGTTCTGAGTTCCAAATTCCTTATTCCAAATTCCCTGTTCCGAATTTCAAATTATGAATTCCAAATTCCGTATTTCAAATACCAAATTCCGTGTTCCGAATTCCGTGTTCCGATTTCTGTGTTCCAAATTCCGTGTTCCGATTTCCGTGTTCCTAATTCCGTGTTCCGAGTTCCAAATTCCGCATTCAGAGTTCCAAATTCCGTGTTCCGAGTTCCAAATTCCGTGTTCCGAATTCCGTTTTCCAAATTCCGTGTTCCGTGTTCCAAATTCCGTGTTCCGAGTTCCAAATTCCGCGTTCAGAGTTCCAAATTCCGTGTTCCGAGTTCCAAATTCCGTATTCCAAATTCCGTGTTCCGAATTCCAAATTCTGAATTCCTTATTCCAAATTCCCTGTTCTGAATTTCAAATTCCGAATTCCAAATTCCATATTCCAAATTCCGTGTTCCGAATTCCGTGTTCCAAATTCCGTGTTCTGAATTCCAAATTCCAAATTCCAAATTACAAATTCCGTATTCCATATTCCAAATTCCGTGTTCCGAATTCCGTGTTTGATTTCTGTGTTCCAAATTCTGTATTCCAAATTTCATGTTCCGTGTTCCAAATTCCAAATTCAGTATTCCAAATTCAATATTCCGAATTCCAAGTTCCATGTTCTAAATTCCATATTCCGTGTTCCAAATTCTGTATTCCAAATTCCGTGTTCCGAATTCCGTGTTCCGAATTCCGTGTTCCGAATTTTCATGTTCCGAATTCCGTGTTCCGAATTGAGTGTTCCGAATTCCAAATTCCAAATTCCGTATTCCAAATTACAAATTACAAATTCTGTATTCCATATTCCAAATTCCGTGTTCCGAATTCCGTGTTCCGAATTCCGTGTTCTGAATTCCGTGTTCCAAATTCCAAATTCCAAATTCCGTGTTCTGAATTCCAAATTACGAGTTCCGTATTCCATATTCCAAATTCCGTGTTCCGAATTCCGTGTTTGATTTCTGTGTTCCAAATTCTGTATTCCAAATTTCATGTTCCGTGTTCCAAATTCAGTATTCCAAATTCCGTATTCCGAATTCCAAGTTCCATGTTCTAAATTCCTTATTCCAAATTTCTTGTTCCAAATTCCATATTCCAATTTCCGAATTCCGTGTTCCAAATTCCGTGTTCTAAATTCCGTGTTCCAAATTCTGTGTTCCAAATTCCATATTCCATGTTCCGAATTCCAAATTCCGAATTCCGTGTTCCGAATTTGAAATTCTGAATTCCTTATTCCAAATTCCCTGTTCTGAATTTCAAATTCCGAATTCTAAATTCCATGTTCTGAATTTCAAATTCCGAATTCCAAATTCCGTATTTCAAATTCCATGTTCCGAATTCCAAATTCCGTATTCCAAATTCCATGTTCTGAATTCCAAATTTTGTGTTCTGAATTCCAAATTCCTTATTCCAAATTCCCTGTTCCGAATTTCAAATTATGAATTCCAAATTCCGTATTTCAAATACCAAATTCCGTGTTCCGAATTCCGTGTTCCGATTTCTGTGTTCCAAATTCCGTGTTCCGATTTCCGTGTTCCTAATTCCGTGTTCCGAGTTCCAAATTCCGCATTCAGAGTTCCAAATTCCGTGTTCCGAGTTCCAAATTCCGTGTTCCGAATTCCGTTTTCCAAATTCCGTGTTCCAAATTCCGTGTTCCGAGTTCCAAATTCCGCGTTCAGAGTTCCAAATTCCGTGTTCCGAGTTCCAAATTCCGTATTCCAAATTCCATGTTCCGAATTCCAAATTCTGAATTCCTTATTCCAAATTCCCTGTTCTGAATTTCAAATTCCGAATTCCAAATTCCATATTCCAAATTCCGTGTTCCGAATTCCGTGTTCCAAATTCCGTGTTCTGAATTCCAAATTCCAAATTACAAATTACAAATTCCGTATTCCATATTCCAAATTCCGTGTTCCGAATTCCGTGTTTGATTTCTGTGTTCCAAATTCTGTATTCCAAATTTCATGTTCCGTGTTCCAAATTCCAAATTCAGTATTCCAAATTCAATATTCCGAATTCCAAGTTCCATGTTCTAAATTCCATATTCAGTGTTCCAAATTCTGTATTCCAAATTCCGTGTTCCGAATTCCGTGTTCCGAATTCCGTGTTCCGAATTTTCATGTTCCGAATTCCGTGTTCCGAATTCCGTGTTCCGAATTCCAAATTCCAAATTCCGTATTCCAAATTACAAATTACAAATTCTGTATTCCATATTCCAAATTCAGTGTTCCGAATTCCGTGTTCCGAATTCCGTGTTCTGAATTCCGTGTTCTGAATTCCGTGTTCCAAATTCCAAATTCCAAATTCCGTGTTCTGAATTCCAAATTACCAGTTCCGTATTCCATATTCCAAATTCCGTGTTCCGAATTCCGTGTTTGATTTCTGTGTTCCAAATTCTGTATTCCAAATTTCATGTTCCGTGTTCCAAATTCAGTATTCCAAATTCCGTATTCCGAATTCCAAGTTCCATGTTCTAAATTCCTTATTCCAAATTTCTTGTTCCAAATTCCATATTCCAATTTCCGAATTCCGTGTTCCAAATTCCGTGTTCTAAATTCCGTGTTCCAAATTCTGTGTTCCAAATTCCATATTCCATGTTCCGAATTCCAAATTCCGAATTCCGTGTTCCGAATTTGAAATTCTGAATTCCTTATTCCAAATTCCCTGTTCTGAATTCCATATTCCAAATTCAGTGATCCAAATTCAGTGTTCCAAATTCAGTGTTCCAAATTCCGTGTTCCAAATTCCGTGTTCCGAATTCCAAATTCCGTGTTCCGAATTCTGTGTTCCGATTTCCGTGTTCTGAATTCCGTGTTCCGAATTCCAAATTCCGTATTCCAAATTCCAAATGACAAATTCCGTATTCCATATTCCAAATTCCGTGTTCCGAATTCCGTGTTTGATTTCTGTGTTCCAAATTCTGTATTCAAAATTTCATGTTTCGTGTTCCAAATTCCAAATTCAGTATTCCAAATTCCAAGTTCCGAATTCCAAGTTCCATATTCTGTGTTCCAAATTCCGTATTCCAAATTCCGTGTTCCGAATTCCGTGTTACAAATTCCGTGTTCCGAATTCCGTGTTCCGAATTCCAAATTCCAAATTCTGTATTCCCAATTCCAAATTCTGTGTTCCGAATTCCGTGTTCCGTGTTCCGAATTCCAAATTCCGTATTCCAAATTCCAAATTCCAAATTCCGTATTCCATATTCCAAATTCCATGTACCGAATTCCGTGTTCTGAATTCTGTGTTCCGAATTCCGTGTTCCGAATTTTCATGTTCCGAATTCCGTGTTCCGAATTCCGTGTTCCGAATTCCAAATTCCAAATTCCGTATTCCAAATTACAAATTACAAATTCTGTATTCCATATTCCAAATTCCGTGTTCCGAATTCCGTGTTCCGAATTCCGTGTTCTGAATTCCATGTTCCAAATTCCAAATTCCAAATTCCGTGTTCTGAATTCCAAATTACCAGTTCCGTATTCCATATTCCAAATTCCGTGTTCCGAATTCCGTGTTTGATTTCTGTGTTCCAAATTCTGTATTCCAAATTTCATGTTCCGTGTTCCAAATTCAGTATTCCAAATTCCGTATTCCGAATTCCAAGTTCCATGTTCTAAATTCCTTATTCCAAATTTCTTGTTCCAAATTCCATATTCCAATTTCCGAATTCCGTGTTCCAAATTCCGTGTTCTAAATTCCGTGTTCCAAATTCTGTGTTCCAAATTCCATATTCCATGTTCCGAATTCCAAATTCCGAATTCCGTGTTCCGAATTTGAAATTCTGAATTCCTTATTCCAAATTCCCTGTTCTGAATTCCATATTCCAAATTCAGTGATCCAAATTCAGTGTTCCAAATTCAGTGTTCCAAATTCCGTGTTCCAAATTCCGTGTTCCGAATTCCAAATTCCGTGTTCCGAATTCTGTGTTCCGATTTCCGTGTTCCGAATTCCGTGTTCCGAATTCCAAATTCCGTATTCCAAATTCCAAATGACAAATTCCGTATTCCATATTCCAAATTCCGTGTTCCGAATTCCATGTTTGATTTCTGTGTTCCAAATTCTGTATTCCAAATTTCATGTTTCGTGTTCCAAATTCCAAATTCAGTATTCCAAATTCCAAGTTCCGAATTCCAAGTTCCATATTCCGTGTTCCAAATTCCGTATTCCAAATTCCGTGTTCCGAATTCCGTGTTCCAAATTCCGTGTTCCGAATTCCGTGTTCCGAATTCCAAATTCCAAATTCTGTATTCCCAATTCCAAATTCTGTGTTCCGAATTCCGTGTTCCGTGTTCCGAATTCCAAATTCCGTATTCCAAATTCCAAATTCCAAATTCCGTATTCCATATTCCAAATTCCATGTACCGAATTCCGTGTTCTGAATTCTGTGTTCCGAATTCCGTGTTCCGAATTCCAAATTCCAAATTCCGTATTCCAAATTCCGTATTCCATATTCCAAATTCCGTGTTCCGAATTCCGTGTTTGATTTCTGTGTTCCAAATTCTGTATTCCAAATTTCATGTTCCGTGTTCCAAATTCCAAATTCAGTATTCCATATTCTGTGTTCCAAATTCCGTATTCCAAATTCCGTGTTCCGAATTCCGTGATCCAAATTCTGTGTTCCGAATTCCGTGTTCCGAATTCCAAATTCCAAATTCCGTATTCCAAATTCCAAATTCCAAATTCCAAATTCCGTATTCCATATTCCAAATTCCATGTACCGAATTCCGTGTTCTGAATTCTGTGCTCCGAATTCCGTGTTCCGAATTCCAAATTCCAAATTCCGTATTCCAAATTCCGTATTCCATATTCCAAATTCCGTGTTCCGAATTCCGTGTTTGATTTCTGTGTTCCAAATTCTGTATTCCAAATTTCATGTTCCGTGTTCCAAATTCCAAATTCAGTATTCCAAATTCCGTATTCCGAATTCCAAGTTCCATGTTCTAAATTCCATATTCCGTGTTCCAAATTCCGTATTCCAAATTCCGTATTCCGAATTCCAAGTTCCATATTCCGTGTTCCAAATTCCGTATTCCAAATTCCGTGTTCCGAATTCCGTGTTCCAAATTCCGTGTTCCGAATTCCGTGTTCCGAATTCCAAATTCCAAATTCTGTATTCCCAATTCCAAATTCTGTGTTCCGAATTCCGTGTTCCGTGTTCCGAATTCCAAATTCCGTATTCCAAATTCCAAATTCCAAATTCCGTATTCCGAATTCCAAGTTCCATATTCCGTGTTCCAAATTCCGTATTCCAAATTCCGTGTTCCGAATTCCGTGTTCCAAATTCCGTGTTCCGAATTCCGTGTTCCGAATTCCAAATTCCAAATTCTGTATTCCCAATTCCAAATTCTGTGTTCCGAATTCCGTGTTCCGTGTTCCGAATTCCAAATTCCGTATTCCAAATTCCAAATTCCAAATTCCGTATTCCATATTCCAAATTCCGTGTTCCGAATTCTGTGTTTGATTTCTGTGTTCCAAATTCTGTATTCCAAATTTCATGTTCCGTGTTCCAAATTCCAAATTCAGTATTCCATATTCCATATTCCGTGTTCCAAATTCCGTATTCCAAATTCCGTGTTCCAAATTCCGTGTTCCGAATTTAAATTACGAATAATTCCGTATTTCAAATACCAAATTCCGTGTTCCAAATTCAGTGTTCCAAATTCCGTGTTCCAAATTCTGTGTTCCGAATTCCAAATTCCGTGTTCTGAATTCCGTGTTCCAAATTCCGTGTTCCGAATTCCGTGTTTTGAATTCCGTGTTCCGAATTCCATGTTCCAAATTCCACGTTCCGAATTCCAAATTCTGAATTCCTTATTCCAAATTCCCTGTTCTGAATTTCAAATTCCGAATTCCAAATTCCGTATTTCAAATTCCATGTTCCGAATTCGAAATTCCGTATTCCAAATTCCATGTTCTGAATTCCAAATTTTGTGTATTGAACTCCAAATTCCGTGTTCTGAATTCCTTATTTTAAATTCCGAGTTCCAAATTTCAAATTCCGTGTTCTGAATTCCAAATTCCGTGTTCCGAATTCCAAATTCCGTGATTCGAATTCCAAATTCAGTGTTCCAAATTCCAAATTCCGTGTTCCGAATTCCAAATTCCGTGTTCCGAATTTCAAATTCCAAATTCCGTATTCCATATTCCAAATTCCGTGTTCCGAACTCCGTGTTTGATTTCTGTGTTCCAAATTCTGTATTCCAAATTTCATGTTCCGTGTTCCAAATTCAGTATTTCAAATTCCGTATTCCGAATTCCAAGTTCCATGTTCTAAATTCCTTATTCCAAATATCTTGTTCCAAATTCTATATTCCAATTTCCGAATTCCGTGTTCCGAATTCCGTGTTCCAAATTCCGTGTTCCAAATTCCGTGTTCCAAATTCTGTGTTCCAAATTCCGAATTTCCGTGTTCCGAATTCCAAATTCCGAATTCCGTGTTCCGAATTCCGTGTTCCGAATTCCGTGTTCCGAATTCCAAATTCAGTATTCCAAGTTCCGTGTTCCAAATTCCATATTCCATGTTCCAAATTCCATATTCCAAATTCCATATTCCAAATTCCGTGTTCCGAATTTGAAATTCTGAATTCCTTATTCCAAATTCCCTGTTCTGAATTTCAAATTCCGAATTCCAAATTCCGTGTTCCGATTTCCGTGTTCCTAATTCCGTGTTCCGAGTTCCAAATTCCGCATTCAGAGTTCCAAATTCCATGTTCCGAGTTCCAAATTCCGTGTTCCGAATTCTGTTTTCCAAATTCCGTGTTCCGTGTTCCAAATTCCGTGTTCCGAGTTCCAAATTCCGCATTCAGAGTTCCAAATTCCGTGTTCCGAGTTCCAAATTCCGTATTCCAAATTCCGTGTTCCAAATTCCAAATTCTGAATTCCTTATTCCAAATTCCCTGTTCTGAATTTCAAATTCCGAATTCCAAATTCCATATTCCAAATTCCGTGTTCCGAATTCCGTGTTCCGAATTCCGTGTTCCGAATTCCAAATTCCAAATTCCGCATTCCAAATTCCAAATTCCAAATTCCGTATTCCATATTCCGTGTTCCGAATTCCGTGTTTGATTTCTGTGTTCCAAATTCTGTATTCCAAATTTCATGTTCCGTGTTCCAAATTCCAAATTCAGTATTCCAAATTCCGTATTCCGAATTCCAAGTTCCATGTTCTAAATTCCATATTCCGTGTTCCAAATTCCGTATTCCAAATTCCGTGTTCCGAATTCTGTGTTCCGAATTCCGTGTTCCGAATTTTCATGTTCCGAATTCCGTGTTCCGAATTCCGTGTTCCGAATTCCAAATTACGTATTCCAAATTACAAATTACGTATTCCGTATTCCATATTCCAAATTCCGTGTTCCGAATTCCAAATTCCAAATTCCGTATTCCAAATTACAAATTACAAATTCCGTATTCCATATTCCAAATTCTGTGTTCCGAATTCCGTGTTTGATTTCTGTGTTCCAAATTCTGTATTCCAAATTTCATGTTTCGTGTTCCAAATTCTAAATTCAGTATTCCAAATTCCGTATTCCGAATTCCAAGTTCCATGTTCTAAATTCCAAATTCCGTGTTCCGAATTCCGTGTTCCGAATTCCAAATTCCAAATTCCGTATTCCAAATTCCGTATTCCATATTCCAAATTCCGTGTTCCGAATTCCGTGTTTGATTTCTGTGTTCCAAATTCTGTATTCCAAATTTCATGTTCCGTGTTCCAAATTCCAAATTCAGTATTCCAAATTCGTGTTCCGAATTCCAAATTCCAAATTCCGTATTCCAAATTACAAATTACAAATTCCGTATTCCATATTCCAAATTCTGTGTTCCGAATTCCGTGTTTGATTTCTGTGTTCCAAATTCTGTAATCCAAATTTCATGTTCCGTGTTCCAAATTCCAAATTCAGTATTCCAAATTCTGTATTCCGAATTCCAAGTTCCATGTTCTAAATTCCTTATTCCAAATATCTTGTTCCAAATTCTATATTCCGTGTTCCGAATTCCAATTTCCGAATTCCGTGTTCCAAATTCCGTGTTCCAAATTCCGTGTTCCAAATTCTGTGTTCCAAATTCCGTATTCCATGTTCCGAATTCCAAATTCCGAATTCCATGTTCCGAATTTGAAATTCTGAATTCCTTATTCCAAATTCCCTGTTCTGAATTTCAAATTCCGAATTCTAAATTCCATGTTCTGAATTTCAAATTCCGAATTCCAAATTCCGTATTTCAAATTCCATGTTCCGAATTCCAAATTCCGTATTCCAAATTCCATGTTCTGAATTCCAAATTTCGTGTTCTGAATTCCAAATTCCTTATTCCAAATTCCCTGTTCCGAATTTCAAATTACGAATTCCAAATTCCGTATTTCAAATACCAAATTCCGTGTTCCGAATTCCGTGTTCCGATTTCTGTGTTCCAAATTCCGTGTTCCGATTTCTGTGTTCCAAATTCCGTGTTCCGATTTCCGTGTTCCTAATTCCGTGTTCCGAGTTCCAAATTCCGCATTCAGAGTTCCAAATTCCGTGTTCCGAGTTCCAAATTCCGTGTTCCGAATTCCGTTTTCCAAATTCCGTGTTCCGTGTTCCAAATTCCGTGTTCCGAGTTTCAAATTCCGCGTTCAGAGTTCCAAATTCCGTGTTCCGAGTTCCAAATTCCGTATTCCAAATTCCGTGTTCCGAATTCCAAATTCTGAATTCCTTATTCCAAATTCCCTGTTCTGAATTTCAAATTCCGAATTCCAAATTCCATATTCCAAATTCCGTGTTCCGAATTCCGTGTTCCGAATTCCGTGTTCTGAATTCCAAATTACAAATTACAAATTACAAATTCCGTATTCCATATTCCAAATTCCGTGTTCCGAATTCCGTGTTTGATTTCTGTGTTCCAAATTCTGTATTCAAAATTTCATGTTCCGTGTTCCAAATTCCAAATTCAGTATTCCAAATTCAATATTCCGAATTCCAAGTTCCATGTTCTAAATTCCATATTCGAGAGAAAGAAAACCAACGATTGCAGGATTGTAAATGTTGACAGTCACCACATCCCTAATTGTATGAAAAACTGGAAGAACCCCCTTGGGAGGTGGGACTTTAAAAGTGACTGACAACACTCAGAGGTATATTGAAAAATATGAATTTAATCAACGAGTATAAAGACATAATTACAAAGACAGTTTCTTATTAAAATACATGAATTAAATACAGATTCACAAAAACTGTTTGTATTCAAAAAAGAAAGAAAGAACATAACGTTTTGTAGTCCGACCCGACAGCTGTTTCGGTTACCCTTCTTCGGGGGATTTGTGGACATTAAAATCGGGAGTTGTCTATAAAAAGACAGATTCCATTAAATACATGATGCTATTGTGTATATATATGCATAAAATTGTTTATACAAATAGATAAAACGTCACACATGTATATGAAAATAAGTAAATAATAATTTTTGCTTACAAATATTTCCAAAAGTAGTTTGATATTCCATGCGAGAATAGGGCACGTGTGTCGCCGTGTATATGGAGCGAGAGAGAAAAAAGAAACGCACCACAGAAAAAGGCTGGAGCAGGGTCCAAAAATAAACTTTCATACGAAGGTCCCCAAATGGTGACAGACGATGGAGCTAGAAAAGACTCTAAATAAAGAGTCTAGGTTTCTGCAAAACATATATGGACAGCCCTTAGTATTAATTAATATCATCATTTATTGGAGCTTAAGCCAAAAAGATGTAGCAAATTATCCTCAAAAACCTACCAGTAAACCTTCATTTCGAGTAGACAAGAAGAAAAACAGCAACTCCTATCAATTCAAGAAAGAATCTCTCTCATATCTGAGAGATTGCATAAATTATGCATTCCTCTGGCAGTAGAGTGAGTTGTATGAAGTGTGGCTATCTTCTAATTGTTGAGGGAAATACTGTAAAAAGAAAGAGAAACAAAAAGGAGGGTAAAGGTGCAAATAAGCACCATTGGCAACCACTTAAATAAGAGGATAGTGATGTCCTAAATACCTAAAAGAGTCTAACCATATGAATGAGAGTATATACCTGTGTAGCTCCTCCAGACTGTAAACTGGTACCGTGTCCTGTGCCCGTGCAAATCTCCGTTTGGTGAGATGGGCTTTAAATGGCGTCTTGATAAGCCGCCACAGCTGTGTGAGCGGACGGCGCAGGAAGCCGGCGTGTGGTGACGTCAATACGCATGGCGTCGCTTGAGTGTAAAACACTCTAAAGCGAAACCAAAAGAGCCGCGAGCGGAAGTGTATGTCCGCATAGAAACGCCGACACCGGAAACACCTAACATGGTCAACGTCCAGAGACTGCAACAGGACGCAGATGGTGTATTCCATCTATAGAGCCTCAGATCTAAAACTGTCATAGTCAAATAAAACAAAAAGAATAGGTGGGAAAAGTAATCCCTTAAAACAGGCACAGGATCATGTTACCTAAAGAGGGACCCCCCGCACATTAAATGCCAAGCGCGGTCTCAATACGACAGCAATCGGCAGATAAGTAGCGCCGACGCATGTGTGCAAAAAAGAAATTATTTTGCATCAAAAAAGGGGGGAAAAAATTGTAACAAGAGGCCAAAATGAATTGGTCATCCAGACAATTAACCCCCTACGTGCGTCGTGCAGAAAGCAATGGACCCCGCAGGCCCAACACAAAAGACACACATCAACCCATAACGCATACAATATCGAAAAAATATACCATATAACATATATCATACTAAACATACTCAAAACTTTGATGTATAGCAATAATCATAATAATGATGAATATATACTCTCTTCTATTCTTCCCAACCACCAGAGGAGAAACCCTCCAAAAAGGGACGATAACTAATATGTTCATTTAACCCGGGTGGCAGGGTGGCATTCAGAGTAAAAATCCATTTTGTTTCTCTCTGCAAGAGAGTTCTATTCCAGTCTCCTCCTCTATTATTTGGATGGATCCTATCCAAGATTAAAAATGTTATTCTTGGAATTTTACTGTTATGAATATCTCTAATATGTCGTCCTAGGGGGAGATCTGGGTCACATTTTTTCATACAGGTGATGTGTCTAGCCGCTCTTTTAAAGAATGGCTGTTTAGTTTTGCCAATGTAGAAAGAACCACATTGGCATGAGAGCAAATATACAACTCCTTCCGTTTTGCAGTTGGCATAGTGAATTGCCTTGAAGACTTTTCCATTGGGTAGTATTGCTTTGTTGTCAATATTCATATACTGACATAAATTGCAGCCGCCACATCGATATGTACCTGGTCGCCTACAAGGATCAACACGGAATTCACCTGTGTACTCACTCTGTATTAAATTGTCCCTTATTGAATTTGCTCTACGGTAGGTGATTAGAGGTTTAGCTGGCACAAATGGAGCCAATGATGGATCAATTTTTAAAAGATGCCAATATTTGGAAATGATCCTCCTAATCTGATCACTCTGTTGAATTTGGTAATGATACGTACATCATTTGGATAAGATTTATCGAGCCTATTGATCAGTTCTTTTTTTGTCAAGAGTTGGTCTCTAGATTTAAGAGTAGCCCTTCTGAATGATTTTTTGAGACTACTGAGGGAATATCCTCGTATCAGAAGGCGATCTCTTAAGGCATTTGCCTCTCTCTGAAAGATAGCATCACTTGTGCAGTTCCTGCATAGTCGCAAATATTGCCCAAATGGTATTGATCTCACAAGAGGTGCCGGGTGTGCACTTTCGGCATGAAGTATGGAATTGCACGCCGTATCTTTGCGATACAAAGCACTTGATAATTTACCATTCGTGTCCTTCAGTATAGTAATGTCTAAAAAGTTGATAGACACGTCACTGTAGGTCATGGTAAATTTTAAATTGTAAGAGTTGTCATTCATAGCATCTAGGCATGACAACAACAATTCCGGAGTGCCTACCCACACAATGAAGATATCGTCAATGTAACGACTCCAGTTGACAATCGATTCAGTAAGTGGTAAAAGTGTTTCTTCAGATAAGAAATTTTGCTCCCACTCCCCCAGGTACAAATTAGCGTAAGAAGGGGCACAACAAGTCCCCATAGCAACGCCTTGTACCTGGAGGTAGTGGGACCCATCAAAAGAAAATGCATTACAAGTAAGAATATGCTCAAGTGCAGAGAGCAAAAATCGATCAAAAGCACGATTGTCCCGATGGGACTGGGACAAAATATGTCTGATAACCCCAATGCCCCGCTGGTGGGGGATGGAGCTGTAGAGAGCTTCTACATCAACAGCCACCAGCAGGGCATTGGGGGGTACCGACATCTCATCCAATTGATTTAGTAGATGCATAGTATCTTTAACGAAGGAGGGTAGATTATTTACATATGGACGAATTTGTTCGTCAATAAACTTGCTTAAATTTTCGGTAATACTACCACATCCTGAGACAATGGGGCGACCTGGGGGCAGAGTTTTATTCTTATGTACCTTAGGGAGACTATAAAAAGTCGGAATTCTAGGGTGAAGAGTTCTAATAAAGTTCCAAGTTTGAAGATTGATGGTTTTATTGGTATATGCCTCATCAATCAACAAATAAAATGTATTGTTGAACTTAGTAATTTGAGTTTTGGAGATGCGTTTGTACCAATCGTTGTTATTAAGAATTTTTAAACACATTTCTCTATATTGGAGATTCTCCATAATTACAATGTTGCCCCCTTTGTCTGCTGATTTTATTGTTAATTGATTTTGTTTAATTAAATTCTTTAGGGCCAATTTTTCTCCTTCCGTCAAATTGGATGGAATTTTGTGATTCAAATGAAGTTTGTTAATATCTCTAGTTGTCATGGACAAAAATGCGCCCAAGTTGACATTAGTACCAATAGCTGGAAACTTGTCAGATTTCTTCTTTAATAACGATTGGATCTTAGGTAAAATGACCTTTTTCGTAGTCACAGATGGTACATCCCCCTTCAATAGGCTCTCTAGATCTATATTGTCAATAAGGTCAAAGCCACCCTGATCCATGGACAGATCTACAAGAATTTGTACATCTTGTTCATGTTGAGCTGCAATTTTATCTCCCTCTATAGTCGAAACTGCTGTTTTTGTATACATACTTTTCAACAATAAAGTCCTTGAAAATAGCTGTAGATCTTTAATTATTTCAAATTTGTCTAAGTCGGAGCTTGGGCAAAAATTTAAACCCCGAGATAGGACCGATCTCTCATCCTCTGATAGTACATAGTCCGACAAATTAATAATGTTTAGCCTGTCACCAATGGCTTCATGGTTATCCAGCTATGATAACATATTGGATGAACCAATGCTCATCCCTGCCATAGGCTCAGTCATATTTGATACATTAATTAAAGGAAAAAGAGTACCTGGTGTTGATTGTTCAACTCGTGGTCCCAACACCTTGGTATTCAGAGTCTCATTCTGAGCAGGGATGGGCATTGCTTCCACCATGCGTTTTTTAGTATGTTCCTTATTTGGTGATTTCCATTTATTCTTCAGTGGTTTTCTTTTGTCTGAAATTGAGCGTTGTGAAGATGAAGAAAGAGAAGAATTAAGTGAAACATTGGATCCCCTATCGGCGACTGCACCCTTCATTTTGTTAAATCTAGGGCGTGAGCGAGGGTTATTATTTCTTTGCCAGTGATATGCTTTTGATTCTTTGAAGGCTATTTTATCCCTCCAGAATTTCTGTTCCTTGGCGGGCAATACATTGCCGGCCAGGAGGTCAAGATGAATTTTAATGCCTTCTTCTAAAGTTTTATAATTGTCTAAATTTACACACGGTTTTAATTGTGTATATATATTATCAATATCTGTATTCAATATCAAGATCCTTTTAGAATACTCTTCCATTAAAAGTTTCATCATGATTAAGCTACATTGTTGCAAATTCTTTTCCCATTGTTTCTTGAATGTATCGTCAATGTTGTCAAAGGTAGGAAAAATCTGAATGCGCAAACCTAACGGGTTCAGATCTTCCCTAATATATTGTTCAAAGCCCTCAATATGCCATAGTAGTTGAGCCTTTTTTTCCACCAATTTAGACAACTGGGAGAAAAGAGCCGACATTTCGGAAGTCTGAGCTTCCTTTTTAGCTTGCTCTCTATATCTGGACATATGTCCCTCAAAATCCCTGGATTTGAACATGCTAGTTCCCTAACAGTGAATATGTTCAATATGATAAAAAAAAAAAAAAAAAAAAGGGGGGGGAAATTTTAGTACAGTAAACAAAACATAAATACATACAATGCATATAATAACAAAATATAAATTAGCACATTCCTCTCATTTGAATATGAGTCATTGTATAACTATTAGTGCAAAAGTGCAACAATGCTGCAATTGTTGGAAAAAAAAAAGATTGGGGGTTTGGGTATTTGCTACCCTATGATATACGAGAGAAAGAAAACCAACGATTGCAGGATTGTAAATGTTGACAGTCACCACATCCCTAATTGTATGAAAAACTGGAAGAACCCCCTTGGGAGGTGGGATTTTAAAAGTGACTGACAACACTCAGAGGTATATTGAAAAATATGAATTTAATCAACGAGTATAAAGACATAATTACAAAGACAGTTTCTTATTAAAATACATGAATTAAATACAGATTCACAAAAAACTGTTTGTATTCAAAAAAGAAAGAAAGAACATAACGTTTTGTAGTCCGACCCGACAGCTGTTTCGGTTACCCTTCTTCGGGGGATTTGTGGACATTAAAATCGGGAGTTGTCTATAAAAAGACAGATGCCATTAAATACATGATGCTATTGTGTATATATATGCATAAAATTGTTTATACAAATAGATAAATCTCTCTCGCTCCATATACACGGCGACACACGTGCCCTATTCTCGCATGGAATATCAAACTACTTTTGGAAATATTTGTAAGCAAAAATTATTATTTACTTATTTTCATATACATGTGTGACGTTTTATCTATTTGTATAAACAATTTTATGCATATATATACACAATAGCATCATGTATTTAATGGAATCTGTCTTTTTATAGACAACTCCCGATTTTAATGTCCACAAATCCCCCGAAGAAGGGTAACCGAAACAGCTGTCGGGTCGGACTACAAAACGTTATGTTCTTTCTTTCTTTTTTGAATACAAACAGTTTTTTGTGAATCTGTATTTAATTCATGTATTTTAATAAGAAACTGTCTTTGTAATTATGTCTTTATACTCGTTGATTAAATTCATATTTCTAAATTCCATATTCTGTGTTCCAAATTGCGTATTCCAAATTCCGTGTTCCGAATTCCGTGTTCCGAATTCCGTGTTCCGAATTTTCATGTTCCGAATTCCGTGTGCCGAATTCCGTGTTCCGAATTCCAAATTCCAAATTCCGTATTCCAAATTACAAATTACAAATTCTGTATTCCATATTCCAAATTCCGTGTTCCGAATTCCGTGTTCCGAATTCCGTGTTCTGAATTCCGTGTTCCAAATTCCAAATTCCAAATTCCGTGTTCTGAATTCCAAATTACGAGTTCCGTATTCCATATTCCAAATTCCGTGTTCCGAATTCCGTGTTTGATTTCTGTGTTCCAAATTCTGTATTCCAAATTTCATGTTCCGTGTTCCAAATTCAGTATTCCAAATTCCGTATTCCGAATTCCAAGTTCCATGTTCTAAATTCCTTATTCCAAATTTCTTGTTCCAAATTCCATATTCCAATTTCCGAATTCCGTGTTCCAAATTCCGTGTTCTAAATTCCGTGTTCCAAATTCTGTGTTCCAAATTCCATATTCCATGTTCCGAATTCCAAATTCCGAATTCCGTGTTCCGAATTTGAAATTCTGAATTCCTTATTCCAAATTCCCTGTTCTGAATTTCAAATTCCGAATTCTAAATTCCCTGTTCTGAATTTCAAATTCCGAATTCCAAATTCCATATTTCAAATTCCATGTTCCGAATTCCAAATTCCGTATTCCAAATTCCAAATTCCATATTCCGAATTCCGTGTTCCGAATTCCAAATTCCGTGTTCTGAATTCCATATTCCAAATTCAGTGATCCAAATTCAGTGTTCCAAATTCAGTGTTCCAAATTCCGTGTTCCAAATTCCGTGTTCCGAATTCCAAATTCCGTGTTCCGAATTCCATGTTCCGATTTCCGTGTTCCGAATTCCGTGTTCCGAATTCCAAATTCCGTATTCCAAATTCCAAATGACAAATTCCGTATTCCATATTCCAAATTCCGTGTTCCGAATTCCGTGTTTGATTTCTGTGTTCCAAATTCTGTATTCCAAATTTCATGTTCCATGTTCCAAATTCCAAATTCAGTATTCCACATTCCATATTCCGTGTTCTAAATTCCGTATTCCAAATTCCGTGTTCCGAATTCCGTGATCCGAATTCCGTGTTCCGAATTCCGTGTTCCGAATTCCAAATTCCAAATTCCATATTCCAAATTCCAAATTCCAAATTCCGTATTCCATATTCCAAATTCCGTGTTCCAAATTCCGTGTTCCGAATTCCGTGTTCCGAATTCCGTGTTCCGAATTCCAAATTCCAAATTCCGTATTCCAAATTCCGTATTCCATATTCCAAATTCCGTGTTCCGAATTCCGTGTTTGATTTCTGTGTTCCAAATTCTGTATTCCAAATTTCATGTTCCGTGTTCCAAATTCCAAATTCAGTATTCCAAATTCCGTATTCCGAATTCCAAGTTCCATGTTCTAAATTCCATATTCCGTCTTCCAAATTCTGTATTCCGAATTCCGTGTTCCGAATTCCGTGTTCCGAATTCCAAATTCCAAATTCCGTATTCCAAATTCCAAATTACAAATTCCGTATTCCATATTCCAAATTCTGTGTTCCGAATTCCGTGTTTGATTTCTGTGTTCCAAATTCTGTATTCCAAATTTCATGTTCCGTGTTCCAAATTCCAAATTCAGTATTCCAAATTCTGTATTCCGAATTCCAAGTTCCATGTTCTAAATTCCTTATTCCAAATATCTTGTTCCAAATTCTATATTCCGTGTTCCGAATTCCAATTTCCGAATTCCGTGTTCCAAATTCCGTGTTCCAAATTCCGTGTTCCAAATTCTGTGTTCCAAATTCCGTATTCCATGTTCCGAATTCCAAATTCCGAATTCCATGTTCCGAATTTGAAATTCTGAATTCCTTATTCCAAATTCCCTGTTCTGAATTTCAAATTCCGAATTCTAAATTCCATGTTCTGAATTTCAAATTCCGAATTCCAAATTCCGTATTTCAAATTCCATGTTCCGAATTCCAAATTCCGTATTCCAAATTCCATGTTCTGAATTCCAAATTTAGTGTTCTGAGTTCCAAATTCCTTATTCCAAATTCCCTGTTCCGAATTTCAAATTATGAATTCCAAATTCCGTATTTCAAATACCAAATTCCGTGTTCCGAATTCCGTGTTCCGATTTCTGTGTTCCAAATTCCGTGTTCCGATTTCCGTGTTCCTAATTCCGTGTTCCGAGTTCCAAATTCCGCATTCAGAGTTCCAAATTCCGTGTTCCGAGTTCCAAATTCCGTGTTCCGAATTCCGTTTTCCAAATTCCGTGTTCCGTGTTCCAAATTCCGTGTTCCGAGTTCCAAATTCCGCGTTCAGAGTTCCAAATTCCGTGTTCCGAGTTCCAAATTCCGTATTCCAAATTCCGTGTTCCGAATTCCAAATTCTGAATTCCTTATTCCAAATTCCCTGTTCTGAATTTCAAATTCCGAATTCCAAATTCCATATTCCAAATTCCGTGTTCCGAATTCCGTGTTCCAAATTCCGTGTTCTGAATTCCAAATTCCAAATTCCAAATTACAAATTCCGTATTCCATATTCCAAATTCCGTGTTCCGAATTCCGTGTTTGATTTCTGTGTTCCAAATTCTGTATTCCAAATTTCATGTTCCGTGTTCCAAATTCCAAATTCAGTATTCCAAATTCAATATTCCGAATTCCAAGTTCCATGTTCTAAATTCCATATTCCGTGTTCCAAATTCTGTATTCCAAATTCCGTGTTCCGAATTCCGTGTTCCGAATTCCGTGTTCCGAATTTTCATGTTCCGAATTCCGTGTTCCGAATTGAGTGTTCCGAATTCCAAATTCCAAATTCCGTATTCCAAATTACAAATTACAAATTCTGTATTCCATATTCCAAATTCCGTGTTCCGAATTCCGTGTTCCGAATTCCGTGTTCTGAATTCCGTGTTCCAAATTCCAAATTCCAAATTCCGTGTTCTGAATTCCAAATTACGAGTTCCGTATTCCATATTCCAAATTCCGTGTTCCGAATTCCGTGTTTGATTTCTGTGTTCCAAATTCTGTATTCCAAATTTCATGTTCCGTGTTCCAAATTCAGTATTCCAAATTCCGTATTCCGAATTCCAAGTTCCATGTTCTAAATTCCTTATTCCAAATTTCTTGTTCCAAATTCCATATTCCAATTTCCGAATTCCGTGTTCCAAATTCCGTGTTCTAAATTCCGTGTTCCAAATTCTGTGTTCCAAATTCCATATTCCATGTTCCGAATTCCAAATTCCGAATTCCGTGTTCCGAATTTGAAATTCTGAATTCCTTATTCCAAATTCCCTGTTCTGAATTCCATATTCCAAATTCAGTGATCCAAATTCAGTGTTCCAAATTCAGTGTTCCAAATTCCGTGTTCCAAATTCCGTGTTCCGAATTCCAAATTCCGTGTTCCGAATTCTGTGTTCCGATTTCCGTGTTCCGAATTCCGTGTTCCGAATTCCAAATTCCGTATTCCAAATTCCAAATGACAAATTCCGTATTCCATATTCCAAATTCCGTGTTCCGAATTCCGTGTTTGATTTCTGTGTTCCAAATTCTGTATTCCAAATTTCATGTTTCGTGTTCCAAATTCCAAATTCAGTATTCCAAATTCCAAGTTCCGAATTCCAAGTTCCATATTCCGTGTTCCAAATTCCGTATTCCAAATTCCGTGTTCCGAATTCCGTGTTCCAAATTCCGTGTTCCGAATTCCGTGTTCCGAATTCCAAATTCCAAATTCTGTATTCCCAATTCCAAATTCTGTGTTCTGAATTCCGTGTTCCGTGTTCCGAATTCCAAATTCCGTATCCCAAATTCCAAATTCCGTATTCCATATTCCAAATTCCATGTACCGAATTCCGTGTTCTGAATTCTGTGTTCCGAATTCCGTGTTCCGAATTCCAAATTCCAAATTCCGTATTCCAAATTCCGTATTCCATATTCCAAATTCCGTGTTCCGAATTCCGTGTTTGATTTCTGTGTTCCAAATTCTGTATTCCAAATTTCATGTTCCGTGTTCCAAATTCCAAATTCAGTATTCCATATTCCGTGTTCCAAATTCCGTATTCCAAATTCCGTGTTCCGAATTCCGTGATCCAAATTCTGTGTTCCGAATTCCGTGTTCCGAATTCCAAATTCCAAATTCCGTATTCCAAATTCCAAATTCCAAATTCCAAATTCCAAATTCCAAATTCCGTATTCCATATTCCAAATTCCATGTACCGAATTCCGTGTTCTGAATTCTGTGTTCCGAATTCCGTGTTCCGAATTCCAAATTCCAAATTCCGTATTCCAAATTCCGTATTCCATATTCCAAATTCCGTGTTCCGAATTCCGTGTTTGATTTCTGTGTTCCAAATTCTGTATTCCAAATTTCATGTTCCATGTTCCAAATTCCAAATTCAGTATTCCAAATTCCGTATTCCGAATTCCAAGTTCCATGTTCTAAATTCCATATTCCGTGTTCCAAATTCCGTATTCCAAATTCCGTATTCCGAATTCCAAGTTCCATATTCCGTGTTCCAAATTCCGTATTCCAAATTCCGTGTTCCGAATTCCGTGTTCCAAATTCCGTGTTCCGAATTCCGTGTTCCGAATTCCAAATTCCAAATTCTGTATTCCCAATTCCAAATTCTGTGTTCCGAATTCTGTGTTCCGTGTTCCGAATTCCAAATTCCGTATTCCAAATTCCAAATTCCGTATTCCGAATTCCAAGTTCCATATTCCGTGTTCCAAATTCCGTATTCCAAATTCCGTGTTCCGAATTCCGTGTTCCAAATTCCGTGTTCCGAATTCCGTGTTCCGAATTCCAAATTCCAAATTCCGTATTCCATATTCCAAATTCCGTGTTCCGAATTCTGTGTTTGATTTCTGTGTTCCAAATTCTGTATTCCAAATTTCATGTTCCGTGTTCCAAATTCCAAATTCAGTATTCCATATTCCATATTCCGTGTTCCAAATTCCGTATTCCAAATTCCGTGTTCCAAATTCCGTGTTCCGAATTTAAATTACGAATAATTCCGTATTTCAAATACCAAATTCCGTGTTCCAAATTCAGTGTTCCAAATTCCGTGTTCCAAATTCTGTGTTCCGAATTCCAAATTCCGTGTTCTGAATTCCGTGTTCCAAATTCCGTGTTCCGAATTCCGTGTTCTGAATTCCGTGTTCCGAATTCCATGTTCCAAATTCCACGTTCCGAATTCCAAATTCTGAATTCCTTATTCCAAATTCCCTGTTCTGAATTTCAAATTCCGAATTCCAAATTCCGTATTTCAAATTCCATGTTCCGAATTCGAAATTCCGTATTCCAAATTCCATGTTCTGAATTCCAAATTTCGTGTATTGAACTCCAAATTCCGTGTTCTGAATTCCTTATTTTAAATTCCGAGTTCCAAATTTCAAATTCCGTGTTCTGAATTCCAAATTCCGTGTTCCGAATTCCAAATTCCGTGATTCGAATTCCAAATTCAGTGTTCCAAATTCCAAATTCCGTGTTCCGAATTCCAAATTCCGTGTTCCGAATTTCAAATTCCAAATTCCGTATTCCATATTCCAAATTCCGTGTTCCGAATTCCGTGTTTGATTTCTGTGTTCCAAATTCTGTATTCCAAATTTCATGTTCCGTGTTCCAAATTCAGTATTTCAAATTCCGTATTCCGAATTCCAAGTTCCATGTTCTAAATTCCTTATTCCAAATATCTTGTTCCAAATTCTATATTCCAATTTCCGAATTCCGTGTTCCGAATTCCGTGTTCCAAATTCCGTGTTCCAAATTCCGTGTTCCAAATTCTGTGTTCCAAATTCCGAATTTCCGTGTTCCGAATTCCAAATTCCGAATTCCGTGTTCCGAATTCCGTGTTCCGAATTCCAAATTCAGTATTCCAAGTTCCGTGTTCCAAATTCCATATTCCATGTTCCAAATTCCATATTCCAAATTCCGTGTTCCGAATTTGAAATTCTGAATTCCTTATTCCAAATTCCCTGTTCTGAATTTCAAATTCCGAATTCCAAATTCCGTATTCCAAATTCCAAATTCCATATTCCGAATTCCGTGTTCCGAATTCCAAATTCCGTGTTCTGAATTCCATATTCCAAATTCAGTGATCCAAATTCAGTGTTCCAAATTCAGTGTTCCAAATTCCGTGTTCCAAATTCCGTGTTCCGAATTCCAAATTCCGTGTTCCGAATTCCATGTTCCGATTTCCGTGTTCCGAATTCCGTGTTCCGAATTCCAAATTCCGTATTCCAAATTCCAAATGACAAATTCCGTATTCCATATTCCAAATTCCGTGTTCCGAATTCCGTGTTTGATTTCTGTGTTCCAAATTCTGTATTCCAAATTTCATGTTCCATGTTCCAAATTCCAAATTCAGTATTCCACATTCCATATTCCGTGTTCTAAATTCCGTATTCCAAATTCCGTGTTCCGAATTCCGTGATCCGAATTCCGTGTTCCGAATTCCGTGTTCCGAATTCCAAATTCCAAATTCCATATTCCAAATTCCAAATTCCAAATTCCGTATTCCATATTCCAAATTCCGTGTTCCAAATTCCGTGTTCCGAATTCCGTGTTCCGAATTCCGTGTTCCGAATTCCAAATTCCAAATTCCGTATTCCAAATTCCGTATTCCATATTCCAAATTCCGTGTTCCGAATTCCGTGTTTGATTTCTGTGTTCCAAATTCTGTATTCCAAATTTCATGTTCCGTGTTCCAAATTCCAAATTCAGTATTCCAAATTCCGTATTCCGAATTCCAAGTTCCATGTTCTAAATTCCATATTCCGTCTTCCAAATTCTGTATTCCGAATTCCGTGTTCCGAATTCCAAATTCCAAATTCCGTATTCCAAATTCCAAATTACAAATTCCGTATTCCATATTCCAAATTCTGTGTTCCGAATTCCGTGTTTGATTTCTGTGTTCCAAATTCTGTATTCCAAATTTCATGTTCCGTGTTCCAAATTCCAAATTCAGTATTCCAAATTCTGTATTCCGAATTCCAAGTTCCATGTTCTAAATTCCTTATTCCAAATATCTTGTTCCAAATTCTATATTCCGTGTTCCGAATTCCAATTTCCGAATTCCGTGTTCCAAATTCCGTGTTCCAAATTCCGTGTTCCAAATTCTGTGTTCCAAATTCCGTATTCCATGTTCCGAATTCCAAATTCCGAATTCCATGTTCCGAATTTGAAATTCTGAATTCCTTATTCCAAATTCCCTGTTCTGAATTTCAAATTCCGAATTCTAAATTCCATGTTCTGAATTTCAAATTCCGAATTCCAAATTCCGTATTTCAAATTCCATGTTCCGAATTCCAAATTCCGTATTCCAAATTCCATGTTCTGAATTCCAAATTTAGTGTTCTGAATTCCAAATTCCTTATTCCAAATTCCCTGTTCCGAATTTCAAATTATGAATTCCAAATTCCGTATTTCAAATACCAAATTCCGTGTTCCGAATTCCGTGTTCCGATTTCTGTGTTCCAAATTCCGTGTTCCGATTTCCGTGTTCCTAATTCCGTGTTCCGAGTTCCAAATTCCGCATTCAGAGTTCCAAATTCCGTGTTCCGAGTTCCAAATTCCGTGTTCCGAATTCCGTTTTCCAAATTCCGTGTTCCGTGTTCCAAATTCCGTGTTCCGAGTTCCAAATTCCGCGTTCAGAGTTCCAAATTCCGTGTTCCGAGTTCCAAATTCCGTATTCCAAATTCCGTGTTCCGAATTCCAAATTCTGAATTCCTTATTCCAAATTCCCTGTTCTGAATTTCAAATTCCGAATTCCAAATTCCATATTCCAAATTCCGTGTTCCGAATTCCGTGTTCCAAATTCCGTGTTCTGAATTCCAAATTCCAAATTACAAATTCCGTATTCCATATTCCAAATTCCGTGTTCCGAATTCCGTGTTTGATTTCTGTGTTCCAAATTCTGTATTCCAAATTTCATGTTCCGTGTTCCAAATTCCAAATTCAGTATTCCAAATTCAATATTCCGAATTCCAAGTTCCATGTTCTAAATTCCATATTCCGTGTTCCAAATTCTGTATTCCAAATTCCGTGTTCCGAATTCCGTGTTCCGAATTCCGTGTTCCGAATTTTCATGTTCCGAATTCCGTGTTCCGAATTCCGTGTTCCGAATTCCAAATTCCAAATTCCGTATTCCAAATTACAAATTACAAATTCTGTATTCCATATTCCAAATTCCGTGTTCCGAATTCCGTGTTCCGAATTCCGTGTTCTGAATTCCGTGTTCCAAATTCCAAATTCCAAATTCCGTGTTCTGAATTCCAAATTACGAGTTCCGTATTCCATATTCCAAATTCCGTGTTCCGAATTCCGTGTTTGATTTCTGTGTTCCAAATTCTGTATTCCAAATTTCATGTTCCGTGTTCCAAATTCAGTATTCCAAATTCCGTATTCCGAATTCCAAGTTCCATGTTCTAAATTCCTTATTCCAAATTTCTTGTTCCAAATTCCATATTCCAATTTCCGAATTCCGTGTTCCAAATTCCGTGTTCTAAATTCCGTGTTCCAAATTCTGTGTTCCAAATTCCATATTCCATGTTCCGAATTCCAAATTCCGAATTCCGTGTTCCGAATTTGAAATTCTGAATTCCTTATTCCAAATTCCCTGTTCTGAATTCCATATTCCAAATTCAGTGATCCAAATTCAGTGTTCCAAATTCAGTGTTCCAAATTCCGTGTTCCAAATTCCGTGTTCCGAATTCCAAATTCCGTGTTCCGAATTCTGTGTTCCGATTTCCGTGTTCCGAATTCCGTGTTCCGAATTCCAAATTCCGTATTCCAAATTCCAAATGACAAATTCCGTATTCCATATTCCAAATTCCGTGTTCCGAATTCCGTGTTTGATTTCTGTGTTCCAAATTCTGTATTCCAAATTTCATGTTTCGTGTTCCAAATTCCAAATTCAGTATTCCAAATTCCAAGTTCCGAATTCCAAGTTCCATATTCCGTGTTCCAAATTCCGTATTCCAAATTCCGTGTTCCGAATTCCGTGTTCCAAATTCCGTGTTCCGAATTCCGTGTTCCGAATTCCAAATTCCAAATTCTGTATTCCCAATTCCAAATTCTGTGTTCTGAATTCCGTGTTCCGTGTTCCGAATTCCAAATTCCGTATCCCAAATTCCAAATTCCAAATTCCGTATTCCATATTCCAAATTCCATGTACCGAATTCCGTGTTCTGAATTCTGTGTTCCGAATTCCGTGTTCCGAATTCCAAATTCCAAATTCCGTATTCCAAATTCCGTATTCCATATTCCAAATTCCGTGTTCCGAATTCCGTGTTTGATTTCTGTGTTCCAAATCCTGTATTCCAAATTTCATGTTCCGTGTTCCAAATTCCAAATTCAGTATTCCATATTCCGTGTTCCAAATTCCGTATTCCAAATTCCGTGTTCCGAATTCCGTGATCCAAATTCTGTGTTCCGAATTCCGTGTTCCGAATTCCAAATTCCAAATTCCGTATTCCAAATTCCAAATTCCAAATTCCAAATTCCAAATTCCGTATTCCATATTCCAAATTCCATGTACCGAATTCCGTGTTCTGAATTCTGTGTTCCGAATTCCGTGTTCCGAATTCCAAATTCCAAATTCCGTATTCCAAATTCCGTATTCCATATTCCAAATTCCGTGTTCCGAATTCCGTGTTTGATTTCTGTGTTCCAAATTCTGTATTCCAAATTTCATGTTCCGTGTTCCAAATTCCAAATTCAGTATTCCAAATTCCGTATTCCGAATTCCAAGTTCCATGTTCTAAATTCCATATTCCGTGTTCCAAATTCCGTATTCCAAATTCCGTATTCCGAATTCCAAGTTCCATATTCCGTGTTCCAAATTCCGTATTCCAAATTCCGTGTTCCGAATTCCGTGTTCCAAATTCCGTGTTCCGAATTCCGTGTTCCGAATTCCAAATTCCAAATTCTGTATTCCCAATTCCAAATTCTGTGTTCCGAATTCTGTGTTCCGTGTTCCGAATTCCAAATTCCGTATTCCAAATTCCAAATTCCAAATTCCGTATTCCGAATTCCAAGTTCCATATTCCGTGTTCCAAATTCCGTATTCCAAATTCCGTGTTCCGAATTCCGTGTTCCAAATTCCGTGTTCCGAATTCCGTGTTCCGAATTCCAAATTCCAAATTCCGTATTCCATATTCCAAATTCCGTGTTCCGAATTCTGTGTTTGATTTCTGTGTTCCAAATTCTGTATTCCAAATTTCATGTTCCGTGTTCCAAATTCCAAATTCAGTATTCCATATTCCATATTCCGTGTTCCAAATTCCGTATTCCAAATTCCGTGTTCCAAATTCCGTGTTCCGAATTTAAATTACGAATAATTCCGTATTTCAAATACCAAATTCCGTGTTCCAAATTCAGTGTTCCAAATTCCGTGTTCCAAATTCTGTGTTCCGAATTCCAAATTCCGTGTTCTGAATTCCGTGTTCCAAATTCCGTGTTCCGAATTCCGTGTTCTGAATTCCGTGTTCCGAATTCCATGTTCCAAATTCCACGTTCCGAATTCCAAATTCTGAATTCCTTATTCCAAATTCCCTGTTCTGAATTTCAAATTCCGAATTCCAAATTCCGTATTTCAAATTCCATGTTCCGAATTCGAAATTCCGTATTCCAAATTCCATGTTCTGAATTCCAAATTTCGTGTATTGAACTCCAAATTCCGTGTTCTGAATTCCTTATTTTAAATTCCGAGTTCCAAATTTCAAATTCCGTGTTCTGAATTCCAAATTCCGTGTTCCGAATTCCAAATTCCGTGATTCGAATTCCAAATTCAGTGTTCCAAATTCCAAATTCCGTGTTCCGAATTCCAAATTCCGTGATTCGAATTCCAAATTCAGTGTTCCAAATTCCAAATTCCGTGTTCCGAATTCCAAATTCAGTGTTCCAAATTCCAAATTCCGTGTTCCGAATTCCAAATTCCGTGTTCCGAATTTCAAATTCCAAATTCCGTATTCCATATTCCAAATTCCGTGTTCCGAATTCCGTGTTTGATTTCTGTGTTCCAAATTCTGTATTCCAAATTTCATGTTCCGTGTTCCAAATTCAGTATTTCAAATTCCGTATTCCGAATTCCAAGTTCCATGTTCTAAATTCCTTATTCCAAATATCTTGTTCCAAATTCTATATTCCAATTTCCGAATTCCGTGTTCCGAATTCCATGTTCCAAATTCCGTGTTCCAAATTCCGTGTTCCAAATTCTGTGTTCCAAATTCCGAATTTCCGTGTTCCGAATTCCAAATTCCGAATTCCGTGTTCCGAATTCCGTGTTCCGAATTCCAAATTCAGTATTCCAAGTTCCGTGTTCCAAATTCCATATTCCATGTTCCAAATTCCATATTCCAAATTCCGTGTTCCGAATTTGAAATTCTGAATTCCTTATTCCAAATTCCCTGTTCTGAATTTCAAATTCCGAATTCCAAATTCCGTGTTCCGATTTCCGTGTTCCTAATTTCGTGTTCCGAGTTCCAAATTCCGCGTTCAGAGTTCCAAATTCCGTGTTCCGAGTTCCAAATTCCGTGTTCCGAATTCTGTTTTCCAAATTCCGTGTTCCGTGTTCCAAATTCCGTGTTCCGAGTTCCAAATTCCGCGTTCAGAGTTCCAAATTCCGTGTTCCGAGTTCCAAATTCCGTATTCCAAATTCCGTGTTCCAAATTCCAAATTCTGAATTCCTTATTCCAAATTCCCTGTTCTGAATTTCAAATTCCGAATTCCAAATTCCATATTCCAAATTCCGTGTTCCGAATTCCATGTTCCGAATTCCGTGTTCCGAATTCCAAATTCCAAATTCCGCATTCCAAATTCCAAATTCCAAATTCCGTATTCCATATTCCGTGTTCCGAATTCTGTGTTTGATTTCTGTGTTCCAAATTCTGTATTCCAAATTTTATGTTCCGTGTTCCAAATTCCAAATTCAGTATTCCAAATTCTGTATTCCGAATTCCAAGTTCCATGTTCTAAATTCCATATTCCGTGTTCCAAATTCCGTATTCCAAATTCCGTGTTCCGAATTCTGTGTTCCGAATTCCGTGTTCCGAATTTTCATGTTCCGAATTCCGTGTTCCGAATTGCGTGTTCCGAATTCCAAATTCCGTATTCCAAATTACAAATTCCGTATTCCGTATTCCATATTCCAAATTCCGTGTTCCGAATTCCGTGTTCCGAATTCCAAATTCCAAATTCCGTATTCCAAATTACAAATTACAAATTCCGTATTCCATATTCCAAATTCTGTGTTCCGAATTCCGTGTTTGATTTCTGTGTTCCAAATTCTGTATTCCAAATTTCATGTTCCGTGTTCCAAATTCCAAATTCAGTATTCCAAATTCCGTATTCCGAATTCCAAGTTCCATGTTCTAAATTCCATATTCCGTGTTCCGAATTCCGTGTTCCGAATTCCAAATTCCAAATTACAAATTACAAATTCCGTATTCCATATTCCAAATTCCGTGTTCCGAATTCCGTGTTCCGAATTCCAAATTCCAAATTCCGTATTCCAAATTCCGTATTCCATATTCCAAATTCCGTGTTCCGTATTCCGTGTTTGATTTCTGTGTTCCAAATTCTGTATTCCAAATTTCATGTTCCGTGTTCCAAATTCCAAATTCAGTATTCCAAATTCCGTGTTCCGAATTTCAAATTCCAAATTCCGTATTCCATATTCCAAATTCCGTGTTCCGAATTCCGTGTTTGATTTCTGTGTTCCAAATTCTGTATTCCAAATTTCATGTTCCGTGTTCCAAATTCAGTATTCCAAATTCCGTATTCCAAATTCCAAGTTCCATGTTCTAAATTCCTTATTCCAAATTTCTTGTTCCAAATTCCATATTCCGTGTTCCGAATTCCAATTTCCGAATTCCGTGTTCCAAATTCTGTTTTTCCAAATTCCGTGTTCCAAATTCTGTGTTCCAAATTCCGTATTCCATGTTCCGAATTCCAAATTCCAAATTCCGTGTTCCGAATTTGAAATTCTGAATTCCTTATTCCAAATTCCCTGTTCTGAATTCCAAATTCCATATTTCAAATTCCATGTTCCGAATTCCAAATTCCGTATTCCAAATTCCATGTTCTGAATTCCAAATTCCGTGTTCTGAATTCCAAATTCCTTATTCCAAATTCCGTGTTCCGAATTTAAATTACGAATAATTCCGTATTTCAAATACCAAATTCCGTGTTCCAAATTCAGTGTTCCAAATTCCGTGTTCCAAATTCCGTGTTCCGAATTCCAAATTCCGTGTTCTGAATTCCGTGTTCCAAATTCCGTGTTCTGAATTCCGTGTTCTGAATTCCGTGTTCCGAATTCCATGTTCCAAATTCCACGTTCCGAATTCCAAATTCTGAATTCCTTATTCCAAATTCCCTGTTCTGAATTTCAAATTCCGAATTCCAAATTCCGTATTTCAAATTCCATGTTCCGAATTCGAAATTCCGTATTCCAAATTCCATGTTCCGTATTCCGTGTTCCGAATTCAAAAATTCCATATTCCAAATTTTGTGTTCCGAATTCCGTGTTCCGAATTCCGTGTTCTGAATTCCAAATTCCATGTTCTGAATTCCGTATTCCAAATTCAGTGTTCCAAATTCAGTGTTCCAAATTCCGTGTTCCAAATTCCGTGTTCCAAATTCCGTGTTCCGAATTCCAAATTCCGTGTTCCGAATTCCGTGTTCCAAATTCTGTGTTCTGAATTCCGTGTTCCAAATTCAGTGTTCCGAATTCCGTGTTCCGAATTCCATGTTCTGAATTCCGTGTTCCGAGTTCCAAATTTCAAATTCCGTGTTCTGAATTCCAAATTCCGTGTTCCGAATTCCAAATTCCGTGTTTCGAATTCCAAATTCCGTGTTCCGAATTCCGTGGTCCGAATTTCAAATTCCATATTCCAAATTCCGTATTCCAAATTCCAAATTCCATATTCCGAATTCCGTGTTCCGAATTCCAAATTCCGTGTTCTGAATTCCATATTCCAAATTCAGTGATCCAAATTCAGTGTTCCAAATTCAGTGTTCCAAATTCCGTGGTCCAAATTCCGTGTTCCGAATTCCAAATTCCGTGTTCCCAATTCCAAATTCCGTGTTCCGAATTCCGTGTTCCGTGTTCCGAATTCCAAATTCCGTATTCCAAATTCCAAATTCCAAATTCCGTATTCCATATTCCAAATTCCGTGTTCCGAATTCCGTGTTTGATTTCTGTGTTCCAAATTCTGTATTCCAAATTTCATGTTCTGTGTTCCAAATTCCAAATTCAGTATTCCACATTCCATATTCCGTGTTCCAAATTCCGTATTCCAAATTCCGTGTTCCGAATTCCGTGATCCGAATTCCGTGTTCCGAATTCCGTGTTCCGAATTCCAAATTCCAAATTCCATATTCCAAATTCCAAATTCCGTATTCCATATTCCAAATTTCGTGTTCCAAATTCCGTGTTCCGAATTCCGTGTTCCGAATTCCGTGTTCCGAATTCCAAATTCCAAATTCCGTATTCCAAATTCCGTATTCCATATTCCAAATTCCGTGTTCCGAATTCCGTGTTTGATTTCTGTGTTCCAAATTCTGTATTCCAAATTTCATGTTCCGTGTTCCAAATTCCAAATTCAGTATTCCAAATTCCGTATTCCGAATTCCAAGTTCCATGTACTAAATTCCATATTCCGTCTTCCAAATTCTGTATTCCGAATTCTGTGTTCCGAATTCCGTGTTCCGAATTCCAAATTCCAAATTCCGTATTCCAAATTCCAAATTACAAATTCCGTACTCCATATTCCAAATTCTGTGTTCCGAATTCCGTGTTTGATTTCTGTGTTCCAAATTCTGTATTCCAAATTTCATGTTCCGTGTTCCAAATTCCAAATTCAGTATTCCAAATTCTGTATTCCGAATTCCAAGTTCCATGTTCTAAATTCCTTATTCCAAATATCTTGTTCCAAATTCTATATTCCGTGTTCCGAATTCTAATTTCCGAATTCCGTGTTCCAAATTCCGTGTTCCAAATTCCGTGTTCCAAATTCTGTGTTCCAAATTCCGTATTCCATGTTCCGAATTCCAAATTCCGAATTCCATGTTCCGAATTTGAAATTCTGAATTACTTATACCAAATTCCCTGTTCTGAATTTCAAATTCCGAATTCTAAATTCCCTGTTCTGAATTTCAAATTCCAAATTCCGTATTTCAAATTCCATGTTCCGAATTCCAAATTCCGTATTCCAAATTCCATGTTCTGAATTCCAAATTTCGTGTTCTGAATTCCAAATTCCTTATTCCAAATTCCCTGTTCCGAATTTCAAATTATGAATTCCAAATTCCGTATTTCAAATACCAAATTCCATGTTCCGAATTCCGTGTTCCGATTTCTGTGTTCCAAATTCCGTGTTCCGATTTCCGTGTTCCTAATTCCGTGTTCCGAGTTCCAAATTCCGCATTCAGAGTTCCAAATTCCGTGTTCCGAGTTCCAAATTCTGTGTTCCGAATTCCGTTTTCCAAATTCCGTGTTCCGTGTTCCAAATTCCGTGTTCCGAGTTCCAAATTCCGCGTTCAGAGTTCCAAATTCCGTGTTCCGAGTTCCAAATTCCGTATTCCAAATTCCGTGTTCCGAATTCCAAATTCTGAATTCCTTATTCCAAATTCCCTGTTCTGAATTTCAAATTCCGAATTCCAAATTCCATATTCCAAATTCCGTGTCCCGAATTCCGTGTTCCAAATTCCGTGTTCTGAATTCCAAATTCCAAATTCCAAATTCCAAATTCCGTATTCCATATTCCAAATTCCGTGTTCCGAATTCCGTGTTTGATTTCTGTGTTCCAAATTCTGTATTCCAAATTTCATGTTCCGTGTTCCAAATTCCAAATTCAGTATTCCAAATTCAATATTCCGAATTCCAAGTTCCATGTTCTAAATTCCATATTCCGTGTTCCAAATTCCGTATTCCAAATTCCGTGTTCCGAATTCCGTGTTCCGAATTCCGTGTTCCGAATTTTCATGTTCCGAATTCCGTGTTCCGAATTCCGTGTTCCGAATTCCAAATTCCAAATTCCGTATTCCAAATTACAAATTACAAATTCTGTATTCCATATTCCAAATTCCGTGTTCCGAATTCCGTGTTCCGAATTCCGTGTTCTGAATTCCGTGTTCCAAATTCCAAATTCCAAATTCCGTGTTCTGAATTCCAAATTACGAGTTCCGTATTCCATATTCCAAATTCCGTGTTCCGAATTCCGTGTTTGATTTCTGTGTTCCAAATTCTGTATTCCAAATTTCATGTTCCGTGTTCCAAATTCAGTATTCCAAATTCCGTATTCCGAATTCCAAGTTCCATGTTCTAAATTCCTTATTCCAAATTTCTTGTTCCAAATTCCATATTCCAATTTCCGAATTCCGTGTTCCAAATTCCGTGTTCTAAATTCCGTGTTCCAAATTCTGTGTTCCAAATTCCATATTCCATGTTCCGAATTCCAAATTCCGAATTCCGTGTTCCGAATTTGAAATTCTGAATTCCTTATTCCAAATTCCCTGTTCTGAATTTCAAATTCCGAATTCTAAATTCCCTGTTCTGAATTTCAAATTCCGAATTCCAAATTCCATATTTCAAATTCCATGTTCCGAATTCCAAATTCCGTATTCCAAATTCCAAATTCCATATTCCGAATTCCGTGTTCCGAATTCCAAATTCCGTGTTCTGAATTCCATATTCCAAATTCAGTGATCCAAATTCAGTGTTCCAAATTCAGTGTTCCAAATTCCGTGTTCCTAATTCCGTGTTCCGAATTCCAAATTCCGTGTTCCGAATTCCGTGTTCCGATTTCCGTGTTCCGAATTCCGTGTTCCGAATTCCAAATTCCAAATTCTGTATTCCCAATTCCAAAGTCTGTGTTCCGAATTCCGTGTTCCGTGTTCCGAATTCCAAATTCCGTATTCCAAATTCCAAATTCCAAATTCCGTATTCCATATTCCAAATTCCGTGTTCCGAATTCTGTGTTTGATTTCTGTGTTCCAAATTCTGTATTCCAAATTTCATGTTCCGTGTTCCAAATTCCAAATTCAGTATTCCATATTCCATATTCCGTGTTCCAAATTCCGTATTCCAAATTCCGTGTTCCGAATTCCGTGACCCAAATTCTGTGTTCCGAATTCCGTGTTCCGAATTCCGTATTCCAAATTCCGTGTTCCGAATTCCGTGTTCCAAATTCCGTGTTCCAAATTCCGTGTTCCGAATTCCAAATTCCAAATTCTGTATTCCCAATTCCAAATTCTGTGTTCCGAATTCCGTGTTCCGAATTCCAAATTCCTTATTCCAAATTCCAAATTCCAAATTCCGTATTCCATATTCCAAATTCCGTGTTCCGAATTCTGTGTTTGATTTCTGTGTTCCAAATTCTGTATTCCAAATTTCAAATTCCAAATTCAGTATTCCATATTCCATATTCCGTGTTCCAAATTCCGTATTCCAAATTCCGTGTTCCGAATTCCGTGATCCAAATTCTGTGTTCCGAATTCCGTGTTCCGAATTCCAAATTCCAAATTCCGTATTCCGAACTCCGTGTTCTGAATTCTGTGTTCCGAATTCCGTGTTCCGAATTCCAAATTCCAAATTCCGTATTCCACATTCCAAATTCCGTGTTCCGAATTCCGTGTTTGATTTCTGTGTTCCAAATTCTGTATTCCAAATTTCATGTTCCGTGTTCCAAATTCCAAATTCAGTATTTCAAATTCCGTATTCCGAATTCCAAGTTCCATGTTCTAAATTCCATATTCCGTATTCCAAATTCTGTATTCCGAATTCCATGTTCCGAATTCCGTGTTCCGAATTCCAAATTCCAAATTCCGTATTCCAAATTCCAAATTCCAAATTCCGTATTCCATATTCCAAATTCCGTGTTCCGAATTCCGTGTTTGATTTCTGTGTTCCAAATTCTGTATTCCAAATTTCATGTTCCGTGTTCCAAATTCAGTATTCCAAATTCCGTATTCCGAATTCCAAGTTCCATGTTCTAAATTCCTTATTCCAAATTTCTTGTTCCAAATTCCATATTCCGTGTTCCGAATTCCAATTTCCGAATTCCGTGTTCCAAATTCCGTGTTCTAAATTCCGTGTTCCAAATTCTGTGTTCCAAATTCCGTATTCCATGTTCCGAATTCCAAATTCCGAATTCCGTGTTCCGAATTTGAAATTCTGAATTCCTTATTCCAAATTCCCTGTTCTGAATTTCAAATTCCGAATTCTAAATTCCCTGTTCTGAATTTCAAATTCCAAATTCCAAATTCCATATTTCAAATTCCATGTTCCGAATTCCAAATTCCGTATTCCAAATTCCATGTTCTGAATTCCAAATTCCGTGTTCTGAATTCCAAATTCCTTATTCCAAATTCCGTGTTCCGAATTTAAATTACGAATAATTCCGTATTTCAAATACCAAATTCCGTGTTCCAAATTCAGTGTTCCAAATTCCGTGTTCCAAATTCCGTGTTCCGAATTCCAAATTCCGTGTTCTGAATTCTGTGTTCCAAATTCCGTGTTCCGAATTCCGTGTTCTGAATTCCGTGTTCCGAATTCCATGTTCCAAATTCCACGTTCCGAATTCCAAATTCTGAATTCCTTATTCCAAATTCCCTGTTCTGAATTTCAAATTCCGAATTCCAAATTCCGTATTTCAAATTCCATGTTCCGAATTCGAAATTCCGTATTCCAAATTCCATGTTCTGAATTCCAAATTTCGTGTATTGAACTCCAAATTCCGTGTTCTGAATTCCTTATTTTAAATTCTGAGTTCCAAATTTCAAATTCCGTGTTCTGAATTCCAAATTCCGTGTTCCGAATTCCAAATTCCGTGATTCGAATTCCAAATTCAGTGTTCCAAATTCCAAATTCCGTGTTCCGAATTCCAAATTCCGTGTTCCGAATTTCAAATTCCAAATTCCGTATTCCATATTCCAAATTCCGTGTTCCGAATTCCGTGTTTGATTTCTGTGTTCCAAATTCTGTATTCCAAATTTCATGTTCCGTGTTCCAAATTCAGTATTTCAAATTCCGTATTCCGAATTCCAAGTTACATGTTCTAAATTCCTTATTCCAAATATCTTGTTCCAAATTCTATATTCCAATTTCTGAATTCCGTGTTCCGAATTCCGTGTTCCAAATTCCGTGTTCCAAATTCCGTGTTCCAAATTCTGTGTTCCAAATTCCGAATTTCCGTGTTCCGAATTCCAAATTCCGAATTCCGTGTTCCGAATTCCGTGTTCCGAATTCCGAATTCCGTGTTCCGAATTCCGTGTTCCGAATTCCAAATTCAGTATTCCAAGTTCCGTGTTCCAAATTCCATATTCCATGTTCCAAATTCCATATTCCAAATTCCATATTCCAAATTCCGTGTTCCGAATTTGAAATTCTGAATTCCTTATTCCAAATTCCCTGTTCTGAATTTCAAATTCCGAATTCCAAATTCCGTGTTCCGATTTCCGTGTTCCTAATTCCGTGTTCCGAGTTCCAAATTCCGCGTTCAGAGTTCCAAATTCCGTGTTCCGAGTTCCAAATTCCGTGTTCCGAATTCTGTTTTCCAAATTCCGTGTTCCGTGTTCCAAATTCCGTGTTCCGAGTTCCAAATTCCGCGTTCAGAGTTCCAAATTCCGTGTTCCGAGTTCCAAATTCCGTATTCCAAATTCCGTGTTCCGAATTCCAAATTCTGAATTCCTTATTCCAAATTCCCTGTTCTGAATTTCAAATTCCGAATTCCAAATTCCATATTCCAAATTCCGTGTTCCGAATTCCGTGTTCCGAATTCCGTGTTCCGAATTCCAAATTCCAAATTCCGCATTCCAAATTCCAAATTCCAAATTCCGTATTCCATATTCCGTGTTCCGAATTCCGTGTTTGATTTCTGTGTTCCAAATTCTGTATTCCAAATTTCATGTTCCGTGTTCCAAATTCCAAATTCAGTATTCCAAATTCCGTATGCCGAATTCCAAGTTCCATGTTCTAAATTCCATATTCCGTGTTCCAAATTCCGTATTCCAAATTCCGTGTTCCGAATTCCGTGTTCCGAATTCCGTGTTCCGAATTTTCATGTTCCGAATTCCGTGTTCTGAATTCCAAATTCCTTATTCCAAATTCCGTGTTCCGAATTTAAATTACGAATAATTCCGTATTTCAAATACCAAATTCCGTGTTCCAAATTCAGTGTTCCAAATTCCGTGTTCCAAATTCCGTGTTCCGAATTCCAAATTCCGTGTTCTGAATTCTGTGTTCCAAATTCCGTGTTCCGAATTCCGTGTTCTGAATTCCGTGTTCCGAATTCCATGTTCCAAATTCTACATTCAGTATTCCAAGTTCCGTGTTCCAAATTCCATATTCCATGTTCCAAATTCCATATTCCAAATTCCGTGTTCCGAATTTGAAATTCTGAATTCCTTATTCCAAATTCCCTGTTCTGAATTTCAAATTCCGAATTCCAAATTCCGTGTTCCGATTTCCGTGTTCCTAATTCCGTGTTCCGAGTTCCAAATTCCGCGTTCAGAGTTCCAAATTCCGTGTTCCGAGTTCCAAATTCCGTGTTCCGAATTCTGTTTTCCAAATTCCGTGTTCCGTGTTCCAAATTCCGTGTTCCGAGTTCCAAATTCCGCGTTCAGAGTTCCAAATTCCGTGTTCCGAGTTCCAAATTCCGTATTCCAAATTCCGTGTTCCAAATTCCAAATTCTGAATTCCTTATTCCAAATTCCCTGTTCTGAATTTCAAATTCCGAATTCCAAATTCCATATTCCAAATTCCGTGTTCCGAATTCCATGTTCCGAATTCCGTGTTCCGAATTCCAAATTCCAAATTCCGCATTCCAAATTCCAAATTCCAAATTCCGTATTCCATATTCCGTGTTCCGAATTCTGTGTTTGATTTCTGTGTTCCAAATTCTGTATTCCAAATTTTATGTTCCGTGTTCCAAATTCCAAATTCAGTATTCCAAATTCTGTATTCCGAATTCCAAGTTCCATGTTCTAAATTCCATATTCCGTGTTCCAAATTCCGTATTCCAAATTCCGTGTTCCGAATTCTGTGTTCCGAATTCCGTGTTCCGAATTTTCATGTTCCGAATTCCGTGTTCCGAATTCCGTGTTCCGAATTCCAAATTCCGTATTCCAAATTACAAATTCCGTATTCCGTATTCCATATTCCAAATTCCGTGTTCCGAATTCCGTGTTCCGAATTCCAAATTCCAAATTCCGTATTCCAAATTACAAATTACAAATTCCGTATTCCATATTCCAAATTCTGTGTTCCGAATTCCGTGTTTGATTTCTGTGTTCCAAATTCTGTATTCCAAATTTCATGTTCCGTGTTCCAAATTCCAAATTCAGTATTCCAAATTCCGTATTCCGAATTCCAAGTTCCATGTTCTAAATTCCATATTCCGTGTTCCGAATTCCGTGTTCCGAATTCCAAATTCCAAATTACAAATTACAAATTCCGTATTCCATATTCCAAATTCCGTGTTCCGAATTCCGTGTTCCGAATTCCAAATTCCAAATTCCGTATTCCAAATTCCGTATTCCATATTCCAAATTCCGTGTTCCGTATTCCGTGTTTGATTTCTGTGTTCCAAATTCTGTATTCCAAATTTCATGTTCCGTGTTCCAAATTCCAAATTCAGTATTCCAAATTCCGTGTTCCGAATTTCAAATTCCAAATTCCGTATTCCATATTCCAAATTCCGTGTTCCGAATTCCGTGTTTGATTTCTGTGTTCCAAATTCTGTATTCCAAATTTCATGTTCCGTGTTCCAAATTCAGTATTCCAAATTCCGTATTCCAAATTCCAAGTTCCATGTTCTAAATTCCTTATTCCAAATTTCTTGTTCCAAATTCCATATTCCGTGTTCCGAATTCCAATTTCCGAATTCCGTGTTCCAAATTCTGTGTTCTAAATTCCGTGTTCCAAATTCTGTGTTCCAAATTCCGTATTCCATGTTCCGAATTCCAAATTCCGAATTCCGTGTTCCGAATTTGAAATTCTGAATTCCTTATTCCAAATTCCCTGTTCTGAATTCCAAATTCCATATTTCAAATTCCATGTTCCGAATTCCAAATTCCGTATTCCAAATTCCATGTTCTGAATTCCAAATTCCGTGTTCTGAATTCCAAATTCCTTATTCCAAATTCCGTGTTCCGAATTTAAATTACGAATAATTCCGTATTTCAAATACCAAATTCCGTGTTCCAAATTCAGTGTTCCAAATTCCGTGTTCCAAATTCCGTGTTCCGAATTCCAAATTCCGTGTTCTGAATTCCGTGTTCCAAATTCCGTGTTCTGAATTCCGTGTTCTGAATTCCGTGTTCCGAATTCCATGTTCCAAATTCCACGTTCCGAATTCCAAATTCTGAATTCCTTATTCCAAATTCCCTGTTCTGAATTTCAAATTCCGAATTCCAAATTCCGTATTTCAAATTCCATGTTCCGAATTCGAAATTCCGTATTCCAAATTCCATGTTCCGTATTCCGTGTTCCGAATTCAAAAATTCCATATTCCAAATTTTGTGTTCCGAATTCCGTGTTCCGAATTCCGTGTTCTGAATTCCAAATTCCATGTTCTGAATTCCGTATTCCAAATTCAGTGTTCCAAATTCCGTGTTCCAAATTCCGTGTTCCAAATTCCGTGTTCCGAATTCCAAATTCCGTGTTCCGAATTCCGTGTTCCAAATTCTGTGTTCTGAATTCCGTGTTCCAAATTCAGTGTTCCGAATTCCGTGTTCCGAATTCCATGTTCTGAATTCCGTGTTCCGAGTTCCAAATTTCAAATTCCGTGTTCTGAATTCCAAATTCCGTGTTCCGAATTCCAAATTCCGTGTTTCGAATTCCAAATTCCGTGTTCCGAATTCCGTGGTCCGAATTTCAAATTCCATATTCCAAATTCCGTATTCCAAATTCCAAATTCCATATTCCGAATTCCGTGTTCCGAATTCCAAATTCCGTGTTCTGAATTCCATATTCCAAATTCAGTGATCCAAATTCAGTGTTCCAAATTCAGTGTTCCAAATTCCGTGGTCCAAATTCCGTGTTCCGAATTCCAAATTCCGTGTTCCCAATTCCAAATTCCGTGTTCCGAATTCCGTGTTCCGTGTTCCGAATTCCAAATTCCGTATTCCAAATTCCAAATTCCAAATTCCGTATTCCATATTCCAAATTCCGTGTTCCGAATTCCGTGTTTGATTTCTGTGTTCCAAATTCTGTATTCCAAATTTCATGTTCTGTGTTCCAAATTCCAAATTCAGTATTCCACATTCCATATTCCGTGTTCCAAATTCCGTATTCCAAATTCCGTGTTCCGAATTCCGTGATCCGAATTCCGTGTTCCGAATTCCGTGTTCCGAATTCCAAATTCCAAATTCCATATTCCAAATTCCAAATTCCGTATTCCATATTCCAAATTTCGTGTTCCAAATTCCGTGTTCCGAATTCCGTGTTCCGAATTCCGTGTTCCGAATTCCAAATTCCAAATTCCGTATTCCAAATTCCGTATTCCATATTCCAAATTCCGTGTTCCGAATTCCGTGTTTGATTTCTGTGTTCCAAATTCTGTATTCCAAATTTCATGTTCCGTGTTCCAAATTCCAAATTCAGTATTCCAAATTCCGTATTCCGAATTCCAAGTTCCATGTACTAAATTCCATATTCCGTCTTCCAAATTCTGTATTCCGAATTCTGTGTTCCGAATTCCGTGTTCCGAATTCCAAATTCCAAATTCCGTATTCCAAATTCCAAATTACAAATTCCGTACTCCATATTCCAAATTCTGTGTTCCGAATTCCGTGTTTGATTTCTGTGTTCCAAATTCTGTATTCCAAATTTCATGTTCCGTGTTCCAAATTCCAAATTCAGTATTCCAAATTCTGTATTCCGAATTCCAAGTTCCATGTTCTAAATTCCTTATTCCAAATATCTTGTTCCAAATTCTATATTCCGTGTTCCGAATTCTAATTTCCGAATTCCGTGTTCCAAATTCCGTGTTCCAAATTCCGTGTTCCAAATTCTGTGTTCCAAATTCCGTATTCCATGTTCCGAATTCCAAATTCCGAATTCCATGTTCCGAATTTGAAATTCTGAATTACTTATACCAAATTCCCTGTTCTGAATTTCAAATTCCGAATTCTAAATTCCCTGTTCTGAATTTCAAATTCCAAATTCCGTATTTCAAATTCCATGTTCCGAATTCCAAATTCCGTATTCCAAATTCCATGTTCTGAATTCCAAATTTCGTGTTCTGAATTCCAAATTCCTTATTCCAAATTCCCTGTTCCGAATTTCAAATTATGAATTCCAAATTCCGTATTTCAAATACCAAATTCCATGTTCCGAATTCCGTGTTCCGATTTCTGTGTTCCAAATTCCGTGTTCCGATTTCCGTGTTCCTAATTCCGTGTTCCGAGTTCCAAATTCCGCATTCAGAGTTCCAAATTCCGTGTTCCGAGTTCCAAATTCTGTGTTCCGAATTCCGTTTTCCAAATTCCGTGTTCCGTGTTCCAAATTCCGTGTTCCGAGTTCCAAATTCCGCGTTCAGAGTTCCAAATTCCGTGTTCCGAGTTCCAAATTCCGTATTCCAAATTCCGTGTTCCGAATTCCAAATTCTGAATTCCTTATTCCAAATTCCCTGTTCTGAATTTCAAATTCCGAATTCCAAATTCCATATTCCAAATTCCGTGTCCCGAATTCCGTGTTCCAAATTCCGTGTTCTGAATTCCAAATTCCAAATTCCAAATTCCAAATTCCGTATTCCATATTCCAAATTCCGTGTTCCGAATTCCGTGTTTGATTTCTGTGTTCCAAATTCTGTATTCCAAATTTCATGTTCCGTGTTCCAAATTCCAAATTCAGTATTCCAAATTCAATATTCCGAATTCCAAGTTCCATGTTCTAAATTCCATATTCCGTGTTCCAAATTCCGTATTCCAAATTCCGTGTTCCGAATTCCGTGTTCCGAATTCCGTGTTCCGAATTTTCATGTTCCGAATTCCGTGTTCCGAATTCCGTGTTCCGAATTCCAAATTCCAAATTCCGTATTCCAAATTACAAATTACAAATTCTGTATTCCATATTCCAAATTCCGTGTTCCGAATTCCGTGTTCCGAATTCCGTGTTCTGAATTCCGTGTTCCAAATTCCAAATTCCAAATTCCGTGTTCTGAATTCCAAATTACGAGTTCCGTATTCCATATTCCAAATTCCGTGTTCCGAATTCCGTGTTTGATTTCTGTGTTCCAAATTCTGTATTCCAAATTTCATGTTCCGTGTTCCAAATTCAGTATTCCAAATTCCGTATTCCGAATTCCAAGTTCCATGTTCTAAATTCCTTATTCCAAATTTCTTGTTCCAAATTCCATATTCCAATTTCCGAATTCCGTGTTCCAAATTCCGTGTTCTAAATTCCGTGTTCCAAATTCTGTGTTCCAAATTCCATATTCCATGTTCCGAATTCCAAATTCCGAATTCCGTGTTCCGAATTTGAAATTCTGAATTCCTTATTCCAAATTCCCTGTTCTGAATTTCAAATTCCGAATTCTAAATTCCCTGTTCTGAATTTCAAATTCCGAATTCCAAATTCCATATTTCAAATTCCATGTTCCGAATTCCAAATTCCGTATTCCAAATTCCAAATTCCATATTCCGAATTCCGTGTTCCGAATTCCAAATTCCGTGTTCTGAATTCCATATTCCAAATTCAGTGATCCAAATTCAGTGTTCCAAATTCAGTGTTCCAAATTCCGTGTTCCTAATTCCGTGTTCCGAATTCCAAATTCCGTGTTCCGAATTCCGTGTTCCGATTTCCGTGTTCCGAATTCCGTGTTCCGAATTCCAAATTCCAAATTCTGTATTCCCAATTCCAAAGTCTGTGTCCCGAATTCCGTGTTCCGTGTTCCGAATTCCAAATTCCGTATTCCAAATTCCAAATTCCAAATTCCGTATTCCATATTCCAAATTCCGTGTTCCGAATTCTGTGTTTGATTTCTGTGTTCCAAATTCTGTATTCCAAATTTCATGTTCCGTGTTCCAAATTCCAAATTCAGTATTCCATATTCCATATTCCGTGTTCCAAATTCCGTATTCCAAATTCCGTGTTCCGAATTCCGTGACCCAAATTCTGTGTTCCGAATTCCGTGTTCCGAATTCCGTATTCCAAATTCCGTGTTCCGAATTCCGTGTTCCAAATTCCGTGTTCCAAATTCCGTGTTCCGAATTCCAAATTCCAAATTCTGTATTCCCAATTCCAAATTCTGTGTTCCGAATTCCGTGTTCCGAATTCCAAATTCCTTATTCCAAATTCCAAATTCCAAATTCCGTATTCCATATTCCAAATTCCGTGTTCCGAATTCTGTGTTTGATTTCTGTGTTCCAAATTCTGTATTCCAAATTTCAAATTCCAAATTCAGTATTCCATATTCCATATTCCGTGTTCCAAATTCCGTATTCCAAATTCCGTGTTCCGAATTCCGTGATCCAAATTCTGTGTTCCGAATTCCGTGTTCCGAATTCCAAATTCCAAATTCCGTATTCCGAACTCCGTGTTCTGAATTCTGTGTTCCGAATTCCGTGTTCCGAATTCCAAATTCCAAATTCCGTATTCCACATTCCAAATTCCGTGTTCCGAATTCCGTGTTTGATTTCTGTGTTCCAAATTCTGTATTCCAAATTTCATGTTCCGTGTTCCAAATTCCAAATTCAGTATTTCAAATTCCGTATTCCGAATTCCAAGTTCCATGTTCTAAATTCCATATTCCGTATTCCAAATTCTGTATTCCGAATTCCATGTTCCGAATTCCGTGTTCCGAATTCCAAATTCCAAATTCCGTATTCCAAATTCCAAATTCCAAATTCCGTATTCCATATTCCAAATTCCGTGTTCCGAATTCCGTGTTTGATTTCTGTGTTCCAAATTCTGTATTCCAAATTTCATGTTCCGTGTTCCAAATTCAGTATTCCAAATTCCGTATTCCGAATTCCAAGTTCCATGTTCTAAATTCCTTATTCCAAATTTCTTGTTCCAAATTCCATATTCCGTGTTCCGAATTCCAATTTCCGAATTCCGTGTTCCAAATTCCGTGTTCTAAATTCCGTGTTCCAAATTCTGTGTTCCAAATTCCGTATTCCATGTTCCGAATTCCAAATTCCGAATTCCGTGTTCCGAATTTGAAATTCTGAATTCCTTATTCCAAATTCCCTGTTCTGAATTTCAAATTCCGAATTCTAAATTCCCTGTTCTGAATTTCAAATTCCAAATTCCAAATTCCATATTTCAAATTCCATGTTCCGAATTCCAAATTCCGTATTCCAAATTCCATGTTCTGAATTCCAAATTCCGTGTTCTGAATTCCAAATTCCTTATTCCAAATTCCGTGTTCCGAATTTAAATTACGAATAATTCCGTATTTCAAATACCAAATTCCGTGTTCCAAATTCAGTGTTCCAAATTCCGTGTTCCAAATTCCGTGTTCCGAATTCCAAATTCCGTGTTCTGAATTCTGTGTTCCAAATTCCGTGTTCCGAATTCCGTGTTCTGAATTCCGTGTTCCGAATTCCATGTTCCAAATTCCACGTTCCGAATTCCAAATTCTGAATTCCTTATTCCAAATTCCCTGTTCTGAATTTCAAATTCCGAATTCCAAATTCCGTATTTCAAATTCCATGTTCCGAATTCGAAATTCCGTATTCCAAATTCCATGTTCTGAATTCCAAATTTCGTGTATTGAACTCCAAATTCCGTGTTCTGAATTCCTTATTTTAAATTCTGAGTTCCAAATTTCAAATTCCGTGTTCTGAATTCCAAATTCCGTGTTCCGAATTCCAAATTCCGTGATTCGAATTCCAAATTCAGTGTTCCAAATTCCAAATTCCGTGTTCCGAATTCCAAATTCCGTGTTCCGAATTTCAAATTCCAAATTCCGTATTCCATATTCCAAATTCCGTGTTCCGAATTCCGTGTTTGATTTCTGTGTTCCAAATTCTGTATTCCAAATTTCATGTTCCGTGTTCCAAATTCAGTATTTCAAATTCCGTATTCCGAATTCCAAGTTACATGTTCTAAATTCCTTATTCCAAATATCTTGTTCCAAATTCTATATTCCAATTTCTGAATTCCGTGTTCCGAATTCCGTGTTCCAAATTCCGTGTTCCAAATTCCGTGTTCCAAATTCTGTGTTCCAAATTCCGAATTTCCGTGTTCCGAATTCCAAATTCCGAATTCCGTGTTCCGAATTCCGTGTTCCGAATTCCGAATTCCGTGTTCCGAATTCCGTGTTCCGAATTCCAAATTCAGTATTCCAAGTTCCGTGTTCCAAATTCCATATTCCATGTTCCAAATTCCATATTCCAAATTCCATATTCCAAATTCCGTGTTCCGAATTTGAAATTCTGAATTCCTTATTCCAAATTCCCTGTTCTGAATTTCAAATTCCGAATTCCAAATTCCGTGTTCCGATTTCCGTGTTCCTAATTCCGTGTTCCGAGTTCCAAATTCCGCGTTCAGAGTTCCAAATTCCGTGTTCCGAGTTCCAAATTCCGTGTTCCGAATTCTGTTTTCCAAATTCCGTGTTCCGTGTTCCAAATTCCGTGTTCCGAGTTCCAAATTCCGCGTTCAGAGTTCCAAATTCCGTGTTCCGAGTTCCAAATTCCATATTCCAAATTCCGTGTTCCGAATTCCAAATTCTGAATTCCTTATTCCAAATTCCCTGTTCTGAATTTCAAATTCCGAATTCCAAATTCCATATTCCAAATTCCGTGTTCCGAATTCCGTGTTCCGAATTCCGTGTTCCGAATTCCAAATTCCAAATTCCGCATTCCAAATTCCAAATTCCAAATTCCGTATTCCATATTCCGTGTTCCGAATTCCGTGTTTGATTTCTGTGTTCCAAATTCTGTATTCCAAATTTCATGTTCCGTGTTCCAAATTCCAAATTCAGTATTCCAAATTCCGTATGCCGAATTCCAAGTTCCATGTTCTAAATTCCATATTCCGTGTTCCAAATTCCGTATTCCAAATTCCGTGTTCCGAATTCCGTGTTCCGAATTCCGTGTTCCGAATTTTCATGTTCCGAATTCCGTGTTCTGAATTCCAAATTCCTTATTCCAAATTCCGTGTTCCGAATTTAAATTACGAATAATTCCGTATTTCAAATACCAAATTCCGTGTTCCAAATTCAGTGTTCCAAATTCCGTGTTCCAAATTCCGTGTTCCGAATTCCAAATTCCGTGTTCTGAATTCTGTGTTCCAAATTCCGTGTTCCGAATTCCGTGTTCTGAATTCCGTGTTCCGAATTCCATGTTCCAAATTCTACATTCAGTATTCCAAGTTCCGTGTTCCAAATTCCATATTCCATGTTCCAAATTCCATATTCCAAATTCCGTGTTCCGAATTTGAAATTCTGAATTCCTTATTCCAAATTCCCTGTTCTGAATTTCAAATTCCGAATTCCAAATTCCGTGTTCCGATTTCCGTGTTCCTAATTCCGTGTTCCGAGTTCCAAATTCCGCGTTCAGAGTTCCAAATTCCGTGTTCCGAGTTCCAAATTCCGTGTTCCGAATTCTGTTTTCCAAATTCCGTGTTCCGTGTTCCAAATTCCGTGTTCCGAGTTCCAAATTCCGCGTTCAGAGTTCCAAATTCCGTGTTCCGAGTTCCAAATTCCGTATTCCAAATTCCGTGTTCCAAATTCCAAATTCTGAATTCCTTATTCCAAATTCCCTGTTCTGAATTTCAAATTCCGAATTCCAAATTCCATATTCCAAATTCCGTGTTCCGAATTCCATGTTCCGAATTCCGTGTTCCGAATTCCAAATTCCAAATTCCGCATTCCAAATTCCAAATTCCAAATTCCGTATTCCATATTCCGTGTTCCGAATTCTGTGTTTGATTTCTGTGTTCCAAATTCTGTATTCCAAATTTTATGTTCCGTGTTCCAAATTCCAAATTCAGTATTCCAAATTCTGTATTCCGAATTCCAAGTTCCATGTTCTAAATTCCATATTCCGTGTTCCAAATTCCGTATTCCAAATTCCGTGTTCCGAATTCTGTGTTCCGAATTCCGTGTTCCGAATTTTCATGTTCCGAATTCCGTGTTCCGAATTCCGTGTTCCGAATTCCAAATTCCGTATTCCAAATTACAAATTCCGTATTCCGTATTCCATATTCCAAATTCCGTGTTCCGAATTCCGTGTTCCGAATTCCAAATTCCAAATTCCGTATTCCAAATTACAAATTACAAATTCCGTATTCCATATTCCAAATTCTGTGTTCCGAATTCCGTGTTTGATTTCTGTGTTCCAAATTCTGTATTCCAAATTTCATGTTCCGTGTTCCAAATTCCAAATTCAGTATTCCAAATTCCGTATTCCGAATTCCAAGTTCCATGTTCTAAATTCCATATTCCGTGTTCCGAATTCCGTGTTCCGAATTCCAAATTCCAAATTACAAATTACAAATTCCGTATTCCATATTCCAAATTCCGTGTTCCGAATTCCGTGTTCCGAATTCCAAATTCCAAATTCCGTATTCCAAATTCCGTATTCCATATTCCAAATTCCGTGTTCCGTATTCCGTGTTTGATTTCTGTGTTCCAAATTCTGTATTCCAAATTTCATGTTCCGTGTTCCAAATTCCAAATTCAGTATTCCAAATTCCGTGTTCCGAATTTCAAATTCCAAATTCCGTATTCCATATTCCAAATTCCGTGTTCCGAATTCCGTGTTTGATTTCTGTGTTCCAAATTCTGTATTCCAAATTTCATGTTCCGTGTTCCAAATTCAGTATTCCAAATTCCGTATTCCAAATTCCAAGTTCCATGTTCTAAATTCCTTATTCCAAATTTCTTGTTCCAAATTCCATATTCCGTGTTCCGAATTCCAATTTCCGAATTCCGTGTTCCAAATTCTGTGTTCTAAATTCCGTGTTCCAAATTCTGTGTTCCAAATTCCGTATTCCATGTTCCGAATTCCAAATTCCGAATTCCGTGTTCCGAATTTGAAATTCTGAATTCCTTATTCCAAATTCCCTGTTCTGAATTCCAAATTCCATATTTCAAATTCCATGTTCCGAATTCCAAATTCCGTATTCCAAATTCCATGTTCTGAATTCCAAATTCCGTGTTCTGAATTCCAAATTCCTTATTCCAAATTCCGTGTTCCGAATTTAAATTACGAATAATTCCGTATTTCAAATACCAAATTCCGTGTTCCAAATTCAGTGTTCCAAATTCCGTGTTCCAAATTCCGTGTTCCGAATTCCAAATTCCGTGTTCTGAATTCCGTGTTCCAAATTCCGTGTTCTGAATTCCGTGTTCTGAATTCCGTGTTCCGAATTCCATGTTCCAAATTCCACGTTCCGAATTCCAAATTCTGAATTCCTTATTCCAAATTCCCTGTTCTGAATTTCAAATTCCGAATTCCAAATTCCGTATTTCAAATTCCATGTTCCGAATTCGAAATTCCGTATTCCAAATTCCATGTTCCGTATTCCGTGTTCCGAATTCAAAAATTCCATATTCCAAATTTTGTGTTCCGAATTCCGTGTTCCGAATTCCGTGTTCTGAATTCCAAATTCCATGTTCTGAATTCCGTATTCCAAATTCAGTGTTCCAAATTCAGTGTTCCAAATTCCGTGTTCCAAATTCCGTGTTCCAAATTCCGTGTTCCGAATTCCAAATTCCGTGTTCCGAATTCCATGTTCCAAATTCTGTGTTCTGAATTCCGTGTTCCAAATTCAGTGTTCCGAATTCCGTGTTCCGAATTCCATGTTCTGAATTCCGTGTTCCGAGTTCCAAATTTCAAATTCCGTGTTCTGAATTCCAAATTCCGTGTTCCGAATTCCAAATTCCGTGTTTCGAATTCCAAATTCCGTGTTCCGAATTCCGTGGTCCGAATTTCAAATTCCATATTCCAAATTCCGTATTCCAAATTCCAAATTCCATATTCCGAATTCCGTGTTCCGAATTCCAAATTCCGTGTTCTGAATTCCATATTCCAAATTCAGTGATCCAAATTCAGTGTTCCAAATTCAGTGTTCCAAATTCCGTGGTCCAAATTCCGTGTTCCGAATTCCAAATTCCGTGTTCCCAATTCCAAATTCCGTGTTCCGAATTCCGTGTTCCGTGTTCCGAATTCCAAATTCCGTATTCCAAATTCCAAATTCCAAATTCCGTATTCCATATTCCAAATTCCGTGTTCCGAATTCCGTGTTTGATTTCTGTGTTCCAAATTCTGTATTCCAAATTTCATGTTCTGTGTTCCAAATTCCAAATTCAGTATTCCACATTCCATATTCCGTGTTCCAAATTCCGTATTCCAAATTCCGTGTTCCGAATTCCGTGATCCGAATTCCGTGTTCCGAATTCCGTGTTCCGAATTCCAAATTCCAAATTCCATATTCCAAATTCCAAATTCCGTATTCCATATTCCAAATTTCGTGTTCCAAATTCCGTGTTCCGAATTCCGTGTTCCGAATTCCGTGTTCCGAATTCCAAATTCCAAATTCCGTATTCCAAATTCCGTATTCCATATTCCAAATTCCGTGTTCCGAATTCCGTGTTTGATTTCTGTGTTCCAAATTCTGTATTCCAAATTTCATGTTCCGTGTTCCAAATTCCAAATTCAGTATTCCAAATTCCGTATTCCGAATTCCAAGTTCCATGTACTAAATTCCATATTCCGTCTTCCAAATTCTGTATTCCGAATTCTGTGTTCCGAATTCCGTGTTCCGAATTCCAAATTCCAAATTCCGTATTCCAAATTCCAAATTACAAATTCCGTACTCCATATTCCAAATTCTGTGTTCCGAATTCCGTGTTTGATTTCTGTGTTCCAAATTCTGTATTCCAAATTTCATGTTCCGTGTTCCAAATTCCAAATTCAGTATTCCAAATTCTGTATTCCGAATTCCAAGTTCCATGTTCTAAATTCCTTATTCCAAATATCTTGTTCCAAATTCTATATTCCGTGTTCCGAATTCCAATTTCCGAATTCCGTGTTCCAAATTCCGTGTTCCAAATTCTGTGTTCCAAATTCCGTATTCCATGTTCCGAATTCCAAATTCCGAATTCCATGTTCCGAATTTGAAATTCTGAATTACTTATACCAAATTCCCTGTTCTGAATTTCAAATTCCGAATTCTAAATTCCCTGTTCTGAATTTCAAATTCCAAATTCCGTATTTCAAATTCCATGTTCCGAATTCCAAATTCCGTATTCCAAATTCCATGTTCTGAATTCCAAATTTCGTGTTCTGAATTCCAAATTCCTTATTCCAAATTCCCTGTTCCGAATTTCAAATTATGAATTCTAAATTCCGTATTTCAAATACCAAATTCCATGTTCCGAATTCCGTGTTCCGATTTCTGTGTTCCAAATTCCGTGTTCCGATTTCCGTGTTCCTAATTCCGTGTTCCGAGTTCCAAATTCCGCATTCAGAGTTCCAAATTCCGTGTTCCGAGTTCCAAATTCTGTGTTCCGAATTCCGTTTTCCAAATTCCGTGTTCCGTGTTCCAAATTCCGTGTTCCGAGTTCCAAATTCCGCGTTCAGAGTTCCAAATTCCGTGTTCCGAGTTCCAAATTCCGTATTCCAAATTCCGTGTTCCGAATTCCAAATTCTGAATTCCTTATTCCAAATTCCCTGTTCTGAATTTCAAATTCCGAATTCCAAATTCCATATTCCAAATTCCGTGTCCCGAATTCCGTGTTCCAAATTCCGTGTTCTGAATTCCAAATTCCAAATTCCAAATTCCGTATTCCATATTCCAAATTCCGTGTTCCGAATTCCGTGTTTGATTTCTGTGTTCCAAATTCTGTATTCCAAATTTCATGTTCCGTGTTCCAAATTCCAAATTCAGTATTCCAAATTCAATATTCCGAATTCCAAGTTCCATGTTCTAAATTCCATATTCCGTGTTCCAAATTCCGTATTCCAAATTCCGTGTTCCGAATTCCGTGTTCCGAATTCCGTGTTCCGAATTTTCATGTTCCGAATTCCGTGTTCCGAATTCCGTGTTCCGAATTCCAAATTCCAAATTCCGTATTCCAAATTACAAATTACAAATTCTGTATTCCATATTCCAAATTCCGTGTTCCGAATTCCGTGTTCCGAATTCCGTGTTCTGAATTCCGTGTTCCAAATTCCAAATTCCAAATTCCGTGTTCTGAATTCCAAATTACGAGTTCCGTATTCCATATTCCAAATTCCGTGTTCCGAATTCCGTGTTTGATTTCTGTGTTCCAAATTCTGTATTCCAAATTTCATGTTCCGTGTTCCAAATTCAGTATTCCAAATTCCGTATTCCGAATTCCAAGTTCCATGTTCTAAATTCCTTATTCCAAATTTCTTGTTCCAAATTCCATATTCCAATTTCCGAATTCCGTGTTCCAAATTCCGTGTTCTAAATTCCGTGTTCCAAATTCTGTGTTCCAAATTCCATATTCCATGTTCCGAATTCCAAATTCCGAATTCCGTGTTCCGAATTTGAAATTCTGAATTCCTTATTCCAAATTCCCTGTTCTGAATTTCAAATTCTGAATTCTAAATTCCCTGTTCTGAATTTCAAATTCCGAATTCCAAATTCCATATTTCAAATTCCATGTTCCGAATTCCAAATTCCGTATTCCAAATTCCAAATTCCATATTCCGAATTCCGTGTTCCGAATTCCAAATTCCGTGTTCTGAATTCCATATTCCAAATTCAGTGATCCAAATTCAGTGTTCCAAATTCAGTGTTCCAAATTCCGTGTTCCTAATTCCGTGTTCCGAATTCCAAATTCCTTGTTCCGAATTCCGTGTTCCGATTTCCGTGTTCCGAATTCCGTGTTCCGAATTCCAAATTCCAAATTCTGTATTCCCAATTCCAAAGTCTGTGTTCCGAATTCCGTGTTCCGTGTTCCGAATTCCAAATTCCGTATTCCAAATTCCAAATTCCAAATTCCGTATTCCATATTCCAAATTCCGTGTTCCGAATTCTGTGTTTGATTTCTGTGTTCCAAATTCTGTATTCCAAATTTCATGTTCCGTGTTCCAAATTCCAAATTCAGTATTCCATATTCCATATTCCGTGTTCCAAATTCCGTATTCCAAATTCCGTGTTCCGAATTCCGTGACCCAAATTCTGTGTTCCGAATTCCGTGTTCCGAATTCCGTATTCCAAATTCCGTGTTCCGAATTCCGTGTTCCAAATTCCGTGTTCCAAATTCCGTGTTCCGAATTCCAAATTCCAAATTCTGTATTCCCAATTCCAAATTCTGTGTTCCGAATTCCGTGTTCCGAATTCCAAATTCCTTATTCCAAATTCCAAATTCCAAATTCCGTATTCCATATTCCAAATTCCGTGTTCCGAATTCTGTGTTTGATTTCTGTGTTCCAAATTCTGTATTCCAAATTTCAAATTCCAAATTCAGTATTCCATATTCCATATTCCGTGTTCCAAATTCCGTATTCCAAATTCCGTGTTCCGAATTCCGTGATCCAAATTCTGTGTTCCGAATTCCGTGTTCCGAATTCCAAATTCCAAATTCCGTATTCCGAACTCCGTGTTCTGAATTCTGTGTTCCGAATTCCGTGTTCCGAATTCCAAATTCCAAATTCCGTATTCCACATTCCAAATTCCGTGTTCCGAATTCCGTGTTTGATTTCTGTGTTCCAAATTCTGTATTCCAAATTTCATGTTCCGTGTTCCAAATTCCAAATTCAGTATTCCAAATTCCGTATTCCGAATTCCAAGTTCCATGTTCTAAATTCCATATTCCGTATTCCAAATTCTGTATTCCGAATTCCATGTTCCGAATTCCGTGTTCCGAATTCCAAATTCCAAATTCCGTATTCCAAATTCCAAATTCCAAATTCCGTATTCCATATTCCAAATTCCGTGTTCCGAATTCCGTGTTTGATTTCTGTGTTCCAAATTCTGTATTCCAAATTTCATGTTCCGTGTTCCAAATTCAGTATTCCAAATTCCGTATTCCGAATTCCAAGTTCCATGTTCTAAATTCCTTATTCCAAATTTCTTGTTCCAAATTCCATATTCCGTGTTCCGAATTCCAATTTCCGAATTCCGTGTTCCAAATTCCGTGTTCTAAATTCCGTGTTCCAAATTCTGTGTTCCAAATTCCGTATTCCATGTTCCGAATTCCAAATTCCGAATTCCGTGTTCCGAATTTGAAATTCTGAATTCCTTATTCCAAATTCCCTGTTCTGAATTTCAAATTCCGAATTCTAAATTCCCTGTTCTGAATTTCAAATTCCAAATTCCAAATTCCATATTTCAAATTCCATGTTCCGAATTCCAAATTCCGTATTCCAAATTCCATGTTCTGAATTCCAAATTCCGTGTTCTGAATTCCAAATTCCTTATTCCAAATTCCGTGTTCCGAATTTAAATTACGAATAATTCCGTATTTCAAATACCAAATTCCGTGTTCCAAATTCCGTGTTCCAAATTCTGTGTTCCAAATTCCGTATTCCATGTTCCGAATTCCAAATTCCGAATTCCGTGTTCCGAATTTGAAATTCTGAATTCCTTATTCCAAATTCCCTGTTCTGAATTTCAAATTCCGAATTCTAAATTCCCTGTTCTGAATTTCAAATTCCAAATTCCAAATTCCATATTTCAAATTCCATGTTCCGAATTCCAAATTCCGTATTCCAAATTCCATGTTCTGAATTCCAAATTCCGTGTTCTGAATTCCAAATTCCTTATTCCAAATTCCGTGTTCCGAATTTAAATTACGAAAAATTCCGTATTTCAAATACCAAATTCCGTGTTCCAAATTCAGTGTTCCAAATTCCGTGTTCCAAATTCCGTGTTCCGAATTCCAAATTCCGTGTTCTGAATTCTGTGTTCCAAATTCCGTGTTCCGAATTCCGTGTTCTGAATTCCGTGTTCCGAATTCCATGTTCCAAATTCCACGTTCCGAATTCCAAATTCTGAATTCCTTATTCCAAATTCCCTGTTCTGAATTTCAAATTCCGAATTCCAAATTCCGTATTTCAAATTCCATGTTCCGAATTCGAAATTCCGTATTCCAAATTCCATGTTCTGAATTCCAAATTTCGTGTATTGAACTCCAAATTCCGTGTTCTGAATTCCTTATTTTAAATTCTGAGTTCCAAATTTCAAATTCCGTGTTCTGAATTCCAAATTCCGTGTTCCGAATTCCAAATTCCGTGATTCGAATTCCAAATTCAGTGTTCCAAATTCCAAATTCCGTGTTCCGAATTCCAAATTCCGTGTTCCGAATTTCAAATTCCAAATTCCGTATTCCATATTCCAAATTCCGTGTTCCGAATTCCGTGTTTGATTTCTGTGTTCCAAATTCTGTATTCCAAATTTCATGTTCCGTGTTCCAAATTCAGTATTTCAAATTCCGTATTCCGAATTCCAAGTTACATGTTCTAAATTCCTTATTCCAAATATCTTGTTCCAAATTCTATATTCCAATTTCTGAATTCCGTGTTCCGAATTCCGTGTTCCAAATTCCGTGTTCCAAATTCCGTGTTCCAAATTCTGTGTTCCAAATTCCGAATTTCCGTGTTCCGAATTCCAAATTCCGAATTCCGTGTTCTGAATTCCGTGTTCCGAATTCCGAATTCCGTGTTCCGAATTCCGTGTTCCGAATTCCAAATTCAGTATTCCAAGTTCCGTGTTCCAAATTCCATATTCCATGTTCCAAATTCCATATTCCAAATTCCATATTCCAAATTCCGTGTTCCGAATTTGAAATTCTGAATTCCTTATTCCAAATTCCCTGTTCTGAATTTCAAATTCCGAATTCCAAATTCCGTGTTCCGATTTCCGTGTTCCTAATTCCGTGTTCCGAGTTCCAAATTCCGCGTTCAGAGTTCCAAATTCCGTGTTCCGAGTTCCAAATTCCGTGTTCCGAATTCTGTTTTCCAAATTCCGTGTTCCGTGTTCCAAATTCCGTGTTCCGAGTTCCAAATTCCGCGTTCAGAGTTCCAAATTCCGTGTTCTGAGTTCCAAATTCCGTATTCCAAATTCCGTGTTCCGAATTCCAAATTCTGAATTCCTTATTCCAAATTCCCTGTTCTGAATTTCAAATTCCGAATTCCAAATTCCATATTCCAAATTCCGTGTTCCGAATTCCGTGTTCCGAATTCCGTGTTCCGAATTCCAAATTCCAAATTCCGCATTCCAAATTCCAAATTCCAAATTCCGTATTCCATATTCCGTGTTCCGAATTCCGTGTTTGATTTCTGTGTTCCAAATTCTGTATTCCAAATTTCATGTTCCGTGTTCCAAATTCCAAATTCAGTATTCCAAATTCCGTATGCCGAATTCCAAGTTCCATGTTCTAAATTCCATATTCCGTGTTCCAAATTCCGTATTCCAAATTCCGTGTTCCGAATTCCGTGTTCCGAATTCCGTGTTCCGAATTTTCATGTTCCGAATTCCGTGTTCTGAATTCCAAATTCCTTATTCCAAATTCCGTGTTCCGAATTTAAATTACGAATAATTCCGTATTTCAAATACCAAATTCCGTGTTCCAAATTCAGTGTTCCAAATTCCGTGTTCCAAATTCCGTGTTCCGAATTCCAAATTCCGTGTTCTGAATTCTGTGTTCCAAATTCCGTGTTCCGAATTCCGTGTTCTGAATTCCGTGTTCCGAATTCCATGTTCCAAATTCTACATTCCGAATTCCAAATTCTGAATTCCTTATTCCAAATTCCCTGTTCTGAATTTCAAATTCCAAATTCCGTATTTCAAATTCCATGTTCCGAATTCGAAATTCCGTATTCCAAATTCCATGTTCTGAATTCCAAATTTCGTGTATTGAACTCCAAATTCCGTGTTCTGAATTCCTTATTTTAAATTCCGAGTTCCAAATTTCAAATTCCGTGTTCTGAATTCCAAATTCCGTGTTCCGAATTCCAAATTCCGTGATTCGAATTCCAAATTCAGTGTTCCAAATTCCAAATTCCGTGTTCCGAATTCCAAATTCCGTGTTCCGAATTTCAAATTCCAAATTCCGTATTCCATATTCCAAATTCCGTGTTCCGAATTCCGTGTTTGATTTCTGTGTTCCAAATTCTGTATTCCAAATTTCATGTTCCGTGTTCCAAATTCAGTGTTTCAAATTCCGTATTCCGAATTCCAAGTTACATGTTCTAAATTCCTTATTCCAAATATCTTGTTCCAAATTCTATATTCCAATTTCCGAATTCCGTGTTCCGAATTCCGTGTTCCAAATTCCGTGTTCCAAATTCCGTGTTCCAAATTCTGTGTTCCAAAATCCGAATTTCCGTGTTCCGAATTCCAAATTCCGAATTCCGTGTTCCGAATTCCGTGTTCCGAATTCCGAATTCCGTGTTCCAAATTCCGTGTTCCGAATTCCAAATTCAGTATTCCAAGTTCCGTGTTCCAAATTCCATATTCCATGTTCCAAATTCCATATTCCAAATTCCATATTCCAAATTCCGTGTTCCGAATTTGAAATTCTGAATTCCTTATTCCAAATTCCCTGTTCTGAATTTCAAATTCCGAATTCCAAATTCCGTGTTCCGATTTCCGTGTTCCTAATTCCGTGTTCCGAGTTCCAAATTCCGTGTTCAGAGTTCCAAATTCTGTGTTCCGAGTTCCAAATTCCGTGTTCCGAATTCTGTTTTCCAAATTCCGTGTTCCGTGTTCCAAATTCCGTGTTCCGAGTTCCAAATTCCGCGTTCAGAGTTCCAAATTCCGTGTTCCGAGTTCCAAATTCCGTATTCCAAATTCCGTGTTCCGAATTCCAAATTCTGAATTCCTTATTCCAAATTCCCTGTTCTGAATTTCAAATTCCGAATTCCAAATTCCATATTCCAAATTCCGTGTTCTGAATTCCGTGTTCCGAATTCCGTGTTCCGAATTCCAAATTCCAAATTCCGCATTCCAAATTCCAAATTCCAAATTCCGTATTCCATATTCCGTGTTCCGAATTCTGTGTTTGATTTCTGTGTTCCAAATTCTGTATTCCAAATTTCATGTTCCGTGTTCCAAATTCCAAATTCAGTATTCCAAATTCCGTATTCCGAATTCCAAGTTCCATGTTCTAAATTCCATATTCCGTGTTCCAAATTCCGTATTCCAAATTCCGTGTTCCGAATTCCGTGTTCCGAATTCCGTGTTCCGAATTTTCATGTTCCGAATTCCGTGTTCCAAATTCCAAATTCCGTATTCCGTATTCCATATTCCAAATTCCGTGTTCCGAATTCCGTGTTCCGAATTCCAAATTCCAAATTCCGTATTCCAAATTACAAATTACAAATTCCGTATTCCATATTACAAATTCTGTGTTCCGAATTCCGTGTTTGATTTCTGTGTTCCAAATTCTGTATTCCAAATTTCATGTTCCGTGTTCCAAATTCCAAATTCAGTATTCCAAATTCCGTATTCCGAATTCCAAGTTCCATGTTCTAAATTCCATATTCCGTGTTCCGAATTCCGTGTTCCGAATTCCAAATTACAAATTACAAATTACAAATTCCGTATTCCATATTCCAAATTCCGTGTTCCGAATTCCGTGTTCCGAATTCCAAATTCCGTATTCCAAATTCCGTATTCCATATTCCAAATTCCGCGTTCCGAATTCCGTGTTTGATTTCTGTGTTCCAAATTCTGTATTCCAAATTTCATGTTCCGTGTTCCAAATTCCAAATTCAGTATTCCAAATTCCGTGTTCCGAATTTCAAATTCCAAATTCCGTATTCCATATTCCAAATTCCGTGTTCCGAATTCTGTGTTTGATTTCTGTGTTCCAAATTCTGTATTCCAAATTTCATGTTCCGTGTTCCAAATTCAGTATTCCAAATTCCGTATTCCGAATTCCAAGTTCCATGTTCTAAATTCCTTATTCCAAATTTCTTGTTCCAAATTCCATATTCCGTGTTCCGAATTCCAATTTCCGAATTCCGTGTTCCAAATTCCGTGTTCTAAATTCCGTGTTCCAAATTCTGTGTTCCAAATTCCGTATTCCATGTTCCGAATTCCAAATTCCGAATTCCGTGTTCCGAATTTGAAATTCTGAATTCCTTATTCCAAATTCCCTGTTCTGAATTTCAAATTCCGAATTCTAAATTCCATGTTCTGAATTCCAAATTCCGTGTTCTGAATTCCAAATTCCTTATTCCAAATTCCGTGTTCCGAATTTAAATTACGAATAATTCCGTATTTCAAATACCAAATTCCGTGTTCCAAATTCAGTGTTCCAAATTCCGTGTTCCAAATTCCGTGTTCCGAATTCCAAATTCCGTGTTCTGAATTCCGTGTTCCAAATTCCGTGTTCCGAATTCCGTGTTCTGAATTCCGTGTTCCGAATTCCATGTTCCAAATTCCACGTTCCGAATTCCAAATTCTGAATTCCTTATTCCAAATTCCCTGTTCTGAATTTCAAATTCCGAATTCCAAATTCCGTATTTCAAATTCCATGTTCCGAATTCGAAATTCCGTATTCCAAATTCCATGTTCTGAATTCCAAATTTTGTGTATTGAACTCCAAATTCCGTGTTCTGAATTCCTTATTTTAAATTCCGAGTTCCAAATTTCAAATTCCGTGTTCTGAATTCCAAATTCCGTGTTCCGAATTCCAAATTCCGTGATTCGAATTCCAAATTCAGTGTTCCAAATTCCAAATTCCGTGTTCCGAATTTCAAATTCCAAATTCCGTATTCCATATTCCAAATTCCGTGTTCCGAATTCCGTGTTTGATTTCTGTGTTCCAAATTCTGTATTCCAAATTTCATGTTCTGTGTTCCAAATTCAGTATTTCAAATTCCGTATTCCGAATTCCAAGTTCCATGTTCTAAATTCCTTATTCCAAATATCTTGTTCCAAATTCTATATTCCGTGTTCCGAATTCCAATTTCCGAATTCCGTGTTCCAATTTCCGTGTTCCGAATTCCAAATTCCGAATTCCGTGTTCCGAATTCCGTGTTCCGAATTCCGAATTCCGTGTTCCGAATTCCGTGTTCCGAATTCCAAATTCAGTATTCCAAGTTCCGTGTTCCAAATTCCATATTCCATGTTCCAAATTCCATATTCCAAATTCCTTATTCCAAATTCCGTGTTCCGAATTTGAAATTCTGAATTCCTTATTCCAAATTCCCTGTTCTGAATTTCAAATTCCGAATTCCAAATTCCGTGTTCCGATTTCCGTGTTCCTAATTCCGTGTTCCGAGTTCCAAATTCCGCGTTCAGAGTTCCAAATTCCGTGTTCCGAGTTCCAAATTCCGTGTTCCGAATTCTGTTTTCCAAATTCCGTGTTCCGTGTTCCAAATTCCGTGTTCCGAGTTCCAAATTCCGCGTTCAGAGTTCCAAATTCCGTGTTCCGAGTTCCAAATTCCGTATTCCAAATTCCGTGTTCCGAATTCTAAATTCTGAATTCCTTATTCCAAATTCCCTGTTCTGAATTTCAAATTCCGAATTCCAAATTCCATATTCCAAATTCCGTGTTCCGAATTCCGTGTTCCGAATTCCAAATTCCAAATTCCGCATTCCAAATTCCAAATTCCGTATTCCATGTTCCGTGTTCCGAATTCCGTGTTTGATTTCTGTGTTCCAAATTCTGTATTCCAAATTTCATGTTCCGTGTTCCAAATTCCAAATTCAGTATTCCAAATTCCGTATTCCGAATTCCAAGTTCCATGTTCTAAATATTCCGTGTTCCAAATTCCGTATTCCAAATTCCGTGTTCCGAATTCCGTGTTCCGAATTCCGTGTTCCGAATTTTCATGTTCCGAATTCCGTGTTCCGAATTCCGTGTTCCGAATTTCAAATTCCAAATTCCGTATTCCAAATTACAAATTACAAATTCCGAATTCCATATTCCAAATTCAGTGTTCCAAATTCCGTGTTCCGAATTCCAAATTCCAAATTCCGTATTCCAAATTACAAATTACAAATTCTGTATTCCATATTCCAAATTCTGTGTTCCGAATTCCGTGTTTGATTTCTGTGTTCCAAATTCTGTATTCCAAATTTCATGTTCCGTGTTCCAAATTCCAAATTCATATTCCAAATTCCGTATTCCGAATTCCGAGTTCCATGTTCTAAATTCCATATTCCGTGTTTCGAATTCCAAGTTCCATATTCCAAATTCCGTGTTCCGAATTCCGTGTTCCGAATTCCGTGTTCCGAATTCCAAATTCCAAATTCCGTATTCCAAATTACAAATTACAAATTCCGTATTCCATATTCCAAATTCCGTGTTCCGAATTCCGTGTTTGATTTCTGTGTTCCAAATTCTGTATTCCAAATTCCATATTCCGAATTCCAAGTTCCATGTTCTAAATTCCATATTCCGTGTTCCAAATTCCGTATTCCAAATTCCGTGTTCCGAATTCCGCGTTCCGAATTCCGTGTTCCGAATTTTCATGTTCCGAATTCCGTGTTCCGAATTCCAAATTCCGTATTCCAAATTACAAATTCCGTATTCCATATTCCAATTTCCGTGTTCCGAATTCCGTGTTCCGAATTCCGTGTTCTGAATTCCGTGTTCCGAATTCCAAATTCCAAATTCCAAATTCCATGTTCTGAATTCCAAATTCCGTGTTCTGAATTCCAAATTCCGTATTCCAAAATCCATGTTCTGAATTCCAAATTCCGTGTTCCGAATTCCAAATTCCGTGATTCGAATTCCAAATTCCGTGTTCCAAATTCCAAATTCCGTGTTCCGAATTCCAAATTCCGTGTTCTGAATTCATTATTCCAAATTCCGTATTCCAAATTCCGTGTTCTGAATTCCAAATTCCAAATTCCGTATTCCAAATTTCAAATTCCATATTCCAAATTCCATATTCCAAATTCCAAATTCCGTATACCAAATTCTGAATTCTAAATTCAAAAATTCTGTGTTCCGTATTCCGTGTTCCGAATTCCAAATTCCATATTTTGTGTTCCGAATTCCGTGTTCCGAATTCCGTGTTCCGAATTCCAAATTCAGTGTTCTGAATTCCATATTCCAAATTCAGTGTTCCAAATTCCGTGTTCCAAAATCCGTGTTCCGAATTCCAAATTCCGTGTTCTGAATTCCGTGTTCCAAATTCCGTGTTCTGAATTCCGTGTTCCAAATTCCACATTCCGAATTCCAAATTCCAAATTCCGTATTCCAAATTACAAATTACAAATTCCGTATTCCAAATTCCAAATTCTGTATTCTGAATTCTAAATTCAAAAATTCTGTGTTCCGTATTCCGTGTTCCGAATTCAAAAATTCCGTATTCCAAATTTTGTGATCCGAATTCCGTGTTCCGAATTCCGTGTTCTGAATTCCAAATTCCATGTTCTGAATTCCGTATTCCAAATTCAGTGTTCCAAATTCAGTGTTCCAAATTCCGTGTTCCAAATTCCGTGTTCCAAATTCCGTGTTCCGAATTCCAAATTCCGTGTTCCGAATTCCGTGTTCCAAATTATGTGTTCTGAATTCCGTGTTCCAAATTCCGTGTTCCGAATTCCGTGTTCCGAATTCCGTGTTCTGAATTCCGTGTTCCGAGTTCCAAATTTCAAATTCCGTGTTCTGAATTCCAAATTCCGTGTTCCGAATTCCAAATTCCGTGTTTCGAATTCCAAATTCCATGTTCCGAATTCCGTGGTCCGAATTTCAAATTCCATATTCCAAATTCCGTATTCCAAATTCCAAATTCCATATTCGGAATTCCGTGTTCCGAATTCCAAATTCCGTGTTCTGAATTCCATATTCCAAATTCAGTGATCCAAATTCAGTGTTCCAAATTCAGTGTTCCAAATTCCGTGTTCCAAATTCCGTGTTCCGAATTCCAAATTCCGTGTTCTGAATTCCGTGTTCCAAATTCCGTGTTCTGAATTCCGTGTTCTGAATTCCGTGTTCCAAATTCCACATTCCGAATTCCAAATTCCAAATTCCGTATTCCAAATTACAAATTACAAATTCCGTATTCCAAATTCCAAATTCTGTATTCTGAATTCTAAATTCAAAAATTCTGTGTTCCGTATTCCGTGTTCCGAACTCAAAAATTCCGTATTCCAAATTTTGTGATCCGAATTCCGTGTTCCGAATTCCGTGTTCTGAATTCCAAATTCCATGTTCTGAATTCCAAATTCCAAATTCAGTGTTCCAAATTCAGTGTTCCAAATTCCGTGTTCCAAATTCCATGTTCCAAATTCCGTGTTCCGAATTCCAAATTCCGTGTTCCGAATTCCGTGTTCCAAATTCTGTGTTCTGAATTCCGTGTTCCAAATTCCGTGTTCCGAATTCCGTGTTCCGAATTCCGTGTTCTGAATTCCGTGTTCCGAGTTCCAAATTTCAAATTCCGTGTTCTGAATTCCAAATTCCGTGTTCCGAATTCCAAATTCCGTGTTTCGAATTCCAAATTCCATGTTCCGAATTCCGTGGTCCGAATTTCAAATTCCATATTCCAAATTCCGTATTCCAAATTCCAAATTCCATATTCGGAATTCCGTGTTCCGAATTCCAAATTCCGTGTTCTGAATTCCATATTCCAAATTCAGTGATCCAAATTCAGTGTTCCAAATTCAGTGTTCCAAATTCCGTGTTCCAAATTCCGTGTTCCGAATTCCAAATTCCGTGTTCCCAATTCCAAATTCCGTGTTCCGAATTCCGTGTTCCGTGTTCCGAATTCCAAATTCCGTATTCCAAATTCCAAATTACAAATTCCGTATTCCATATTCCAAATTCCGTGTTCCGAATTCCGTGTTTGATTTCTGTGTTCCAAATTCTGTATTCCAAATTTCATGTTCCGTGTTCCAAATTCCAAATTCAGTATTCCACATTCCATATTCCGTGTTCCAAATTCCGTATTCCAAATTCCGTGTTCCGAATTCCGTGATCCGAATTCCGTGTTCCGAATTCCGTGTTCCGAATTCCAAATTCCAAATTCCATATTCCATGTTCCAAATTCCATATTCCAAATTCCTTATTCCAAATTCCGTGTTCCGAATTTGAAATTCTGAATTCCTTATTCCAAATTCCCTGTTCTGAATTTCAAATTCCGAATTCCAAATTCCGTGTTCCGATTTCCGTGTTCCTAATTCCGTGTTCCGAGTTCCAAATTCCGCGTTCAGAGTTCCAAATTCCGTGTTCCGAGTTCCAAATTCCGTGTTCCGAATTCTGTTTTCCAAATTCCGTGTTCCGTGTTCCAAATTCCGTGTTCCGAGTTCCAAATTCCGCGTTCAGAGTTCCAAATTCCGTGTTCCGAGTTCCAAATTCCGTATTCCAAATTCCGTGTTCCGAATTCTAAATTCTGAATTCCTTATTCCAAATTCCCTGTTCTGAATTTCAAATTCCGAATTCCAAATTCCATATTCCAAATTCCGTGTTCCGAATTCCGTGTTCCGAATTCCAAATTCCAAATTCCGCATTCCAAATTCCAAATTCCAAATTCCGTATTCCATGTTCCGTGTTCCGAATTCCGTGTTTGATTTCTGTGTTCCAAATTCTGTATTCCAAATTTCATGTTCCGTGTTCCAAATTCCAAATTCAGTATTCCAAATTCCGTATTCCGAATTCCAAGTTCCATGTTCTAAATATTCCGTGTTCCAAATTCCGTATTCCAAATTCCGTGTTCCGAATTCCGTGTTCCGAATTCCGTGTTCCGAATTTTCATGTTCCGAATTCCGTGTTCCGAATTCCGTGTTCCGAATTTCAAATTCCAAATTCCGTATTCCAAATTACAAATTACAAATTCCGAATTCCATATTCCAAATTCAGTGTTCCAAATTCCGTGTTCCGAATTCCAAATTCCAAATTCCGTATTCCAAATTACAAATTACAAATTCTGTATTCCATATTCCAAATTCTGTGTTCCGAATTCCGTGTTTGATTTCTGTGTTCCAAATTCTGTATTCCAAATTTCATGTTCCGTGTTCCAAATTCCAAATTCATATTCCAAATTCCGTATTCCGAATTCCGAGTTCCATGTTCTAAATTCCATATTCCGTGTTTCGAATTCCGTGTTCCGAATTCCGAATTCCAAATTCCAAATTACAAATTACAAATTCCAAGTTCCATATTCCAAATTCCGTGTTCCGAATTCCGTGTTCCGAATTCCGTGTTCCGAATTCCAAATTCCAAATTCCGTATTCCAAATTACAAATTACAAATTCCGTATTCCATATTCCAAATTCCGTGTTCCGAATTCCGTGTTTGATTTCTGTGTTCCAAATTCTGTATTCCAAATTCCATATTCCGAATTCCAAGTTCCATGTTCTAAATTCCATATTCCGTGTTCCAAATTCCGTATTCCAAATTCCGTGTTCCGAATTCCGCGTTCCGAATTCCGTGTTCCGAATTTTCATGTTCCGAATTCCGTGTTCCGAATTCCAAATTCCGTATTCCAAATTACAAATTCCGTATTCCATATTCCAATTTCCGTGTTCCGAATTCCGTGTTCCGAATTCCGTGTTCTGAATTCCGTGTTCCGAATTCCAAATTCCAAATTCCAAATTCCATGTTCTGAATTCCAAATTCCGTGTTCTGAATTCCAAATTCCGTATTCCAAAATCCATGTTCTGAATTCCAAATTCCGTGTTCCGAATTCCAAATTCCGTGATTCGAATTCCAAATTCCGTGTTCCAAATTCCAAATTCCGTGTTCCGAATTCCAAATTCCGTGTTCTGAATTCATTATTCCAAATTCCGTATTCCAAATTCCGTGTTCTGAATTCCAAATTCCAAATTCCGTATTCCAAATTTCAAATTCCATATTCCAAATTCCATATTCCAAATTCCAAATTCCGTATACCAAATTCTGAATTCTAAATTCAAAAATTCTGTGTTCCGTATTCCGTGTTCCGAATTCCAAATTCCATATTTTGTGTTCCGAATTCCGTGTTCCGAATTCCGTGTTCCGAATTCCAAATTCAGTGTTCTGAATTCCATATTCCAAATTCAGTGTTCCAAATTCCGTGTTCCAAAATCCGTGTTCCGAATTCCAAATTCCGTGTTCTGAATTCCGTGTTCCAAATTCCGTGTTCTGAATTCCGTGTTCCAAATTCCACATTCCGAATTCCAAATTCCAAATTCCGTATTCCAAATTACAAATTACAAATTCCGTATTCCAAATTCCAAATTCTGTATTCTGAATTCTAAATTCAAAAATTCTGTGTTCCGTATTCCGTGTTCCGAATTCAAAAATTCCGTATTCCAAATTTTGTGATCCGAATTCCGTGTTCCGAATTCCGTGTTCTGAATTCCAAATTCCATGTTCTGAATTCCGTATTCCAAATTCAGTGTTCCAAATTCAGTGTTCCAAATTCCGTGTTCCAAATTCCGTGTTCCAAATTCCGTGTTCCGAATTCCAAATTCCGTGTTCCGAATTCCGTGTTCCAAATTCTGTGTTCTGAATTCCGTGTTCCAAATTCCGTGTTCCGAATTCCGTGTTCCGAATTCCGTGTTCTGAATTCCGTGTTCCGAGTTCCAAATTTCAAATTCCGTGTTCTGAATTCCAAATTCCGTGTTCCGAATTCCAAATTCCGTGTTTCGAATTCCAAATTCCATGTTCCGAATTCCGTGGTCCGAATTTCAAATTCCATATTCCAAATTCCGTATTCCAAATTCCAAATTCCATATTCGGAATTCCGTGTTCCGAATTCCAAATTCCGTGTTCTGAATTCCATATTCCAAATTCAGTGATCCAAATTCAGTGTTCCAAATTCAGTGTTCCAAATTCCGTGTTCCAAATTCCGTGTTCCGAATTCCAAATTCCGTGTTCTGAATTCCGTGTTCCAAATTCCGTGTTCTGAATTCCGTGTTCTGAATTCCGTGTTCCAAATTCCACATTCCGAATTCCAAATTCCAAATTCCGTATTCCAAATTACAAATTACAAATTCCGTATTCCAAATTCCAAATTCTGTATTCTGAATTCTAAATTCAAAAATTCTGTGTTCCGTATTCCGTGTTCCGAACTCAAAAATTCCGTATTCCAAATTTTGTGATCCGAATTCCGTGTTCCGAATTCCGTGTTCTGAATTCCAAATTCCATGTTCTGAATTCCAAATTCCAAATTCAGTGTTCCAAATTCAGTGTTCCAAATTCCGTGTTCCAAATTCCGTGTTCCAAATTCCGTGTTCCGAATTCCAAATTCCGTGTTCCGAATTCCGTGTTCCAAATTCTGTGTTCTGAATTCCGTGTTCCAAATTCCGTGTTCCGAATTCCGTGTTCCGAATTCCGTGTTCTGAATTCCGTGTTCCGAGTTCCAAATTTCAAATTCCGTGTTCTGAATTCCAAATTCCGTGTTCCGAATTCCAAATTCCGTGTTTCGAATTTCAAATTCCATGTTCCGAATTCCGTGGTCCGAATTTCAAATTCCATATTCCAAATTCCGTATTCCAAATTCCAAATTCCATATTCGGAATTCCGTGTTCCGAATTCCAAATTCCGTGTTCTGAATTCCATATTCCAAATTCAGTGATCCAAATTCAGTGTTCCAAATTCAGTGTTCCAAATTCCGTGTTCCAAATTCCGTGTTCCGAATTCCAAATTCCGTGTTCCCAATTCCAAATTCCGTGTTCCGAATTCCGTGTTCCGTGTTCCGAATTCCAAATTCCGTATTCCAAATTCCAAATTCCAAATTCCGTATTCCATATTCCAAATTCCGTGTTCCGAATTCCGTGTTTGATTTCTGTGTTCCAAATTCTGTATTCCAAATTTCATGTTCCGTGTTCCAAATTCCAAATTCAGTATTCCACATTCCATATTCCGTGTTCCAAATTCCGTATTCCAAATTCCGTGTTCCGAATTCCGTGATCCGAATTCCGTGTTCCGAATTCCGTGTTCCGAATTCCAAATTCCAAATTCCATATTCCATGTTCCAAATTCCATATTCCAAATTCCTTATTCCAAATTCCGTGTTCCGAATTTGAAATTCTGAATTCCTTATTCCAAATTCCCTGTTCTGAATTTCAAATTCCGAATTCCAAATTCCGTGTTCCGATTTCCGTGTTCCTAATTCCGTGTTCCGAGTTCCAAATTCCGCGTTCAGAGTTCCAAATTCCGTGTTCCGAGTTCCAAATTCCGTGTTCCGAATTCTGTTTTCCAAATTCCGTGTTCCGTGTTCCAAATTCCGTGTTCCGAGTTCCAAATTCCGCGTTCAGAGTTCCAAATTCCGTGTTCCGAGTTCCAAATTCCGTATTCCAAATTCCGTGTTCCGAATTCTAAATTCTGAATTCCTTATTCCAAATTCCCTGTTCTGAATTTCAAATTCCGAATTCCAAATTCCATATTCCAAATTCCGTGTTCCGAATTCCGTGTTCCGAATTCCAAATTCCAAATTCCGCATTCCAAATTCCAAATTCCAAATTCCGTATTCCATGTTCCGTGTTCCGAATTCCGTGTTTGATTTCTGTGTTCCAAATTCTGTATTCCAAATTTCATGTTCCGTGTTCCAAATTCCAAATTCAGTATTCCAAATTCCGTATTCCGAATTCCAAGTTCCATGTTCTAAATATTCCGTGTTCCAAATTCCGTATTCCAAATTCCGTGTTCCGAATTCCGTGTTCCGAATTCCGTGTTCCGAATTTTCATGTTCCGAATTCCGTGTTCCGAATTCCGTGTTCCGAATTTCAAATTCCAAATTCCGTATTCCAAATTACAAATTACAAATTCCGAATTCCATATTCCAAATTCAGTGTTCCAAATTCCGTGTTCCGAATTCCAAATTCCAAATTCCGTATTCCAAATTACAAATTACAAATTCTGTATTCCATATTCCAAATTCTGTGTTCCGAATTCCGTGTTTGATTTCTGTGTTCCAAATTCTGTATTCCAAATTTCATGTTCCGTGTTCCAAATTCCAAATTCATATTCCAAATTCCGTATTCCGAATTCCGAGTTCCATGTTCTAAATTCCATATTCCGTGTTTCGAATTCCAAGTTCCATATTCCAAATTCCGTGTTCCGAATTCCGTGTTCCGAATTCCGTGTTCCGAATTCCAAATTCCAAATTCCGTATTCCAAATTACAAATTACAAATTCCGTATTCCATATTCCAAATTCCGTGTTCCGAATTCCGTGTTTGATTTCTGTGTTCCAAATTCTGTATTCCAAATTCCATATTCCGAATTCCAAGTTCCATGTTCTAAATTCCATATTCCGTGTTCCAAATTCCGTATTCCAAATTCCGTGTTCCGAATTCCGCGTTCCGAATTCCGTGTTCCGAATTTTCATGTTCCGAATTCCGTGTTCCGAATTCCAAATTCCGTATTCCAAATTACAAATTCCGTATTCCATATTCCAATTTCCGTGTTCCGAATTCCGTGTTCCGAATTCCGTGTTCTGAATTCCGTGTTCCGAATTCCAAATTCCAAATTCCAAATTCCATGTTCTGAATTCCAAATTCCGTGTTCTGAATTCCAAATTCCGTATTCCAAAATCCATGTTCTGAATTCCAATTTCCGTGTTCCGAATTCCAAATTCCGTGATTCGAATTCCAAATTCCGTGTTCCAAATTCCAAATTCCGTGTTCCGAATTCCAAATTCCGTGTTCTGAATTCATTATTCCAAATTCCGTATTCCAAATTCCGTGTTCTGAATTCCAAATTCCAAATTCCGTATTCCAAATTTCAAATTCCATATTCCAAATTCCATATTCCAAATTCCAAATTCCGTATACCAAATTCTGAATTCTAAATTCAAAAATTCTGTGTTCCGTATTCCGTGTTCCGAATTCCAAATTCCATATTTTGTGTTCCGAATTCCGTGTTCCGAATTCCGTGTTCCGAATTCCAAATTCAGTGTTCTGAATTCCATATTCCAAATTCAGTGTTCCAAATTCCGTGTTCCAAAATCCGTGTTCCGAATTCCAAATTCCGTGTTCTGAATTCCGTGTTCCAAATTCCGTGTTCTGAATTCCGTGTTCCAAATTCCACATTCCGAATTCCAAATTCCAAATTCCGTATTCCAAATTACAAATTACAAATTCCGTATTCCAAATTCCAAATTCTGTATTCTGAATTCTAAATTCAAAAATTCTGTGTTCCGTATTCCGTGTTCCGAATTCAAAAATTCCGTATTCCAAATTTTGTGATCCGAATTCCGTGTTCCGAATTCCGTGTTCTGAATTCCAAATTCCATGTTCTGAATTCCGTATTCCAAATTCAGTGTTCCAAATTCAGTGTTCCAAATTCCGTGTTCCAAATTCCGTGTTCCAAATTCCGTGTTCCGAATTCCAAATTCCGTGTTCCGAATTCCGTGTTCCAAATTCTGTGTTCTGAATTCCGTGTTCCAAATTCCGTGTTCCGAATTCCGTGTTCCGAATTCCGTGTTCTGAATTCCGTGTTCCGAGTTCCAAATTTCAAATTCCGTGTTCTGAATTCCAAATTCCGTGTTCCGAATTCCAAATTCCGTGTTTCGAATTCCAAATTCCATGTTCCGAATTCCGTGGTCCGAATTTCAAATACCATATTCCAAATTCCGTATTCCAAATTCCAAATTCCATATTCGGAATTCCGTGTTCCGAATTCCAAATTCCGTGTTCTGAATTCCATATTCCAAATTCAGTGATCCAAATTCAGTGTTCCAAATTCAGTGTTCCAAATTCCGTGTTCCAAATTCCGTGTTCCGAATTCCAAATTCCGTGTTCTGAATTCCGTGTTCCAAATTCCGTGTTCTGAATTCCGTGTTCTGAATTCCGTGTTCCAAATTCCACATTCCGAATTCCAAATTCCAAATTCCGTATTCCAAATTACAAATTACAAATTCCGTATTCCAAATTCCAAATTCTGTATTCTGAATTCTAAATTCAAAAATTCTGTGTTCCGTATTCCGTGTTCCGAACTCAAAAATTCCGTATTCCAAATTTTGTGATCCGAATTCCGTGTTCCGAATTCCGTGTTCTGAATTCCAAATTCCATGTTCTGAATTCCAAATTCCAAATTCAGTGTTCCAAATTCAGTGTTCCAAATTCCGTGTTCCAAATTCCGTGTTCCAAATTCCGTGTTCCGAATTCCAAATTCCGTGTTCCGAATTCCGTGTTCCAAATTCTGTGTTCTGAATTCCGTGTTCCAAATTCCGTGTTCCGAATTCCGTGTTCCGAATTCCGTGTTCTGAATTCCGTGTTCCGAGTTCCAAATTTCAAATTCCGTGTTCTGAATTCCAAATTCCGTGTTCCGAATTCCAAATTCCGTGTTTCGAATTCCAAATTCCATGTTCCGAATTCCGTGGTCCGAATTTCAAATTCCATATTCCAAATTCCGTATTCCAAATTCCAAATTCCATATTCGGAATTCCGTGTTCCGAATTCCAAATTCCGTGTTCTGAATTCCATATTCCAAATTCAGTGATCCAAATTCAGTGTTCCAAATTCAGTGTTCCAAATTCCGTGTTCCAAATTCCGTGTTCCGAATTCCAAATTCCGTGTTCCCAATTCCAAATTCCGTGTTCCGAATTCCGTGTTCCGTGTTCCGAATTCCAAATTCCGTATTCCAAATTCCAAATTACAAATTCCGTATTCCATATTCCAAATTCCGTGTTCCGAATTCCGTGTTTGATTTCTGTGTTCCAAATTCTGTATTCCAAATTTCATGTTCCGTGTTCCAAATTCCAAATTCAGTATTCCACATTCCATATTCCGTGTTCCAAATTCCGTATTCCAAATTCCGTGTTCCGAATTCCGTGATCCGAATTCCGTGTTCCGAATTCCGTGTTCCGAATTCCAAATTCCAAATTCCATATTCCATGTTCCAAATTCCATATTCCAAATTCCTTATTCCAAATTCCGTGTTCCGAATTTGAAATTCTGAATTCCTTATTCCAAATTCCCTGTTCTGAATTTCAAATTCCGAATTCCAAATTCCGTGTTCCGATTTCCGTGTTCCTAATTCCGTGTTCCGAGTTCCAAATTCCGCGTTCAGAGTTCCAAATTCCGTGTTCCGAGTTCCAAATTCCGTGTTCCGAATTCTGTTTTCCAAATTCCGTGTTCCGTGTTCCAAATTCCGTGTTCCGAGTTCCAAATTCCGCGTTCAGAGTTCCAAATTCCGTGTTCCGAGTTCCAAATTCCGTATTCCAAATTCCGTGTTCCGAATTCTAAATTCTGAATTCCTTATTCCAAATTCCCTGTTCTGAATTTCAAATTCCGAATTCCAAATTCCATATTCCAAATTCCGTGTTCCGAATTCCGTGTTCCGAATTCCAAATTCCAAATTCCGCATTCCAAATTCCAAATTCCAAATTCCGTATTCCATGTTCCGTGTTCCGAATTCCGTGTTTGATTTCTGTGTTCCAAATTCTGTATTCCAAATTTCATGTTCCGTGTTCCAAATTCCAAATTCAGTATTCCAAATTCCGTATTCCGAATTCCAAGTTCCATGTTCTAAATATTCCGTGTTCCAAATTCCGTATTCCAAATTCCGTGTTCCGAATTCCGTGTTCCGAATTCCGTGTTCCGAATTTTCATGTTCCGAATTCCGTGTTCCGAATTCCGTGTTCCGAATTTCAAATTCCAAATTCCGTATTCCAAATTACAAATTACAAATTCCGAATTCCATATTCCAAATTCAGTGTTCCAAATTCCGTGTTCCGAATTCCAAATTCCAAATTCCGTATTCCAAATTACAAATTACAAATTCTGTATTCCATATTCCAAATTCTGTGTTCCGAATTCCGTGTTTGATTTCTGTGTTCCAAATTCTGTATTCCAAATTTCATGTTCCGTGTTCCAAATTCCAAATTCATATTCCAAATTCCGTATTCCGAATTCCGAGTTCCATGTTCTAAATTCCATATTCCGTGTTTCGAATTCCGTGTTCCGAATTCCGAATTCCAAATTCCAAATTACAAATTACAAATTCCAAGTTCCATATTCCAAATTCCGTGTTCCGAATTCCGTGTTCCGAATTCCGTGTTCCGAATTCCAAATTCCAAATTCCGTATTCCAAATTACAAATTACAAATTCCGTATTCCATATTCCAAATTCCGTGTTCCGAATTCCGTGTTTGATTTCTGTGTTCCAAATTCTGTATTCCAAATTCCATATTCCGAATTCCAAGTTCCATGTTCTAAATTCCATATTCCGTGTTCCAAATTCCGTATTCCAAATTCCGTGTTCCGAATTCCGCGTTCCGAATTCCGTGTTCCGAATTTTCATGTTCCGAATTCCGTGTTCCGAATTCCAAATTCCGTATTCCAAATTACAAATTCCGTATTCCATATTCCAATTTCCGTGTTCCGAATTCCGTGTTCCGAATTCCGTGTTCTGAATTCCGTGTTCCGAATTCCAAATTCCAAATTCCAAATTCCATGTTCTGAATTCCAAATTCCGTGTTCTGAATTCCAAATTCCGTATTCCAAAATCCATGTTCTGAATTCCAATTTCCGTGTTCCGAATTCCAAATTCCGTGATTCGAATTCCAAATTCCGTGTTCCAAATTCCAAATTCCGTGTTCCGAATTCCAAATTCCGTGTTCTGAATTCATTATTCCAAATTCCGTATTCCAAATTCCGTGTTCTGAATTCCAAATTCCAAATTCCGTATTCCAAATTTCAAATTCCATATTCCAAATTCCATATTCCAAATTCCAAATTCCGTATACCAAATTCTGAATTCTAAATTCAAAAATTCTGTGTTCCGTATTCCGTGTTCCGAATTCCAAATTCCATATTTTGTGTTCCGAATTCCGTGTTCCGAATTCCGTGTTCCGAATTCCAAATTCAGTGTTCTGAATTCCATATTCCAAATTCAGTGTTCCAAATTCCGTGTTCCAAAATCCGTGTTCCGAATTCCAAATTCCGTGTTCTGAATTCCGTGTTCCAAATTCCGTGTTCTGAATTCCGTGTTCCAAATTCCACATTCCGAATTCCAAATTCCAAATTCCGTATTCCAAATTACAAATTACAAATTCCGTATTCCAAATTCCAAATTCTGTATTCTGAATTCTAAATTCAAAAATTCTGTGTTCCGTATTCCGTGTTCCGAATTCAAAAATTCCGTATTCCAAATTTTGTGATCCGAATTCCGTGTTCCGAATTCCGTGTTCTGAATTCCAAATTCCATGTTCTGAATTCCGTATTCCAAATTCAGTGTTCCAAATTCAGTGTTCCAAATTCCGTGTTCCAAATTCCGTGTTCCAAATTCCGTGTTCCGAATTCCAAATTCCGTGTTCCGAATTCCGTGTTCCAAATTCTGTGTTCTGAATTCCGTGTTCCAAATTCCGTGTTCCGAATTCCGTGTTCCGAATTCCGTGTTCTGAATTCCGTGTTCCGAGTTCCAAATTTCAAATTCCGTGTTCTGAATTCCAAATTCCGTGTTCCGAATTCCAAATTCCGTGTTTCGAATTCCAAATTCCATGTTCCGAATTCCGTGGTCCGAATTTCAAATTCCATATTCCAAATTCCGTATTCCAAATTCCAAATTCCATATTCGGAATTCCGTGTTCCGAATTCCAAATTCCGTGTTCTGAATTCCATATTCCAAATTCAGTGATCCAAATTCAGTGTTCCAAATTCAGTGTTCCAAATTCCGTGTTCCAAATTCCGTGTTCCGAATTCCAAATTCCGTGTTCTGAATTCCGTGTTCCAAATTCCGTGTTCTGAATTCCGTGTTCTGAATTCCGTGTTCCAAATTCCACATTCCGAATTCCAAATTCCAAATTCCGTATTCCAAATTACAAATTACAAATTCCGTATTCCAAATTCCAAATTCTGTATTCTGAATTCTAAATTCAAAAATTCTGTGTTCCGTATTCCGTGTTCCGAACTCAAAAATTCCGTATTCCAAATTTTGTGATCCGAATTCCGTGTTCCGAATTCCGTGTTCTGAATTCCAAATTCCATGTTCTGAATTCCAAATTCCAAATTCAGTGTTCCAAATTCAGTGTTCCAAATTCCGTGTTCCAAATTCCGTGTTCCAAATTCCGTGTTCCGAATTCCAAATTCCGTGTTCCGAATTCCGTGTTCCAAATTCTGTGTTCTGAATTCCGTGTTCCAAATTCCGTGTTCCGAATTCCGTGTTCCGAATTCCGTGTTCTGAATTCCGTGTTCCGAGTTCCAAATTTCAAATTCCGTGTTCTGAATTCCAAATTCCGTGTTCCGAATTCCAAATTCCGTGTTTCGAATTCCAAATTCCATGTTCCGAATTCCGTGGTCCGAATTTCAAATTCCATATTCCAAATTCCGTATTCCAAATTCCAAATTCCATATTCGGAATTCCGTGTTCCGAATTCCAAATTCCGTGTTCTGAATTCCATATTCCAAATTCAGTGATCCAAATTCAGTGTTCCAAATTCAGTGTTCCAAATTCCGTGTTCCAAATTCCGTGTTCCGAATTCCAAATTCCGTGTTCCCAATTCCAAATTCCGTGTTCCGAATTCCGTGTTCCGTGTTCCGAATTCCAAATTCCGTATTCCAAATTCCAAATTACAAATTCCGTATTCCATATTCCAAATTCCGTGTTCCGAATTCCGTGTTTGATTTCTGTGTTCCAAATTCTGTATTCCAAATTTCATGTTCCGTGTTCCAAATTCCAAATTCAGTATTCCACATTCCATATTCCGTGTTCCAAATTCCGTATTCCAAATTCCGTGTTCCGAATTCCGTGATCCGAATTCCGTGTTCCGAATTCCGTGTTCCGAATTCCAAATTCCAAATTCCATATTCCAAATTCCAAATTCCAAATTCCGTATTCCATATTCCAAATTCCGTGTTCCAAATTCCGTGTTCCGAATTCCGTGTTCCGAATTCCGTGTTCCGAATTCCAAATTCCAAATTCCGTATTCCAAATTCCGTATTCCATATTCCAAATTCCGTGTTCCGAATTCCGTGTTTGATTTCTGTGTTCCAAATTCTGTATTCCAAATTTCATGTTCCGTGTTCCAAATTCCAAATTCAGTATTCCAAATTCAATATTCCGAATTCCAAGTTCCATGTTCTAAATTCCATATTCCGTGTTCCAAATTCCGTATTCCAAATTCCGTGTTCCGAATTCCGTGTTCCGAATTCCGTGTTCCGAATTTTCATGTTCCGAATTCCGTGTTCCGAATTCCGTGTTCCGAATTCCAAATTCCAAATTCCGTATTCCAAATTACAAATTACAAATTCTGTATTCCATATTCCAAATTCCGTGTTCCGAATTCCGTGTTCCGAATTCCGTGTTCTGAATTCCGTGTTCCAAATTCCAAATTCCAAATTCCGTGTTCTGAATTCCAAATTACGAGTTCCGTATTCCATATTCCAAATTCCGTGTTCCGAATTCCGTGTTTGATTTCTGTGTTCCAAATTCTGTATTCCAAATTTCATGTTCCGTGTTCCAAATTCAGTATTCCAAATTCCGTATTCCGAATTCCAAGTTCCATGTTCTAAATTCCTTATTCCAAATTTCTTGTTCCAAATTCCATATTCCAATTTCCGAATTCCGTGTTCCAAATTCCGTGTTCTAAATTCTGTGTTTCAAATTCTGTGTTCCAAATTCCATATTCCATGTTCCGAATTCCAAATTCCGAATTCCGTGTTCCGAATTTGAAATTCTGAATTCCTTATTCCAAATTCCCTGTTCTGAATTTCAAATTCCGAATTCTAAATTCCCTGTTCTGAATTTCAAATTCCGAATTCCAAATTCCATATTTCAAATTCCATGTTCCGAATTCCAAATTCCGTATTCCAAATTCCAAATTCCATATTCCGAATTCCGTGTTCCGAATTCCAAATTCCGTGTTCTGAATTCCATATTCCAAATTCAGTGATCCAAATTCAGTGTTCCAAATTCCGTGTTCCAAATTCCGTGTTCCGAATTCCAAATTCCGTGTTCCGAATTCCGTGTTCCGATTTCCGTGTTCCGAATTCCGTGTTCCGAATTCCAAATTCCAAATTCTGTATTCCCAATTCCAAATTCTGTGTTCCGAATTCCGTGTTCCGAATTCCAAATTCCGTATTCCAAATTCCAAATTCCGTATTCCATATTCCAAATTCCGTGTTCCGAATTCTGTGTTTGATTTCTGTGTTCCAAATTCTGTATTCCAAATTTCATGTTCCGTGTTCCAAATTCCAAATTCAGTATTCCATATTCCATATTCCGTGTTCCAAATTCCGTATTCCAAATTCCGTGTTCCGAATTCCGTGATCCAAATTCTGTGTTCCGAATTCCGTGTTCCGAATTCCGTATTCCAAATTCCGTGTTCCGAATTCCGTGTTCCAAATTCCGTGTTCCGAATTCCGTGTTCCGAATTCCAAATTCCAAATTCTGTATTCCCAATTCCAAATTCTGTGTTCCGAATTCCGTGTTCCATGTTCCGAATTCCAAATTCCGTATTCCAAATTCCAAATTCCAAATTCCGTATTCCATATTCCAAATTCCGTGTTCCGAATTCTGTGTTTGATTTCTGTGTTCCAAATTCTGTATTCCAAATTTCATGTTCCGTGTTCCAAATTCCAAATTCAGTATTCCATATTCCATATTCCGTGTTCCAAATTCCGTATTCCAAATTCCGTGTTCCGAATTCCGTGATCCAAATTCTGTGTTACGAATTCCGTGTTCCGAATTCCAAATTCCAAATTCCGTATTCCAAATTCCAAATTCCAAATTCTGTATTCCATATTCCAAATTCCGTGTTCCGAATTCCGTGTTCCGAATTCTGTGTTCCGAATTCCGTGTTCCGAATTCCAAATTCCAAATTCCGTATTCCAAATTCCGTATTCCATATTCCAAATTCCGTGTTCCGAATTCCGTGTTTGATTTCTGTGTTCCAAATTCTGTATTCCAAATTTCATGTTCCGTGTTCCAAATTCCAAATTCAGTATTCCAAATTCCGTATTCCGAATTCCAAATTCCATGTTCTAAATTCCATATTCCGTATTCCAAATTCTGTATTCCGAATTCCATGTTCCAAATTCCGTGTTCCGATTTCCGTGTTCCTAATTCCGTGTTCCGAGTTCCAAATTCCGCGTTCAGAGTTCCAAATTCCGTGTTCCGAGTTCCAAATTCCGTGTTCCGAATTCTGTTTTCCAAATTCCGTGTTCAGTGTTCCAAATTCCGTGTTCCGAGTTCCAAATTCTGCGTTCAGAGTTCCAAATTCCGTGTTCCGAGTTCCAAATTCCGTATTCCAAATTCCGTGTTCCGAATTCCAAATTCTGAATTCCTTATTCCAAATTCCCTGTTCTGAATTTCAAATTCCAAATTCCAAATTCCATATTCCAAATTCCGTGTTCCGAGTTCCGAATTCCGTGTTCCGAATTCCGTGTTCTGAATTCCAAATTCCATGTTCTGAATTCCGTATTCCAAATTCAGTGTTCCAAATTCAGTGTTCCAAATTCCGTGTTCCAAATTCCGTGTTCCGAATTCCAAATTCCGTGTTCCGAATTCCGTGTTCCAAATTCTGTGTTCTGAATTCCGTGTTCCAAATTCCGTGTTCCGAATTCCGTGTTCCGAATTCCGTGTTCTGATTTCCCAATTCCGTGTTCCGAATTCCAAATTCCGTGTTTCGAATTCCAAATTCCATGTTCCGAATTCCGTGGTCCGAATTTCAAATTCCATATTCCAAATTCCGTATTCCAAATTCCAAATTCCATATTCGGAATTCCGTGTTCCGAATTCCAAATTCCGTGTTCTGAATTCCATATTCCAAATTCAGTGATCCAAATTCAGTGTTCCAAATTCCGTGTTCCGAATTCCAAATTCCGTGTTCCCAATTCCAAATTCCGTGTTCCGAATTCCGTGTTCCATGTTCCGAATTCCAAATTCCGTATTCCAAATTCCGTGTTCCATATTCCGTGTTCCAAATTCCGTATTCCAAATTCCGTGTTCCGAATTCCGTGTTCTGATTTCCGTGTTCCGAATTCCGTGTTCCGAATTCCAAATTCCGTATTCCAAATGACAAATTCCGTATTCCATATTCCAAATTCCGTGTTCCGAATTCCGTGTTTGATTTCTGTGTTCCAAATTCTGTATTCCAAATTTCATGTTCCGTGTTCCAAATTCCAAATTCAGTATTCCACATTCCATATTCCGTGTTCCAAATTCCGTATTCCAAATTCCGTGTTCCGAATTCCGTGATCCGAATTCCGTGTTCCGAATTCCGTGTTCCGAATTCCAAATTCCAAATTCCGTATTCCATATTCCAAATTCCGTGTTCCAAATTCCGTGTTCCGAATTCCGTGTTCCGAATTCCGTGTTCCGAATTCCAAATTCCAAATTCCGTATTCCAAATTCCGTATTCCATATTCCAAATTCCGTGTTCCGAATTCCGTGTTTGATTTCTGTGTTCCAAATTCTGTATTCCAAATTTCATGTTCCTTATTCCAAATTCCAAATTCAGTATTCCAAATTCCGTATTCCGAATTCCAAGTTCCATGTTCTAAATTCCATATTCCGTCTTCCAAATTCTGTATTCCGAATTCCGTGTTCCGAATTCCGTGTTCCAAATTCCAAATTCCAAATTCCGTATTCCAAATTCCAAATTACAAATTCCGTATTCCATATTCCAAATTCCGTATTCCGAATTCCAAGTTACATGTTCTAAATTCCTTATTCCAAATATCTTGTTCCAAATTCTATATTCCAATTTCCGAATTCCGTGTTCCGAATTCCGTGTTCCAAATTCCGTGTTCCAAATTCTGTGTTCCAAATTCTGTGTTCCAAATTCCGAATTTCCGTGTTCCGAATTCCAAATTCCGAATTCCGTGTTCCGAATTCCGAATTCCGTGTTCCGAATTCCGTGTTCCGAATTCCAAATTCAGTATTCCAAGTTCCGTGTTCCAAATTCCATATTCTATGTTCCAAATTCCATATTCCAAATTCCATATTCCAAATTCCGTGTTCCGAATTTGAAATTCTGAATTCCTTATTCCAAATTCCCTGTTCTGAATTTCAAATTCCGAATTCCAAATTCCGTGTTCCGATTTCCGTGTTCCTAATTCCGTGTTCCGAGTTCCAAATTCCGTGTTCAGAGTTCCAAATTCCGTGTTCCGAGTTCCAAATTCCGTGTTCCGAATTATGTTTTCCAAATTCCGTGTTCCGTGTTCCAAATTCCGTGTTCCGAGTTCCAAATTCCGCGTTCAGAGTTCCAAATTCCGTGTTCCGAGTTCCAAATTCCGTATTCCAAATTCCGTGTTCCGAATTCCAAATTCTGAATTCCTTATTCCAAATTCCCTGTTCTGAATTTCAAATTCCGAATTCCAAATTCCATATTCCAAATTCCGTGTTCCGAATTCCGTGTTCCGAATTCCAAATTCCAAATTCCGCATTCCAAATTCCAAATTCCAAATTCCGTATTCCATATTCCGGTTTCCGAATTCCATGTTTGATTTCTGTGTTCCAAATTCTGTATTCCAAATTTCATGTTCCGTGTTCCAAATTCCAAATTCAGTATTCCAAATTCCGTATTCCGAATTCCAAGTTCCATGTTCTAAATTCCATATTCTGTGTTCCAAATTCCGTATTCCAAATTCCGTGTTCCGAATTCCGTGTTCCGAATTCCGTGTTCCGAATTTTCATGTTCCGAATTCCGTGTTCCGAATTCCGTGTTCCGAATTCCAAATTCCAAATTCCGTATTCCAAATTACAAATTACGTATTCCGTATTCCATATTCCAAATTCCGTGTTCCGAATTCCGTGTTCCGAATTCCAAATTCCAAATTCCGTATTCCAAATTACAAATTACAAATTCCGTATTCCATATTACAAATTATGTGTTCCGAATTCCGTGTTTGATTTCTGTGTTCCAAATTCTGTATTCCAAATTTCATGTTCCGTGTTCCAAATTCCAAATTCAGTATTCCAAATTCCGTGTTCCGAATTTCAAATTCCAAATTCTGTATTCCATATTCCAAATTCCGTGTTCCGAATTCTGTGTTTGATTTCTGTGTTCCAAATTCTGTATTCCAAATTTCATGTTCCGTGTTCCAAATTCAGTATTCCAAATTCCATATTCCGAATTCCAAGTTCCATGTTCTAAATTCCTTATTCCAAATTTCTTGTTCCAAATTCCATATTCCGTGTTCCGAATTCCAATTTCCGAATTCCGTGTTCCAAATTATGTGTTCTAAATTCCGTGTTCCAAATTCTGTGTTCCAAATTCCGTATTCCATGTTCCGAATTCCAAATTCCGAATTCCATGTTCCGAATTTGAAATTCTGAATTCCTTATTCCAAATTTCCTGTTCTGAATTTCAAATTCCGAATTCTAAATTCCCTGTTCTGAATTTCAAATTCCGAATTCCAAATTCCATATTTCAAATTCCATGTTCCGAATTCCAAATTCCGTATTCCAAATTCCATGTTCTGAATTCCAAATTCCGTGTTCTGAATTCCAAATTCCTTATTCCAAATTCCGTGTTCCGAATTTAAATTACGAATAATTCCGTATTTCAAATACCAAATTCCGTGTTCCAAATTCAGTGTTCCAAATTCCGTGTTCCAAATTCCGTGTTCCGAATTCCAAATTCCGTGTTCTGAATTCCGTGTTCCAAATTCCGTGTTCTGAATTCCGTGTTCTGAATTCCGTGTTCCGAATTCCATGTTCCAAATTCCACGTTCCGAATTCCAAATTCTGAATTCCTTATTCCAAATTCCCTGTTCTGAATTTCAAATTCCGAATTCCAAATTCCGTATTTCAAATTCCATGTTCCGAATTCGAAATTCCGTATTCCAAATTCCATGTTCTGAATTCCAAATTTTGTGTATTGAACTCCAAATTCCGTGTTCTGAATTCCTTATTTTAAATTCCGAGTTCCAAATTTCAAATTCCGTGTTCTGAATTCCAAATTCCATGTTCCGAATTCCAAATTCCGTGATTCGAATTCCAAATTCAGTGTTCCAAATTCCAAATTCCGTGTTCCGAATTCCAAATTCCGTGTTCCGAATTTCAAATTCCAAATTCCGTATTCCATATTCCAAATTCCGTGTTCCGAATTCCGTGTTTGATTTCTGTGTTCCAAATTCTGTATTCCAAATTTCATGTTCCGTGTTCCAAATTCAGTATTTCAAATTCCGTATTCCGAATTCCAAGTTCCATGTTCTAAATTCCTTATTCCAAATATCTTGTTCCAAATTCTATATTCCGTGTTCCGAATTCCAATTTCCGAATTCCATGTTCCAATTTCCGTGTTCCGAATTCCAAATTCCGAATTCCGTGTTCCGAATTCCGTGTTCCGAATTCCGAATTCCGTGTTCCGAATTCCGTGTTCCGAATTCCAAATTCAGTATTCCAAGTTCCGTGTTCCAAATTCCATATTCCATGTTCCAAATTCCATATTCCAAATTCCTTAGTCCAAATTCCGTGTTCCGAATTTGAAATTCTGAATTCCTTATTCCAAATTCCCTGTTCTGAATTTCAAATTCCGAATTCCAAATTCCGTGTTCCGATTTCCGTGTTCCTAATTCCGTGTTCCGAGTTCCAAATTCCGCGTTCAGAGTTCCAAATTCCGTGTTCCGAGTTCCAAATTCCGTGTTCCGAATTCTGTTTTCCAAATTCCGTGTTCCGTGTTCCAAATTCCGTGTTCCGAGTTCCAAATTCCGCGTTCAGAGTTCCAAATTCCGTGTTCCGAGTTCCAAATTCCGTATTCCAAATTCCGTGTTCCGAATTCTAAATTCTGAATTCCTTATTCCAAATTCCCTGTTCTGAATTTCAAATTCCGAATTCCAAATTCCATATTCCAAATTCCGTGTTCCGAATTCCGTGTTCCGAATTCCGTGTTCCGAATTCCAAATTCCAAATTCCGCATTCCAAATTCCAAATTCCAAATTCCGTATTCCATATTCCGTGTTCCGAATTCCGTGTTTGATTTCTGTGTTCCAAATTCTGTATTCCAAATTTCATGTTCCGTGTTCCAAATTCCAAATTCAGTATTCAAAATTCCGTATTCCGAATTCCAAGTTCCATGTTCTAAATATTCCGTGTTCCAAATTCCGTATTCCAAATTCCGTGTTCCGAATTCCGTGTTCCGAATTCCGTGTTCCGAATTTTCATGTTCCGAATTCCGTGTTCCGAATTCCGTGTTCCGAATTTCAAATTCCAAATTCCGTATTCCAAATTCCAAATTACAAATTCCGAATTCCATATTCCAAATTCAGTGTTCCAAATTCCGTGTTCCGAATTCCAAATTCCAAATTCCGTATTCCAAATTACAAATTACAAATTCTGTATTCCATATTCCAAATTCTGTGTTCCGAATTCCGTGTTTGATTTCTGTGTTCCAAATTCTGTATTCCAAATTTCATGTTCCGTGTTCCAAATTCCAAATTCATATTCCAAATTCCGTATTCCGAATTCCGAGTTCCATGTTCTAAATTCCATATTCCGTGTTTCGAATTCCGTGTTCCGAATTCCGAATTCCAAATTCCAAATTACAAATTACAAATTCCAAGTTCCATATTCCAAATTCCGTGTTCCGAATTCCGTGTTCCGAATTCCGTGTTCCGAATTCCAAATTCCAAATTCCGTATTCCAAATTACAAATTACAAATTCCGTATTCCATATTCCAAATTCCGTGTTCCGAATTCCGTGTTTGATTTCTGTGTTCCAAATTCTGTATTCCAAATTCCATATTCCGAATTCCAAGTTCCATGTTCTAAATTCCATATTCCGTGTTCCAAATTCCGTATTCCAAATTCCGTGTTCCGAATTCCGCGTTCCGAATTCCGTGTTCCGAATTTTCATGTTCCGAATTCCGTGTTCCGAATTCCAAATTCCAAATTCCGTATTCCAAATTACAAATTCCGTATTCCATATTCCAAATTCCGTGTTCCGAATTCCGTGTTCCGAATTCCGTGTTCTGAATTCCGTGTTCCGAATTCCAAATTCCAAATTCCAAATTCCATGTTCTGAATTCCAAATTCCGTGTTCTGAATTCCAAATTCCGTATTCCAAATTCCATGTTCTGAATTCCAAATTCCGTGTTCCGAATTCCAAATTCCGTGATTCGAATTCCAAATTCCGTGTTCCAAATTCCAAATTCCGTGTTCCGAATTCCAAATTCCGTGTTCTGAATTAATTATTCCAAATTTCGTATTCCAAATTCCGTGTTCTGAATTCCAAATTCCAAATTCCGTATTCCAAATTTCAAATTCCATATTCCAAATTCCATATTCCAAATTCCAAATTCCGTATACCAAATTCTGAATTCTAAATTCAAAAATTCTGTGTTCCGTATTCCGTGTTCCGAATTCCAAATTCCATATTTTGTGTTCCGAATTCCGTGTTCTGAATTCCGTGTTCCGAATTCCGTGTTCCGAATTCCAAATTCAGTGTTCTGAATTCCATATTCCAAAGTCAGTGTTCCAAATTCCGTGTTCCAAAATCCGTGTTCCGAATTCCAAATTCCGTGTTCTGAATTCCGTGTTCCAAATTCCGTGTTCTGAATTCCGTGTTCTGAATTCCGTGTTCCAAATTCCACATTCCGAATTCCAAATTCCAAATTCCGTATTCCAAATTACAAATTACAAATTCCGTATTCCAAATTCCAAATTCTGTATTCTGAATTCTAAATTCAAAAATTCTGTGTTCCGTATTCCGTGTTCCGAATTCAAAAATTCCGTATTCCAAATTTTGTGATCCGAATTCCGTGTTCTGAATTCCAAATTCCATGTTCTGAATTCCGTATTCCAAATTCAGTGTTCCAAATTCAGTGTTCCAAATTCCGTGTTCCAAATTCCGTGTTCCAAATTCCGTGTTCCGAATTCCAAATTCCGTGTTCCGAATTCCGTGTTCCAAATTCTGTGTTCTGAATTCCGTGTTCCAAATTCCGTGTTCCGAATTCCGTGTTCCGAATTCCGTGTTCTGAATTCCGTGTTCCGAGTTCCAAATTTCAAATTCCGTGTTCTGAATTCCAAATTCCGTGTTCCGAATTCCAAATTCCGTGTTTCGAATTCCAAATTCCATGTTCCGAATTCCGTGGTCCGAATTTCAAATTCCATATTCCAAATTCCGTATTCCAAATTCCAAATTCCATATTCGGAATTCCGTGTTCCGAATTCCAAATTCCGTGTTCTGAATTCCATATTCCAAATTCAGTGATCCAAATTCAGTGTTCCAAATTCAGTGTTCCAAATTCCGTGTTCCAAATTCCGTGTTCCGAATTCCAAATTCCGTATTCCAAATTCCAAATTACAAATTCTGTATTCCATATTCCAAATTCCGTGTTCCAAATTCCGTGTTTGATTTCTGTGTTCCAAATTCTGTATTCCAAATTTCATGTTCCGTGTTCCAAATTCCAAATTCAGTATTCCACATTCCATATTCCGTGTTCCAAATTCCGTATTCCAAATTCCGTGTTCCGAATTCCGTGATCCGAATTCCGTGTTCCGAATTCCGTGTTCCGAATTCCAAATTCCAAATTCCATATTCCAAATTCCAAATTCCAAATTCCGTATTCCATATTCCAAATTCCGTGTTCCAAATTCCGTGTTCCGAATTCCGTGTTCCGAATTCCAAATTCCAAATTCCGTATTCCAAATTCCGTATTCCATATTCCAAATTCCGTGTTCCGAATTCCGTGTTTGATTTCTGTGTTCCAAATTCTGTATTCCAAATTTCATGTTCCGTGTTCCAAATTCCAAATTCAGTATTCCAAATTCCGTATTCCGAATTCCAAGTTCCATGTTCTAAATTCCATATTCCATCTTCCAAATTCTGTATTCCGAATTCCGTGTTCCGAATTCCGTGTTCCGAATTCCAAATTCCAAATTCCGTATTCCAAATTCCAAATTACAAATTCCGTATTCCATATTCCAAATTATGTGTTCCGAATTCCGTGTTTGATTTCTGTGTTCCAAATTCTGTATTCCAAATTTCATGTTCCGTGTTCCAAATTCCAAATTCAGTATTCCAAATTCTGTATTCCAAATTCCAAGTTCCATGTTCTAAATTCCTTATTCCAAATATCTTGTTCCAAATTCTATGTTCCGTGTTCCGAATTCCAATTTCCGAATTCCGTGTTCCAAATTCCGTGTTCCAAATTCCGTGTTCCAAATTCTGTGTTCCAAATTCCGTATTCCATGTTCCGAATTCCAAATTCCGAATTCCATGTTCCGAATTTGAAATTCTGAATTCCGTATTCCAAATTCCCTGTTCTGAATTTCAAATTCCGAATTCTAAATTCCCTGTTCTGAATTTCAAATTCCGAATTCCAAATTCCGTATTTCAAATTCCATGTTCCGAATTCCAAATTCCGTATTCCAAATTCCATGTTCTGAATTCCAAATTTCGTGTTCTGAATTCCAAATCCCTTATTCCAAATTCCCTGTTCCGAATTTCAAATTACGAATTCCAAATTCCGTATTTCAAATACCAAATTCCGTGTTCCGAATTCCGTGTTCCGATTTCTGTGTTCCAAATTCCGTGTTCCGATTTCCGTGTTCCTAATTCCGTGTTCCGAGTTCCAAATTCCGCATTCAGAGTTCCAAATTCCGTGTTCCGAGTTCCAAATTCCGTGTTCCGAATTCCGTTTTCCAAATTCCGTGTTCCGTGTTCCAAATTCCGTGTTCCGAGTTCCAAATTCCGCGTTCAGAGTTCCAAATTCCGTGTTCCGAGTTCCAAATTCCGTATTCCAAATTCCGTGTTCCGAATTCCAAATTCTGAATTCCTTATTCCAAATTCCCTGTTCTGAATTTCAAATTCCGAATTCCAAATTCCATATTCCAAATTCCGTGTCCCGAATTCCGTGTTCCGAATTCCGTGTTCTGAATTCCAAATTCCAAATTCCAAATTCCGTATTCCATATTCCAAATTCCGTGTTCCGAATTCCGTGTTTGATTTCTGTGTTCCAAATTCTGTATTCCAAATTTCATGTTCCGTGTTCCAAATTCCAAATTCAGTATTCCAAATTCAATATTCCGAATTCCAAGTTCCATGTTCTAAATTCCATATTCCGTGTTCCAAATTCTGTATTCCAAATTCCGTGTTCCGAATTCTGTGTTCCGAATTCCGTGTTCCGAATTTTCATGTTCCAAATTCCGTGTTCCGAATTCCGTGTTCCGAATTCCAAATTCCAAATTCCGTATTCCAAATTACAAATTACAAATTCTGTATTCCATATTCCAAATTCCGTGTTCCGTGTTCCGAATTCCAAATTCCGTATTCCAAATTCCAAATTACAAATTCCGTATTCCATATTCCAAATTCCGTGTTCCAAATTCCGTGTTTGATTTCTGTGTTCCAAATTCTGTATTCCAAATTTCATGTTCCGTGTTCCAAATTCCAAATTCAGTATTCCACATTCCATATTCCGTGTTCCAAATTCCGTATTCCAAATTCCGTGTTCCGAATTCCGTGATCCGAATTCCGTGTTCCGAATTCCGTGTTCCGAATTCCAAATTCCAAATTCCATATTCCAAATTCCAAATTCCAAATTCCGTATTCCATATTCCAAATTCCGTGTTCCAAATTCCGTGTTCCGAATTCCGTGTTCCGAATTCCAAATTCCAAATTCCGTATTCCAAATTCCGTATTCCATATTCCAAATTCCGTGTTCCGAATTCCGTGTTTGATTTCTGTGTTCCAAATTCTGTATTCCAAATTTCATGTTCCGTGTTCCAAATTCCAAATTCAGTATTCCAAATTCCGTATTCCGAATTCCAAGTTCCATGTTCTAAATTCCATATTCCATCTTCCAAATTCTGTATTCCGAATTCCGTGTTCCGAATTCCGTGTTCCGAATTCCAAATTCCAAATTCCGTATTCCAAATTCCAAATTACAAATTCCGTATTCCATATTCCAAATTATGTGTTCCGAATTCCGTGTTTGATTTCTGTGTTCCAAATTCTGTATTCCAAATTTCATGTTCCGTGTTCCAAATTCCAAATTCAGTATTCCAAATTCTGTATTCCGAATTCCAAGTTCCATGTTCTAAATTCCTTATTCCAAATATCTTGTTCCAAATTCTATGTTCCGTGTTCCGAATTCCAATTTCCGAATTCCGTGTTCCAAATTCCGTGTTCCAAATTCCGTGTTCCAAATTCTGTGTTCCAAATTCCGTATTCCATGTTCCGAATTCCAAATTCCGAATTCCATGTTCCGAATTTGAAATTCTGAATTCCGTATTCCAAATTCCCTGTTCTGAATTTCAAATTCCGAATTCTAAATTCCCTGTTCTGAATTTCAAATTCCGAATTCCAAATTCCGTATTTCAAATTCCATGTTCCGAATTCCAAATTCCGTATTCCAAATTCCATGTAATGAATTCCAAATTTCGTGTTCTGAATTCCAAATTCCTTATTCCAAATTCCCTGTTCCGAATTTCAAATTACGAATTCCAAATTCCGTATTTCAAATACCAAATTCCGTGTTCCGAATTCCGTGTTCCGATTTCTGTGTTCCAAATTCCGTGTTTCGATTTCCGTGTTCCTAATTCCGTGTTCCGAGTTCCAAATTCCGCATTCAGAGTTCCAAATTCCGTGTTCCGAGTTCCAAATTCCGTGTTCCGAATTCCGTTTTCCAAATTCCGTGTTCCGTGTTCCAAATTCCGTGTTCCGAGTTCCAAATTCCGCGTTCAGAGTTCCAAATTCCGTGTTCCGAGTTCCAAATTCCGTATTCCAAATTCCGTGTTCCGAATTCCAAATTCTGAATTCCTTATTCCAAATTCCCTGTTCTGAATTTCAAATTCCGAATTCCAAATTCCATATTCCAAATTCCGTGTCCCGAATTCCGTGTTCCGAATTCCGTGTTCTGAATTCCAAATTCCAAATTCCAAATTCCGTATTCCATATTCCAAATTCCGTGTTCCGAATTCCGTGTTTGATTTCTGTGTTCCAAATTCTGTATTCCAAATTTCATGTTCCGTGTTCCAAATTCCAAATTCAGTATTCCAAATTCAATATTCCGAATTCCAAGTTCCATGTTCTAAATTCCATATTCCGTGTTCCAAATTCTGTATTCCAAATTCCGTGTTCCGAATTCTGTGTTCCGAATTCCGTGTTCCGAATTTTCATGTTCCAAATTCCGTGTTCCGAATTCCGTGTTCCGAATTCCAAATTCCAAATTCCGTATTCCAAATTACAAATTACAAATTCTGTATTCCATATTCCAAATTCCGTGTTCCGAATTCCGTGTTCCGAATTCCGTGTTCTGAATTCCGTGTTCCAAATTCCAAATTCCAAATTCCGTGTTCTGAATTCCAAATTACGAGTTCCGTATTCCATATTCCAAATTCCGTGTTCCGAATTCCGTGTTTGATTTCTGTGTTCCAAATTCTGTATTCCAAATTTCATGTTCCGTGTTCCAAATTCAGTATTTCAAATTCCGTATTCCGAATTCCAAGTTCCATGTTCTAAATTCCTTATTCCAAATTTCTTGTTCCAAATTCCATATTCCAATTTCCGAATTCCGTGTTCCAAATTCCGTGTTCTAAATTCCGTGTTCCAAATTCTGTGTTCCAAATTCCATATTCCATGTTCCGAATTCCAAATTCCGAATTCCGTGTTCCGAATTTGAAATTCTGAATTCCTTATTCCAAATTCCCTGTTCTGAATTTCAAATTCCGAATTCTAAATTCCCTGTTCTGAATTTCAAATTCCGAACTCCAAATTCCATATTTCAAATTCCATGTTCCGAATTCCAAATTCCGTATTCCAAATTCCAAATTCCATATTCCGAATTCCGTGTTCCGAATTCCAAATTCCGTGTTCTGAATTCCATATTCCAAATTCAGTGATCCAAATTCAGTGTTCCAAATTCAGTGTTCCAAATTCCAAATTCCATATTCCGAATTCCGTGTTCCGAATTCCAAATTCCGTGTTCCGAATTCCGTGTTCCGATTTCCGTGTTCCGAATTCCGTGTTCCGAATTCCAAATTCCAAATTCTGTATTCCCAATTCCAAATTCTGTGTTCCGAATTCCGTGTTCCGTGTTCCGAATTCCAAATTCCGTATTCCAAATTCCAAATTCCAAATTCCGTATTCCATATTCCAAATTCCGTGTTCCGAATTCTGTGTTTGATTTCTGTGTTCCAAATTCTGTATTCCAAATTTCATGTTCCGTGTTCCAAATTCCAAATTCAGTATTCCATATTCCATATTCCGTGTTCCAAATTCCGTATTCCAAATTCCGTGTTCCGAATTCCGTGATCCAAATTCTGTGTTCCGAATTCCGTGTTCCGAATTCCGTATTCCAAATTCCGTGTTCCGAATTCCGTGTTCCAAATTCCGTGTTCCGAATTCCGTGTTCCGAATTCCAAATTCCAAATTCTGTATTCCCAATTCCAAATTCTGTGTTCCGAATTCCGTGTTCCATGTTCCGAATTCCAAATTCCGTATTCCAAATTCCAAATTCCAAATTCCGTATTCCATATTCCAAATTCCGTGTTCCGAATTCTGTGTTTGATTTCTGTGTTCCAAATTCTGTATTCCAAATTTCATGTTCCGTGTTCCAAATTCCAAATTCAGTATTCCATATTCCATATTCCGTGTTCCAAATTCCGTATTCCAAATTCCGTGTTCCGAATTCCGTGATCCAAATTCTGTGTTCCGAATTCCGTGTTCCGAATTCCAAATTCCGTATTCCAAATTCCAAATTCCAAATTCTGTATTCCATATTCCAAATTCCGTGTTCCGAATTCCGTGTTCTGAATTCTGTGTTCCGAATTCCGTGTTCCGAATTCCAAATTCCAAATTCCGTATTCCAAATTCCGTATTCCATATTCCAAATTCCGTGTTCCGAATTCCGTGTTTGATTTCTGTGTTCCAAATTCTGTATTCCAAATTTCATGTTCCGTGTTCCAAATTCCAAATTCAGTATTCCAAATTCCGTATTCCGAATTCCAAATTCCATGTTCTAAATTCCATATTCCGTATTCCAAATTCTGTATTCCGAATTCCATGTTCCGAATTCCGTGTTCCGAATTCCAAATTCCAAATTCCGTATTCCAAATTCCAAATTCCAAATTCCGTATTCCATATTCCAAATTCCGTGTTCCGAATTCCGTGTTTGATTTCTGTGTTCCAAATTCTGTATTCCAAATTTCATGTTCCGTGTTCCAAATTCAGTATTCCAAATTCCGTATTCCGAATTCCAAGTTCCATGTTCTAAATTCCTTATTCCAAATTTCTTGTTCCAAATTCCATATTCCGTGTTCCGAATTCCAATTTCCGAATTCCGTGTTCCAAATTCCGTGTTCTAAATTCCGTGTTCCAAATTCTGTGTTCCAAATTCCGTATTCCATGTTCCGAATTCCAAATTCCGAATTCCATGTTCCGAATTTGAAATTCTGAATTCCTTATTCCAAATTCCCTGTTCTGAATTTCAAATTCCGAATTCTAAATTCCCTGTTCTGAATTTCAAATTCCAAATTCCAAATTCCATATTTCAAATTCCATGTTCCGAATTCCAAATTCCGTATTCCAAATTCCATGTTCTGAATTCCAAATTCCGTGTTCTGAATTCCAAATTCCTTATTCCAAATTCCGTGTTCCGAATTTAAATTACGAATAATTCCGTATTTCAAATACCAAATTCCGTGTTCCAAATTCAGTGTTCCAAATTCCGTGTTCCAAATTCCGTGTTCCGAATTCCAAATTCTGTGTTCTGAATTCTGTGTTCCAAATTCCGTGTTCCGAATTCCGTGTTCTGAATTCCGTGTTCCGAATTCCATGTTCCAAATTCCACGTTCTGAATTCCAAATTCTGAATTCCTTATTCCAAATTCCCTGTTCTGAATTTCAAATTCCGAATTCCAAATTCCGTATTTCAAATTCCATGTTCCGAATTCGAAATTCCGTATTCCAAATTCCATGTTCTGAATTCCAAATTTCGTGTATTGAACTCCAAATTCCGTGTTCTGAATTCCAAATTCCGTGTTCCGAATTCCAAATTCCGTGATTCGAATTCCAAATTCAGTGTTCCAAATTCCAAATTCCGTGTTCCGAATTCCAAATTCCGTGTTCCGAATTTCAAATTCCAAATTCCGTATTCCATATTCCAAATTCCGTGTTCCGAATTCCGTGTTTGATTTCTGTGTTACAAATTCTGTATTCCAAATTTCATGTTCCATGTTCCAAATTCAGTATTTCAAATTCCGTATTCCGAATTCCAAGTTACATGTTCTAAATTCCTTATTCCAAATATCTTGTTCCAAATTCTATATTCCAATTTCCGAATTCCGTGTTCCGAATTCCGTGTTCCAAATTCCGTGTTCCAAATTCCGTGTTCCAAATTCTGTGTTCCAAATTCCGAATTTCCGTGTTCCGAATTCCAAATTCCGAATTCCGTGTTCCGAATTCCGTGTTCCGAATTCCGAATTCCGTGTTCCGAATTCCGTGTTCCGAATTCCAAATTCAGTATTCCAAGTTCCGTGTTCCAAATTCCATATTCCATGTTCCAAATTCCATATTCCAAATTCCATATTCCAAATTCCGTGTTCCGAATTTGAAATTCTGAATTCCTTATTCCAAATTCCCTGTTCTGAATTTCAAATTCCGAATTCCAAATTCCGTGTTCCGATTTCCGTGTTCCTAATTCCGTGTTCCGAGTTCCAAATTCCGCGTTCTGAGTTCCAAATTCCGTGTTCCGAGTTCCAAATTCCGTGTTCCGAATTCTGTTTTCCAAATTCCGTGTTCCAAGTTCCAAATTCCGTGTTCCGAGTTCCAAATTCCGCGTTCAGAGTTCCAAATTCCGTGTTCCGAGTTCCAAATTCCGTATTCCAAATTCCATGTTCCGAATTCCAAATTCTGAATTCCTTATTCCAAATTCCCTGTTCTGAATTTCAAATTCCAAATTCCAAATTCCATATTCCAAATTCTGTGTTCCGAGTTCCGAATTCCGTGTTCCGAATTCCGTGTTCTGAATTCCAAATTCCATGTTCTGAATTCCGTATTCCAAATTCAGTGTTCCAAATTCAGTGTTCCAAATTCCGTGTTCCAAATTCCGTGTTCCAAATTCCGTGTTCCGAATTCCAAATTCCGTGTTCTGAATTCTGTGTTCCAAATTCTGTGTTCTGAATTCCGTGTTCCAAATTCCGTGTTCCGAATTCCGTGTTCCGAATTCCGTGTTCTGATTTCCAAATTCCATGTTCCGAATTCCAAATTCCGTGTTTCGAATTCCAAATTCCATGTTCCGAATTCCGTGGTCCGAATTTCAAATTCCATATTCCAAATTCCGTATTCCAAATTCCAAATTCCATATTCGGAATTCCGTGTTCCGAATTCCAAATTCCGTGTTCTGAATTCCATATTCCAAATTCAGTGAACCAAATTCAGTGTTCCAAATTCAGTGTTCCAAATTCCGTGTTCCAAATTCCGTGTTCCGAATTCCAAATTCCGTGTTCCCAATTCCAAATTCTGTGTTCCGAATTCCGTGTTCCGTGTTCCGAATTCCAAATTCCGTATTCCAAATTACAAATTCCGTATTCCATATTCCAAATTCCGTGTTCCGAATTCCGTGTTTGATTTCTGTGTTCCAAATTCTGTATTCCAAATTTCATGTTCCGTGTTCCAAATTCCGTATTCCAAATTCCGTGTTCCGAATTCCGTGATCCGAATTCCGTGTTCCGAATTCCGTGTTCCAAATTCCAAATTCCAAATTCCATATTCCAAATTCCAAATTCCAAATTCCGTATTCCATATTCCAAATTCCGTGTTCCAAATTCCGTGTTCCGAATTCCGTGTTCCGAATTCCAAATTCCAAATTCCGTATTCCAAATTCCGTATTCCATATTCCAAATTCCGTGTTCCGAATTCCGTGTTTGATTTCTGTGTTCCAAATTCTGTATTCCAAATTTCATGTTCCGTGTTCCAAATTTCAAATTCAGTATTCCAAATTCCGTATTCCGAATTCCAAGTTCCATGTTCTAAATTCCATATTCCGTCTTCCAAATTCTGTATTCCGAATTCCGTGTTCCGAATTCCGTGTTCCGAATTCCAAATTCCAAATTCCGTATTCCAAATTCCAAATTCCAAATTCCGTATTCCATATTCCAAATTCTGTGTTCCGAATTCCGTGTTTGATTTCTGTGTTCCAAATTCTGTATTCCAAATTTCATGTTCCGTGTTCCAAATTCAGTATTTCAAATTCCGTATTCCGAATTCCAAATTCCGTGTTCCGAATTCTGTTTTCCAAATTCCGTGTTCCAAGTTCCAAATTCCGTGTTCCGAGTTCCAAATTCCGCGTTCAGAGTTCCAAATTCCGTGTTCCGAGTTCCAAATTCCGTATTCCAAATTCCATGTTCCGAATTCCAAATTCTGAATTCCTTATTCCAAATTCCCTGTTCTGAATTTCAAATTCCAAATTCCATATTCCAAATTCTGTGTTCCGAGTTCCGAATTCCGTGTTCCGAATTCCGTGTTCTGAATTCCAAATTCCATGTTCTGAATTCCGTATTCCAAATTCAGTGTTCCAAATTCAGTGTTCCAAATTCCGTGTTCCAAATTCCGTGTTCCAAATTCCGTGTTCCGAATTCCAAATTCCGTGTTCCGAATTCTGTGTTCCAAATTCTGTGTTCTGAATTCCGTGTTCCAAATTCCGTGTTCCGAATTCCGTGTTCCGAATTCCGTGTTCTGATTTCCAAATTCCATGTTCCGAATTCCAAATTCCGTGTTTCGAATTCCAAATTCCATGTTCCGAATTCCGTGGTCCGAATTTCAAATTCCATATTCCAAATTCCGTATTCCAAATTCCAAATTCCATATTCGGAATTCCGTGTTCCGAATTCCAAATTCCGTGTTCTGAATTCCATATTCCAAATTCAGTGAACCAAATTCAGTGTTCCAAATTCAGTGTTCCAAATTCCGTGTTCCAAATTCCGTGTTCCGAATTCCAAATTCCGTGTTCCCAATTCCAAATTCTGTGTTCCGAATTCCGTGTTCCGTGTTCCGAATTCCAAATTCCGTATTCCAAATTACAAATTCCGTATTCCATATTCCAAATTCCGTGTTCCGAATTCCGTGTTTGATTTCTGTGTTCCAAATTCTGTATTCCAAATTTCATGTTCCGTGTTCCAAATTCCGTATTCCAAATTCCGTGTTCCGAATTCCGTGATCCGAATTCCGTGTTCCGAATTCCGTGTTCCAAATTCCAAATTCCAAATTCCATATTCCAAATTCCAAATTCCAAATTCCGTATTCCATATTCCAAATTCCGTGTTCCAAATTCCGTGTTCCGAATTCCGTGTTCCGAATTCCAAATTCCAAATTCCGTATTCCAAATTCCGTATTCCATATTCCAAATTCCGTGTTCCGAATTCCGTGTTTGATTTCTGTGTTCCAAATTCTGTATTCCAAATTTCATGTTCCGTGTTCCAAATTCCAAATTCAGTATTCCAAATTCCGTATTCCGAATTCCAAGTTCCATGTTCTAAATTCCATATTCCGTCTTCCAAATTCTGTATTCCGAATTCCGTGTTCCGAATTCCGTGTTCCGAATTCCAAATTCCAAATTCCGTATTCCAAATTCCAAATTCCAAATTCCGTATTCCATATTCCAAATTCTGTGTTCCGAATTCCGTGTTTGATTTCTGTGTTCCAAATTCTGTATTCCAAATTTCATGTTCCGTGTTCCAAATTCAGTATTTCAAATTCCGTATTCCGAATTCCAAGTTCCATGTTCTAAATTCCTTATTCCAAATATCTTGTTCCAAATTCTATATTCCGTGTTCCGAATTCCAAATTCCGAATTCCGTGTTCCGAATTCCGTGTTCCGAATTCCGAATTCCGTGTTCCGAATTCCGTGTTCCGAATTCCAAATTCAGTATTCCAAGTTCCGTGTTCCAAATTCCATATTCCATGTTCCAAATTCCATATTCCAAATTCCATATTCCAAATTCCGTGTTCCGAATTTGAAATCCTGAATTCCTTATTCCAAATTCCCTGTTCTGAATTTCAAATTCCGAATTCCAAATTCCGTGTTCCGATTTCCGTGTTCCTAATTCCGTGTTCCGAGTTCCAAATTCCGCGTTCAGAGTTCCAGATTCCGTGTTCCGAGTTCCAAATTCCGTGTTCCGAATTCTGTTTTCCAAATTCCGTGTTCCGTGTTCCAAATTCTGTGTTCCGAGTTCCAAATTCCGCGTTCAGAGTTCCAAATTCCGTGTTCCGAGTTCCAAATTCCGTATTCCAAATTCCGTGTTCCGTATTCCAAATTACAAATTACAAATTCCGTATTCCATATTCCAAATTCTGTGTTCCGAATTCCGTGTTTGATTTCTGTGTTCCAAATTCTGTATTCCAAATTTCATGTTCCGTGTTCCAAATTCCAAATTCAGTATTCCAAATTCCGTATTCCGAATTCCAAGTTCCATGTTCTAAATATTCCGTGTTCCAAATTCCGTATTCCAAATTCCGTGTTCCGAATTCCGTGTTCCGAATTCCGTGTTCCGAATTTTCATGTTCCGAATTCCGTGTTCCGAATTCCGTGTTCCGAATTTCAAATTCCAAATTCCGTATTACAAATTACAAATTACGTGTTCCGAATTCCAAATTCCAAATTCCGTATTCCAAATTACAAATTCCGTATTCCATATTCCAAATTCCGTGTTCCGAATTCCGTGTTCCGAATTCCGTGTTCTGAATTCCGTGTTCCAAATTCCAAATTCCAAATTCCAAATTCCATGTTCTGAATTCTGAATTCCAAATTCCGTATTCCAAATTCCATGTTCTGAATTCCAAATTCCGTGTTCCGAATTCCAAATTCCGTGATTCGAATTCCAAATTCCGTGTTCCAAATTCCAAATTCTGTGTTCCGAATTCCAAATTCCGTGTTCTGAATTCATTATTCCAAATTCCGTATTCCAAATTCCGTGTTCTGAATTCCAAATTCCAAATTCCGTATTCCAAATTTCAAATTCCATATTCCAAATTCCATATTCCAAATTCCAAATTCCGTATACCAAATTCTGAATTCTAAATTCAAAAATTCTGTGTTCCGTATTCCGTGTTCCGAATTCCAAATTCCATATTTTGTGTTCCGAATTCCATGTTCTGAATTCCGTGTTCCGAATTCCGTTTTTTCCGAATTCCAAATTCAGTGTTCTGAATTCCATATTCCAAATTCAGTGTTCCAAATTCCGTGTTCCAAAATCCGTGTTCCGAATTCCAAATTCCGTGTTCTGAATTCCGTGTTCCAAATTCCGTGTTCTGAATTCCGTGTTCTGAATTCCGTGTTCCAAATTCCACATTCCAAATTCCAAATTCCGTATTCCAAATTACAAATTACAAATTCCGTATTCCAAATTCCAAATTCTGTATTCTGAATTCTAAATTCAAAAATTCTGTGTTCCGTATTCCGTGTTCCGAATTCAAAAATTCCGTATTCCAAATTTTGTGATCCGAATTCCGTGTTCCGAATTCCGTGTTCTGAATTCCAAATTCCATGTTCTGAATTCCGTATTCCAAATTCAGTGTTCCAAATTCAGTGTTCCAAATTCCGTGTTCCAAATTCCGTGTTCCAAATTCCGTGTTCCGAATTCCAAATTCCGTGTTCCGAATTCCGTGTTCCAAATTCTGTGTTCTGAATTCCATGTTCCAAATTCCGTGTTCCGAATTCCGTGTTCCGAATTCCGTGTTCTGAATTCCGTGTTCCGAGTTCCAAATTTCAAATTCCGTGTTCTGAATTCCAAATTCCGTGTTCCGAATTCCAAATTCCGTGTTTCGAATTCCAAATTCCATGTTCCGAATTCCGTGGTCCGAATTTCAAATTCCATATTCCAAATTCCGTATTCCAAATTCCAAATTCCATATTCCAAATTCCGTGTTCCGAATTCCAAATTCCGTGTTCTGAATTCCATATTCCAAATTCAGTGATCCAAATTCAGTGTTCCAAATTCAGTGTTCCAAATTCCGTGTTCCAAATTCCGTGTTCCGAATTCCAAATTCCGTGTTCCCAATTCCAAATTCCGTGTTCCGAATTCCGTGTTCCGTGTTCCGAATTCCAAATTCCGTATTCCATATTCCAAATTACAAATTCCGTATTCCATATTCCAAATTCCGTGTTCCGAATTCCGTGTTTGATTTCTGTGTTCCAAATTCTGTATTCCAAATTTCATGTTCCGTGTTCCAAATTCCAAATTCAGTATTCCACATTCCATATTCCGTGTTCCAAATTCCGTATTCCAAATTCCGTGTTCCGAATTCCGTGATCCGAATTCCGTGTTCCGAATTCCGTGTTCCGAATTCCAAATTCCAAATTCCATATTCCAAATTCCAAATTCCAAATTCCGTATTCCATATTCCAAATTTCGTGTTCCAAATTCCGTGTTCCAAATTCCGTGTTCCGAATTCCGTGTTCCGAATTCCAAATTCCAAATTCCGTATTCCAAATTCCGTATTCCATATTCCAAATTCCGTGTTCCGAATTCCGTGTTTGATTTCTGTGTTCCAAATTCTGTATTCCAAATTTCATGTTCCGTGTTCCAAATTCCAAATTCAGTATTCCAAATTCCGTATTCCGAATTCCAAGTTCCATGTTCTAAATTCCATATTCCGTCTTCCAAATTCTGTATTCCGAATTCCGTGTTCCGAATTCCGTGTTCCGAATTCCAAATTCCAAATTCCGTATTCCAAATTCCAAATTACAAATTCCGTATTCCATATTCCAAATTCTGTGTTCCGAATTCCGTGTTTGATTTCTGTGTTCCAAATTCTGTATTCCAAATTTCATGTTCCGTGTTCCAAATTCCAAATTCAGTATTCCAAATTCTGTATTCCGAATTCCAAGTTCCATGTTCTAAATTCCTTATTCCAAATATCTTGTTCCAAATTCTATGTTCCGTGTTCCGAATTCCAATTTCCGAATTCCGTGTTCCAAATTCCGTGTTCCAAATTCCGTGTTCTGAATTTCAAATTCTGAATTCCTTATTCCAAATTCCCTGTTCTGAATTTCAAATTCCGAATTCTAAATTCCCTGTTCTGAATTTCAAATTCAGAATTCCAAATTCCGTATTTCAAATTCCATGTTCCGAATTCCAAATTCCGTATTCCAAATTCCATGTTCTAAATTCCAAATTTCGTGTTCTGAATTCCAAATTCCTTATTCCAAATTCCCTGTTCCGAATTTCAAATTACGAATTCCAAATTCCCTGTTCCGAATTTCAAATTACGAATTCCAAATTCCGTATTTCAAATACCAAATTCCGTGTTCCGAATTCCGTGTTCCGATTTCTGTGTTCCGAATTCCGTGTTCTGAATTCCAAATTCCAAATTCCAAATTACAAATTCCGTATTCCATATTCCAAATTCCGTGTTCCGAATTCTGTGTTTGATTTCTGTGTTCCAAATTCTGTATTCCAAATTTCATGTTCCGTGTTCCAAATTCCAAATTCAGTATTCCAAATTCAATATTCCGAATTCCAAGTTCCATGTTCTAAATTCCATATTCCGTGTTCCAAATTCCGTATTCCAAATTCCGTGTTCCGAATTCCGTGTTCCGAATTCCGTGTTCCGAATTTTCATGTTCCGAATTCCGTGTTCCGAATTCCGTGTTCCGAATTCCAAATTCCGTATTCCAAATTACAAATTCTGTATTCCATATTCCAAATTCCGTGTTCCGAATTCCGTGTTCCGAATTCCGTGTTCTGAATTCTGTGTTCCAAATTCCAAATTCCAAATTCCGTGTTCTGAATTCCAAATTACGAGTTCCGTATTCCATATTCCAAATTCCGTGTTCCGAATTCCGTGTTTGATTTCTGTGTTCCAAATTCGGTATTCCAAATTTCATGTTCCGTGTTCCAAATTCAGTATTCCAAATTCCGTATTCCGAATTCCAAGTTCCATGTTCTAAATTCCTTATTCCAAATTTCTTGTTCCAAATTCCATATTCCAATTTCCGAATTCCGTTTTCCAAATTCCGTGTTCTAAATTCCGTGTTCCAAATTCTGTGTTCCAAATTCCATATTCCATGTTCCGAATTCCAAATTCTGAATTCCGTGTTCCGAATTTGAAATTCTGAATTCCTTATTCCAAATTCCCTGTTCTGAATTTCAAATTCCGAATTCTAAATTCCCTGTTCTGAATTTCAAATTCCGAATTCCAAATTCCATATTTCAAATTCCATGTTCCGAATTCCAAATTCCGTATTCCAAATTCCAAATTCCATATTCCGAATTCCGTGTTCCGAATTCCAAATTCCGTGTTCTGAATTCCATATTCCAAATTCAGTGATCCAAATTCAGTGTTCCAAATTCAGTGTTCCAAATTCCGTGTTCCAAATTCCGTGTTCCGAATTCCAAATTCCGTGTTCCAAATTCCGTGTTCCGAATTCCGTGTTCCGATTTCCGTGTTCCGAATTCCGTGTTCCGAATTCCAAATTCCAAATTCTGTATTCCCAATTCCAAATTCTGTGTTCCGAATTCCGTGTTCCGTGTTCCGAATTCCAAATTCCGTATTCCAAATTCCAAATTCCAAATTCCGTATTCCATATTCCAAATTCCGTGTTCCGAATTATGTGTTTGATTTCTGTGTTCCAAATTCTGTATTCCAAATTTCATGTTCCGTGTTCCAAATTCCAAATTCAGTATTCCATATTCCATATTCCGTGTTCCAAATTCCGTATTCCAAATTCCGTGTTCCGAATTCCGTGATCCAAATTCTGTGTTCCGAATTCCGTGTTCCGAATTCCAAATTCCAAATTCCGTATTCCAAATTCCAAATTCCAAATTCCAAATTCTGTATTCCATATTCCAAATTCCGTGTTCCGAATTCCGTGTTCTGAATTCTGTGTTCCGAATTCCGTGTTCCGAATTCCAAATTCCAAATTCCGTATTCCAAATTCCGTATTCCATATTCCAAATTCCGTGTTTGATTTCTATGTTCCAAATTCTGTATTCCAAATTTCATGTTCCGTGTTCCAAATTCCAAATTCAGTATTCCAAATTCCGTATTCCGAATTCCAAATTCCATGTTCTAAATTCCATATTCCATATTCCAAATTCTGTATTCCGAATTCCATGTTCCGAATTCCGTGTTCCGAATTCCAAATTCCAAATTCCGTATTCCAAATTCCGTATTCCATATTCCAAATTCCGTGTTTGATTTCTGTGTTCCAAATTCTGTATTCCAAATTTCATGTTCCGTGTTCCAAATTCCAAATTCAGTATTCCAAATTCCGTATTCCGAATTCCAAATTCCATGTTCTAAATTCCATATTCCATATTCCAAATTCTGTATTCCGAATTCCATGTTCCGAATTCCGTGTTCCGAATTCCAAATTCCAAATTCCGTATTCCAAATTCCAAATTCCAAATTCCGTATTCCATATTCCAAATTCCGTGTTCCGAATTCCGTGTTTGATTTCTGTGTTCCAAATTCTGTATTCCAAATTTCATGTTCCGTGTTCCAAATTCAGTATTCCAAATTCCGTATTCCGAATTCCAAGTTCCATGTTCTAAATTCCTTATTCCAAATTTCTTGTTCCAAATTCCATATTCCATGTTCTGAATTCCAATTTCCGAATTCCGTGTTCCAAATTCCGTGTTCTAAATTCCGTGTTCCAAATTCTGTGTTCCAAATTCCGTATTCCATGTTCCGAATTCCAAATTCCGAATTCCGTGTTCCGAATTTGAAATTCTGAATTCCTTATTCCAAATTCCCTGTTCTGAATTTCAAATTCCGAATTCTAAATTCCCTGTTCTGAATTTCAAATTCCAAATTCCAAATTCCATATTTCAAATTCCATGTTCCGAATTCCAAATTCCGTATTCCAAATTCCATGTTCTGAATTCCAAATTCCGTGTTCTGAATTCCAAATTCCTTATTCCAAATTCCGTGTTCCGAATTTAAATTACGAATAATTCCGTATTTCAAATACCAAATTCCGTGTTCCAAATTCAGTGTTCCAAATTCCGTGTTCCAAATTCCGTGTTCCGAATTCCAAATTCCGTGTTCTGAATTCTGTGTTCCAAATTCCGTGTTCCGAATTCCGTGTTCTGAATTCCGTGTTCCGAATTCCATGTTCCAAATTCCACGTTCCGAATTCCAAATTCTGAATTCCTTATTCCAAATTCCCTGTTCTGAATTTCAAATTCCGAATTCCAAATTCCGTATTTCAAATTCCATGTTCCGAATTCGAAATTCCGTATTCCAAATTCCATGTTCTGAATTCCAAATTTTGTGTATTGAACTCCAAAATCCGTGTTCTGAATTCCAAATTCCGTGTTCCGAATTCCAAATTCCGTGATTCGAATTCCAAATTCAGTGTTCCAAATTCCAAATTCCGTGTTCCGAATTCCAAATTCCGTGTTCCGAATTTCAAATTCCAAATTCCGTATTCCATATTCCAAATTCCGTGTTCCGAATTCCGTGTTTGATTTCTGTGTTCCAAATTCTGTATTCCAAATTTCATGTTCCGTGTTCCAAATTCAGTATTTCAAATTCCGTATTCCGAATTCCAAGTTACATGTTCTAAATTCCTTATTCCAAATATCTTGTTCCAAATTCTATATTCCAATTTCCGAATTCCGTGTTCCGAATTCCGTGTTCCAAATTCCGTGTTCCAAATTCCGTGTTCCAAATTCTGTGTTCCAAATTCCGAATTTCCGTGTTCCGAATTCCAAATTCCGAATTCCGTGTTCCGAATTCCGTGTTCCGAATTCCGAATTCCGTGTTCCGAATTCCGTGTTCCGAATTCCAAATTCAGTATTCCAAGTTCCGTGTTCCAAATTCCATATTCCATGTTCCAAATTCCATATTCCAAATTCCATATTCCAAATTCCGTGTTCCGAATTTGAAATTCTGAATTCCTTATTCCAAATTCCCTGTTCTGAATTTCAAATTCCGAATTCCAAATTCCGTGTTCCGATTTCCGTGTTCCTAATTCCGTGTTCCGAGTTCCAAATTCCGCGTTCAGAGTTCCAAATTCCGTGTTCCGAGTTCCAAATTCCGTGTTCCGAATTCTGTTTTCCAAATTCTGTGTTCCGTGTTCCAAATTCCGTGTTCCGAGTTCCAAATTCCGCGTTCAGAGTTCCAAATTCCGTGTTCCGAGTTCCAAATTCCGTATTCCAAATTCCGTGTTCCGAATTCCAAATTCTGAATTCCTTATTCCAAATTCCCTGTTCTGAATTTCAAATTCTGAATTCCAAATTCCATATTCCAAATTCCGTGTTCCGAATTCCGTGTTTGATTTCTGTGTTCCAAATTCTGTATTCCAAATTTCATGTTCCGTGTTCCAAATTCCAAATTCAGTATTCCAAATTCCGTATTCCGAATTCCAAGTTCCATGTTCTAAATTCCATATTCCGAGTTCCAAATTCCGTATTCCAAATTCCGTGTTCCGAATTCCGTGTTCCGAATTCCGTGTTTGATTTCTGTGTTCCAAATTCTGTATTCCAAATTTCATGTTCCGTGTTCCAAATTCCAAATTCAGTATTCCAAATTCCGTATTCCGAATTCCAAGTTCCATGTTCTAAATTCCATATTCCGAGTTCCAAATTCCGTATTCCAAATTCCGTGTTCCGAATTCCGTGTTCCGAATTCCGTGTTCCGAATTTTCATGTTCCGAATTCCGTGTTCTGAATTCCAAATTCCTTATTCCAAATTCCGTGTTCCGAATTTAAATTACGAATAATTCCGTATTTCAAATACCAAATTCCGTGTTCCAAATTCAGTGTTCCAAATTCCGTGTTCCAAATTCCGTGTTCCGAATTCCAAATTCCGTGTTCTGAATTTTGTGTTCCAAATTCCGTGTTCCGAATTCCGTGTTCTGAATTCTGTGTTCCGAATTCCATGTTCCAAATTCCACATTCCGAATTCCAAATTCTGAATTCCTTATTCCAAATTCCCTGTTCTGAATTTCAAATTCCGAATTCCAAATTCCGTATTTCAAATTCCATGTTCCGAATTCGAAATTCCGTATTCCAAATTCCATGTTCTGAATTCTAAATTTCGTGTATTGAACTCCAAATTCCGTGTTCTGAATTCCTTATTTTAAATTCTGAGTTCCAAATTTCAAATTCCGTGTTCTGAATTCCAAATTCCGTGTTCCGAATTCCAAATTCCGTGATTCGAATTCCAAATTCAGTGTTCCAAATTCCAAATTCCGTGTTCCGAATTCCAAATTCCGTGTTCCGAATTTCAAATTCCAAATTCCGTATTCCATATTCCAAATTCCGTGTTCCGAATTCCGTGTTTGATTTCTGTGTTCCAAATTCTGTATTCCAAATTTCATGTTCCGTGTTCCAAATTCAGTATTTCAAATTCCGTATTCCGAATTCCAAGTTACATGTTCTAAATTCCTTATTCCAAATATCTTGTTCCAAATTCTATATTCCAATTTCCGAATTCCGTGTTCCGAATTCCGTGTTCCGAATTCCGTGTTCCAAATTCCGTGTTCCAAATTCTGTGTTCCAAATTCCGAATTTCCGTGTTCCGAATTCCAAATTCCGAATTCCGTGTTCCGAATTCCGTGTTCCGAATTCCGAATTCCGTGTTCCAAATTCCGTGTTCCGAATTCCAAATTCAGTATTCCAAGTTCCATGTTCCAAATTCCATATTCCATGTTCCAAATTCCATATTCCAAATTCCATATTCCAAATTCCGTGTTCTGAATTTGAAATTCTGAATTCCTTATTCCAAATTCCCTGTTCTGAATTTCAAATTCCGAATTCCAAATTCCGTGTTCCGATTTCCGTGTTCCTAATTCCGTGTTCCAAGTTCCAAATTCCGCGTTCAGAGTTCCAAATTCCGTGTTCCGAGTTCCAAATTCCATGTTCCGAATTCTGTTTTCCAAATTCCGTGTTCCGTGTTCCAAATTCCGTGTTCCGAGTTCCAAATTCCGCGTTCAGAGTTCCAAATTCCGTGTTCCGAGTTCCAAATTCCGTATTCCAAATTCCGAGTTCCGAATTCCAAATTCTGAATTCCTTATTCCAAATTCCCTGTTCTGAATTTCAAATTCCGAATTCCAAATTCCATATTCCAAATTCCGTGTTCCGAATTCCGTGTTCCGAATTCCGTGTTCTGAATTCCAAATTCCAAATTCCGCATTCCAAATTCCAAATTCCAAATTCCGTATTCCATATTCCGTGTTCCGAATTCCGTGTTTGATTTCTGTGTTCCAAATTCTGTATTCCAAATTTCATGTTCCGTGTTCCAAATTCCAAATTCAGTATTCCAAATTCCGTATTCCGAATTCCAAGTTCCATGTTCTAAATTCCATATTCCGTGTTCCAAATTCCGTATTCCAAATTCCGTGTTCCGAATTCCGTGTTCCGAATTCCGTGTTCCGAATTTTCATGTTCCGAATTCCGTGTTCCGAATTCCGTGTTCCGAATTCCAAATTCCAAATTCCGTATTCCAAATTACAAATTACGTATTCCGTATTCCATATTCCAAATTCTGTGTTCCGAATTCCGTGTTCCGAATTCCAAATTCCAAATTCCGTATTCCAAATTACAAATTACAAATTCCGTATTCCATATTCCAAATTCTGTGTTCCGAATTCCGTGTTTGATTTCTGTGTTCCAAATTCTGTATTCCAAATTTCATGTTCCGTGTTCCAAATTCAGTATTTCAAATTCCGTATTCCGAATTCCAAGTTCCATGTTCTAAATTCCTTATTCCGTGTTCCGAATTCCGTGTTCCGAATTCCAAATTCCAAATTACAAATTCCGTATTCCATATTCCAAATTCCGTGTTCCGAATTCCGTGTTCCGAATTCCAAATTCCAAATTCCGTATTCCAAATTCCGTATTTCATATTCCAAATTCCGTGTTCCGAATTCCGTGTTTGATTTCTGTGTTCCAAATTCTGTATTCCAAATTTCATGTTCCGTGTTCCAAATTCCAAATTCAGTATTCCAAATTCCGTGTTCCGAATTTCAAATTCCAAATTCCGTATTCCATATTCCAAATTCCGTGTTCCGAATTCTGTGTTTGATTTCTGTGTTCCAAATTCTGTATTCCAAATTTCATGTTCCGTGTTCCAAATTCAGTATTCCAAATTCCGTATTCCGAATTCCAAGTTCCATGTTCTAAATTCCTTATTCCAAATTTCTTGTTCCAAATTCCATATTCCGTGTTCCGAATTCCAATTTCCGAATTCCGTGTTCCAAATTCCGTGTTCCAAATTCCGTATTCCATGTTCCGAATTCCAAATTCCGAATTCCGTGTTCCGAATTTGAAATTCTGAATTCCTTATTCCAAATTCCCTGTTCTGAATTTCAAATTCCGAATTCTAAATTCCCTGTTCTGAATTTCAAATTCCGAATTCCAAATTCCATATTTCAAATTCCATGTTCCGAATTCCAAATTCCGTATTCCAAATTCCATGTTCTGAATTCCAAATTCCGTGTTCTGAATTCCAAATTCCTTATTCCAAATTCCGTGTTCCGAATTTAAATTACGAATAATTCCGTATTTCAAATACCAAATTCCGTGTTCCAAATTTAGTGTTCCAAATTCCGTGTTCCAAATTCCGTGTTCCGAATTCCAAATTCCGTGTTCTGAATTCCGTGTTCCAAATTCCGTGTTCCGAATTCCGTGTTCTGAATTCCGTGTTCCGAATTCCATGTTCCAAATTCCACGTTCCGAATTCCAAATTCTGAATTCCTTATTCCAAATTCCCTGTTCTGAATTTCAAATTCCGAATTCCAAATTCCGTATTCCAAATTCCATGTTCTGAATTCCAAATTTTGTGTATTGAACTCCAAATTCCGTGTTCTGAATTCCTTATTTTAAATTCTGAGTTCCAAATTTCAAATTCCGTGTTCTGAATTCCAAATTCCGTGTTCCGAATTCCAAATTCCGTGATTCGAATTCCAAATTCAGTGTTCCAAATTCCAAATTCCGTGTTCCGAATTCCAAATTCCGTGTTCCGAATTTCAAATTCCAAATTCCGTATTCCATATTCCAAATTCCGTGTTCCGAATTCCGTGTTTGATTTCTGTGTTCCAAATTCTGTATTCCAAATTTCATGTTCCGTGTTCCAAATTCAGTATTTCAAATTCCGTATTCCGAATTCCAAGTTCCATGTTCTAAATTCCTTATTCCAAATATCTTGTTCCAAATTCTATATTCCGTGTTCCGAATTCCAATTTCCAAATTCCGTGTTCCAATTTCCGTGTTCCGAATTCCAAATTCCGAATTCCGTGTTCCGAATTCCGTGTTCCAAATTCCGAATTCCGTGTTCCGAATTCCGTGTTCCGAATTCCAAATTCAGTATTCCAAGTTCCGTGTTCCAAATTCCATATTCCATGTTCCAAATTCCATATTCCAAATTCCTTATTCCAAATTCCGTGTTCCGAATTTGAAATTCTGAATTCCTTATTCCAAATTCCCTGTTCTGAATTTCAAATTCCGAATTCCAAATTCCGTGTTCCGATTTCCGTGTTCCTAATTCCGTGTTCCGAGTTCCAAATTCCGCGTTCAGAGTTCCAAATTCCGTGTTCCGAGTTCCAAATTCTGTGTTCCGAATTCTGTTTTCCAAATTCCGTGTTCCAAATTCCGTGTTCCGAGTTCCAAATTCCGCGTTCAGAGTTCCAAATTCCGTGTTCCGAGTTCCAAATTCCGTATTCCAAATTCCATGTTCTGAATTCCAAATTCTGAATTCCTTATTCCAAATTCCCTGTTCTGAATTTCAAATTCCGAATTCCAAATTCCATATTCCAAATTCCGTGTTCCGAATTCCGTGTTCCGAATTCCGTGTTTGATTTCTGTGTTCCAAATTCTGTATTCCAAATTTCATGTTCCGTGTTCCAAATTCCAAATTCAGTATTCCAAATTCCGTATTCCGAATTCCAAGTTCCATGTTCTAAATATTCCGTGTTCCAAATTCCGTATTCCAAATTCCGTGTTCCGAATTCCGTGTTCCGAATTCCGTGTTCTGAATTTTCATGTTCCGAATTCCGTGTTCCGAATTCCGTGTTCCAAATTTCAAATTCCAAATTCCGTATTCCAAATTACAAATTACAAATTCCGAATTCCATATTCCAAATTCAGTGTTCCGAATTCCGTGTTCCGAATTCCAAATTCCAAATTCCAAATTCCAAATTACAAATTACAAATTCCGTATTCCATATTCCAAATTCTGTGTTCCGAATTCCGTGTTTGATTTCTGTGTTCCAAATTCTGTATTCCAAATTTCATGTTCCGTGTTCCAAATTCCAAATTCATATTCCAAATTTCGTATTCCGAATTCCGAGTTCCATGTTCTAAATTCCATATTCCGTGTTTCGAATTCCGTGTTCCGAATTCCAAATTCCAAATTACAAATTACAAATTCCAAGTTCCATATTCCAAATTCCGTGTTCCGAATTCCGTGTTCCGAATTCCGTGTTCCGAATTCTGTGTTCCGAATTCCAAATTCCAAATTCCGTATTCCAAATTACAAATTACAAATTCCGTATTCCATATTTCAAATTCCGTGTTCCAAATTCCGTGTTTGATTTCTGTGTTCCAAATTCTGTATTCCAAATTCCATATTCCGAATTCCAAGTTCCATGTTCTAAATTCCATATTCCGTGTTCCAAATTCCGTATTCCAAATTCCGTGTTCCGAATTCCGCGTTCCAAATTCCGTGTTCCGAATTTTCATGTTCCGAATTCCGTGTTCCGAATTCCAAATTCCAAATTCCGTATTCCAAATGACAAATTCCGTATTCCATATTCCAAATTCCGTGTTCCGAATTCCGTGTTCCGAATTCCGTGTTCTGAATTCCGTGTTCCGAATTCCAAATTCCAAATTCCAAATTCCATGTTCTGAATTCCAAATTCCGTGTTCTGAATTCCAAATTCCGTATTCCAAATTCCATGTTCTGAATTCCAAATTCCGTGTTCCGAATTCCAAATTCCGTGATTCGAATTCCAAATTCCGTGTTCCAAATTCCAAATTCCGTGTTCCGAATTCCAAATTCCGTGTTCTGAATTCATTATTCCAAATTCCGTATTCCAAATTCTGTGTTCTGAATTCCAAATTCCAAATTCCGTATTCCAAATTTCAAATTCCATATTCCAAATTCCATATTCCAAATTCCAAATTCCGTATACCAAATTCTGAATTCTAAATTCAAAAATTCTGTGTTCCGTATTCCGTGTTCCGAATTCCAAATTCCATATTTTGTGTTCCGAATTCCGTGTTCTGAATTCCGTGTTCCGAATTCCGTGTTCCGAATTCCAAATTCAGTGTTCTGAATTCCATATTCCAAATTCAGTGTTCCAAATTCCGTGTTCCAAAATCCGTGTTCCGAATTCCAAATTCCGTGTTCTGAATTCCGTGTTCCAAATTCCGTGTTCTGAATTCCGTGTTCTGAATTCCGTGTTCCAAATTCCACATTCCGAATTCCAAATTCCGTATTCCAAATTACAAATTACAAATTCCATATTCCAAATTCCAAATTCTGTATTCTGAATTCTAAATTCAAAAATTCTGTGTTCCGTATTCCGTGTTCCGAATTCAAAAATTCCGTATTCCAAATTTTGTGATCCGAATTCCGTGTTCCGAATTCCGTGTTCTGAATTCCAAATTCCATGTTCTGAATTCCGTATTCCAAATTCAGTGTTCCAAATTCAGTGTTCCAAATTCCGTGTTCCAAATTCCGTGTTCCGAATTCCAAATTCCGTGTTCCGAATTCCGTGTTCCAAATTCTGTGTTATGAATTCCGTGTTCCAAATTCCGTGTTCCGAATTCCGTGTTCCGAATTCCGTGTTCTGAATTCCGTGTTCCGAGTTCCAAATTTCAAATTCCGTGTTCTGAATTCCAAATTCCGTGTTCCGAATTCCAAATTCCGTGTTTCGAATTCCAAATTCCATGTTCCGAATTCCGTGGTCCGAATTTCAAATTCCATATTCCAAATTCCGTATTCCAAATTCCAAATTCCATATTCGGAATTCCGTGTTCCGAATTCCAAATTCCGTGTTCTGAATTCCATATTCCAAATTCAGTGATCCAAATTCAGTGTTCCAAATTCAGTGTTCCAAATTCCGTGTTCCAAATTCCGTGTTCCGAATTCCAAATTCCGTGTTCCCAATTCCAAATTCCGTGTTCCGAATTCCGTGTTCCGTGTTCCGAATTCCAAATTCCGTATTCCAAATTCCAAATTACAAATTACAAATTCCGTATTCCATATTCCAAATTCCGTGTTCTGAATTCCGTGTTTGATTTCTGTGTTCCAAATTCTGTATTCCAAATTTCATGTTCCGTGTTCCAAATTCCAAATTCAGTATTCCACATTCCATATTCCGTGTTCCAAATTCCGTATTCCAAATTCCGTGTTCCGAATTCCGTGATCCGAATTCCGTGTTCCGAATTCCGTGTTCCGAATTCCGTGTTCCGAATTCCAAATTCCAAATTCCGTATTCCAAATTCCGTATTCCATATTCCAAATTCCGTGTTCCGAATTCCGTGTTTGATTTCTGTGTTCCAAATTCTGTATTCCAAATTTCATGTTCCGTGTTCCAAATTCCAAATTCAGTATTCCAAATTCCGTATTCCGAATTCCAAGTTCCATGTTCTAAATTCCATATTCCGTCTTCCAAATTCTGTATTCCGAATTCCGTGTTCCGAATTCCGTGTTCCGAATTCCAAATTCCAAATTCCGTATTCCAAATTCCAAATTCCAAATTCCGTATTCCATATTCCAAATTCTGTGTTCCGAATTCCGTGTTTGATTTCTGTGTTCCAAATTCTGTATTCCAAATGCCATGTTCCGTGTTCCAAATTCAGTATTTCAAATTCCGTATTCCGAATTCCAAGTTCCATGTTCTAAATTCCTTATTCCAAATATCTTGTTCCAAATTCTATATTCTGTGTTCCGAATTCCAATTTCCGAATTCCGTGTTCCAATTTCCGTGTTCCGAATTCCAAATTCCGAATTCCGTGTTCCGAATTCCGTGTTCCGAATTCCGAATTCCGTGTTCCGAATTCCGTGTTCCGAATTCCAAATTCAGTATTCCAAGTTCCGTGTTCCAAATTCCATATTCCATGTTCCAAATTCCATATTCCAAATTCCATATTCCAAATTCCGTGGTCCGAATTTGAAATTCTGAATTCCTTATTCCAAATTCCCTGTTCTGAATTTCAAATTCCGAATTCCAAATTCCGTGTTCCGATTTCCGTGTTCCTAATTCCGTGTTCCGAGTTCCAAATTCCGCGTTCAGAGTTCCAAATTCCGTGTTCCGAGTTCCAAATTCCGTGTTCCGAATTCTGTTTTCCAAATTCCGTGTTCCGTGTTCCAAATTCCGTGTTCCGAGTTCCAAATTCCGCGTTCAGAGTTCCAAATTCTGTGTTCCGAGTTCCAAATTCCGTATTCCAAATTCCGTGTTCCGAATTCCAAATTCTGAATTCCTTATTCCAAATTCCCTGTTCTGAATTTCAAATTCCGATTTCCAAATTCCATATTCCAAATTCCGTGTTCCGAATTCCGTGTTCCGAATTCCGTGTTCCGAATTCCAAATTCCAAATTCCGCATTCCAAATTCCAAATTCCAAATTCCGTATTCCATATTCCGTGTTCCGAATTCCGTGTTTGATTTCTGTGTTCCAAATTCTGTATTCCAAATTTCATGTTCCGTGTTCCAAATTCCAAATTCAGTATTCCAAATTCCGTATTCCGAATTCCAAGTTCCATGTTCTAAATATTCCGTGTTCCAAATTCCGTATTCCAAATTCCGTGTTCCGAATTCCGTGTTCCGAATTCCGTGTTCCGAATTTTCATGTTCCGAATTCCGTGTTCTGAATTCCGTGTTCCGAATTTCAAATTCCGTATTCCAAATTACAAATTACAAATTCCGAATTCCATATTCCAAATTCAGTGTTCCGAATTCCGTGTTCCGAATTCCAAATTCCAAATTCCGTATTCCAAATTACAAATTACAAATTCCGTATTCCATATTCCAAATTCTGTGTTCCGAATTCCGTGTTTGATTTCTGTGTTCCAAATTCTGTATTCCAAATTTCATGTTCCGTGTTCCAAATTCCAAATTCATATTCCAAATTCCGTATTCCGAATTCCGAGTTCCATGTTCTAAATTCCATATTCTGTGTTTCGAATTCCGTGTTCCGAATTCCAAATTACAAATTACAAATTCCAAGTTCCATATTCCAAATTCCGTGTTTCGAATTCCGTGTTCTGAATTCCGTGTTCCGAATTCCGTGTTCCGAATTCCACATTCCAAATTCCGTATTCCAAATTACAAATTACAAATTCCGTATTCCATATTCCAAATTCCGTGTTCCGAATTCCGTGTTTGATTTCTGTGTTCCAAATTCTGTATTCCAAATTCCATATTCCGAATTCCAAGTTCCATGTTCTAAATTCCATATTCCGTGTTCCAAATTCCGTATTCCAAATTCCGTGTTCCGAATTCCGCGTTCCGAATTCCGTGTTCCGAATTTTCATGTTCCGAATTCCGTGTTCCGAATTCCAAATTCCAAATTCCGTATTCCAAATTACAAATTCCGTATTCCATATTCCAAATTCCGTGTTCCGAATTCCGTGTTCCGAATTCCGTGTTCTGAATGCCGTGTTCCGAATTCCAAATTCCAAATTCCAAATTCCATGTTCTGAATTCCAAATTCCGTGTTCTGAATTCCAAATTCCGTATTCCAAATTCCATGTTCTGAATTCCAAATTCCGTGTTCCGAATTCCAAATTCCGTGATTCGAATTCCAAATTCCGTGTTCCAAATTCCAAATTCCGTGTTCCGAATTCCAAATTCCGTGTTCTGAATTCATTATTCCAAATTCCGTATTCCAAATTCCGTGTTCTGAATTCCAAATTCCAAATTCCGTATTCCAAATTTCAAATTCCATATTCCAAATTCCATATTCCAAATTCCAAATTCCGTATACCAAATTCTGAATTCTAAATTCAAAAATTCTGTGTTCTGTATTCCGTGTTCCGAATTCCAAATTCCATATTTTGTGTTCCGAATTCCGTGTTCTGAATTCCGTGTTCCGAATTCCGTGTTCCGAATTCCAAATTCAGTGTTCTGAATTCCATATTCCAAATTCAGTGTTCCAAATTCCGTGTTCCAAAATCCGTGTTCCGAATTCCAAATTCTGTGTTCTGAATTCCGTGTTCCAAATTCCGTGTTCTGAATTCCGTGTTCTGAATTCCGTGTTCCAAATTCCACATTCCGAATTCCAAATTCCAAATTCCGTATTCCAAATTACAAATTACAAATTCCGTATTCCAAATTCCAAATTCTGTATTCTGAATTCTAAATTCAAAAATTCTGTGTTCCGTATTCCGTGTTCCGAATTCAAACATTCCGTATTCCAAATTTTGTGATCCGAATTCCGTGTTCCGAATTCCGTGTTCTGAATTCCAAATTCCATGTTCTGAATTCCGTATTCCAAATTCAGTGTTCCAAATTCAGTGTTCCAAATTCCGTGTTCCAAATTCCGTGTTCCAAATTCCGTGTTCCGAATTCCAAATTCCGTGTTCCGAATTCCGTGTTCCAAATTCTGTGTTCTGAATTCCGTGTTCCAAATTCCGTGTTCCGAATTCCGTGTTCCGAATTCCGTGTTCTGAATTCCGTGTTCCGAGTTCCAAATTTCAAATTCCGTGTTCTGAATTCCAAATTCCGTGTTCCGAATTCCAAATTCCGTGTTTCGAATTCCAAATTCCATGTTCTGAATTCCGTGGTCCGAATTTCAAATTCCATATTCCAAATTCCGTATTCCAAATTCCAAATTCCATATTCGGAATTCCGTGTTCCGAATTCCAAACTCCGTGTTCTGAATTCCATATTCCAAATTCAGTGATCCAAATTCAGTGTTCCAAATTCAGTGTTCCAAATTCCGTGTTCCAAATTCCGTGTTCCGAATTCCAAATTCCGTGTTCCCAATTCCAAATTCCGTGTTCAGAATTCCGTGTTCCGTGTTCCGAATTCCAAATTCCATATTCCAAATTACAAATTCCGTATTCCATATTCCAAATTCCGTGTTCCGAATTCCGTGTTTGATTTCTGTGTTCCAAATTCTGTATTCCAAATTTCATGTTCCATGTTCCAAATTCCAAATTCAGTATTCCACATTCCATATTCCATGTTCCAAATTCCGTATTCCAAATTCCGTGTTCCAAATTCCGTGATCCGAATTCCGTGTTCCGAATTCCGTGTTCCGAATTCCGAATTCCAAATTCCATATTCCAAATTCCAAATTCCAAATTCCGTATTCCATATTCCAAATTCCGTGTTCCAAATTCCGTGTTCCGAATTCCGTGTTCCGAATTCCGTGTTCCGAATTCCAAATTCCAAATTCCGTATTCCAAATTCCGTATTCCATATTCCAAATTCCGTGTTCCGAATTCCGTGTTTGATTTCTGTGTTCCAAATTCTGTATTCCAAATTTCATGTTCCGTGTTCCAAATTCCAAATTCAGTATTCCAAATTCCGTATTCCGAATTCCAAGTTCCATGTTCTAAATTCCATATTCCGTCTTCCAAATTCTGTATTCCGAATTCCGTGTTCCGAATTCCAAATTCCAAATTCCGTATTCCAAATTCCAAATTACAAATTCCGTATTCCATATTCCAAATTCTGTGTTCCGAATTCCGTGTTTGATTTCTGTGTTCCAAATTCTGTATTCCAAATTTCATGTTCCGTGTTCCAAATTCCAAATTCAGTATTCCAAATTCTATATTCCGAATTCCAAGTTCCATGTTCTAAATTCCTTACTCCAAATATCTTGTTCCAAATTCTATATTCCGTGTTCCGAATTCCAATTTCCGAATTCCGTGTTCCGAATTCCGTGTTCTGAATTCCGTGTTCCGAATTCCGTGTTCCGAATTCCAAATTCAGTGTTCTGAATTCCATATTCCAAATTCAGTGTTCCAAATTCCGTGTTCCAAAATCCGTGTTCTGAATTCCGTGTTCCGAATTCCGTGTTCCGAATTCCAAATTCAGTGTTCTGAATTCCATATTCCAAATTCAGTGTTCCAAATTCCGTGTTCCAAAATCCGTGTTCCGAATTCCAAATTCCGTGTTCTGAATTCCGTGTTCCAAATTCCGTGTTCTGAATTCCGTGTTCTGAATTCCGTGTTCCAAATTCCACATTCCGAATTCCAAATTCCAAATTCCGTATTCCAAATTACAAATTACAAATTCCGTATTCCAAATTCCAAATTCTGTATTCTGAATTCTAAATTCAAAAATTCTGTGTTCCGTATTCCGTGTTCCGAATTCAAAAATTCCGTATTCCAAATTTTGTGATCCGAATTCCGTGTTCCGAATTCCGTGTTCTGAATTCCAAATTCCATGTTCTGAATTCCGTATTCCAAATTCAGTGTTCCAAATTCAGTGTTCCAAATTCCGTGTTCCAAATTCCGTGTTCCAAATTCCGTGTTCCGAATTCCAAATTCCGTGTTCCGAATTCCGTGTTCCAAATTCTGTGTTCTGAATTCCGTGTTCCAAATTCCGTGTTCCGAATTCCGTGTTCCGAATTCCGTGTTCTGAATTCCGTGTTCCGAGTTCCAAATTTCAAATTCCGTGTTCTGAATTCCAAATTCCGTGTTCCGAATTCCAAATTCCGTGTTTCGAATTCCAAATTCCATGTTCTGAATTCCGTGGTCCGAATTTCAAATTCCATATTCCAAATTCCGTATTCCAAATTCCAAATTCCATATTCGGAATTCCGTGTTCCGAATTCCAAATTCCGTGTTCTGAATTCCATATTCCAAATTCAGTGATCCAAATTCAGTGTTCAAAATTCAGTGTTCCAAATTCCGTGTTCCAAATTCCGTGTTCCGAATTCCAAATTCCGTGTTCCCAATTCCAAATTCCGTGTTCCGAATTCCGTGTTCCGTGTTCCGAATTCCAAATTCCGTATTCCAAATTCCAAATTACAAATTCCGTATTCCATATTCCAAATTCCGTGTTCCGAATTCCGTGTTTGATTTCTGTGTTCCAAATTCTGTATTCCAAATTTCATGTTCCGTGTTCCAAATTCCAAATTCAGTATTCCACATTCCATATTCCATGTTCCAAATTCCGTATTCCAAATTCCGTGTTCCGAATTCCGTGATCCGAATTCCGTGTTCCGAATTCCGTGTTCCGAATTCCAAATTCCAAATTCCATATTCCAAATTCCAAATTCCAAATTCCGTATTCCATATTCCAAATTCCGTGTTCCAAATTCCGTGTTCCGAATTCCGTGTTCCGAATTCCGTGTTCCGAATTCCAAATTCCAAATTCCGTATTCCAAATTCCGTATTCCATATTCCAAATTCCGTGTTCCGAATTCCGTGTTTGATTTCTGTGTTCCAAATTCTGTATTCCAAATTTCATGTTCCGTGTTCCAAATTCCAAATTCAGTATTCCAAATTCCGTATTCCGAATTCCAAGTTCCATGTTCTAAATTCCATATTCCGTCTTCCAAATTCTGTATTCCGAATTCCGTGTTCCGAATTCCGTGTTCCGAATTCCAAATTCCAAATTCCGTATTCCAAATTCCAAATTACAAATTCCGTATTCCATATTCCAAATTCTGTGTTCCGAATTCCGTGTTTGATTTCTGTGTTCCAAATTCTGTATTCCAAATTTCATGTTCCGTGTTCCAAATTCCAAATTCAGTATTCCAAATTCTGTATTCCGAATTCCAAGTTCCATGTTCTAAATTCCTTACTCCAAATATCTTGTTCCAAATTCTATATTCCGTGTTCCGAATTCCAATTTCCAAATTCCGTGTTCCGAATTCCGTGTTCTGAATTCCGTGTTCCGAATTCCGTGTTCCGAATTCCAAATTCAGTGTTCTGAATTCCATATTCCAAATTCAGTGTTCCAAATTCCGTGTTCCAAAATCCGTGTTCCGAATTCCAAATTCCGTGTTCTGAATTCCGTGTTCCAAATTCCGTGTTCTGAATTCCGTGTTCTGAATTCCGTGTTCCAAATTCCACATTCCGAATTCCAAATTCCAAATTCCGTATTCCAAATTACAAATTACAAATTCCGTATTCCAAATTCCAAATTCTGTATTCTGAATTCTAAATTCAAAAATTCTGTGTTCCGTATTCCGTGTTCCGAATTCAAAAATTCCGTATTCCAAATTTTGTGATCCGAATTCCGTGTTCCGAATTCCGTGTTCTGAATTCCAAATTCCATGTTCTGAATTCCGTATTCCAAATTCAGTGTTCCAAATTCAGTGTTCCAAATTCCGTGTTCCAAATTCCGTGTTCCAAATTCCGTGTTCCGAATTCCAAATTCCGTGTTCCGAATTCCGTGTTCCAAATTCTGTGTTCTGAATTCCGTGTTCCAAATTCCGTGTTCCGAATTCCGTGTTCCGAATTCCGTGTTCTGAATTCCGTGTTCCGAGTTCCAAATTTCAAATTCCGTGTTCTGAATTCCAAATTCCGTGTTCCGAATTCCAAATTCCGTGTTTCGAATTCCAAATTCCATGTTTTGAATTCCGTGGTCCGAATTTCAAATTCCATATTCCAAATTCCGTATTCCAAATTCCAAATTCCATATTCGGAATTCCGTGTTCCGAATTCCAAATTCCGTGTTCTGAATTCCATATTCCAAATTCAGTGATCCAAATTCAGTGTTCCAAATTCAGTGTTCCAAATTCCGTGTTCCAAATTCCGTGTTCCGAATTCCAAATTCCGTGTTCCCAATTCCAAATTCCGTGTTCCGAATTCCGTGTTCCATGTTCCGAATTCCAAATTCCGTATTCCAAATTCCAAATTACAAATTCCGTATTCCATATTCCAAATTCCGTGTTCCGAATTCCGTGTTTGATTTCTGTGTTCCAAATTCTGTATTCCAAATTTCATGTTCCGTGTTCCAAATTCCAAATTCAGTATTCCAAATTCCGTATTCCGAATTCCAAATTCTGTATTCTGAATTCTAAATTCAAAAATTCTGTGTTCCGTATTCCGTGTTCCGAATTCAAAAATTCCGTATTCCAAATTTTGTGATCCGAATTCCGTGTTCCGAATTCCGTGTTCTGAATTCCAAATTCCATGTTCTGAATTCCGTATTCCAAATTCAGTGTTCCAAATTCAGTGTTCCAAATTCCGTGTTCCAAATTCCGTGTTCCAAATTCCGTGTTCCGAATTCCAAATTCCGTGTTCCGAATTCCGTGTTCCAAATTCTGTGTTCTGAATTCCGTGTTCCAAATTCCGTGTTCCGAATTCCGTGTTCCGAATTCCGTGTTCTGAATTCCGTGTTCCGAGTTCCAAATTTCAAATTCCGTGTTCTGAATTCCAAATTCCGTGTTCCGAATTCCAAATTCCGTGTTTCGAATTCCAAATTCCATGTTCTGAATTCCGTGGTCCGAATTTCAAATTCCATATTCCAAATTCCGTATTCCAAATTCCAAATTCCATATTCGGAATTCCGTGTTCCGAATTCCAAATTCCGTGTTCTGAATTCCATATTCCAAATTCAGTGATCCAAATTCAGTGTTCAAAATTCAGTGTTCCAAATTCCGTGTTCCAAATTCCGTGTTCCGAATTCCAAATTCCGTGTTCCCAATTCCAAATTCCGTGTTCCGAATTCCGTGTTCCGTGTTCCGAATTCCAAATTCCGTATTCCAAATTCCAAATTACAAATTCCGTATTCCATATTCCAAATTCCGTGTTCTGAATTCCGTGTTTGATTTCTGTGTTCCAAATTCTGTATTCCAAATTTCATGTTCCGTGTTCCAAATTCCAAATTCAGTATTCCACATTCCATATTCCATGTTCCAAATTCCGTATTCCAAATTCCGTGTTCCGAATTCCGTGATCCGAATTCCGTGTTCCGAATTCCGTGTTCCGAATTCCAAATTCCAAATTCCATATTCCAAATTCCAAATTCCAAATTCCGTATTCCATATTCCAAATTCCGTGTTCCAAATTCCGTGTTCCGAATTCCGTGTTCCGAATTCCGTGTTCCGAATTCCAAATTCCAAATTCCGTATTCCAAATTCCGTATTCCATATTCCAAATTCCGTGTTCCGAATTCCGTGTTTGATTTCTGTGTTCCAAATTCTGTATTCCAAATTTCATGTTCCGTGTTCCAAATTCCAAATTCAGTATTCCAAATTCCGTATTCCGAATTCCAAGTTCCATGTTCTAAATTCCATATTCCGTCTTCCAAATTCTGTATTCCGAATTCCGTGTTCCGAATTCCGTGTTCCGAATTCCAAATTCCAAATTCCGTATTCCAAATTCCAAATTACAAATTCCGTATTCCATATTCCAAATTCTGTGTTCCGAATTCCGTGTTTGATTTCTGTGTTCCAAATTCTGTATTCCAAATTTCATGTTCCGTGTTCCAAATTCCAAATTCAGTATTCCAAATTCTGTATTCCGAATTCCAAGTTCCATGTTCTAAATTCCTTACTCCAAATATCTTGTTCCAAATTCTATATTCCGTGTTCCGAATTCCAATTTCCAAATTCCGTGTTCCGAATTCCGTGTTCTGAATTCCGTGTTCCGAATTCCGTGTTCCGAATTCCAAATTCAGTGTTCTGAATTCCATATTCCAAATTCAGTGTTCCAAATTCCGTGTTCCAAAATCCGTGTTCCGAATTCCAAATTCCGTGTTCTGAATTCCGTGTTCCAAATTCCGTGTTCTGAATTCCGTGTTCTGAATTCCGTGTTCCAAATTCCACATTCCGAATTCCAAATTCCAAATTCCGTATTCCAAATTACAAATTACAAATTCCGTATTCCAAATTCCAAATTCTGTATTCTGAATTCTAAATTCAAAAATTCTGTGTTCCGTATTCCGTGTTCCGAATTCAAAAATTCCGTATTCCAAATTTTGTGATCCGAATTCCGTGTTCCGAATTCCGTGTTCTGAATTCCAAATTCCATGTTCTGAATTCCGTATTCCAAATTCAGTGTTCCAAATTCAGTGTTCCAAATTCCGTGTTCCAAATTCCGTGTTCCAAATTCCGTGTTCCGAATTCCAAATTCCGTGTTCCGAATTCCGTGTTCCAAATTCTGTGTTCTGAATTCCGTGTTCCAAATTCCGTGTTCCGAATTCCGTGTTCCGAATTCCGTGTTCTGAATTCCGTGTTCCGAGTTCCAAATTTCAAATTCCGTGTTCTGAATTCCAAATTCCGTGTTCCGAATTCCAAATTCCGTGTTTCGAATTCCAAATTCCATGTTTTGAATTCCGTGGTCCGAATTTCAAATTCCATATTCCAAATTCCGTATTCCAAATTCCAAATTCCATATTCGGAATTCCGTGTTCCGAATTCCAAATTCCGTGTTCTGAATTCCATATTCCAAATTCAGTGATCCAAATTCAGTGTTCCAAATTCAGTGTTCCAAATTCCGTGTTCCAAATTCCGTGTTCCGAATTCCAAATTCCGTGTTCCCAATTCCAAATTCCGTGTTCCGAATTCCGTGTTCCATGTTCCGAATTCCAAATTCCGTATTCCAAATTCCAAATTACAAATTCCGTATTCCATATTCCAAATTCCGTGTTCCGAATTCCGTGTTTGATTTCTGTGTTCCAAATTCTGTATTCCAAATTTCATGTTCCGTGTTCCAAATTCCAAATTCAGTATTCCAAATTCCGTATTCCGAATTCCAAGTTCCATGTTCTAAATTCCATATTCCGTCTTCCAAATTCTGTATTCCGAATTCCGTGTTCCGAATTCCGTGTTCCGAATTCCAAATTCCAAATTCCGTATTCCAAATTCCAAATTACAAATTCCGTATTCCATATTCCAAATTCTGTGTTCCGAATTCCGTGTTTGATTTCTGTGTTCCAAATTCTGTATTCCAAATTTCATGTTCCGTGTTCCAAATTCCAAATTCAGTATTCCAAATTCTGTATTCCGAATTCCAAGTTCCATGTTCTAAATTCCTTACTCCAAATATCTTGTTCCAAATTCTATATTCCGTGTTCCGAATTCCAATTTCCGAATTCCGTGTTCCAAATTCCGTGTTCTGAATTCCGTGTTCCGAATTCCGTGTTCCGAATTCCAAATTCAGTGTTCTGAATTCCATATTCCAAATTCAGTGTTCCAAATTCCGTGTTCCAAAATCCGTGTTCCGAATTCCAAATTCCGTGTTCTGAATTCCGTGTTCCAAATTCCGTGTTCTGAATTCCGTGTTCTGAATTCCGTGTTCCAAATTCCACATTCCGAATTCCAAATTCCAAATTCCGTATTCCAAATTACAAATTACAAATTACGTATTCCAAATTCCAAATTCTGTATTCTGAATTCTAAATTCAAAAATTCTGTGTTCCGTATTCCGTGTTCCGAATTCAAAAATTCCGTATTCCAAATTTTGTGATCCGAATTCCGTGTTCCGAATTCCGTGTTCTGAATTCCAAATTCCATGTTCTGAATTCCGTATTCCAAATTCAGTGTTCCAAATTCAGTGTTCCAAATTCCGTGTTCCAAATTCCGTGTTCCGAATTCCAAATTCCGTGTTCCGAATTCCGTGTTCCAAATTCTGTGTTCTGAATTCCGTGTTCCAAATTCCGTGTTCCGAATTCCGTGTTCCGAATTCCGTGTTCTGAATTCCGTGTTCCGAGTTCCAAATTTCAAATTCCGTGTTCTGAATTCCAAATTCCGTGTTCCGAATTCCAAATTCCGTGTTTCGAATTCCAAATTCCATGTTCTGAATTCCGTGGTCCGAATTTCAAATTCCATATTCCAAATTCCGTATTCCAAATTCCAAATTCCATATTCGGAATTCCGTGTTCCGAATTCCAAATTCCGTGTTCTGAATTCCATATTCCAAATTCAGTGATCCAAATTCAGTGTTCCAAATTCAGTGTTCCAAATTCCGTGTTCCAAATTCCGTGTTCCGAATTCCAAATTCCGTGTTCCCAATTCCAAATTCCGTGTTCCGAATTCCGTGTTCCGTGTTCCGAATTCCAAATTCCGTATTCCAAATTCCAAATTACAAATTCCGTATTCCATATTCCAAATTCCGTGTTCCGAATTCCGTGTTTGATTTCTGTGTTCCAAATTCTGTATTCCAAATTTCATGTTCCGTGTTCCAAATTCCAAATTCAGTATTCCACATTCCATATTCCATGTTCCAAATTCCGTATTCCAAATTCCGTGTTCCGAATTCTGTGATCCGAATTCCGTGTTCCGAATTCCGTGTTCCGAATTCCAAATTCCAAATTCCATATTCCAAATTCCAAATTCCAAATTCCGCATTCCATATTCCAAATTCCGTGTTCCAAATTCCGTGTTCCGAATTCCGTGTTCCGAATTCCGTGTTCCGAATTCCAAATTTCAAATTCCGTATTCCAAATTCCGTATTCCATATTCCAAATTCCGTGTTCCGAATTCCGTGTTTGATTTCTGTGTTCCAAATTCTGTATTCCAAATTTCATGTTCCGTGTTCCAAATTCCAAATTCAGTATTCCAAATTCCGTATTCCGAATTCCAAGTTCCATGTTCTAAATTTCATATTCCGTCTTCCAAATTCTGTATTCCGAATTCCGTGTTCCGAATTCCGTGTTCCGAATTCCAAATTCCAAATTCCGTATTCCAAATTCCAAATTACAAATTCCGTATTCCATATTCCAAATTCTGTGTTCCGAATTCCGTGTTTGATTTCTGTGTTCCAAATTCTGTATTCCAAATTTCATGTTCCGTGTTCCAAATTCCAAATTCAGTATTCCAAATTCTGTATTCCGAATTCCAAGTTCCATGTTCTAAATTCCTTACTCCAAATATCTTGTTCCAAATTCTATATTCCGTGTTCCGAATTCCAATTTCCGAATTCCGTGTTCCAAATTCCGTGTTCCAAATTCCGTGTTCCAAATTCTGTGTTCCAAATTCCATATTTCAAATTCCATGTTCCGAATTCCAAATTCCGTATTCCAAATTCCATGTTCTGAATTCCAAATTCCGTGTTCTGAATTCCAAATTCCTTATTCCAAATTCCGTGTTCCGAATTTAAATTACGAATAATTCCGTATTTCAAATACCAAATTCCGTGTTCCAAATTCAGTGTTCCAAATTCCGTGTTCCAAATTCCGTGTTCCGAATTCCAAATTCCGTGTTCTGAATTCCGTGTTCCAAATTCCGTGTTCCGAATTCCGTGTTCTGAATTCCGTGTTCCGAATTCCATGTTCCAAATTCCACGTTCCGAATTCCAAATTCTGAATTCCGTATTCCAAATTCCCTGTTCTGAATTTCAAATTCCGAATTCCAAATTCCGTATTTCAAATTCCATGTTCCGAATTCGAAATTCCGTATTCCAAATTCCATGTTCTGAATTCCAAATGTTGTGTATTGAACTCCAAATTCCGTGTTCTGAATTCCTTATTTTAAATTCTGAGTTCCAAATTTCAAATTCCGTGTTCTGAATTCCAAATTCCGTGTTCCGAATTCCAAATTCCGTGATTCGAATTCCAAATTCAGTGTTCCAAATTCCAAATTCCGTGTTCCGAATTCCAAATTCCGTGTTCCGAATTTCAAATTCCAAATTCCGTATTCCATATTCCAAATTCCGTGTTCCGAATTCCGTGTTTGATTTCTGTGTTCCAAATTCTGTATTCCAAATTTCATGTTCCGTGTTCCAAATTCAGTATTTCAAATTCCGTATTCCGAATTCCAAGTTCCATGTTCTAAATTCCTTATTCCAAATATCTTGTTCCAAATTCTATATTCCGTGTTCCAAATTCCAATTTCCGAATTCCGTGTTCCAATTTCCGTGTTCCGAATTCCAAATTCCGAATTCCGTGTTCCGAATTCCGTGTTCCGAATTCCGAATTCCGTGTTCCGAATTCCATGTTCCGAATTCCAAATTCAGTATTCCAAGTTCCGTGTTCCAAATTCCATATTCCATGTTCCAAATTCCATATTCCAAATTCCATATTCCAAATTCCGTGTTCCGAATTTGAAATTCTGAATTCCTTATTCCAAATTCCCTGTTCTGAATTTCAAATTCCGAATTCCAAATTCCGTGTTCCGATTTCCGTGTTCCTAATTCCGTGTTCCGAGTTCCAAATTCCGTGTTCAGAGTTCCAAATTCCGTGTTCCGAGTTCCAAATTCCGTGTTCCGAATTCTGTTTTCCAAATTCCGTGTTCCGTGTTCCAAATTCCGTGTTCCGAGTTCCAAATTCCGCGTTCAGAGTTCCAAATTCCGTGTTCCGAGTTCCAAATTCCGTATTCCAAATTCCGTGTTCCGAATTCCAAATTCTGAATTCCTTATTCCAAATTCCCTGTTCTGAATTTCAAATTCCGAATTCCAAATTCCATATTCCAAATTCCGTGTTCCGAATTCCGTGTTCCGAATTCCGTGTTCCGAATTCCAAATTCCAAATTCCGCATTCCAAATTCCAAATTCCAAATTCCGTATTCCATATTCCGTGTTCCGAATTCCGTGTTTGATTTCTGTGTTCCAAATTCTGTATTCCAAATTTCATGTTCCGTGTTCCAAATTCCAAATTCAGTATTCCAAATTCCGTATTCCGAATTCCAAGTTCCATATTCTAAATATTCCGTGTTCCAAATTCCGTGTTCCGAATTCCGTGTTCTGAATTCCGTGTTCCGAATTTTCATGTTCCGAATTCCGTGTTCCGAATTTCAAATTCCAAATTCCGTATTCCAAATTACAAATTACAAATTCCGAATTCCATATTCCAAATTCAGTGTTCCGAATTCCGTGTTCCGAATTCCAAATTCCAAATTCCGTATTCCAAATTACAAATTACAAATTCCGTATTCCATATTCCAAATTCTGTGTTCCGAATTCCGTGTTTGATTTCTGTGTTCCAAATTCTGTATTCCAAATTTCATGTTCCGTGTTCCAAATTCCAAATTCATATTCCAAATTCCGTATTCCGAATTCCGAGTTCCATGTTCTAAATTCCAAATTCCGTGTTCCGAATTCCGCGTTCCGAATTCCGTGTTCCGAATTTTCATGTTCCGAATTCCGTGTTCCGAATTCCAAATTCCAAATTCCGTATTCCAAATTACAAATTCCGTATTCCATATTCCAAATTCCGTGTTCCGAATTCCGTGTTCCGAATTCCGTGTTCTGAATTCCGTGTTCCGAATTCCAAATTCCAAATTCCATGTTCTGAATTCCAAATTCCGTGTTCTGAATTCCAAATTCCGTATTCCAAATTCCATGTTCTGAATTCCAAATTCCGTGTTCCGAATTCCAAATTCCGTGATTCGAATTCCAAATTCCGTGTTCCAAATTCCAAATTCCGTGTTCCGAATTCCAAATTCCGTGTTCTGAATTCATTATTCCAAATTCCGTATTCCAAATTCCGTGTTCTGAATTCCAAATTCCAAATTCCGTATTCCAAATTTCAAATTCCATATTCCAAATTCCATATTCCAAATTCCAAATTCCGTATACCAAATTCTGAATTCTAAATTCAAAAATTCTGTGTTCCGTATTCCGTGTTCCGAATTCCAAATTCCATATTTTGTGTTCCGAATTCCGTGTTCTGAATTCCGTGTTCCGAATTCCGTGTTCCGAATTCCAAATTCAGTGTTCTGAATTCCATATTCCAAATTCAGTGTTCCAAATTCCGTGTTCCAAAATCCGTGTTCCGAATTCCAAATTCCGTGTTCTGAATTCCGTGTTCCAAATTTTGTGTTCTGAATTCCGTGTTCTGAATTCCGTGTTCCAAATTCCACGTTCCGAATTCCAAATTCCAAATTCCGTATTCCAAATTACAAATTACAAATTCCGTATTCCAAATTCCAAATTCTGTATTCTGAATTCTAAATTCAAAAATTCTGTGTTCCGTATTCCGTGTTCCGAATTCAAAAATTCCGTATTCCAAATTTTGTGTTCCGAATTCCGTGTTCCGAATTCCGTGTTCTGAATACCAAATTCCATGTTCTCAATTCCGTATTCCAAATTCAGTGTTCCAAATTCAGTGTTCCAAATTCCGTGTTCCAAATTCCGTGTTCCAAATTCCGTGTTCCGAATTCCAAATTCTGTGTTCCGAATTCCGTGTTCCAAATTATGTGTTCTGAATTCCGTGTTCCAAATTCCGTGTTCCGAATTCCGTGTTCTGAATTCCGTGTTCCAAGTTCCAAATTTCAAATTCCGTGTTCTGAATTCCAAATTCCGTGTTCCGAATTCCAAATTCCGTGTTTCGAATTCCAAATTCCGTGTTCCGAATTCCGTGGTCCGAATTTCAAATTCCATATTCCAAATTCCGTATTCCAAATTCCAAATTCCATATTCGGAATTCCGTGTTCCGAATTCCAAATTCCGTGTTCTGAATTCCATATTCCAAATTCAGTGATCCAAATTCAGTGTTCCAAATTCAGTGTTCCAAATTCCGTGTTCCAAATTCCGTGTTCCGAATTCCAAATTCCGTGTTCCCAATTCCAAATTCCGTGTTCCCAATTCCGTGTTCCGTGTTCCGAATTCCAAATTCCGTATTCCAAATTTCAAATTACAAATTCCGTATTCCATATTCCAAATTCCGTGTTCCGAATTCCGTGTTTGATTTCTGTGTTCCAAATTCTGTATTCCAAATTTCATGTTCCGTGTTCCAAATTCCAAATTCAGTATTCCACATTCCATATTCCGTGTTCCAAATTCCGTATTCCAAATTCTGTGTTCCGAATTCCGTGATCCGAATTCCGTGTTCCGAATTCCGTTATCCGAATTCCAAATTCCAAATTCCATATTCCAAATTCCAAATTCCAAATTCCGTATTCCATATTCCAAATTCCGTGTTCCAAATTCCGTGTTCCGAATTCCGTGTTCCGAATTCCGTGTTCCGAATTCCAAATTCCAAATTCCGTATTCCAAATTCCGTATTCCATATTCCAAATTCCGTGTTCCGAATTCCGTGTTTGATTTCTGTGTTCCAAATTCTGTATTCCAAATTTCATGTTCCGTGTTCCAAATTCCAAATTCAGTATTCCAAATTCCGTATTCCGAATTCCAAGTTCCATGTTCTAAATTCCATATTCCGTCTTCCAAATTCTGTATTCCGAATTCCGTGTTCCGAATTCCGTGTTCCGAATTCCAAATTCCAAATTCCAAATTCCAAATTACAAATTCCGTATTCCATATTCCAAATTCTGTGTTCCGAATTCCGTGTTTGATTTCTGTGTGCCAAATTCTGTATTCCAAATTTCATGTTCCGTGTTCCAAATTCCAAATTCAGTATTCCAAATTCTGTATTCCGAATTCCAAGTTCCATGTTCTAAATTCCTTATTCCAAATATCTTGTTCCAAATTCTATATTCCGTGTTCCGAATTCCAATTTCCGAATTCCATGTTCCGAATTTGAAATTCTGAATTCCTTATTCCAAATTCCCTGTTCTGAATTTCAAATTCCGAATTCTAAATTCCCTGTTCTGAATTTCAAATTCCGAATTCCAAATTCCGTATTTCAAATTCCATGTTCCGAATTCCAAATTCCGTATTCCAAATTCCATGTTCTGAATTCCAAATTCCGTGTTCTGAATTCCAAATTCCTTATTCCAAATTCCGTGTTCCGAATTTAAATTACGAATAATTCCGTATTTCAAATACCAAATTCCGTGTTCCAAATTCAGTGTTCCAAATTCCGTGTTCCAAATTCCGTGTTCCGAATTCCAAATTCCGTGTTCTGAATTCCGTGTTCCAAATTCCGTGTTCCGAATTCTGTGTTCTGAATTCCGTGTTCCGAATTCCATGTTCCAAATTCCACGTTCCGAATTCCAAATTCTGAATTCCTTATTCCAAATTCCCTGTTCTGAATTTCAAATTCCGAATTCCAAATTCCGTATTTCAAATTCCATGTTCCGAATTCGAAATTCCGTATTCCAAATTCCATGTTCTGAATTCCAAATTTTGTGTATTGAACTCCAAATTCCGTGTTCTGAATTCCTTATTTTAAATTCCGAGTTCCAAATTTCAAATTCCGTGTTCTGAATTCCAAATTCCGTGTTCCGAATTCCAAATTCCGTGATTCGAATTCCAAATTCAGTGTTCCAAATTCCAAATTCCGTGTTCCGGATTCCAAATTCCGTGTTCCGAATTTCAAATTCCAAATTCCGTATTCCATATTCCAAATTCCGTGTTCCGAATTCCGTGTTTGATTTCTGTGTTCCAAATTCTGTATTCCAAATTTCATGTTCCGTGTTCCAAATTCAGTATTTCAAATTCCGTATTCCGAATTCCAAGTTCCATGTTCTAAATTCCTTATTCCAAATATCTTGTTCCAAATTCTATATTCCGTGTTCCAAATTCCAATTTCCGAATTCCGTGTTCCAATTTCCGTGTTCCGAATTCCAAATTCCGAATTCCGTGTTCCGAATTCCGAATTCCGAATTCCGTGTTCCGAATTCCAAATTCCAAATTCCGCATTCCAAATTCCAAATTCCAAATTCCGCATTCCATATTCCGTGTTCCGAATTCCGTGTTTGATTTCTGTGTTCCAAATTCTGTATTCCAAATTTCATGTTCCGTGTTCCAAATTCCAAATTCAGTATTCCAAATTCCGTATTCCGAATTCCAAGTTCCATATTCAAAATATTCCGTGTTCCAAATTCCGTGTTCCGAATTCCGTGTTCCGAATTCCGTGTTCCGAATTTTCATGTTCCGAATTCCGTGTTCCGAATTTCAAATTCCAAATTCCGTATTCCAAATTACAAATTACAAATTCCGAATTCCATATTCCAAATTCAGTGTTCCGAATTCCGTGTTCCGAATTCCAAATTCCAAATTCCGTATTCCAAATTACAAATTACAAATTCCGTATTCCATATTCCAAATTCTGTGTTCCGAATTCCGTGTTTGATTTCTGTGTTCCAAATTCTGTATTCCAAATTTCATGTTCCGTGTTCCAAATTCCAAATTCATATTCCAAATTCCGTATTCCGAATTCCGAGTTCCATGTTCTAAATTCCATATTCCGTGTCTCGAATTCCGTGTTCCGAATTCCAAATTCCAAATTACAAATTACAAATTCCGTATTCCATATTCCAAATTCCGTGTTCCGAATTCCGTGTTCCGAATTCCGTGTTCCGAATTCCAAATTCCAAATTCCGTATTCCAAATTACAAATTACAAATTCCGTATTCCATATTCCAAATTCCGTGTTCCGAATTCCGTGTTTGATTTCTGTGTTCCAAATTCTGTATTCCAAATTCCATATTCCGAATTCCAAGTTCCATGTTCTAAATTCCATATTCCGTGTTCCAAATTCCGTTTTCCAAATTCCGTGTTCCGAATTCCGCGTTCCGAATTCCGTGTTCCGAATTTTCATGTTCCGAATTCCGTGTTCCGAATTCCAAATTCCAAATTCCGTATTCCAAATTACAAATTCCGTATTCCATATTCCAAATTCCGTGTTCCGAATTCCGTGTTCCGAATTCCGTGTTCTGAATTCCGTGTTCCGAATTCCAAATTCCAAATTCCAAATTCCATGTTCTGAATTCCAAATTCCGTGTTCTGAATTCCAAATTCCGTATTCCAAATTCCATGTTCTGAATTCCAAATTCCGTGTTCCGAATTCCAAATTCCGTGATTCGAATTCCAAATTCCGTGTTCCAAATTCCAAATTCCGTGTTCCGAATTCCAAATTCCGTGTTCTGAATTCATTATTCCAAATTCTGTATTCCAAATTCCGTGTTCTGAATTCCAAATTCCAAATTCCGTATTCCAAATTTCAAATTCCATATTCCAAATTCCATATTCCAAATTCCAAATTCCGTATACCAAATTCTGAATTCTAAATTCAAAAATTCTGTGTTCCGTATTCCGTGTTCCGAATTCCAAATTCCATATTTTGTGTTCCGAATTCCGTGTTCTGAATTCCGTGTTCCGAATTCCGTGTTCCGAATTCCAAATTCAGTGTTCTGAATTCCATATTCCAAATTCAGTGTTCCAAATTCCGTGTTCCAAAATCCGTGTTCCGAATTCCAAATTCCGTGTTCTGAATTCCGTGTTCCAAATTTCGTGTTCTGAATTCCGTGTTCTGAATTCCGTGTTCCAAATTCCACGTTCCGAATTCCAAATTCCAAATTCCGTATTCCAAATTACAAATTACAAATTCCGTATTCCAAATTCCAAATTCTGTATTCTGAATTCTAAATTCAAAAATTCTGTGTTCCGTATTCCGTGTTCCGAATTCAAAAATTCCGTATTCCAAATTTTGTGTTCCGAATTCCGTGTTCCGAATTCCGTGTTCTGAATACCAAATTCCATGTTCTCAATTCCGTATTCCAAATTCAGTGTTCCAAATTCAGTGTTCCAAATTCCGTGTTCCAAATTCCGTGTTCCAAATTCCGTGTTCCGAATTCCAAATTCCGTGTTCCGAATTCCGTGTTCCAAATTATGTGTTCTGAATTCCGTGTTCCAAATTCCGTGTTCCGAATTCCAAATTCCGTGTTTCGAATTCCAAATTCTGTGTTCCGAATTCCGTGGTCCGAATTTCAAATTCCATATTCCAAATTCCGTATTCCAAATTCCAAATTCCATATTCGGAATTCCGTGTTCCGAATTCCAAATTCCGTGTTCTGAATTCCATATTCCAAATTCAGTGATCCAAATTCAGTGTTCCAAATTCAGTGTTCCAAATTCCGTGTTCCAAATTCCGTGTTCCGAATTCCAAATTCCGTGTTCCCAATTCCAAATTCCGTGTTCCCAATTCCGTGTTCCGAATTCCAAATTCCGTATTCCAAATTCCAAATTACAAATTCCGTATTCCATATTCCAAATTCCGTGTTCCGAATTCCGTGTTTGATTTCTGTGTTCCAAATTCTGTATTCCAAATTTCATGTTCCGTGTTCCAAATTCCAAATTCAGTATTCCACATTCCATATTCCGTGTTCCAAATTCCGTATTCCAAATTCCGTGTTCCGAATTCCGTGATCCGAATTCCGTGTTCCGAATTCCGTTATCCGAATTCCAAATTCCAAATTCCATATTCCAAATTCCAAATTCCAAATTCCGTATTCCATATTCCAAATTCCGTGTTCCAAATTCCGTGTTCCGAATTCCGTGTTCCGAATTCCGTGTTCCGAATTCCAAATTCCAAATTCCAAATTCCAAATTCCGTATTCCATATTCCAAATTCCGTGTTCCGAATTCCGTGTTTGATTTCTGTGTTCCAAATTCTGTATTCCAAATTTCATGTTCCGTGTTCCAAATTCCAAATTCAGTATTCCAAATTCCGTATTCCGAATTCCAAGTTCCATGTTCTAAATTCCATATTCCGTCTTCCAAATTCTGTATTCCGAATTCCGTGTTCCGAATTCCGTGTTCCGAATTCCAAATTCCAAATTCCAAATTCCAAATTCCAAATTACAAATTCCGTATTCCATATTCCAAATTCTGTGTTCCGAATTCCGTGTTTGATTTCTGTGTGCCAAATTCTGTATTCCAAATTTCATGTTCCGTGTTCCAAATTCCAAATTCAGTATTCCAAATTCTGTATTCCGAATTCCAAGTTCCATGTTCTAAATTCCTTATTCCAAATATCTTGTTCCAAATTCTATATTCCGTGTTCCGAATTCCAATTTCCGAATTCCGTGTTCCAAATTCCGTGTTCCAAATTCCGTGTTCCAAATTCTGTGTTCCAAATTCCGTATTCCATGTTCCGAATTCCAAATTCCGAATTCCATGTTCCGAATTTGAAATTCTGAATTCCTTATTCCAAATTCCCTGTTCTGAATTTCAAATTCCGAATTCTAAATTCCCTGTTCTGAATTTCAAATTCCGAATTCCAAATTCCGTATTTCAAATTCCATGTTCCGAATTCCAAATTCCGTATTCCAAATTCCATGTTCTGAATTCCAAATTCCGTGTTCTGAATTCCAAATTCCTTATTCCAAATTCCGTGTTCCGAATTTAAATTACGAATAATTCCGTATTTCAAATACCAAATTCCGTGTTCCAAATTCAGTGTTCCAAATTCCGTGTTCCAAATTCCGTGTTCCGAATTCCAAATTCCGTGTTCTGAATTCCGTGTTCCAAATTCCGTGTTCCGAATTCTGTGTTCTGAATTCCGTGTTCCGAATTCCATGTTCCAAATTCCACGTTCCGAATTCCAAATTCTGAATTCCTTATTCCAAATTCCCTGTTCTGAATTTCAAATTCCGAATTCCAAATTCCGTATTTCAAATTCCATGTTCCGAATTCGAAATTCCGTATTCCAAATTCCATGTTCTGAATTCCAAATTTTGTGTATTGAACTCCAAATTCCGTGTTCTGAATTCCTTATTTTAAATTCCGAGTTCCAAATTTCAAATTCCGTGTTCTGAATTCCAAATTCCGTGTTCCGAATTCCAAATTCCGTGATTCGAATTCCAAATTCAGTGTTCCAAATTCCAAATTCCGTGTTCCGGATTCCAAATTCCGTGTTCCGAATTTCAAATTCCAAATTCCGTATTCCATATTCCAAATTCCGTGTTCCGAATTCCGTGTTTGATTTCTGTGTTCCAAATTCTGTATTCCAAATTTCATGTTCCGTGTTCCAAATTCAGTATTTCAAATTCCGTATTCCGAATTCCAAGTTCCATGTTCTAAATTCCTTATTCCAAATATCTTGTTCCAAATTCTATATTCCGTGTTCCAAATTCCAATTTCCGAATTCCGTGTTCCAATTTCCGTGTTCCGAATTCCAAATTCCGAATTCCGTGTTCCGAATTCCGTGTTCCGAATTCCGAATTCCGTGTTCCGAATTCCATGTTCCGAATTCCAAATTCAGTATTCCAAGTTCCGTGTTCCAAATTCCATATTCCATGTTCCAAATTCCATATTCCAAATTCCATATTCCAAATTCCGTGTTCCGAATTTGAAATTCTGAATTCCTTATTCCAAATTCCCTGTTCTGAATTTCAAATTCCGAATTCCAAATTCCGTGTTCCGATTTCCGTGTTCCTAATTCCGTGTTCCGAGTTCCAAATTCCGTGTTCAGAGTTCCAAATTCCGTGTTCCGAGTTCCAAATTCCGTGTTCCGAATTCTGTTTTCCAAATTCCGTGTTCCGTGTTCCAAATTCCGTGTTCCGAGTTCCAAATTCCACGTTCAGAGTTCCAAATTCCGTGTTCCGAGTTCCAAATTCCGTATTCCAAATTCCGTGTTCCGAATTCCAAATTCTGAATTCCTTATTCCAAATTCCCTGTTCTGAATTTCAAATTCCGAATTCCAAATTCCGAATTCCAAATTCCATATTCCAAATTCCGTGTTCCGAATTCCGTGTTCCGAATTCCAAATTCCAAATTCCGCATTCCAAATTCCAAATTCCAAATTCCGTATTCCATATTCCGTGTTCCGAATTCCGTGTTTGATTTCTGTGTTCCAAATTCTGTATTCCAAATTTCATGTTCCGTGTTCCAAATTCCAAATTCAGTATTCCAAATTCCGTATTCCGAATTCCAAGTTCCATATTCTAAATATTCCGTGTTCCAAATTCCGTGTTCCGAATTCCGTGTTCCGAATTCCGTGTTCCGAATTTTCATGTTCCGAATTCCGTGTTCCGAATTCCAAATTCCAAATTCCGTATTCCAAATTACAAATTACAAATTCCGTATTCCATATTCCAAATTCTGTGTTCCGAATTCCGTGTTTGATTTCTGTGTTCCAAATTCTGTATTCCAAATTTCATGTTCCGTGTTCCAAATTCCAAATTCATATTCCAAATTCCGTATTCCGAATTCCGAGTTCCATGTTCTAAATTCCATATTCCGTGTTTCGAATTCCGTGTTCCGAATTCCAAATTCCAAATTCCAAATTACAAATTCCGTATTCCATATTCCAAATTCCGTGTTCCGAATTCCGTGTTCCGAATTCCGTGTTCCGAATTCCGTGTTCCGAATTCCAAATTCCAAATTCCGTATTCCAAATTACAAATTACAAATTCCGTATTCCATATTCCAAATTCCGTGTTCCGAATTCCGTGTTTGATTTCTGTGTTCCAAATTCTGTATTCCAAATTCCATATTCCGAATTCCAAGTTCCATGTTCTAAATTCCATATTCCGTGTTCCAAATTCCGTATTCCAAATTCCGTGTTCCGAATTCCGCGTTCCGAATTCCGTGTTCCGAATTTTCATGTTCCGAATTCCGTGTTCCGAATTCCAAATTCCAAATTCCGTATTCCAAATTACAAATTCCGTATTCCATATTCCAAATTCCGTGTTCCGAATTCCGTGTTCCGAATTCCGTGTTCTGAATTCCGTGTTCCGAATTCCAAATTCCAAATTCCAAATTCCATGTTCTGAATTCCAAATTCCGTGTTCTGAATTCCAAATTCCGTATTCCAAATTCCATGTTCTGAATTCCAAATTCCGTGTTCCGAATTCCAAATTCCGTGATTCGAATTCCAAATTCCGTGTTCCAAATTCCAAATTCTGTGTTCCGAATTCCAAATTCCGTGTTCTGAATTCATTATTCCAAATTCCGTATTCCAAATTCCGTGTTCTGAATTCCAAATTCCAAATTCCGTATTCCAAATTTCAAATTCCATATTCCAAATTCCATATTCCAAATTCCAAATTCCGTATACCAAATTCTGAATTCTAAATTCAAAAATTCTGTGTTCCGTATTCCGTGTTCCGAATTCCAAATTCCATATTTTGTGTTCCGAATTCCGTGTTCTGAATTCCGTGTTCTGAATTCCGTGTTCCGAATTCCAAATTCAGTGTTCTGAATTCCATATTCCAAATTCAGTGTTCCAAATTCCGTGTTCCAAAATCCGTGTTCCGAATTCCAAATTCCGTGTTCTGAATTCCGTGTTCCAAATTTCGTGTTCTGAATTCCGTGTTCTGAATTCCGTGTTCCAAATTCCACGTTCCGAATTCCAAATTCCAAATTCCGTATTCCAAATTACAAATTACAAATTCCGTATTCCAAATTCCAAATTCTGTATTCTGAATTCTAAATTCAAAAATTCTGTGTTCCTTATTCCGTGTTCCGAATTCAAAAATTCTGTATTCCAAATTTTGTGTTCCGAATTCCGTGTTCCGAATTCCGTGTTCTGAATACCAAATTCCATGTTCTCAATTCCGTATTCCAAATTCAGTGTTCCAAATTCAGTGTTCCAAATTCCGTGTTCCAAATTCCGTGTTCCAAATTCCGTGTTCCGAATTCCAAATTCCGTGTTCCGAATTCCGTGTTCCAAATTATGTGTTCTGAATTCCGTGTTCCAAATTCCGTGTTCCGAATTCCGTGTTCTGAATTCCGTGTTCCAAGTTCCAAATTTCAAATTCCGTGTTCTGAATTCCAAATTCCGTGTTCCGAATTCCAAATTCCGTGTTTCGAATTCCAAATTCCGTGTTCCGAATTCCGTGGTCCGAATTTCAAATTCCATATTCCAAATTCCGTATTCCAAATTCCAAATTCCATATTCGGAATTCCGTGTTCCGAATTCCAAATTCCGTGTTCTGAATTCCATATTCCAAATTCAGTGATCCAAATTCAGTGTTCCAAATTCAGTGTTCCAAATTCCGTGTTCCAAATTCCGTGTTCCGAATTCCAAATTTCGTGTTCCCAATTCCAAATTCCGTGTTCCCAATTCCGTGTTCCGTGTTCCGAATTCCAAATTCCGTATTCCAAATTCCAAATTACAAATTCCGTATTCCATATTCCAAATTCCGTGTTCCAAATTCCGTGTTTGATTTCTGTGTTCCAAATTCTGTATTCCAAATTTCATGTTCCGTGTTCCAAATTCCAAATTCAGTATTCCACATTCCATATTCCGTGTTCCAAATTCCGTATTCCAAATTCCGTGTTCCGAATTCCGTGATCCGAATTCCGTGTTCCGAATTCCGTTATCCGAATTCCAAATTCCAAATTCCATATTCCAAATTCCAAATTCCAAATTCCGTATTCCATATTCCAAATTCCGTGTTCCAAATTCCGTGTTCCGAATTCCGTGTTCCGAATTCCGTGTTCCGAATTCCAAATTCCAAATTCCGTATTCCAAATTCCGTATTCCATATTCCAAATTCCGTGTTCCGAATTCCGTGTTTGATTTCTGTGTTCCAAATTCTGTATTCCAAATTTCATGTTCCGTGTTCCAAATTCCAAATTCAGTATTCCAAATTCCGTATTCCGAATTCCAAGTTCCATGTTCTAAATTCCATATTCCGTCTTCCAAATTCTGTATTCCGAATTCCGTGTTCCGAATTCCGTGTTCCGAATTCCAAATTCCAAATTCCAAATTCCAAATTCCAAATTACAAATTCCGTATTCCATATTCCAAATTCTGTGTTCCGAATTCCGTGTTTGATTTCTGTGTGCCAAATTCTGTATTCCAAATTTCATGTTCCGTGTTCCAAATTCCAAATTCAGTATTCCAAATTCTGTATTCCGAATTCCAAGTTCCATGTTCTAAATTCCTTATTCCAAATATCTTGTTCCAAATTCTATATTCCGTGTTCCGAATTCCAATTTCCGAATTCTGTATTCCAAATTCCATATTCCGAATTCCAAGTTCCATGTTCTAAATTCCATATTCCGTGTTCCAAATTCCGTATTCCAAATTCCGTGTTCCGAATTCCGCGTTCCGAATTCCGTGTTCCGAATTTTCATGTTCCGAATTCCGTGTTCCGAATTCCAAATTCCAAATTCCGTATTCCAAATTACAAATTCCGTATTCCATATTCCAAATTCCGTGTTCCGAATTCCGTGTTCCGAATTCCGTGTTCTGAATTCCGTGTTCCGAATTCCAAATTCCAAATTCCAAATTCCATGTTCTGAATTCCAAATTCCGTGTTCTGAATTCCAAATTCCGTATTCCAAATTCCATGTTCTGAATTCCAAATTCCGTGTTCCGAATTCCAAATTCCGTGATTCGAATTCCAAATTCCGTGTTCCAAATTCCAAATTCTGTGTTCCGAATTCCAAATTCCGTGTTCTGAATTCATTATTCCAAATTCCGTATTCCAAATTCCGTGTTCTGAATTCCAAATTCCAAATTCCGTATTCCAAATTTCAAATTCCATATTCCAAATTCCATATTCCAAATTCCAAATTCCGTATACCAAATTCTGAATTCTAAATTCAAAAATTCTGTGTTCCGTATTCCGTGTTCCGAATTCCAAATTCCATATTTTGTGTTCCGAATTCCGTGTTCTGAATTCCGTGTTCTGAATTCCGTGTTCCGAATTCCAAATTCAGTGTTCTGAATTCCATATTCCAAATTCAGTGTTCCAAATTCCGTGTTCCAAAATCCGTGTTCCGAATTCCAAATTCCGTGTTCTGAATTCCGTGTTCCAAATTTCGTGTTCTGAATTCCGTGTTCTGAATTCCGTGTTCCAAATTCCACGTTCCGAATTCCAAATTCCAAATTCCGTATTCCAAATTACAAATTACAAATTCCGTATTCCAAATTCCAAATTCTGTATTCTGAATTCTAAATTCAAAAATTCTGTGTTCCTTATTCCGTGTTCCGAATTCAAAAATTCTGTATTCCAAATTTTGTGTTCCGAATTCCGTGTTCCGAATTCCGTGTTCTGAATACCAAATTCCATGTTCTCAATTCCGTATTCCAAATTCAGTGTTCCAAATTCAGTGTTCCAAATTCCGTGTTCCAAATTCCGTGTTCCAAATTCCGTGTTCCGAATTCCAAATTCCGTGTTCCGAATTCCGTGTTCCAAATTATGTGTTCTGAATTCCGTGTTCCAAATTCCGTGTTCCGAATTCCGTGTTCTGAATTCCGTGTTCCAAGTTCCAAATTTCAAATTCCGTGTTCTGAATTCCAAATTCCGTGTTCCGAATTCCAAATTCCGTGTTTCGAATTCCAAATTCCGTGTTCCGAATTCCGTGGTCCGAATTTCAAATTCCATATTCCAAATTCCGTATTCCAAATTCCAAATTCCATATTCGGAATTCCGTGTTCCGAATTCCAAATTCCGTGTTCTGAATTCCATATTCCAAATTCAGTGATCCAAATTCAGTGTTCCAAATTCAGTGTTCCAAATTCCGTGTTCCAAATTCCGTGTTCCGAATTCCAAATTTCGTGTTCCCAATTCCAAATTCCGTGTTCCCAATTCCGTGTTCCGTGTTCCGAATTCCAAATTCCGTATTCCAAATTCCAAATTACAAATTCCGTATTCCATATTCCAAATTCCGTGTTCCAAATTCCGTGTTTGATTTCTGTGTTCCAAATTCTGTATTCCAAATTTCATGTTCCGTGTTCCAAATTCCAAATTCAGTATTCCACATTCCATATTCCGTGTTCCAAATTCCGTATTCCAAATTCCGTGTTCCGAATTCCGTGATCCGAATTCCGTGTTCCGAATTCCGTTATCCGAATTCCAAATTCCAAATTCCATATTCCAAATTCCAAATTCCAAATTCCGTATTCCATATTCCAAATTCCGTGTTCCAAATTCCGTGTTCCGAATTCCGTGTTCCGAATTCCGTGTTCCGAATTCCAAATTCCAAATTCCGTATTCCAAATTCCGTATTCCATATTCCAAATTCCGTGTTCCGAATTCCGTGTTTGATTTCTGTGTTCCAAATTCTGTATTCCAAATTTCATGTTCCGTGTTCCAAATTCCAAATTCAGTATTCCAAATTCCGTATTCCGAATTCCAAGTTCCATGTTCTAAATTCCATATTCCGTCTTCCAAATTCTGTATTCCGAATTCCGTGTTCCGAATTCCGTGTTCCGAATTCCAAATTCCAAATTCCAAATTCCAAATTCCAAATTACAAATTCCGTATTCCATATTCCAAATTCTGTGTTCCGAATTCCGTGTTTGATTTCTGTGTGCCAAATTCTGTATTCCAAATTTCATGTTCCGTGTTCCAAATTCCAAATTCAGTATTCCAAATTCTGTATTCCGAATTCCAAGTTCCATGTTCTAAATTCCTTATTCCAAATATCTTGTTCCAAATTCTATATTCCGTGTTCCGAATTCCAATTTCCGAATTCCGTGTTCCAAATTCCGTGTTCCAAATTCCGTGTTCCAAATTCTGTGTTCCAAATTCCGTATTCCATGTTCCGAATTCCAAATTCCGAATTCCATGTTCCGAATTTGAAATTCTGAATTCCTTATTCCAAATTCCCTGTTCTGAATTTCAAATTCCGAATTCTAAATTCCCTGTTCTGAATTTCAAATTCCGAATTCCAAATTCCGTATTTCAAATTCCATGTTCCGAATTCCAAATTCCGTATTCCAAATTCCATGTTCTGAATTCCAAATTTCGTGTTCTGAATTCCAAATTCCTTATTCCAAATTCCCTGTTCCGAATTTCAAATTACGAATTCCAAATTCCGTATTTCAAATACCAAATTCCGTGTTCTGAATTCCGTGTTCCGATTTCTGTGTTCCAAATTCTGTGTTCCTAATTCCGTGTTCCGAGTTCCAAATTCCGCATTCAGAGTTCCAAATTCCATGTTCCGAGTTCCAAATTCCGTGTTCCGAATTCCGTTTTCCAAATTCCGTGTTCCAAATTCCGTGTTCTGAGTTCCAAATTCCGCGTTCAGAGTTCCAAATTCCGTGTTCCGAGTTCCAAATTCCGTATTCCAAATTCCGTGTTCCGAATTCCAAATTCTGAATTCCTTATTCCAAATTCCCTGTTCTGAATTTCAAATTCCGAATTCCAAATTCCATATTCCAAATTCCGTGTTCCGAATTCCGTGTTCCGAATTCCGTGTTCCGAATTCCAAATTCCAAATTCCGTATTCCATATTCCAAATTCCGTGTTCCGAATTCCGTGTTTGATTTCTGTGTTCCAAATTCTGTATTCCAAATTTCATGTTCCGTGTTCCAAATTCCAACTTCAGTATTCCAAATTCAATATTCCGAATTCCAAGTTCCATGTTCTAAATTCCATATTCCGTGTTCCAAATTCCGTATTTCAAATTCCGTGTTCCGAATTCCGTGTTCCGAATTCCGTGTTCCGAATTTTCATGTTCCGAATTCCGTGTTCCGAATTCCGTGTTCCGAATTCCAAATTCCAAATTCCGTATTCCAAATTACAAATTACAAATTCTGTATTCCATATTCCAAATTACGTGTTCCGAATTCCGTGTTCCGAATTCCGTGTTCTGAATTCCGTGTTCCAAATTCCAAATTCCAAATTCCGTGTTCTGAATTCCAAATTACGAGTTCCGTATTCCATATTCCAAATTCCGTGTTCCGAATTCCGTGTTTGATTTCAGTGTTCCAAATTCTGTATTCCAAATTTCATGTTCCGTGTTCCAAATTCAGTATTCTGAATTCCATATTCCAAATTCAGTGTTCCAAATTCCGTGTTCCAAAATCCGTGTTCCGAATTCCAAATTCCGTGTTCTGAATTCCGTGTTCCAAATTTCGTGTTCTGAATTCCGTGTTCTGAATTCCGTGTTCCAAATTCCACGTTCCGAATTCCAAATTCCAAATTCCGTATTCCAAATTACAAATTACAAATTCTGTATTCCAAATTCCAAATTCTGTATTCTGAATTCTAAATTCAAAAATTCTGTGTTCCGTATTCCGTGTTCCGAATTCAAAAATTCCGTATTCCAAATTTTGTGTTCCGAATTCCGTGTTCCGAATTCCGTGTTCTGAATTCCAAATTCCATGTTCTGAATTCCGTATTCCAAATTCAGTGTTCCAAATTCAGTGTTCCAAATTCCGTGTTCCAAATTCCGTGTTCCAAATTCCAAATTCCGTGTTCCGAATTCCGTGTTCCAAATTCTGTGTTCTGAATTCCGTGTTCCAAATTCCGTGTTCCGAATTCCGTGTTCTGAATTCCGTGTTCCGAGTTCCAAATTTCAAATTCCGTGTTCTGAATTCCAAATTCCGTGTTCCGAATTCCAAATTCCGTGTTTCGAATTCCAAATTCCGTGTTCCGAATTCCGTGGTCCGAATTTCAAATTCCATATTCCAAATTCCGTATTCCAAATTCCAAATTCCATATTCGGAATTCCGTGTTCCGAATTCCAAATTCCGTGTTCTGAATTCCATATTCCAAATTCAGTGATCCAAATTCAGTGTTCCAAATTCAGTGTTCCAAATTCCGTGTTCCGAATTCCAAATTCCGTGTTCCCAATTCCAAATTCCGTGTTCCCAATTCCGTGTTCCGTGTTCCGAATTCCAAATTCCGTATTCCAAATTCTGTGTTCCGAATTCCGTGTTTGATTTCTGTGTGCCAAATTCTGTATTCCAAATTTCATGTTCCGTGTTCCAAATTCCAAATTCAGTATTCCAAATTCTGTATTCCGAATTCCAAGTTCCATGTTCTAAATTCCTTATTCCAAATATCTTGTTCCAAATTCTATATTCCGTGTTCCGAATTCCAATTTCCGAATTCCGTGTTCCAAATTCCGTGTTCCAAATTCCGTGTTCCAAATTCTGTGTTCCAAATTCCGTATTCCATGTTCCGAATTCCAAATTCCGAATTCCATGTTCCGAATTTGAAATTCTGAATTCCTTATTCCAAATTCCCTGTTCTGAATTTCAAATTCCGAATTCTAAATTCCCTGTTCTGAATTTCAAATTCCGAATTCCAAATTCCGTATTTCAAATTCCATGTTCCGAATTCCAAATTCCGTATTCCAAATTCCATGTTCTGAATTCCAAATTTCGTGTTCTGAATTCCAAATTCCTTATTCCAAATTCCCTGTTCCGAATTTCAAATTACGAATTCCAAATTCCGTATTTCAAATACCAAATTCCGTGTTCTGAATTCCGTGTTCCGATTTCTGTGTTCCAAATTCTGTGTTCCTAATTCCGTGTTCCGAGTTCCAAATTCCGCATTCAGAGTTCCAAATTCCATGTTCCGAGTTCCAAATTCCGTGTTCCGAATTCCGTTTTCCAAATTCCGTGTTCCGTGTTCCAAATTCCGTGTTCTGAGTTCCAAATTCCGCGTTCAGAGTTCCAAATTCCGTGTTCCGAGTTCCAAATTCCGTATTCCAAATTCCGTGTTCCGAATTCCAAATTCTGAATTCCTTATTCCAAATTCCCTGTTCTGAATTTCAAATTCCGAATTCCAAATTCCATATTCCAAATTCCGTGTTCCGAATTCCGTGTTCCGAATTCCGTGTTCCGAATTCCAAATTACAAATTCCGTATTCCATATTCCAAATTCCGTGTTCCGAATTCCGTGTTTGATTTCTGTGTTCCAAATTCTGTATTCCAAATTTCATGTTCCGTGTTCCAAATTCCATTTTCAGTATTCCAAATTCAATATTCCGAATTCCAAGTTCCATGTTCTAAATTCCATATTCCGTGTTCCAAATTCCGTATTTCAAATTCCGTGTTCCGAATTCCGTGTTCCGAATTCCGTGTTCTGAATTTTCATGTTCCGAATTCCGTGTTCCGAATTCCGTGTTCCGAATTCCAAATTCCAAATTCCGTATTCCAAATTACAAATTACAAATTCTGTATTCCATATTCCAAATTACGTGTTCCGAATTCCGTGTTCCGAATTCCGTGTTCTGAATTCCGTGTTCCAAATTCCAAATTCCAAATTCCGTGTTCTGAATTCCAAATTACGAGTTCCGTATTCCATATTCCAAATTCCGTGTTCCGAATTCCGTGTTTGATTTCAGTGTTCCAAATTCTGTATTCCAAATTTCATGTTCCGTGTTCCAAATTCAGTATTCTGAATTCCATATTCCAAATTCAGTGTTCCAAATTCCGTGTTCCAAAATCCGTGTTCCGAATTCCAAATTCCGTGTTCTGAATTCCGTGTTCCAAATTTCGTGTTCTGAATTCCGTGTTCTGAATTCCGTGTTCCAAATTCCACGTTCCGAATTCCAAATTCCAAATTCCGTATTCCAAATTACAAATTCCAAATTCTGTATTCCAAATTCCAAATTCTGTATTCTGAATTCTAAATTCAAAAATTCTGTGTTCCGTATTCCGTGTTCCGAATTCAAAAAATCCGTATTCCAAATTTTGTGTTCCGAATTCCGTGTTCCGAATTCCGTGTTCTGAATTCCAAATTCCATGTTCTGAATTCCGTATTCCAAATTCAGTGTTCCAAATTCAGTGTTCCAAATTCCGTGTTCCAAATTCCGTGTTCCAAATTCCAAATTCCGTGTTCCGAATTCCGTGTTCCAAATTCTGTGTTCTGAATTCCGTGTTCCAAATTCCGTGTTCCGAATTCCGTGTTCTGAATTCCGTGTTCCGAGTTCCAAATTTCAAATTCCGTGTTCTGAATTCCAAATTCCGTGTTCCGAATTCCAAATTCCGTGTTTCGAATTCCAAATTCCGTGTTCCGAATTCCGTGGTCCGAATTTCAAATTCCATATTCCAAATTCCGTATTCCAAATTCCAAATTCCATATTCGGAATTCCGTGTTCCGAATTCCAAATTCCGTGTTCTGAATTCCATATTCCAAATTCAGTGATCCAAATTCAGTGTTCCAAATTCAGTGTTCCAAATTCCGTGTTCCAAATTCCGTGTTCCGAATTCCAAATTCCGTGTTCCCAATTCCAAATTCCGTGTTCCCAATTCCGTGTTCCGTGTTCCGAATTCCAAATTCCGTATTCCAAATTCCAAATTACAAATTCCGTATTCCATATTCCAAATTCCGTGTTCCGAATTCCGTGTTTGATTTCTGTGTTCCAAATTCTGTATTCCAAATTTCATGTTCCGTGTTCCAAATTCCAAATTCAGTATTCCAAATTCCGTATTCCGAATTCCAAGTTCCATGTTCTAAATTCCATATTCCGTCTTCCAAATTCTGTATTCCGAATTCCGTGTTCCGAATTCCGTGTTCCGAATTCCAAATTCCAAATTCCAAATTACAAATTCCGTATTCCATATTCCAAATTCTGTGTTCCGAATTCCGTGTTTGATTTCTGTGTGCCAAATTCTGTATTCCAAATTTCATGTTCCGTGTTCCAAATTCCAAATTCAGTATTCCAAATTCTATATTCCGTGTTCCGAATTCCAATTTCCGAATTCCGTGTTCCAAATTCCGTGTTCCAAATTCCGTGTTCCAAATTCTGTGTTCCAAATTCCGTATTCCATGTTCCGAATTCCAAATTCCGAATTCCATGTTCCGAATTTGAAATTCTGAATTCCTTATTCCAAATTCCCTGTTCTGAATTTCAAATTCCGAATTCTAAATTCCCTGTTCTGAATTTCAAATTCCGAATTCCAAATTCCGTATTTCAAATTCCATGTTCCGAATTCCAAATTCCGTATTCCAAATTCCATGTTCTGAATTCCAAATTTCGTGTTCTGAATTCCAAATTCCTTATTCCAAATTCCCTGTTCCGAATTTCAAATTACGAATTCCAAATTCCGTATTTCAAATACCAAATTCCGTGTTCTGAATTCCGTGTTCCGATTTCTGTGTTCCAAATTCTGTGTTCCTAATTCCGTGTTCCGAGTTCCAAATTCCGCATTCAGAGTTCCAAATTCCATGTTCCGAGTTCCAAATTCCGTGTTCCGAATTCCGTTTTCCAAATTCCGTGTTCCGTGTTCCAAATTCCATGTTCTGAGTTCCAAATTCCGCGTTCAGAGTTCCAAATTCCGTGTTCCGAGTTCCAAATTCCGTATTCCAAATTCCGTGTTCCGAATTCCAAATTCTGAATTCCTTATTCCAAATTCCCTGTTCTGAATTTCAAATTCCGAATTCCAAATTCCATATTCCAAATTCCGTGTTCCGAATTCCGTGTTCCGAATTCCGTGTTCCGAATTCCAAATTACAAATTCCGTATTCCATATTCCAAATTCCGTGTTCCGAATTCCGTGTTTGATTTCTGTGTTCCAAATTCTGTATTCCAAATTTCATGTTCCGTGTTCCAAATTCCAACTTCAGTATTCCAAATTCAATATTCCGAATTCCAAGTTCCATGTTCTAAATTCCATATTCCGTGTTCCAAATTCCGTATTTCAAATTCCGTGTTCCGAATTCCGTGTTCCGAATTCCGTGTTCCGAATTTTCATGTTCCGAATTCCGTGTTCCGAATTCCGTGTTCCGAATTCCAAATTCCAAATTCCGTATTCCAAATTACAAATTACAAATTCTGTATTCCATATTCCAAATTACGTGTTCCGAATTCCGTGTTCCGAATTCCGTGTTCTGAATTCCGTGTTCCAAATTCCAAATTCCGTGTTCTGAATTCCAAATTACGAGTTCCGTATTCCATATTCCAAATTCCGTGTTCCGAATTCCGTGTTTGATTTCAGTGTTCCAAATTCTGTATTCCAAATTTCATGTTCCGTGTTCCAAATTCAGTATTCTGAATTCCATATTCCAAATTCAGTGTTCCAAATTCCGTGTTCCAAAATCCGTGTTCCGAATTCCAAATTCCGTGTTCTGAATTCCGTGTTCCAAATTTCGTGTTCTGAATTCCATGTTCTGAATTCCGTGTTCCAAATTCCACGTTCCGAATTCCAAATTCCAAATTCCGTATTCCAAATTACAAACTACAAATTCTGTATTCCAAATTTCAAATTCTGTATTCTGAATTCTAAATTCAAAAATTCTGTGTTCCGTATTCCGTGTTCCGAATTCAAAAATTCCGTATTCCAAATTTTGTGTTCCGAATTCCGTGTTCCGAATTCCGTGTTCTGAATTCCAAATTCCATGTTCTGAATTCCGTATTCCAAATTCAGTGTTCCAAATTCAGTGTTCCAAATTCCGTGTTCCAAATTCCGTGTTCCAAATTCCAAATTCCGTGTTCCGAATTCCGTGTTCCAAATTCTGTGTTCTGAATTCCGTGTTCCAAATTCCGTGTTCCGAATTCCGTGTTCTGAATTCCGTGTTACGAGTTCCAAATTCCAAATTCCGTATTACAAATTCCAAATTCCATATTCGGAATTCCGTGTTCCGAATTCCAAATTCCGTGTCCTGAATTCCATATTCCAAATTCAGTGATCCAAATTCAGTGTTCCAAATTCAGTGTTCCAAATTCCGTGTTCCAAATTCCGTGTTCCGAATTCCAAATTCCGTGTTCCCAATTCCAAATTCCGTGTTCCCAATTCCGTGTTCCGTGTTCTGAATTCCAAATTCCGTATTCCAAATTCCAAATTCCGTATTCCATATTCCAAATTCCGTGTTCCGAATTACGTGTTTGATTTCTGTGTTCCAAATTCTGTATTCCAAATTTCATGTTCCGTGTTCCAAATTCCAAATTCAGTATTCCAAATTCCGTATTCCGAATTCCAAGTTCCATGTTCTAAATTCCATATTCCGTCTTCCAAATTCTGTATTCCGAATTCCGTGTTCCGAATTCCGTGTTCCGAATTCCAAATTCCAAATTCCAAATTACAAATTCCGTATTCCATATTCCAAATTCTGTGTTCCGAATTCCGTGTTTGATTTCTGTGTGCCAAATTCTGTATTCCAAATTTCATGTTCCGTGTTCCAAATTCCAAATTCAGTATTCCAAATTCTGTATTCCAAATTCCAAGTTCCATGTTCTAAATTTCTTATTCCAAATATCTTGTTCCAAATTCTATATTCCGTGTTCCGAATTCCAATTTCCGAATTCCGTGTTCCAAATTCCGTGTTCCAAATTCCGTGTTCCAAATTCTGTGTTCCAAATTCCGTATTCCATGTTCCGAATTCCAAATTCCGAATTCCATGTTCCGAATTTGAAATTCTGAATTCCTTATTCCAAATTCCCTGTTCTGAATTTCAAATTCCGAATTCTAAATTCCCTGTTCTGAATTTCAAATTCCGAATTCCAAATTCCGTATTTCAAATTCCATGTTCCGAATTCCAAATTCCGTATTCCAAATTCCATGTTCTGAAATCCAAATTTCGTGTTCTGAATTCCAAATTCCTTATTCCAAATTCCCTGTTCCGAATTTCAAATTACGAATTCCAAATTCCGTATTTCAAATACCAAATTCCGTGTTCTGAATTCCGTGTTCCGATTTCTGTGTTCCAAATTCTGTGTTCCTAATTCCGTGTTCCGAGTTCCAAATTCCGCATTCAGAGTTCCAAATTCCATGTTCCGAGTTCCAAATTCCGTGTTCCGAATTCCGTTTTCCAAATTCCGTGTTCCGTGTTCCAAATTCCGTGTTCCGAGTTCCAAATTCCGCGTTCAGAGTTCCAAATTCCGTGTTCCGAGTTCCAAATTCCGTATTCCAAATTCCGTGTTCCGAATTCCAAATTCTGAATTCCTTATTCCAAATTCCCTGTTCTGAATTTCAAATTCCGAATTCCAAATTCCATATTCCAAATTCCGTGTTCCGAATTCCGTGTTCCGAATTCCGTGTTCCGAATTCCAAATTACAAATTCCGTATTCCATATTACAAATTCCGTGTTCCGAATTCCGTGTTTGATTTCTGTGTTCCAAATTCTGTATTCCACATTTCATGTTCCGTGTTCCAAATTCCAACTTCAGTATTCCAAATTCAATATTCCGAATTCCAAGTTCCATGTTCTAAATTCCATATTCCGTGTTCCAAATTCCGTATTTCAAATTCCGTGTTCCGAATTCCGTGTTCCGAATTCCGTGTTCCGAATTTTCATGTTCCGAATTCCGTGTTCCGAATTCCGTGTTCCGAATTCCAAATTCCAAATTCCGTATTCCAAATTACAAATTACAAATTCTGTATTCCATATTCCAAATTACGTGTTCCGAATTCCGTGTTCCAAATTCCGTGTTCTGAATTCCGTGTTCCAAATTCCAAATTCCAAATTCCATGTTCTGAATTCCAAATTACGAGTTCCGTATTCCATATTCCAAATTCCGTGTTCCGAATTCCGTGTTTGATTTCAGTGTTCCAAATTCTGTATTCCAAATTTCATGTTCCGTGTTCCAAATTCAGTATTCTGAATTCCATATTCCAAATTCAGTGTTCCAAATTCCGTGTTCCAAAATCCGTGTTCCGAATTCCAAAATCCGTGTTCTGAATTCCGTGTTCCAAATTTCGTGTTCTGAATTCCGTGTTCTGAATTCCGTGTTCCAAATTCCACGTTCCGAATTCCAAATTCCAAATTCCGTATTACAAATTACAAATTCTGTATTCCAAATTCCAAATTCTGTATTCTGAATTCTAAATTCAAAAATTCTGTGTTCCGTATTCCGTGTTCCGAATTCAAAAATTCCGTATTCCAAATTTTGTGTTCCGAATTCCGTGTTCCGAATTCCGTGTTCTGAATTCCAAATTCCATGTTCTGAATTCCGTATTCCAAATTCAGTGTTCCAAATTCAGTGTTCCAAATTCCGTGTTCCAAATTCCGTGTTCCAAATTCCAAATTCTGTGTTCCGAATTCCGTGTTCCAAATTCTGTGTTCTGAATTCCGTGTTCCAAATTCCGTGTTCCGAATTCCGTGTTCCGAATTCCGTGTTCTGAATTCCGTGTTCCGAGTTCCAAAATTTCAAATTCCGTGTTCTGAATTCCAAATTCCGTGTTCCGAATTCCAAATTCCGTGTTTCGAATTCCAAATTCCGTGTTCCGAATTCCGTGGTCCGAATTTCAAATTCCATATTCCAAATTCCGTATTCCAAATTCCAAATTCCATATTCGGAATTCCGTGTTCCGAATTCCAAATTCCGTGTTCTGAATTCCATATTCCAAATTCAGTGATCCAAATTCAGTGTTCCAAATTCAGTGTTCCAAATTCCGTGTTCCAAATTCCGTGTTCCGAATTCCAAATTCCGTGTTCCCAATTCCAAATTCCGTGTTCCCAATTCCGTGTTCCGTGTTCCGAATTCCAAATTCCGTATTCCAAATTCCAAATTACAAATTCCGTATTCCATATTCCAAATTCCGTGTTCCGAATTCCGTGTTTGATTTCTGTGTTCCAAATTCTGTATTCCAAATTTCATGTTCCGTGTTCCAAATTCCAAATTCAGTATTCCACATTCCATATTCCGTGTTCCAAATTCCGTATTCCAAATTCCGTGTTCCGAATTCCGTGATCCGAATTCCGTGTTCCGAATTCCGTGTTCCGAATTCCAAATTCCAAATTCCAAATTCCATATTCCAAATTCCAAATTCCGTATTCCATATTCCAAATTCCGTGTTCCAAATTCCGTGTTCCGAATTCCGTGTTCTGAATTCCGTGTTCCGAAATCCAAATTCCAAATTCCGTATTCGAAATTCCGTATTCCATATTCCAAATTCCGTGTTCCGAATTCCGTGTTTGATTTCTGTGTTCCAAATTCTGTATTCCAAATTTCATGTTCCGTGTTCCAAATTCCAAATTCAGTATTCCAAATTCCGTATTCCGAATTCCAAGTTCCATGTTCTAAATTCCATATTCCATCTTCCAAATTCTGTATTCCGAATTCCGTGTTCCGAATTCCGTGTTCCGAATTCCAAATTCCAAATTCCGTATTCCAAATTACAAATTCTGTATTCCATATTCCAAATTCTGTGTTCCGAATTCCGTGTTTGATTTCTGTGTGCCAAATTATGTATTCCAAATTTCATGTTCCGTGTTCCAAATTCCAAATTCAGTATTCCAAATTCTGTATTCCGAATTCCAAGTTCCATGTTCTAAATTCCTTATTCCAAATATCTTGTTCCAAATTCTATATTCCGTGTTCTGAATTCCAATTTCCGAATTCCGTGTTCCAAATTCCGTGTTCCAAATTCCGTGTTCCAAATTCTGTGTTCCAAATTCCGTATTCCATGTTCCGAATTCCAAATTCCGAATTCCATGTTCCGAATTTGAAATTCTGAATTCCTTATTCCAAATTCCCTGTTCTGAATTTCAAATTCCGAATTCCAAATTCCGTATTTCAAATTCCATGTTCCGAATTCCAAATTCCGTATTCCAAATTCCATGTTCTGAATTCCAAATTTCGTGTTCTGAATTCCAAATTCCTTATTCCAAATTCCCTGTTCCGAATTCCGTGTTCCGATTTCTGTGTTCCAAATTCTGTGTTCCTAATTCCGTGTTCCAAGTTCCAAATTCCGCATTCAGAGTTCCAAATTCCATGTTCCGAGTTCCAAATTCCGTGTTCCGAATTCCGTTTTCCAAATTCCGTGTTCCGTGTTCCAAATTCCGTGTTCCGAGTTCCAAATTCCGCATTCAGAGTTCCAAATTCCGTGTTCCGAGTTCCAAATTCCGTATTCCAAATTCCGTGTTCCGAATTCCAAATTCTGAATTCCTTATTCCAAATTCCCTGTTCTGAATTTCAAATTCCGAATTCCAAATTACAAATTCCATATTCCATATTCCAAATTCCGTGTTCCGAATTCCGTGTTTCATTTCTGTGTTCCAAATTCTGTATTCCAAATTTCATGTTCCGTGTTCCAAATTCCAAATTCAGTATTCCAAATTCAATATTCCGAATTCCAAGTTCCATGTTCTAAATTCCATATTCCGTGTTCCAAATTCCGTATTCCAAATTCCGTGTTCCGAATTCCGTGTTCCGAATTCCGTGTTCCGAATTTTCATGTTCCGAATTCCGTGTTCCGAATTCCGTGTTCCGAATTCCAAATTCCAAATTCCGTATTCCAAATTACAAATTACAAATTCTGTATTCCATATTCCAAATTACGTGTTCCGAATTCCGTGTTCCGAATTCCGTGTTCTGAATTCCGTGTTCCAAATTCCAAATTCCAAATTCCGTGTTCTGAATTCCAAATTACGAGTTCCGTATTCCATATTCCAAATTCCGTGTTCCGAATTCCGTGTTTGATTTCTGTGTTCCAAATTCTGTATTCCAAATTTCATGTTCCGTGTTCCAAATTCAGTATTCCAAATTCCGTATTCCGAATTCCAAGTTCCATGTTCTAAATTCCTTATTCCAAATTTCTTGTTCCAAATTCCATATTCCAATTTCCGAATTCCGTGTTCCAAATTCCGTGTTCCAAATTCTGTGTTCCAAATTCCGTATTCCATGTTCCGAATTCCAAATTCCGAATTCCGTGTTCCGAATTTGAAATTCTGAATTCCTTATTCCAAATTCCCTGTTCTGAATTTCAAATTCCGAATTCTAAATTCCCTGTTCTGAATTTCAAATTCCGAATTCCAAATTCCATATTTCAAATTCCATGTTCCGAATTCTAAATTCCGTATTCCGTATTCCAAATTCCATATTCCGAATTCCGTGTTCCGAATTCCAAATTCCGTGTTCTGAATTCCATATTCCAAATTCAGTGATCCAAATTCAGTGTTCCAAATTCAGTGTTCCAAATTCCGTGTTCCAAATTCCGTGTTCCGAATTCCAAATTCCGTGTTCCGAATTCCGTGTTCCGATTTCCGTGTTCCGAATTCCGTGTTCCGAATTCCAAATTCCGTATTCCAAATTCCAAATGACAAATTCCGTATTCCATATTCCAAATTCCGTGTTCCGAATTCCGTGTTTGATTTCTGTGTTCCAAATTCTGTATTCCAAATTTCATGTTTCGTGTTCCAAATTCCAAATTCAGTATTCCAAATTCCGTATTCCGAATTCCAAGTTCCATATTCCGTGTTCCAAATTCCGTATTCCAAATTCCGTGTTCCGAATTCCGTGTTCCAAATTCCGTGTTCTGAATTCCGTGTTCCGAATTCCAAATTCCAAATTCTGTATTCCCAATTCCAAATTCTGTGTTCCGAATTCCGTGTTCCGTGTTCCGAATTCCAAATTCCGTATTCCAAATTCCAAATTCCAAATTCCGTATTCCATATTCCAAATTCCGTGTTCCGAATTCTGTGTTTGATTTCTGTGTTCCAAATTCTGTATTCCAAATTTCATGTTCCGTGTTCCAAATTCCAAATTCAGTATTCCATATTCCATATTCCGTGTTCCAAATTCCGTATTCCAAATTCCGTGTTCCGAATTCCGTGATCCAAATTCTGTGTTCCGAATTCCGTGTTCCGAATTCCGAATTCCAAATTCCGTATTCCAAATTCCAAATTCCAAATTCCAAATTCCGTATTCCATATTCCAAATTCCGTGTTCCGAATTCCGTGTTCTGAATTTTGTGTTCCGAATTCCGTGTTCCGAATTCCAAATTCCAAATTCCGTATTCCAAATTCCGTATTCCATATTCCAAATTCCGTGTTCCGAATTCCGTGTTTGATTTCTGTGTTCCAAATTCTGTATTCCAAATTTCATGTTCCGTGTTCCAAATTCCAAATTCAGTATTCCAAATTCCGTATTCCGAATTCCAAGTTCCATGTTCTAAATTCCATATTCCGTATTCCAAATTCTGTATTCCGAATTCCGTGTTCCGAATTCCAAATTCCAAATTCCGTATTCCATATTCCAAATTCCGTGTTCCGAATTCCGTGTTTGATTTCTGTGTTCCAAATTCTGTATTCCAAATTTCATGTTCCGTGTTCCAAATTCAGTATTCCAAATTCCGTATTCCGAATTCCAAGTTCCATGTTCTAAATTCCTTATTCCAAATTTCTTGTTCCAAATTCCATATTCCGTGTTCCGAATTCCAATTTCCGAATTCCGTGTTCCAAATTCCGTGTTCTAAATTCCGTGTTCCAAATTCTGTGTTCCAAATTCCGTATTCCATGTTCCGAATTCCAAATTTCCGAATTCCGTGTTCCGAATTTGAAATTCTGAATTCCTTATTCCAAATTCCCTGTTCTGAATTTCAAATTCCAAATTCTAAATTCCCTGTTCTGAATTTCAAATTCCGAATTCCAAATTCCATATTTCAAATTCCATGTTCCGAATTCCAAATTCCGTATTCCAAATTCCATGTTCTGAATTCCAAATTCCGTGTTCTGAATTCCAAATTCCTTATTCCAAATTCCGTGTTCCGAATTTAAATTACGAATAATTCCGTATTTCAAATACCAAATTCCGTGTTCCAAATTCCGTGTTCCGAATTCCAAATTCCGTGTTCTGAATTCCGTGTTCCAAATTCCGTGTTCCGAATTCCGTGTTCTGAATTCCGTGTTCCGAATTCCATGTTCCAAATTCCACGTTCCGAATTCCAAATTCTGAATTCCTTATTCCAAATTCCCTGTTCTGAATTTCAAATTCCGAATTCCAAATTCCGTATTTCAAATTCCATGTTCCGAATTCGAAATTCCGTATTCCAAATTCCATGTTCTGAATTCCAAATTTCGTGTATTGAACTCCAAATTCCGTGTTCTGAATTCCTTATTTTAAATTCCGAGTTCCAAATTTCAAATTCCGTGTTCCGAATTTCAAATTCCAAATTCCGTATTCCATATTCCAAATTCCGTGTTCCGAATTCCGTGTTTGATTTCTGTGTTCCAAATTCTGTATTCCAAATTTCATGTTCCGTGTTCCAAATTCAGTATTTCAAATTCCGTATTCCGAATTCCAAGTTCCATGTTCTAAATTCCTTATTCCAAATATCTTGTTCCAAATTCTATATTCCAATTTCCGAATTCCGTGTTCCGAATTCCGTGTTCCAAATTCCGTGTTCCAAATTCCGTGTTCCAAATTCTGTGTTCCAAATTCCGAATTTCCGTGTTCCGAATTCCAAATTCCGAATTCCGTGTTCCGAATTCCGTGTTCCGAATTCCGAATTCCGAATTCCGTGTTCCGAATTCCGTGTTCCGAATTCCAAATTCAGTATTCCAAGTTCCGTGTTCCAAATTCCATATTCCATGTTCCAAATTCCATATTCCAAATTCCGTGTTCCGAATTTGAAATTCTGAATTCCTTATTCCAAATTCCCTGTTCTGAATTTCAAATTCCGAATTCCAAATTCCGTGTTCCGATTTCCGTGTTCCTAATTCCGTGTTCCGAGTTCCAAATTCCGCGTTCAGAGTTCCAAATTCCGTGTTCCGAGTTCCAAATTCCGTGTTCCGAATTCTGTTTTCCAAATTCCGTGTTCCGTGTTCCAAATTCCGTGTTCCGAGTTCCAAATTCCGCGTTCAGAGTTCCAAATTCCGTGTTCCGAGTTCCAAATTCCGTATTCCAAATTCCGTGTTCCGAAATCCAAATTCTGAATTCCTTATTCCAAATTCCCTGTTCTGAATTTCAAATTCCGAATTCCAAATTCCATATTCCAAATTCCGTGTTCCGAATTCCGTGTTCCGAATTCCGTGTTCCGAATTCCAAATTCCAAATTCCGCATTCCAAATTCCAAATTCCAAATTCCGTATTCCATATTCCGTGTTCCGAATTCCGTGTTTGATTTCTGTGTTCCAAATTCTGTATTCCAAATTTCATGTTCCGTGTTCCAAATTCCAAATTCAGTATTCCAAATTCCATATTCCGAATTCCAAGTTCCATGTTCTAAATTCCATATTCCGTGTTCCAAATTCCATATTCCAAATTCCGTGTTCCGAATTCCGCGTTCCGAATTCCGTGTTCCGAATTTTCATGTTCCGAATTCCGTGTTCCGAATTCCAAATTCCAAATTCCGTATTCCAAATTACAAATTACAAATTCCGTATTCCATATTCCAAATTCCGTGTTCCGAATTCCGTGTTCTGAATTCCGTGTTCCGAATTCCAAATTCCAAATTCCAAATTCCATGTTCTGAATTCCAAATTCCGTGTTCTGAATTCCAAATTCCGTATTCCAAATTCCATGTTCTGAATTCCAAATTCCGTATTCCAAATTCCAAATTACAAATTCCGTATTCCATATTCCAAATTCTGTGTTCCGAATTCCGTGTTTGATTTCTGTGTTCCAAATTCTGTATTCCAAATTTCATGTTCCGTGTTCCAAATTCCAAATTCAGTATTCCAAATTCCGTATTCCGAATTCCAAGTTCCATGTTCTAAATTCCATATTCCGTGTTCCGAATTCCGTGTTCCGAATTCCAAATTCCAAATTACAAATTACAAATTCCGTATTCCATATTCCAAATTCCGTGTTCCGAATTCCGTGTTCCGAATTCCGTGTTCCGAATTCCGTGTTCCAAATTCCAAATTCCAAATTCCAAATTCCATATTCCATATGCCAAATTCCGTGTTCCGAATTCCGTGTTTGGTTTCTGAGTTCCAAATTCTGTATTCCAAATTCCGTGTTCCGAGTTCCAAATTCCGCGTTCAGAGTTCCAAATTCCGTGTTCCGAGTTCCAAATTCCGTATTCCAAATTCCGTGTACCGAATTCCAAATTCTGAATTCCTTATTCCAAATTCCCTGTTCTGAATTTCAAATTCCGAATTCCAAATTCCATATTCCAAATTCCATGTTCCGAATTCCGTATTCCGAATTCCGTGTTCCGAATTCCAAATTCCAAATTCCGTATTCCAAATTCCAAATTCCAAATTCCGTATTCCATATTCCAAATTCCGTGTTCCGAATTCCGTGTTTGATTTCTGTGTTCCAAATTCTGTATTCCAAATTCCATATTCCGAATTCCAAGTTCCATGTTCTAAATTCCATATTCCGTGTTCCGAATTCCGTATTCCAAATTCCGTGTTCCGAATTCCGCGTTCCGAATTCCGTGTTCCGAATTTTCATGTTCCGAATTCCGTGTTCCGAATTCCAAATTCCAAATTCCGTATTCCAAATTACAAATTACAAATTCCGTATTCCATATTCCAAATTCCGTGTTCCGAATTCCGTGTTCTGAATTCCGTGTTCCGAATTCCAAATTCCAAATTCCAAATTCCATGTTCTGAATTCCAAATTCCGTGTTCCGAATTCCAAATTCTGTGTTCCGAATTCCGTGTTCCGAATTCCAAATTCTGAATTCCGTGTTCCAAATTCCGTGTTCTGAATTCCAAATTCCGTATTCCAAATTCCAAATTCCGTATTCCAAATTCTGTGTTCCGAATTCCAAATTCCGTGATTCGAATTCCAAATTCCGTGTTCCAAATTCCAAATTCTGTGTTTCGAATTCCAAATTCCGTGTTCTGAATTCATTATTCCAAATTCCGTATTCCAAATTCCGTGTTCTGAATTCCAAATTCCAAATTCCGTATTCCAAATTTCAAATTCCATATTCCAAATTCCATATTCCAAATTCCAAATTCCGTATACCAAATTCTGAATTCTAAATTCAAAAATTCTGTGTTCCGTATTCCGTGTTCCGAATTCCAAATTCCATATTTTGTGTTCCGAATTCCGTGTTCTGAATTCCGTGTTCCGAATTCCGTGTTCCGAATTCCAAATTCAGTGTTCTGAATTCCATATTCCAAATTCAGTGTTCCAAATTCAGTGTTCCAAAATCCGTGTTCCGAATTCCAAATTCCGTGTTCTGAATTCCGTGTTCCAAATTCCGTGTTCTGAATTCCGTGTTCTGAATTCCGTGTACCAAATTCCACGTTCCGAATTCCAAATTCAAAATTCCGTATTCCAAATTACAAATTACAAATTCCGTATTCCAAATTCCAAATTCTGTATTCTGAATTCTAAATTCAAAAATTCTGTGTTCCGTATTCCGTGTTCCGAATTCAAAAATTCCGTATTCCAAATTTTGTGTTCCGAATTCCGTGTTCCGAATTCCGTGTTCCGAATTCCAAATTCCATGTTCTGAATTCCGTATTCCAAATTCAGTGTTCCAAATTCAGTGTTCCAAATTCCGTGTTCCAAATTCCGTGTTCCAAATTCCGTGTTTCGAATTCCAAATTCCGTGTTCTGAATTCCGTGTTCCAAATTCCGAATTCTGTGTTCCGAATTCCAAATTCCAAATTCGGTATTCCAAATTCCAAATTACAAATTCCGTATTCCATATTCCAAATTCTGTGTTCCGAATTCCGTGTTTGATTTCTGTGTTCCAAATTCTGTATTCCAAATTCCATATTCCGAATTCCAAGTTCCATGTTCTAAATTCCATATTCCGTGTTCCAAATTCCGTATTCCAAATTCCGTGTTCCGAATTCCGCGTTCCGAATTCCGTGTTCCGAATTTTCATGTTCCGAATTCCGTGTTCCGAATTCCAAATTCCAAATTCCGTATTCCAAATTACAAATTCCGTATTCCATATTCCAAATTCCGTGTTCCGAATTCCGTGTTCCGAATTCCGTGTTCTGAATTCCGTGTTCCGAATTCCAAATTCCAAATTCCAAATTCCATGTTCTGAATTCCAAATTCCGTGTTCTGAATTCCAAATTCCGTATTCCAAATTCCATGTTCTGAATTCCAAATTCTGTGTTCCGAATTCCAAATTCCGTGATTCGAATTCCAAATTCCGTGTTCCAAATTCCAAATTCTGTGTTCCGAATTCCAAATTCCGTGTTCTGAATTCATTATTCCAAATTCCGTATTCCAAATTCCGTGTTCTGAATTCCAAATTCCAAATTCCGTATTCCAAATTTCAAATTCCATATTCCAAATTCCATATTCCAAATTCCAAATTCCGTATACCAAATTCTGAATTCTAAATTCAAAAATTCTGTGTTCCGTATTCCGTGTTCCGAATTCCAAATTCCATATTTTGTGTTCCGAATTCCGTGTTCTGAATTCCGTGTTCCGAATTCCGTGTTCCGAATTCCAAATTCAGTGTTCTGAATTCCATATTCCAAATTCAGTGTTCCAAATTCAGTGTTCCAAATTCCATGTTCCGAATTCCGCATTCCGAATTCCGTATTCCAAATTCCGTGTTCCGAATTCCACGTTCCGAATTCCGTGTTCCGAATTTTCATGTTCCGAATTCCGTGTTCCGAATTCCAAATTCCAAATTCCGTATTCCAAATTACAAATTACAAATTCCGTATTCCATATTCCAAATTCCGTGTTCCGAATTCCGTGTTCCGAATTCCGTGTTCTGAATTCCGTGTTCCGAATTCCAAATTCCAAATTCCAAATTCCATGTTCTGAATTCCAAATTCCGTGTTCTGAATTCCAAATTCCGTATTCCAAATTCCATGTTCTGAATTCCAAATTCCGTGTTCCGAATTCCAAATTCTGTGTTCCGAATTCCAAATTCCGTGTTCTGAATTCATTATTCCAAATTCCGTATTCCAAATTCCGTGTTCTGAATTCCAAATTCCGTATTCCAAATTTCAAATTCCATATTCCAAATTCCATATTCCAAATTCCAAATTCCGTATACCAAATTCTGAATTCTAAATTCAAAAATTCTGTGTTCCGTATTCCGTGTTCCGAATTCCAAATTCCATATTTTGTGTTCCGAATTCCGTGTTCTGAATTCCGTGTTCCGAATTCCGTGTTCCGAATTCCAAATTCAGTGTTCTGAATTCCATATTCCAAATTCAGTGTTCCAAATTCCGTGTTCCAAAATCCGTGTTCCGAATTCCAAATTCCGTGTTCTGAATTCCGTGTTCCAAATTCCATGTTCTGAATTCCAAATTCCGTGTTCCGAATTCCAAATTCCGTGATTCGAATTCCAAATTCCGTGTTCCAAATTCCAAATTCCGTGTTCCGAATTCCAAATTCCGTGTTCTGAATTCATTATTCCAAATTCCGTATTCCAAATTCCGTGTTCTGAATTCCAAATTCCAAATTCCGTATTCCAAATTTCAAATTCCATATTCCAAATTCCATATTCCAAATTCCAAATTCCGTATACCAAATTCTGAATTCTAAATTCAAAAATTCTGTGTTCCGTATTCCGTGTTCCGAATTCCAAATTCCATATTTTGTGTTCCGAATTCCGTGTTCTGAATTCCGTGTTCCGAATTCCGTGTTCCGAATTCCAAATTCAGTGTTCTGAATTCCATATTCCAAATTCAGTGTTCCAAATTCCGTGTTCCAAAATCCGTGTTCCGAATTCCAAATTCCGTGTTCTGAATTCCGTGTTCCAAATTCCGTGTTCTGAATTCCGTGTTCTGAATTCCGTGTTCCAAATTCCACGTTCCGAATTCCAAATTCCAAATTCCGTATTCCAAATTCCAAATTCCAAATTCTGTATTCCAAATTCCAAATTCTGTATTCTGAATTCTAAATTCAAAAATTCTGTGTTCCGTATTCCGTGTTCCGAATTCAAAAATTCCGTATTCCAATTTTTTTTTTCCGAATTCCGTGTTCCGAATTCCGTGTTCCGAATTCCAAATTCCATGTTCTGAATTCCGTATTCCAAATTCAGTGTTCCAAATTCAGTGTTCCAAATTCCGTGTTCCAAATTCCGTGTTCCAAATTCCGTGTTCCGAATTCCAAATTCCGTGTTCCGAATTCCGTGTTCCAAATTCTGTGTTCTGAATTCTGTGTTCCAAATTCCGTGTTCCGAATTCCGTGTTCCGAATTCCGTGTTCTGAATTCCGTGTTCCGAGTTCCAAATTTCAAATTCCGTGTTCTGAATTCCAAATTCCGTGTTCCGAATTCCAAATTCCGTGTTTCGAATTCCAAATTCCGTGTTCCGAATTCCAAATTCCATGTTCCGAATTCCAAAGTCCGTGTTCCGAATTTCAAATTCCGTGTTCCGAATACCAAATTCCGTGTTCTGAATTCATTATTCCAAATTCCGTATTCCAAATTCCGTGTTCCGAATTCCAAATTCCAAATTCCGTATTCCAAATTTCAAATTCTATATTCCAATTTCCGTATTCCAAATTCCAAATTCCGTATTCCTTATTCAAAATTCTGTGTTTTGAATTCCAAATTCCAATTTTCTTATTCCAAATTCCGTGTTCCAAATTCCGTGTTCCGAATTTCAAATTACGAATTCCAAATACTGTATTTCAAATACCAAATTCTGTGTTCCAAATTCCATGTTTCTAGTTCCAAATTCCGTGTTCTGAATTCCGTGGTCTGAATTTCAAATTCCATATTCCAAATTCCAAATTCCGTGTTTCGAATTCCAAATTCCGTGTTCCGAATTCCAAATTCCGTGTTCCGAATTCCAAAGTCCGTGTTCCGAATTTCAAATTCCGTGTTCCGAATTCCAAATTCCATGTTCTGAATTCATTATTCCAAATTCCGTATTCCAAATTCCGTGTTCCGAATTCCAAATTCCAAATTCCGTATTCCATATTCCAAATTCCGTGTTCCGAATTCCGTGTTTGATTTCTGTGTTCCAAATTCTGTATTCCAAATTCCCTGTTCTGAATTTCAAATTCCGTGTTCTGAATTCCAAATTCCTTATTCCAAATTCCGTGTTCCGAATTTCAAATTCCGAATTCCAAATTCCGTATTTCAAATACCAAATTCCGTGTTCCGAATTCCGTGTTCCGATTTCTGCGTTCCAAATTCCGTGTTCCGATTTCCGTGTTCCTAATTCCGTGTTCCGAGTTCCAAATTCCGCGTTCAGAGTTCCAAATTCCGTGTTCCGATTTCCAAATTCCGTGTTCCGAATTCTGTTTTCCAAATTCCGTGTTCCGTGTTCCAAATTCCGTGTTCCGAGTTCCAAATTCCGCGTTCAGAGTTCCAAATTCCGTGTTCCGAGTTCCAAATTCCGTATTCCAAATTCCGTGTTCCGAATTCCAAATTCTGAATTCCTTATTCCAAATTCCCTGTTTTGAATTTCAAATTCCAAATTCCAAATTCCATATTCCAAATTCTGTGTTCCGAGTTCCGTGTTCCGAATTCCGTGTTCCGAATTCCGAATTCCAAATTCCAAATTCCAAATTCCGTATTCCATATTCCAAATTCCGTGTTCCGAATTCCGTGTTTGATTTCTGTGTTCCAAATTCTGTATTCCAAATTTCATGTTCCGTGTTCCAAATTCCAAATTCAGTATTCCAAATTCCGTATTCCGAATTCCAAGTTCAATGTTCTAAATTCCATATTCCGTGTTCCGAATTCCGTGTTCCGAATTCCGTGTTCCGAATTCCAAATTCCAAATTACAAATTACAAATTCCGTATTCCATATTCCAAATTCCGTGTTCCGAATTCCGTGTTCCGAATTCCATGTTCCAAATTCCAAATTCCAAATTCTGTATTCCAAATTCCATATTCCATATTCCAAATTCCGTGTTCCGAATTCCGTGTTTGATTTCTGTGTTCCAAATTCTGTATTCCAAATTTCATGTTCCGTGTTCCAAATTCCAAATTCAGTATTCCATATTCCATATTCCGTGTTCCAAATTCCGTATTCCAAATTCCGTGTTCCGAATTCCGTGATCCGAATTCCGTGTTCCGAATTCCGTGTTCCGAATTCCAAATTCCAAATTCCAAATTACAAATTCCGTATTCCATATTCCGAATTCCGTGTTCCGAATTCCGTGTTCCGAATTCCGTGTTCCGAATTCCGTGTTCCGAATTCCAAATTCCAAATTCCATATTCCAAATTCCAAATTCCATATTCCAAATTCCGTGTTCCGAATTCCGTGTTTGATTTCTGTGTTCCAAATTCTGTATTGCAAATTTCATGTTCCGTGTTCCAAATTCCAAATTCAGTATTCCAAATTCCGTATTCCGAATTCCAAGTTCCATGTTCTAAATTCCATATTCCGTGTTCCAAATTCTGTATTCCGAATTCCGTGTTCCGAATTCCGTGTTCCGAATTCCGTGTTCCGAATTCCAAATTCCAAATTCCGTATTCCAAATTCCAAATTCCGTATTCCATATTCCAAATTCCGTGTTCCAAATTCCATGTTTGATTTCTGTGTTCCAAATTCTGTATTCCAAATTTCATGTTCCGTGTTCCAAATTCAGTATTCCAAATTCCGTATTCCGAATTCCAAGTTCCATGTTCTAAATTCCTTATTCCAAATTTCTTGTTCCAAATTCCATATTCCGTGTTCCGAATTCCAATTTCCGAATTCCGTGTTCCAAATTCTGTGTTCTAAATTCCGTGTTCCAAATTCTGTGTTCCAAATTCCGTATTCCATGTTCCGAATTCCAAATTCCGAATTCCGTGTTCCGAATTTGAAATTCTGAATTCCTTATTCCAAATTCCCTGTACTGAATTTCAAATTCTGTGTTCTGAATTCCAAATTCCTTATTCCAAATTCCGTGTTCCGAATTTCAAATTACGAATTCCAAATTCCGTATTTCAAATACCAAATTCCGTGTTCCGATTTCCGTGTTCCAAATTCTGTGTTCCGATTTCCGTGTTCCTAATTCCGTGTTCCGAGTTCCAAATTCCGCGTTCAGAGTTCCAAATTCCGTGTTCCGAGTTCCAAATTCCGTGTTCCGAGTTCCAAATTCCGAGTTCCAAATTCCGTATTCCAAATTCCGTGTTCCGAATTCCAAATTCTGAATTCCTTATTCCAAATTCCCTGTTCTGAATTTCAAATTCCGAATTCCAAATTCCATATTCCAAATTCCGTGTTCCGAATTCCGTGTTCCGAATTCCGTGTTCCGAATTCCAAATTCCAAATTCCGCATTCCAAATTCCAAATTCCAAATTCCGTATTCCATATTCCGTGTTCCGAATTCCGTGTTTGATTTCTGTGTTCCAAATTCTGTATTCCAAATTTCATGTTCCGTGTTCCAAATTCCAAATTCAGTATTCCAAATTCCGTATTCCGAATTCCAAGTTCCATATTCCGTGTTCCAAATTCCGTATTCCAAATTCCGTGTTCCGAATTCCGTGTTCCGAATTCCGTGTTCCGAATTACGAATTCCAAATTCCGTATTCCAAATTCCAAATTCCAAATTCCATATTCCAAATTCCGTGTTCCGAACTCCGTGTTCCGAATTCCGTGTTCCGAATTCCGTGTTCCGAATTCCGTGTTCCATATTCCAAATTCCGTGTTCCGAATTCCGTGTTTGATTTCTGTGTTCCAAATTCTGTATTCCAAATTTCATGTTCCGTGTTCCAAATTCCAAATTCAGTATTCCATATTCCATATTCCGTGTTCCAAATTCCGTATTCCAAATTCCGTGTTCCGAATTCCAAATTCCGTGTTCCGAATTCCGTGTTCCGAATTCCAAATTCTGAATTCCGTGTTCCAAATTCCGTGTTCTGAATTCCAAATTCCGTATTCCAAATTCCATGTTCTGAATTCCAAATTCTGTGTTCCGAATTCCAAATTCCGTGATTCGAATTCCAAATTCCGTGTTCCAAATTCCAAATTCTGTGTTTCGAATTCCAAATTCCGTGTTCTGAATTCATTATTCCAAATTCCGTATTCCAAATTCCGTGTTCTGAATTCCAAATTCCAAATTCCGTATTCCAAATTTCAAATTCCATATTCCAAATTCCATATTCCAAATTCCAAATTCCGTATACCAAATTCTGAATTCTAAATTCAAAAATTCTGTGTTCCGTATTCCGTGTTCCGAATTCCAAATTCCATATTTTGTGTTCCAAATTCCGTGTTCCGAATTCCGTGTTCCGTGTTCCGAATTCCAAATTCCGTATTCCAAATTCCAAATTACAAATTCCGTATTCCATATTCCAAATTCCGTGTTCCGAATTCCGTGTTTGATTTCTGTGTTCCAAATTCTGTATTCCAAATTTCATGTTCCGTGTTCCAAATTCCAAATTCAGTATTCCACATTCCATATTCCATGTTCCAAATTCCGTATTCCAAATTCCGTGTTCCGAATTCTGTGATCCGAATTCCGTGTTCCGAATTCCGTGTTCCGAATTCCAAATTCCAAATTCCATATTCCAAATTCCAAATTCCAAATTCCGCATTCCATATTCCAAATTCCGTGTTCCAAATTCCGTGTTCCGAATTCCGTGTTCCGAATTCCGTGTTCCGAATTCCAAATGTCAAATTCCGTATTCCAAATTCCGTATTCCATATTCCAAATTCCGTGTTCCGAATTCCGTGTTTGATTTCTGTGTTCCAAATTCTGTATTCCAAATTTCATGTTCCGTGTTCCAAATTCCAAATTCAGTATTCCAAATTCCGTATTCCGAATTCCAAGTTCCATGTTCTAAATTTCATATTCCGTCTTCCAAATTCTGTATTCCGAATTCCGTGTTCCGAATTCCGTGTTCCGAATTCCAAATTCCAAATTCCGTATTCCAAATTCCAAATTACAAATTCCGTATTCCATATTCCAAATTCTGTGTTCCGAATTCCGTGTTTGATTTCTGTGTTCCAAATTCTGTATTCCAAATTTCATGTTCCGTGTTCCAAATTCCAAATTCAGTATTCCAAATTCTGTATTCCGAATTCCAAGTTCCATGTTCTAAATTCCTTACTCCAAATATCTTGTTCCAAATTCTATATTCCGTGTTCCGACTTCCAATTTCCGAATTCCGTGTTCCAAATTCCGTGTTCCAAATTCCGTGTTCCAAATTCTGTGTTCCAAATTCCATATTTCAAATTCCATGTTCCGAATTCCAAATTCCGTATTCCAAATTCCATGTTCTGAATTCCAAATTCCGTGTTCTGAATTCCAAATTCCTTATTCCAAATTCCGTGTTCCGAATTTAAATTACGAATAATTCCGTATTTCAAATACCAAATTCCGTGTTCCAAATTCAGTGTTCCAAATTCCGTGTTCCAAATTCCGTGTTCCGAATTCCAAATTCCGTGTTCTGAATTCCGTGTTCCAAATTCCGTGTTCCGAATTCCGTGTTCTGAATTCCGTGTTCCGAATTCCATGTTCCAAATTCCACGTTCCGAATTCCAAATTCTGAATTCCGTATTCCAAATTCCCTGTTCTGAATTTCAAATTCCGAATTCCAAATTCCGTATTTCAAATTCCATGTTCCGAATTCGAAATTCCGTATTCCAAATTCCATGTTCTGAATTCCAAATGTTGTGTATTGAACTCCAAATTCCGTGTTCTGAATTCCTTATTTTAAATTCCGAGTTCCAAATTTCAAATTCCGTGTTCTGAATTCCAAATTCCGTGTTCCGAATTCCAAATTCCGTGATTCGAATTCCAAATTCAGTGTTCCAAATTCCAAATTCCGTGTTCCGAATTCCAAATTCCGTGTTCCGAATTTCAAATTCCAAATTCCGTATTCCATATTCCAAATTCCGTGTTCCGAATTCCGTGTTTGATTTCTGTGTTCCAAATTCTGTATTCCAAATTTCATGTTCCGTGTTCCAAATTCAGTATTTCAAATTCCGTATTCCGAATTCCAAGTTCCATGTTCTAAATTCCTTATTCCAAATATCTTGTTCCAAATTCTATATTCCGTGTTCCAAATTCCAATTTCCAAATTCCGTGTTCCAATTTCCGTGTTCCGAATTCCAAATTCCGAATTCCGTGTTCCGAATTCCGTGTTCCGAATTCCGAATTCCGTGTTCCGAATTCCATGTTCCGAATTCCAAATTCAGTATTCCAAGTTCCGTGTTCCAAATTCCATATTCCATGTTCCAAATTCCATATTCCAAATTCCATATTCCAAATTCCGTGTTCCGAATTTGAAATTCTGAATTCCTTATTCCAAATTCCCTGTTCTGAATTTCAAATTCCGAATTCCAAATTCCGTGTTCCGATTTCCGTGTTCCTAATTCCGTGTTCCGAGTTCCAAATTCCGTGTTCAGAGTTCCAAATTCCGTGTTCCGAGTTCCAAATTCCGTGTTCCGAATTCTGTTTTCCAAATTCCGTGTTCCGTGTTCCAAATTCCGTGTTCCGAGTTCCAAATTCCGCGTTCAGAGTTCCAAATTCCGTGTTCCGAGTTCCAAATTCCGTATTCCAAATTCCGTGTTCCGAATTCCAAATTCTGAATTCCTTATTCCAAATTCCCTGTTCTGAATTTCAAATTCCGAATTCCAAATTCCATATTCCAAATTCCGTGTTCCGAATTCCGTGTTCCGAATTCCGTGTTCCGAATTCCAAATTCCAAATTCCGCATTCCAAATTCCAAATTCCAAATTCCGTATTCCATATTCCGTGTTCCGAATTCCGTGTTTGATTTCTGTGTTCCAAATTCTGTATTCCAAATTTCATGTTCCGTGTTCCAAATTCCAAATTCAGTATTCCAAATTCCGTATTCCGAATTCCAAGTTCCATATTCTAAATATTCCGTGTTCCAAATTCCGTGTTCCGAATTCCGTGTTCCGAATTCCGTGTTCCGAATTTTCATGTTCCGAATTCCGTGTTCCGAATTTCAAATTCCAAATTCCGTATTCCAAATTACAAATTACAAATTCCGAATTCCATATTCCAAATTCAGTGTTCCGAATTCCGTGTTCCGAATTCCAAATTCCAAATTCCGTATTCCAAATTACAAATTACAAATTCCGTATTCCATATTCCAAATTCTGTGTTCCGAATTCCGTGTTTGATTTCTGTGTTCCAAATTCTGTATTCCAAATTTCATGTTCCGTGTTCCAAATTCCAAATTCATATTCCAAATTCCGTATTCCGAATTCCGAGTTCCATGTTCTAAATTCCAAATTCCGTGTTCCGAATTCCGCGTTCCGAATTCCGTGTTCCGAATTTTCATGTTCCGAATTCCGTGTTCCGAATTCCAAATTCCAAATTCCGTATTCCAAATTACAAATTCCGTATTCCATATTCCAAATTCCGTGTTCCGAATTCCGTGTTCCGAATTCCGTGTTCTGAATGCCGTGTTCCGAATTCCAAATTCCAAATTCCAAATTCCATGTTCTGAATTCCAAATTCCGTGTTCTGAATTCCAAATTCCGTATTCCAAATTCCATGTTCTGAATTCCAAATTCCGTGTTCCGAATTCCAAATTCCGTGATTCGAATTCCAAATTCCGTGTTCCAAATTCCAAATTCCGTGTTCCGAATTCCAAATTCCGTGTTCTGAATTCATTATTCCAAATTCCGTATTCCAAATTCCGTGTTCTGAATTCCAAATTCCAAATTCCGTATTCCAAATTTCAAATTCCATATTCCAAATTCCATATTCCAAATTCCAAATTCCGTATACCAAATTCTGAATTCTAAATTCAAAAATTCTGTGTTCCGTATTCCGTGTTCCGAATTCCAAATTCCATATTTTGTGTTCCGAATTCCGTGTTCTGAATTCCGTGTTCCGAATTCCGTGTTCCGAATTCCAAATTCAGTGTTCTGAATTCCATATTCCAAATTCAGTGTTCCAAATTCCGTGTTCCAAAATCCGTGTTCCGAATTCCAAATTCCGTGTTCTGAATTCCGTGTTCCAAATTTTGTGTTCTGAATTCCGTGTTCTGAATTCCGTGTTCCAAATTCCACGTTCCGAATTCCAAATTCCAAATTCCGTATTCCAAATTACAAATTACAAATTCCGTATTCCAAATTCCAAATTCTGTATTCTGAATTCTAAATTCAAAAATTCTGTGTTCCGTATTCCGTGTTCCGAATTCAAAAATTCCGTATTCCAAATTTTGTGTTCCGAATTCCGTGTTCCGAATTCCGTGTTCTGAATACCAAATTCCATGTTCTCAATTCCGTATTCCAAATTCAGTGTTCCAAATTCAGTGTTCCAAATTCCGTGTTCCAAATTCCGTGTTCCAAATTCCGTGTTCCGAATTCCAAATTCTGTGTTCCGAATTCCGTGTTCCAAATTATGTGTTCTGAATTCCGTGTTCCAAATTCCGTGTTCCGAATTCCGTGTTCTGAATTCCGTGTTCCAAGTTCCAAATTTCAAATTCCGTGTTCTGAATTCCAAATTCCGTGTTCCGAATTCCAAATTCCGTGTTTCGAATTCCAAATTCCGTGTTCCGAATTCCGTGGTCCGAATTTCAAATTCCATATTCCAAATTCCGTATTCCAAATTCCAAATTCCATATTCGGAATTCCGTGTTCCGAATTCCAAATTCCGTGTTCTGAATTCCATATTCCAAATTCAGTGATCCAAATTCAGTGTTCCAAATTCAGTGTTCCAAATTCCGTGTTCCAAATTCCGTGTTCCGAATTCCAAATTCCGTGTTCCCAATTCCAAATTCCGTGTTCCCAATTCCGTGTTCCGTGTTCCGAATTCCAAATTCCGTATTCCAAATTCCAAATTACAAATTCCGTATTCCATATTCCAAATTCCGTGTTCCGAATTCCGTGTTTGATTTCTGTGTTCCAAATTCTGTATTCCAAATTTCATGTTCCGTGTTCCAAATTCCAAATTCAGTATTCCACATTCCATATTCCGTGTTCCAAATTCCGTATTCCAAATTCTGTGTTCCGAATTCCGTGATCCGAATTCCGTGTTCCGAATTCCGTTATCCGAATTCCAAATTCCAAATTCCATATTCCAAATTCCAAATTCCAAATTCCGTATTCCATATTCCAAATTCCGTGTTCCAAATTCCGTGTTCCGAATTCCGTGTTCCGAATTCCGTGTTCCGAATTCCAAATTCCAAATTCCGTATTCCAAATTCCGTATTCCATATTCCAAATTCCGTGTTCCGAATTCCGTGTTTGATTTCTGTGTTCCAAATTCTGTATTCCAAATTTCATGTTCCGTGTTCCAAATTCCAAATTCAGTATTCCAAATTCCGTATTCCGAATTCCAAGTTCCATGTTCTAAATTCCATATTCCGTCTTCCAAATTCTGTATTCCGAATTCCGTGTTCCGAATTCCGTGTTCCGAATTCCAAATTCCAAATTCCAAATTCCAAATTACAAATTCCGTATTCCATATTCCAAATTCTGTGTTCCGAATTCCGTGTTTGATTTCTGTGTGCCAAATTCTGTATTCCAAATTTCATGTTCCGTGTTCCAAATTCCAAATTCAGTATTCCAAATTCTGTATTCCGAATTCCAAGTTCCATGTTCTAAATTCCTTATTCCAAATATCTTGTTCCAAATTCTATATTCCGTGTTCCGAATTCCAATTTCCGAATTCCATGTTCCGAATTTGAAATTCTGAATTCCTTATTCCAAATTCCCTGTTCTGAATTTCAAATTCCGAATTCTAAATTCCCTGTTCTGAATTTCAAATTCCGAATTCCAAATTCCGTATTTCAAATTCCATGTTCCGAATTCCAAATTCCGTATTCCAAATTCCATGTTCTGAATTCCAAATTCCGTGTTCTGAATTCCAAATTCCTTATTCCAAATTCCGTGTTCCGAATTTAAATTACGAATAATTCCGTATTTCAAATACCAAATTCCGTGTTCCAAATTCAGTGTTCCAAATTCCGTGTTCCAAATTCCGTGTTCCGAATTCCAAATTCCGTGTTCTGAATTCCGTGTTCCAAATTCCGTGTTCCGAATTCTGTGTTCTGAATTCCGTGTTCCGAATTCCATGTTCCAAATTCCACGTTCCGAATTCCAAATTCTGAATTCCTTATTCCAAATTCCCTGTTCTGAATTTCAAATTCCGAATTCCAAATTCCGTATTTCAAATTCCATGTTCCGAATTCGAAATTCCGTATTCCAAATTCCATGTTCTGAATTCCAAATTTTGTGTATTGAACTCCAAATTCCGTGTTCTGAATTCCTTATTTTAAATTCCGAGTTCCAAATTTCAAATTCCGTGTTCTGAATTCCAAATTCCGTGTTCCGAATTCCAAATTCCGTGATTCGAATTCCAAATTCAGTGTTCCAAATTCCAAATTCCGTGTTCCGGATTCCAAATTCCGTGTTCCGAATTTCAAATTCCAAATTCCGTATTCCATATTCCAAATTCCGTGTTCCGAATTCCGTGTTTGATTTCTGTGTTCCAAATTCTGTATTCCAAATTTCATGTTCCGTGTTCCAAATTCAGTATTTCAAATTCCGTATTCCGAATTCCAAGTTCCATGTTCTAAATTCCTTATTCCAAATATCTTGTTCCAAATTCTATATTCCGTGTTCCAAATTCCAATTTCCGAATTCCGTGTTCCAATTTCCGTGTTCCGAATTCCAAATTCCGAATTCCGTGTTCCGAATTCCGTGTTCCGAATTCCGAATTCCGTGTTCCGAATTCCAAATTCCAAATTCCGCATTCCAAATTCCAAATTCCAAATTCCGCATTCCATATTCCGTGTTCCGAATTCCGTGTTTGATTTCTGTGTTCCAAATTCTGTATTCCAAATTTCATGTTCCGTGTTCCAAATTCCAAATTCAGTATTCCAAATTCCGTATTCCGAATTCCAAGTTCCATATTCTAAATATTCCGTGTTCCAAATTCCGTGTTCCGAATTCCGTGTTCCGAATTCCGTGTTCCGAATTTTCATGTTCCGAATTCCGTGTTCCGAATTTCAAATTCCAAATTCCGTATTCCAAATTACAAATTACAAATTCCGAATTCCATATTCCAAATTCAGTGTTCCGAATTCCGTGTTCCGAATTCCAAATTCCAAATTCCGTATTCCAAATTACAAATTACAAATTCCGTATTCCATATTCCAAATTCTGTGTTCTGAATTCCGTGTTTGATTTCTGTGTTCCAAATTCTGTATTCCAAATTTCATGTTCCGTGTTCCAAATTCCAAATTCATATTCCAAATTCCGTATTCCGAATTCCGAGTTCCATGTTCTAAATTCCATATTCCGTGTTTCGAATTCCGTGTTCCGAATTCCAAATTCCAAATTACAAATTACAAATTCCGTATTCCATATTCCAAATTCCGTGTTCCGAATTCCGTGTTCCGAATTCCGTGTTCCGAATTCCGTGTTCCGAATTCCAAATTCCAAATTCCGTATTCCAAATTACAAATTACAAATTCCGTATTCCATATTCCAAATTCCGTGTTCCGAATTCCGTGTTTGATTTCTGTGTTCCAAATTCTGTATTCCAAATTCCATATTCCGAATTCCAAGTTCCATGTTCTAAATTCCATATTCCGTGTTCCAAATTCCGTTTTCCAAATTCCGTGTTCCGAATTCCGCGTTCCGAATTCCGTGTTCCGAATTTTCATGTTCCGAATTCCGTGTTCCGAATTCCAAATTCCAAATTCCGTATTCCAAATTACAAATTCCGTATTCCATATTCCAAATTCCGTGTTCCGAATTCCGTGTTCCGAATTCCGTGTTCTGAATTCCGTGTTCCGAATTCCAAATTCCAAATTCCAAATTCCATGTTCTGAATTCCAAATTCCGTGTTCTGAATTCCAAATTCCGTATTCCAAATTCCATGTTCTGAATTCCAAATTCCGTGTTCCGAATTCCAAATTCCGTGATTCGAATTCCAAATTCCGTGTTCCAAATTCCAAATTCCGTGTTCCGAATTCCAAATTCCGTGTTCTGAATTCATTATTCCAAATTCCGTATTCCAAATTCCGTGTTCTGAATTCCAAATTCCAAATTCCGTATTCCAAATTTCAAATTCCATATTCCAAATTCCATATTCCAAATTCCAAATTCCGTATACCAAATTCTGAATTCTAAATTCAAAAATTCTGTGTTCCGTATTCCGTGTTCCGAATTCCAAATTCCATATTTTGTGTTCCGAATTCCGTGTTCTGAATTCCGTGTTCCGAATTCCGTGTTCCGAATTCCAAATTCAGTGTTCTGAATTCCATATTCCAAATTCAGTGTTCCAAATTCCGTGTTCCAAAATCCGTGTTCCGAATTCCAAATTCCGTGTTCTGAATTCCGTGTTCCAAATTTCGTGTTCTGAATTCCGTGTTCTGAATTCCGTGTTCCAAATTCCACGTTCCGAATTCCAAATTCCAAATTCCGTATTCCAAATTACAAATTACAAATTCCGTATTCCAAATTCCAAATTCTGTATTCTGAATTCTAAATTCAAAAATTCTGTGTTCCGTATTCCGTGTTCCGAATTCAAAAATTCCGTATTCCAAATTTTGTGTTCCGAATTCCGTGTTCCGAATTCCGTGTTCTGAATACCAAATTCCATGTTCTCAATTCCGTATTCCAAATTCAGTGTTCCAAATTCAGTGTTCCAAATTCCGTGTTCCAAATTCCGTGTTCCAAATTCCGTGTTCCGAATTCCAAATTCCGTGTTCCGAATTCCGTGTTCCAAATTATGTGTTCTGAATTCCGTGTTCCAAATTCCGTGTTCCGAATTCCAAATTCCGTGTTTCGAATTCCAAATTCTGTGTTCCGAATTCCGTGGTCCGAATTTCAAATTCCATATTCCAAATTCCGTATTCCAAATTCCAAATTCCATATTCGGAATTCCGTGTTCCGAATTCCAAATTCCGTGTTCTGAATTCCATATTCCAAATTCAGTGATCCAAATTCAGTGTTCCAAATTCAGTGTTCCAAATTCCGTGTTCCAAATTCCGTGTTCCGAATTCCAAATTCCGTGTTCCCAATTCCAAATTCCGTGTTCCCAATTCCGTGTTCCGAATTCCAAATTCCGTATTCCAAATTCCAAATTACAAATTCCGTATTCCATATTCCAAATTCCGTGTTCCGAATTCCGTGTTTGATTTCTGTGTTCCAAATTCTGTATTCCAAATTTCATGTTCCGTGTTCCAAATTCCAAATTCAGTATTCCACATTCCATATTCCGTGTTCCAAATTCCGTATTCCAAATTCCGTGTTCCGAATTCCGTGATCCGAATTCCGTGTTCCGAATTCCGTTATCCGAATTCCAAATTCCAAATTCCATATTCCAAATTCCAAATTCCAAATTCCGTATTCCATATTCCAAATTCCGTGTTCCAAATTCCGTGTTCCGAATTCCGTGTTCCGAATTCCGTGTTCCGAATTCCAAATTCCAAATTCCAAATTCCAAATTCCGTATTCCATATTCCAAATTCCGTGTTCCGAATTCCGTGTTTGATTTCTGTGTTCCAAATTCTGTATTCCAAATTTCATGTTCCGTGTTCCAAATTCCAAATTCAGTATTCCAAATTCCGTATTCCGAATTCCAAGTTCCATGTTCTAAATTCCATATTCCGTCTTCCAAATTCTGTATTCCGAATTCCGTGTTCCGAATTCCGTGTTCCGAATTCCAAATTCCAAATTCCAAATTCCAAATTCCAAATTACAAATTCCGTATTCCATATTCCAAATTCTGTGTTCCGAATTCCGTGTTTGATTTCTGTGTGCCAAATTCTGTATTCCAAATTTCATGTTCCGTGTTCCAAATTCCAAATTCAGTATTCCAAATTCTGTATTCCGAATTCCAAGTTCCATGTTCTAAATTCCTTATTCCAAATATCTTGTTCCAAATTCTATATTCCGTGTTCCGAATTCCAATTTCCGAATTCCGTGTTCCAAATTCCGTGTTCCAAATTCCGTGTTCCAAATTCTGTGTTCCAAATTCCGTATTCCATGTTCCGAATTCCAAATTCCGAATTCCATGTTCCGAATTTGAAATTCTGAATTCCTTATTCCAAATTCCCTGTTCTGAATTTCAAATTCCGAATTCTAAATTCCCTGTTCTGAATTTCAAATTCCGAATTCCAAATTCCGTATTTCAAATTCCATGTTCCGAATTCCAAATTCCGTATTCCAAATTCCATGTTCTGAATTCCAAATTCCGTGTTCTGAATTCCAAATTCCTTATTCCAAATTCCGTGTTCCGAATTTAAATTACGAATAATTCCGTATTTCAAATACCAAATTCCGTGTTCCAAATTCAGTGTTCCAAATTCCGTGTTCCAAATTCCGTGTTCCGAATTCCAAATTCCGTGTTCTGAATTCCGTGTTCCAAATTCCGTGTTCCGAATTCTGTGTTCTGAATTCCGTGTTCCGAATTCCATGTTCCAAATTCCACGTTCCGAATTCCAAATTCTGAATTCCTTATTCCAAATTCCCTGTTCTGAATTTCAAATTCCGAATTCCAAATTCCGTATTTCAAATTCCATGTTCCGAATTCGAAATTCCGTATTCCAAATTCCATGTTCTGAATTCCAAATTTTGTGTATTGAACTCCAAATTCCGTGTTCTGAATTCCTTATTTTAAATTCCGAGTTCCAAATTTCAAATTCCGTGTTCTGAATTCCAAATTCCGTGTTCCGAATTCCAAATTCCGTGATTCGAATTCCAAATTCAGTGTTCCAAATTCCAAATTCCGTGTTCCGGATTCCAAATTCCGTGTTCCGAATTTCAAATTCCAAATTCCGTATTCCATATTCCAAATTCCGTGTTCCGAATTCCGTGTTTGATTTCTGTGTTCCAAATTCTGTATTCCAAATTTCATGTTCCGTGTTCCAAATTCAGTATTTCAAATTCCGTATTCCGAATTCCAAGTTCCATGTTCTAAATTCCTTATTCCAAATATCTTGTTCCAAATTCTATATTCCGTGTTCCAAATTCCAATTTCCGAATTCCGTGTTCCAATTTCCGTGTTCCGAATTCCAAATTCCGAATTCCGTGTTCCGAATTCCGTGTTCCGAATTCCGAATTCCGTGTTCCGAATTCCATGTTCCGAATTCCAAATTCAGTATTCCAAGTTCCGTGTTCCAAATTCCATATTCCATGTTCCAAATTCCATATTCCAAATTCCATATTCCAAATTCCGTGTTCCGAATTTGAAATTCTGAATTCCTTATTCCAAATTCCCTGTTCTGAATTTCAAATTCCGAATTCCAAATTCCGTGTTCCGATTTCCGTGTTCCTAATTCCGTGTTCCGAGTTCCAAATTCCGTGTTCAGAGTTCCAAATTCCGTGTTCCGAGTTCCAAATTCCGTGTTCCGAATTCTGTTTTCCAAATTCCGTGTTCCGTGTTCCAAATTCCGTGTTCCGAGTTCCAAATTCCACGTTCAGAGTTCCAAATTCCGTGTTCCGAGTTCCAAATTCCGTATTCCAAATTCCGTGTTCCGAATTCCAAATTCTGAATTCCTTATTCCAAATTCCCTGTTCTGAATTTCAAATTCCGAATTCCAAATTCCATATTCCAAATTCCGTGTTCCGAATTCCGTGTTCCGAATTCCAAATTCCAAATTCCGCATTCCAAATTCCAAATTCCAAATTCCGTATTCCATATTCCGTGTTCCGAATTCCGTGTTTGATTTCTGTGTTCCAAATTCTGTATTCCAAATTTCATGTTCCGTGTTCCAAATTCCAAATTCAGTATTCCAAATTCCGTATTCCGAATTCCAAGTTCCATATTCTAAATATTCCGTGTTCCAAATTCCGTGTTCCGAATTCCGTGTTCCGAATTCCGTGTTCCGAATTTTCATGTTCTGAATTCCGTGTTCCGAATTCCAAATTCCAAATTCCGTATTCCAAATTACAAATTACAAATTCCGTATTCCATATTCCAAATTCTGTGTTCCGAATTCCGTGTTTGATTTCTGTGTTCCAAATTCTGTATTCCAAATTTCATGTTCCGTGTTCCAAATTCCAAATTCATATTCCAAATTCCGTATTCCGAATTCCGAGTTCCATGTTCTAAATTCCATATTCCGTGTTTCGAATTCCGTGTTCCGAATTCCAAATTCCAAATTCCAAATTACAAATTCCGTATTCCATATTCCAAATTCCGTGTTCCGAATTCCGTGTTCCGAATTCCGTGTTCCGAATTCCGTGTTCCGAATTCCAAATTCCAAATTCCGTATTCCAAATTACAAATTACAAATTCCGTATTCCATATTCCAAATTCCGTGTTCCGAATTCCGTGTTTGATTTCTGTGTTCCAAATTCTGTATTCCAAATTCCATATTCCGAATTCCAAGTTCCATGTTCTAAATTCCATATTCCGTGTTCCAAATTCCGTATTCCAAATTCCGTGTTCCGAATTCCGCGTTCCGAATTCCGTGTTCCGAATTTTCATGTTCCGAATTCCGTGTTCCGAATTCCAAATTCCAAATTCCGTATTCCAAATTACAAATTCCGTATTCCATATTCCAAATTCCGTGTTCCGAATTCCGTGTTCCGAATTCCGTGTTCTGAATTCCGTGTTCCGAATTCCAAATTCCAAATTCCAAATTCCATGTTCTGAATTCCAAATTCCGTGTTCTGAATTCCAAATTCCGTATTCCAAATTCCATGTTCTGAATTCCAAATTCCGTGTTCCGAATTCCAAATTCCGTGATTCGAATTCCAAATTCCGTGTTCCAAATTCCAAATTCTGTGTTCCGAATTCCAAATTCCGTGTTCTGAATTCATTATTCCAAATTCCGTATTCCAAATTCCGTGTTCTGAATTCCAAATTCCAAATTCCGTATTCCAAATTTCAAATTCCATATTCCAAATTCCATATTCCAAATTCCAAATTCCGTATACCAAATTCTGAATTCTAAATTCAAAAATTCTGTGTTCCGTATTCCGTGTTCCGAATTCCAAATTCCATATTTTGTGTTCCGAATTCCGTGTTCTGAATTCCGTGTTCTGAATTCCGTGTTCCGAATTCCAAATTCAGTGTTCTGAATTCCATATTCCAAATTCAGTGTTCCAAATTCCGTGTTCCAAAATCCGTGTTCCGAATTCCAAATTCCGTGTTCTGAATTCCGTGTTCCAAATTTCGTGTTCTGAATTCCGTGTTCTGAATTCCGTGTTCCAAATTCCACGTTCCGAATTCCAAATTCCAAATTCCGTATTCCAAATTACAAATTACAAATTCCGTATTCCAAATTCCAAATTCTGTATTCTGAATTCTAAATTCAAAAATTCTGTGTTCCGTATTCCGTGTTCCGAATTCAAAAATTCTGTATTCCAAATTTTGTGTTCCGAATTCCGTGTTCCGAATTCCGTGTTCTGAATACCAAATTCCATGTTCTCAATTCCGTATTCCAAATTCAGTGTTCCAAATTCAGTGTTCCAAATTCCGTGTTCCAAATTCCGTGTTCCAAATTCCGTGTTCCGAATTCCAAATTCCGTGTTCCGAATTCCGTGTTCCAAATTATGTGTTCTGAATTCCGTGTTCCAAATTCCGTGTTCCGAATTCCGTGTTCTGAATTCCGTGTTCCAAGTTCCAAATTTCAAATTCCGTGTTCTGAATTCCAAATTCCGTGTTCCGAATTCCAAATTCCGTGTTTCGAATTCCAAATTCCGTGTTCCGAATTCCGTGGTCCGAATTTCAAATTCCATATTCCAAATTCCGTATTCCAAATTCCAAATTCCATATTCGGAATTCCGTGTTCCGAATTCCAAATTCCGTGTTCTGAATTCCATATTCCAAATTCAGTGATCCAAATTCAGTGTTCCAAATTCAGTGTTCCAAATTCCGTGTTCCAAATTCCGTGTTCCGAATTCCAAATTTCGTGTTCCCAATTCCAAATTCCGTGTTCCCAATTCCGTGTTCCGTGTTCCGAATTCCAAATTCCGTATTCCAAATTCCAAATTACAAATTCCGTATTCCATATTCCAAATTCCGTGTTCCAAATTCCGTGTTTGATTTCTGTGTTCCAAATTCTGTATTCCAAATTTCATGTTCCGTGTTCCAAATTCCAAATTCAGTATTCCACATTCCATATTCCGTGTTCCAAATTCCGTATTCCAAATTCCGTGTTCCGAATTCCGTGATCCGAATTCCGTGTTCCGAATTCCGTTATCCGAATTCCAAATTCCAAATTCCATATTCCAAATTCCAAATTCCAAATTCCGTATTCCATATTCCAAATTCCGTGTTCCAAATTCCGTGTTCCGAATTCCGTGTTCCGAATTCCGTGTTCCGAATTCCAAATTCCAAATTCCGTATTCCAAATTCCGTATTCCATATTCCAAATTCCGTGTTCCGAATTCCGTGTTTGATTTCTGTGTTCCAAATTCTGTATTCCAAATTTCATGTTCCGTGTTCCAAATTCCAAATTCAGTATTCCAAATTCCGTATTCCGAATTCCAAGTTCCATGTTCTAAATTCCATATTCCGTCTTCCAAATTCTGTATTCCGAATTCCGTGTTCCGAATTCCGTGTTCCGAATTCCAAATTCCAAATTCCAAATTCCAAATTCCAAATTACAAATTCCGTATTCCATATTCCAAATTCTGTGTTCCGAATTCCGTGTTTGATTTCTGTGTGCCAAATTCTGTATTCCAAATTTCATGTTCCGTGTTCCAAATTCCAAATTCAGTATTCCAAATTCTGTATTCCGAATTCCAAGTTCCATGTTCTAAATTCCTTATTCCAAATATCTTGTTCCAAATTCTATATTCCGTGTTCCGAATTCCAATTTCCGAATTCCGTGTTCCAAATTCCGTGTTCCAAATTCCGTGTTCCAAATTCTGTGTTCCAAATTCCGTATTCCATGTTCCGAATTCCAAATTCCGAATTCCATGTTCCGAATTTGAAATTCTGAATTCCTTATTCCAAATTCCCTGTTCTGAATTTCAAATTCCGAATTCTAAATTCCCTGTTCTGAATTTCAAATTCCGAATTCCAAATTCCGTATTTCAAATTCCATGTTCCGAATTCCAAATTCCGTATTCCAAATTCCATGTTCTGAATTCCAAATTTCGTGTTCTGAATTCCAAATTCCTTATTCCAAATTCCCTGTTCCGAATTTCAAATTACGAATTCCAAATTCCGTATTTCAAATACCAAATTCCGTGTTCTGAATTCCGTGTTCCGATTTCTGTGTTCCAAATTCTGTGTTCCTAATTCCGTGTTCCGAGTTCCAAATTCCGCATTCAGAGTTCCAAATTCCATGTTCCGAGTTCCAAATTCCGTGTTCCGAATTCCGTTTTCCAAATTCCGTGTTCCAAATTCCGTGTTCTGAGTTCCAAATTCCGCGTTCAGAGTTCCAAATTCCGTGTTCCGAGTTCCAAATTCCGTATTCCAAATTCCGTGTTCCGAATTCCAAATTCTGAATTCCTTATTCCAAATTCCCTGTTCTGAATTTCAAATTCCGAATTCCAAATTCCATATTCCAAATTCCGTGTTCCGAATTCCGTGTTCCGAATTCCGTGTTCCGAATTCCAAATTACAAATTCCGTATTCCATATTCCAAATTCCGTGTTCCGAATTCCGTGTTTGATTTCTGTGTTCCAAATTCTGTATTCCAAATTTCATGTTCCGTGTTCCAAATTCCAACTTCAGTATTCCAAATTCAATATTCCGAATTCCAAGTTCCATGTTCTAAATTCCATATTCCGTGTTCCAAATTCCGTATTTCAAATTCCGTGTTCCGAATTCCGTGTTCCGAATTCCGTGTTCCGAATTTTCATGTTCCGAATTCCGTGTTCCGAATTCCGTGTTCCGAATTCCAAATTCCAAATTCCGTATTCCAAATTACAAATTACAAATTCTGTATTCCATATTCCAAATTACGTGTTCCGAATTCCGTGTTCCGAATTCCGTGTTCTGAATTCCGTGTTCCAAATTCCAAATTCCAAATTCCGTGTTCTGAATTCCAAATTACGAGTTCCGTATTCCATATTCCAAATTCCGTGTTCCGAATTCCGTGTTTGATTTCAGTGTTCCAAATTCTGTATTCCAAATTTCATGTTCCGTGTTCCAAATTCAGTATTCTGAATTCCATATTCCAAATTCAGTGTTCCAAATTCCGTGTTCCAAAATCCGTGTTCCGAATTCCAAATTCCGTGTTCTGAATTCCGTGTTCCAAATTTCGTGTTCTGAATTCCGTGTTCTGAATTCCGTGTTCCAAATTCCACGTTCCGAATTCCAAATTCCAAATTCCGTATTCCAAATTACAAATTCCAAATTCTGTATTCCAAATTCCAAATTCTGTATTCTGAATTCTAAATTCAAAAATTCTGTGTTCCGTATTCCGTGTTCCGAATTCAAAAATTCCGTATTCCAAATTTTGTGTTCTGAATTCCGTGTTCCGAATTCCGTGTTCTGAATTCCAAATTCCATGTTCTGAATTCCGTATTCCAAATTCAGTGTTCCAAATTCAGTGTTCCAAATTCCGTGTTCCAAATTCCGTGTTCCAAATTCCAAATTCCGTGTTCCGAATTCCGTGTTCCAAATTCTGTGTTCTGAATTCCGTGTTCCAAATTCCGTGTTCCGAATTCCGTGTTCTGAATTCCGTGTTCCGAGTTCCAAATTTCAAATTCCGTGTTCTGAATTCCAAATTCCGTGTTCCGAATTCCAAATTCCGTGTTTCGAATTCCAAATTCCGTGTTCCGAATTCCGTGGTCCGAATTTCAAATTCCATATTCCAAATTCCGTATTCCAAATTCCAAATTCCATATTCGGAATTCCGTGTTCCGAATTCCAAATTCCGTGTTCTGAATTCCATATTCCAAATTCAGTGATCCAAATTCAGTGTTCCAAATTCAGTGTTCCAAATTCCGTGTTCCAAATTCCGTGTTCCGAATTCCAAATTCCGTGTTCCCAATTCCAAATTCCGTGTTCCCAATTCCGTGTTCCGTGTTCCGAATTCCAAATTCCGTATTCCAAATTCCAAATTACAAATTCCGTATTCCATATTCCAAATTCCGTGTTCCGAATTCCGTGTTTGATTTCTGTGTTCCAAATTCTGTATTCCAAATTTCATGTTCCGTGTTCCAAATTCCAAATTCAGTATTCCAAATTCCGTATTCCGAATTCCAAGTTCCATGTTCTAAATTCCATATTCCGTCTTCCAAATTCTGTATTCCGAATTCCGTGTTCCGAATTCCGTGTTCCGAATTCCAAATTCCAAATTCCAAATTACAAATTACAAATTCCGTATTCCATATTCCAAATTCTGTGTTCCGAATTCCGTGTTTGATTTCTGTGTGCCAAATTCTGTATTCCAAATTTCATGTTCCGTGTTCCAAATTCCAAATTCAGTATTCCAAATTCTATATTCCGTGTTCCGAATTCCAATTTCCGAATTCCGTGTTCCAAATTCCGTGTTCCAAATTCCGTGTTCCAAATTCTGTGTTCCAAATTCCGTATTCCATGTTCCGAATTCCGAATTCCGAATTCCATGTTCCGAATTTGAAATTCTGAATTCCTTATTCCAAATTCCCTGTTCTGAATTTCAAATTCCGAATTCTAAATTCCCTGTTCTGAATTTCAAATTCCGAATTCCAAATTCCGTATTTCAAATTCCATGTTCCGAATTCCAAATTCCGTATTCCAAATTCCATGTTCTGAATTCCAAATTTCGTGTTCTGAATTCCAAATTCCTTATTCCAAATTCCCTGTTCCGAATTTCAAATTACGAATTCCAAATTCCGTATTTCAAATACCAAATTCCGTGTTCTGAATTCCGTGTTCCGATTTCTGTGTTCCAAATTCTGTGTTCCTAATTCCGTGTTCCGAGTTCCAAATTCCGCATTCAGAGTTCCAAATTCCATGTTCCGAGTTCCAAATTCCGTGTTCCGAATTCCGTTTTCCAAATTCCGTGTTCCGTGTTCCAAATTCCGTGTTCTGAGTTCCAAATTCCGCGTTCAGAGTTCCAAATTCCGTGTTCCGAGTTCCAAATTCCGTATTCCAAATTCCGTGTTCCGAATTCCAAATTCTGAATTCCTTATTCCAAATTCCCTGTTCTGAATTTCAAATTCCGAATTCCAAATTCCATATTCCAAATTCCGTGTTCCGAATTCCGTGTTCCGAATTCCGTGTTCCGAATTCCAAATTACAAATTCCGTATTCCATATTCCAAATTCCGTGTTCCGAATTCCGTGTTTGATTTCTGTGTTCCAAATTCTGTATTCCAAATTTCATGTTCCGTGTTCCAAATTCCAACTTCAGTATTCCAAATTCAATATTCCGAATTCCAAGTTCCATGTTCTAAATTCCATATTCCGTGTTCCAAATTCCGTATTTCAAATTCCGTGTTCCGAATTCCGTGTTCCGAATTCCGTGTTCCGAATTTTCATGTTCCGAATTCCGTGTTCCGAATTCCGTGTTCCGAATTCCAAATTCCAAATTCCGTATTCCAAATTACAAATTACAAATTCTGTATTCCATATTCCAAATTACGTGTTCCGAATTCCGTGTTCCAAATTCCGTGTTCTGAATTCCGTGTTCCAAATTCCAAATTCCAAATTCCGTGTTCTGAATTCCAAATTACGAGTTCCGTATTCCATATTCCAAATTCCGTGTTCCGAATTCCGTGTTTGATTTCAGTGTTCCAAATTCTGTATTCCAAATTTCATGTTCCGTGTTCCAAATTCAGTATTCTGAATTCCATATTCCAAATTCAGTGTTCCAAATTCCGTGTTCCAAAATCCGTGTTCCGAATTCCAAATTCCGTGTTCTGAATTCCGTGTTCCAAATTTCGTGTTCTGAATTCCGTGTTCTGAATTCCGTGTTCCAAATTCCACGTTCCGAATTCCAAATTCCAAATTCCGTATTCCAAATTACAAATTCCAAATTCTGTATTCCAAATTCCAAATTCTGTATTCTGAATTCTAAATTCAAAAATTCTGTGTTCCGTATTCCGTGTTCCGAATTCAAAAAATCCGTATTCCAAATTTTGTGTTCCGAATTCCGTGTTCCGAATTCCGTGTTCTGAATTCCAAATTCCATGTTCTGAATTCCGTATTCCAAATTCAGTGTTCCAAATTCAGTGTTCCAAATTCCGTGTTCCAAATTCCGTGTTCCAAATTCCAAATTCCGTGTTCCGAATTCCGTGTTCCAAATTCTGTGTTCTGAATTCCGTGTTCCAAATTCCGTGTTCCGAATTCCGTGTTCTGAATTCCATGTTCCGAGTTCCAAATTTCAAATTCCGTGTTCTGAATTCCAAATTCCGTGTTCCGAATTCCAAATTCCGTGTTTCGAATTCCAAATTCCGTGTTCCGAATTCCGTGGTCCGAATTTCAAATTCCATATTCCAAATTCCGTATTCCAAATTCCAAATTCCATATTCGGAATTCCGTGTTCCGAATTCCAAATTCCGTGTTCTGAATTCCATATTCCAAATTCAGTGATCCAAATTCAGTGTTCCAAATTCAGTGTTCCAAATTCCGTGTTCCAAATTCCGTGTTCCGAATTCCAAATTCCGTGTTCCCAATTCCAAATTCCGTGTTCCCAATTCCGTGTTCCGTGTTCCGAATTCCAAATTCCGTATTCCAAATTCCAAATTACAAATTCCGTATTCCATATTCCAAATTCCGTGTTCCGAATTCCGTGTTTGATTTCTGTGTTCCAAATTCTGTATTCCAAATTTCATGTTCCGTGTTCCAAATTCCAAATTCAGTATTCCAAATTCCGTATTCCGAATTCCAAGTTCCATGTTCTAAATTCCATATTCCGTCTTCCAAATTCTGTATTCCGAATTCCGTGTTCCGAATTCCGTGTTCCGAATTCCAAATTCCAAATTCCAAATTACAAATTCCGTATTCCATATTCCAAATTCTGTGTTCCGAATTCCGTGTTTGATTTCTGTGTGCCAAATTCTGTATTCCAAATTTCATGTTCCGTGTTCCAAATTCCAAATTCAGTATTCCAAATTCTATATTCCGTGTTCCGAATTCCAATTTCCGAATTCCGTGTTCCAAATTCCGTGTTCCAAATTCCGTGTTCCAAATTCTGTGTTCCAAATTCCGTATTCCATGTTCCGAATTCCAAATTCCGAATTCCATGTTCCGAATTTGAAATTCTGAATTCCTTATTCCAAATTCCCTGTTCTGAATTTCAAATTCCGAATTCTAAATTCCCTGTTCTGAATTTCAAATTCCGAATTCCAAATTCCGTATTTCAAATTCCATGTTCCGAATTCCAAATTCCGTATTCCAAATTCCATGTTCTGAATTCCAAATTTCGTGTTCTGAATTCCAAATTCCTTATTCCAAATTCCCTGTTCCGAATTTCAAATTACGAATTCCAAATTCCGTATTTCAAATACCAAATTCCGTGTTCTGAATTCCGTGTTCCGATTTCTGTGTTCCAAATTCTGTGTTCCTAATTCCGTGTTCCGAGTTCCAAATTCCGCATTCAGAGTTCCAAATTCCATGTTCCGAGTTCCAAATTCCGTGTTCCGAATTCCGTTTTCCAAATTCCGTGTTCCGTGTTCCAAATTCCGTGTTCTGAGTTCCAAATTCCGCGTTCAGAGTTCCAAATTCCGTGTTCCGAGTTCCAAATTCCGTATTCCAAATTCCGTGTTCCGAATTCCAAATTCTGAATTCCTTATTCCAAATTCCCTGTTCTGAATTTCAAATTCCGAATTCCAAATTCCATATTCCAAATTCCGTGTTCCGAATTCCGTGTTCCGAATTCCGTGTTCCGAATTCCAAATTACAAATTCCGTATTCCATATTCCAAATTCCGTGTTCCGAATTCCGTGTTTGATTTCTGTGTTCCAAATTCTGTATTCCAAATTTCATGTTCCGTGTTCCAAATTCCAACTTCAGTATTCCAAATTCAATATTCCGAATTCCAAGTTCCATGTTCTAAATTCCATATTCCGTGTTCCAAATTCCGTATTTCAAATTCCGTGTTCCGAATTCCGTGTTCCGAATTCCGTGTTCCGAATTTTCATGTTCCGAATTCCGTGTTCCGAATTCCGTGTTCCGAATTCCAAATTCCAAATTCCGTATTCCAAATTACAAATTACAAATTCTGTATTCCATATTCCAAATTACGTGTTCCGAATTCCGTGTTCCGAATTCCGTGTTCTGAATTCCGTGTTCCAAATTCCAAATTCCAAATTCCGTGTTCTGAATTCCAAATTACGAGTTCCGTATTCCATATTCCAAATTCCGTGTTCCGAATTCCGTGTTTGATTTCAGTGTTCCAAATTCTGTATTCCAAATTTCATGTTCTGTGTTCCAAATTCAGTATTCTGAATTCCATATTCCAAATTCAGTGTTCCAAATTCCGTGTTCCAAAATCCGTGTTCCGAATTCCAAATTCCGTGTTCTGAATTCCGTGTTCCAAATTTCGTGTTCTGAATTCCATGTTCTGAATTCCGTGTTCCAAATTCCACGTTCCGAATTCCAAATTCCAAATTCCGTATTCCAAATTACAAACTACAAATTCTGTATTCCAAATTTCAAATTCTGTATTCTGAATTCTAAATTCAAAAATTCTGTGTTCCGTATTCCGTGTTCCGAATTCAAAAATTCCGTATTCCAAATTTTGTGTTCCGAATTCCGTGTTCCGAATTCCGTGTTCTGAATTCCAAATTCCATGTTCTGAATTCCGTATTCCAAATTCAGTGTTCCAAATTCAGTGTTCCAAATTCCGTGTTCCAAATTCCGTGTTCCAAATTCCAAATTCCGTGTTCCGAATTCCGTGTTCCAAATTCTGTGTTCTGAATTCCGTGTTCCAAATTCCGTGTTCCGAATTCCGTGTTCTGAATTCCGTGTTCCGAGTTCCAAATTCCAAATTCCGTATTACAAATTCCAAATTCCATATTCGGAATTCCGTGTTCCGAATTCCAAATTCCGTGTCCTGAATTCCATATTCCAAATTCAGTGATCCAAATTCAGTGTTCCAAATTCAGTGTTCCAAATTCCGTGTTCCAAATTCCGTGTTCCGAATTCCAAATTCCGTGTTCCCAATTCCAAATTCCGTGTTCCCAATTCCGTGTTCCGTGTTCTGAATTCCAAATTCCGTATTCCAAATTCCAAATTCCGTATTCCATATTCCAAATTCCGTGTTCCGAATTACGTGTTTGATTTCTGTGTTCCAAATTCTGTATTCCAAATTTCATGTTCCGTGTTCCAAATTCCAAATTCAGTATTCCAAATTCCGTATTCCGAATTCCAAGTTCCATGTTCTAAATTCCATATTCCGTCTTCCAAATTCTGTATTCCGAATTCCGTGTTCCGAATTCCGTGTTCCGAATTCCAAATTCCAAATTCCAAATTACAAATTCCGTATTCCATATTCCAAATTCTGTGTTCCGAATTCCGTGTTTGATTTCTGTGTGCCAAATTCTGTATTCCAAATTTCATGTTCCGTGTTCCAAATTCCAAATTCAGTATTCCAAATTCTGTATTCCAAATTCCAAGTTCCATGTTCTAAATTTCTTATTCCAAATATCTTGTTCCAAATTCTATATTCCGTGTTCCGAATTCCAATTTCCGAATTCCGTGTTCCAAATTCCGTGTTCCAAATTCCGTGTTCCAAATTCTGTGTTCCAAATTCCGTATTCCATGTTCCGAATTCCAAATTCCGAATTCCATGTTCCGAATTTGAAATTCTGAATTCCTTATTCCAAATTCCCTGTTCTGAATTTCAAATTCCGAATTCTAAATTCCCTGTTCTGAATTTCAAATTCCGAATTCCAAATTCCGTATTTCAAATTCCATGTTCCGAATTCCAAATTCCGTATTCCAAATTCCATGTTCTGAAATCCAAATTTCGTGTTCTGAATTCCAAATTCCTTATTCCAAATTCCCTGTTCCGAATTTCAAATTACGAATTCCAAATTCCGTATTTCAAATACCAAATTCCGTGTTTTGAATTCCGTGTTCCGATTTCTGTGTTCCAAATTCTGTGTTCCTAATTCCGTGTTCCGAGTTCCAAATTCCGCATTCAGAGTTCCAAATTCCATGTTCCGAGTTCCAAATTCCGTGTTCCGAATTCCGTTTTCCAAATTCCGTGTTCCGTGTTCCAAATTCCGTGTTCCGAGTTCCAAATTCCGCGTTCAGAGTTCCAAATTCCGTGTTCCGAGTTCCAAATTCCGTATTCCAAATTCCGTGTTCCGAATTCCAAATTCTGAATTCCTTATTCCAAATTCCCTGTTCTGAATTTCAAATTCCGAATTCCAAATTCCATATTCCAAATTCCGTGTTCCGAATTCCGTGTTCCGAATTCCGTGTTCCGAATTCCAAATTACAAATTCCGTATTCCATATTACAAATTCCGTGTTCCGAATTCCGTGTTTGATTTCTGTGTTCCAAATTCTGTATTCCACATTTCATGTTCCGTGTTCCAAATTCCAACTTCAGTATTCCAAATTCAATATTCCGAATTCCAAGTTCCATGTTCTAAATTCCATATTCCGTGTTCCAAATTCCGTATTTCAAATTCCGTGTTCCGAATTCCGTGTTCCGAATTCCGTGTTCCGAATTTTCATGTTCCGAATTCCGTGTTCCGAATTCCGTGTTCCGAATTCCAAATTCCAAATTCCGTATTCCAAATTACAAATTACAAATTCTGTATTCCATATTCCAAATTACGTGTTCCGAATTCCGTGTTCCAAATTCCGTGTTCTGAATTCCGTGTTCCAAATTCCAAATTCCAAATTCCATGTTCTGAATTCCAAATTACGAGTTCCGTATTCCATATTCCAAATTCCGTGTTCCGAATTCCGTGTTTGATTTCAGTGTTCCAAATTCTGTATTCCAAATTTCATGTTCCGTGTTCCAAATTCAGTATTCTGAATTCCATATTCCAAATTCAGTGTTCCAAATTCCGTGTTCCAAAATCCGTGTTCCGAATTCCAAAATCCGTGTTCTGAATTCTGTGTTCCAAATTTCGTGTTCTGAATTCCGTGTTCTGAATTCCGTGTTCCAAATTCCACGTTCCGAATTCCAAATTCCAAATTCCGTATTACAAATTACAAATTCTGTATTCCAAATTCCAAATTCTGTATTCTGAATTCTAAATTCAAAAATTCTGTGTTCCGTATTCCGTGTTCCGAATTCAAAAATTCCGTATTCCAAATTTTGTGTTCCGAATTCCGTGTTCCGAATTCCGTGTTCTGAATTCCAAATTCCATGTTCTGAATTCCGTATTCCAAATTCAGTGTTCCAAATTCAGTGTTCCAAATTCCGTGTTCCAAATTCCGTGTTCCAAATTCCAAATTCCGTGTTCCGAATTCCGTGTTCCAAATTCTGTGTTCTGAATTCCGTGTTCCAAATTCCGTGTTCCGAATTCCGTGTTCCGAATTCCGTGTTCTGAATTCCGTGTTCCGAGTTCCAAAATTTCAAATTCCGTGTTCTGAATTCCAAATTCCGTGTTCCGAATTCCAAATTCCGTGTTTCGAATTCCAAATTCTGTGTTCCGAATTCCGTGGTCCGAATTTCAAATTCCATATTCCAAATTCCGTATTCCAAATTCCAAATTCCATATTCGGAATTCCGTGTTCCGAATTCCAAATTCCGTGTTCTGAATTCCATATTCCAAATTCAGTGATCCAAATTCAGTGTTCCAAATTCAGTGTTCCAAATTCCGTGTTCCAAATTCCGTGTTCCGAATTCCAAATTCCGTGTTCCCAATTCCAAATTCCGTGTTCCCAATTCCGTGTTCCGTGTTCCGAATTCCAAATTCCGTATTCCAAATTCCAAATTACAAATTCCGTATTCCATATTCCAAATTCCGTGTTCCGAATTCCGTGTTTGATTTCTGTGTTCCAAATTCTGTATTCCAAATTTCATGTTCCGTGTTCCAAATTCCAAATTCAGTATTCCACATTCCATATTCCGTGTTCCAAATTCCGTATTCCAAATTCCGTGTTCCGAATTCCGTGATCCGAATTCCGTGTTCCGAATTCCGTGTTCCGAATTCCAAATTCCAAATTCCAAATTCCATATTCCAAATTCCAAATTCCGTATTCCATATTCCAAATTCCGTGTTCCAAATTCCGTGTTCCGAATTCCGTGTTCTGAATTCCGTGTTCCGAAATCCAAATTCCAAATTCCGTATTCGAAATTCCGTATTCCATATTCCAAATTCCGTGTTCCGAATTCCGTGTTTGATTTCTGTGTTCCAAATTCTGTATTCCAAATTTCATGTTCCGTGTTCCAAATTCCAAATTCAGTATTCCAAATTCCGTATTCCGAATTCCAAGTTCCATGTTCTAAATTCCATATTCCATCTTCCAAATTCTGTATTCCGAATTCCGTGTTCCGAATTCCGTGTTCCGAATTCCAAATTCCAAATTCCGTATTCCAAATTACAAATTCTGTATTCCATATTCCAAATTCTGTGTTCCGAATTCCGTGTTTGATTTCTGTGTGCCAAATTATGTATTCCAAATTTCATGTTCCGTGTTCCAAATTCCAAATTCAGTATTCCAAATTCTGTATTCCGAATTCCAAGTTCCATGTTCTAAATTCCTTATTCCAAATATCTTGTTCCAAATTCTATATTCCGTGTTCTGAATTCCAATTTCCGAATTCCGTGTTCCAAATTCCGTGTTCCAAATTCCGTGTTCCAAATTCTGTGTTCCAAATTCCGTATTCCATGTTCCGAATTCCAAATTCCGAATTCCATGTTCCGAATTTGAAATTCTGAATTCCTTATTCCAAATTCCCTGTTCTGAATTTCAAATTCCGAATTCCAAATTCCGTATTTCAAATTCCATGTTCCGAATTCCAAATTCCGTATTCCAAATTCCATGTTCTGAATTCCAAATTTCGTGTTCTGAATTCCAAATTCCTTATTCCAAATTCCCTGTTCCGAATTCCGTGTTCCGATTTCTGTGTTCCAAATTCTGTGTTCCTAATTCCGTGTTCCAAGTTCCAAATTCCGCATTCAGAGTTCCAAATTCCATGTTCCGAGTTCCAAATTCCGTGTTCCGAATTCCGTTTTCCAAATTCCGTGTTCCGTGTTCCAAATTCCGTGTTCCGAGTTCCAAATTCCGCATTCAGAGTTCCAAATTCCGTGTTCCGAGTTCCAAATTCCGTATTCCAAATTCCGTGTTCCGAATTCCAAATTCTGAATTCCTTATTCCAAATTCCCTGTTCTGAATTTCAAATTCCGAATTCCAAATTACAAATTCCATATTCCATATTCCAAATTCCGTGTTCCGAATTCCGTGTTTCATTTCTGTGTTCCAAATTCTGTATTCCAAATTTCATGTTCCGTGTTCCAAATTCCAAATTCAGTATTCCAAATTCAATATTCCGAATTCCAAGTTCCATGTTCTAAATTCCATATTCCGTGTTCCAAATTCCGTATTCCAAATTCCGTGTTCCGAATTCCGTGTTCCGAATTCCGTGTTCCGAATTTTCATGTTCCGAATTCCGTGTTCCGAATTCCGTGTTCCGAATTCCAAATTCCAAATTCCGTATTCCAAATTACAAATTACAAATTCTGTATTCCATATTCCAAATTACGTGTTCCGAATTCCGTGTTCCGAATTCCGTGTTCTGAATTCCGTGTTCCAAATTCCAAATTCCGTGTTCTGAATTCCAAATTACGAGTTCCGTATTCCATATTCCAAATTCCGTGTTCCGAATTCCGTGTTTGATTTCTGTGTTCCAAATTCTGTATTCCAAATTTCATGTTCCGTGTTCCAAATTCAGTATTCCAAATTCCGTATTCCGAATTCCAAGTTCCATGTTCTAAATTCCTTATTCCAAATTTCTTGTTCCAAATTCCATATTCCAATTTCCGAATTCCGTGTTCCAAATTCCGTGTTCCAAATTCTGTGTTCCAAATTCCGTATTCCATGTTCCGAATTCCAAATTCCGAATTCCGTGTTCCGAATTTGAAATTCTGAATTCCTTATTCCAAATTCCCTGTTCTGAATTTCAAATTCCGAATTCTAAATTCCCTGTTCTGAATTTCAAATTCCGAATTCCAAATTCCATATTTCAAATTCCATGTTCCGAATTCTAAATTCCGTATTCCAAATTCCAAATTCCATATTCCGAATTCCGTGTTCCGAATTCCAAATTCCGTGTTCTGAATTCCATATTCCAAATTCAGTGATCCAAATTCAGTGTTCCAAATTCAGTGTTCCAAATTCCGTGTTCCAAATTCCGTGTTCCGAATTCCAAATTCCGTGTTCCGAATTCCGTGTTCCGATTTCCGTGTTCCGAATTCCGTGTTCCGAATTCCAAATTCCGTATTCCAAATTCCAAATGACAAATTCCGTATTCCATATTCCAAATTCCGTGTTCCGAATTCCGTGTTTGATTTCTGTGTTCCAAATTCTGTATTCCAAATTTCATGTTTCGTGTTCCAAATTCCAAATTCAGTATTCCAAATTCCGTATTCCGAATTCCAAGTTCCATATTCCGTGTTCCAAATTCCGTATTCCAAATTCCGTGTTCCGAATTCCGTGTTCCAAATTCCGTGTTCTGAATTCCGTGTTCCGAATTCCAAATTCCAAATTCTGTATTCCCAATTCCAAATTCTGTGTTCCGAATTCCGTGTTCCGTGTTCCGAATTCCAAATTCCGTATTCCAAATTCCAAATTCCGTATTCCATATTCCAAATTCCGTGTTCCGAATTCTGTGTTTGATTTCTGTGTTCCAAATTCTGTATTCCAAATTTCATGTTCCGTGTTCCAAATTCCAAATTCAGTATTCCATATTCCATATTCCGTGTTCCAAATTCCGTATTCCAAATTCCGTGTTCCGAATTCCGTGATCCAAATTCTGTGTTCCGAATTCCGTGTTCCGAATTCCGAATTCCAAATTCCGTATTCCAAATTCCAAATTCCAAATTCCAAATTCCGTATTCCATATTCCAAATTCCGTGTTCCGAATTCCGTGTTCTGAATTTTGTGTTCCGAATTCCGTGTTCCGAATTCCAAATTCCAAATTCCGTATTCCAAATTCCGTATTCCATATTCCAAATTCCGTGTTCCGAATTCCGTGTTTGATTTCTGTGTTCCAAATTCTGTATTCCAAATTTCATGTTCCGTGTTCCAAATTCCAAATTCAGTATTCCAAATTCCGTATTCCGAATTCCAAGTTCCATGTTCTAAATTCCATATTCCGTATTCCAAATTCTGTATTCCGAATTCCGTGTTCCGAATTCCAAATTCCAAATTCCGTATTCCATATTCCAAATTCCGTGTTCCGAATTCCGTGTTTGATTTCTGTGTTCCAAATTCTGTATTCCAAATTTCATGTTCCGTGTTCCAAATTCAGTATTCCAAATTCCGTATTCCGAATTCCAAGTTCCATGTTCTAAATTCCTTATTCCAAATTTCTTGTTCCAAATTCCATATTCCGTGTTCCGAATTCCAATTTCCGAATTCCGTGTTCCAAATTCCGTGTTCTAAATTCCGTGTTCCAAATTCTGTGTTCCAAATTCCGTATTCCATGTTCCGAATTCCAAATTTCCGAATTCCGTGTTCCGAATTTGAAATTCTGAATTCCTTATTCCAAATTCCCTGTTCTGAATTTCAAATTCCAAATTCTAAATTCCCTGTTCTGAATTTCAAATTCCGAATTCCAAATTCCATATTTCAAATTCCATGTTCCGAATTCCAAATTCCGTATTCCAAATTCCATGTTCTGAATTCCAAATTCCGTGTTCTGAATTCCAAATTCCTTATTCCAAATTCCGTGTTCCGAATTTAAATTACGAATAATTCCGTATTTCAAATACCAAATTCCGTGTTCCAAATTCCGTGTTCCGAATTCCAAATTCCGTGTTCTGAATTCCGTGTTCCAAATTCCGTGTTCCGAATTCCGTGTTCTGAATTCCGTGTTCCGAATTCCATGTTCCAAATTCCACGTTCCGAATTCCAAATTCTGAATTCCTTATTCCAAATTCCCTGTTCTGAATTTCAAATTCCGAATTCCAAATTCCGTATTTCAAATTCCATGTTCCGAATTCGAAATTCCGTATTCCAAATTCCATGTTCTGAATTCCAAATTTCGTGTATTGAACTCCAAATTCCGTGTTCTGAATTCCTTATTTTAAATTCCGAGTTCCAAATTTCAAATTCCGTGTTCCGAATTTCAAATTCCAAATTCCGTATTCCATATTCCAAATTCTGTGTTCCGAATTCCGTGTTTGATTTCTGTGTTCCAAATTCTGTATTCCAAATTTCATGTTCCGTGTTCCAAATTCAGTATTTCAAATTCCGTATTCCGAATTCCAAGTTCCATGTTCTAAATTCCTTATTCCAAATATCTTGTTCCAAATTCTATATTCCAATTTCCGAATTCCGTGTTCCGAATTCCGTGTTCCAAATTCCGTGTTCCAAATTCCGTGTTCCAAATTCTGTGTTCCAAATTCCGAATTTCCGTGTTCCGAATTCCAAATTCCGAATTCCGTGTTCCGAATTCCGTGTTCCGAATTCCGAATTCCGAATTCCGTGTTCCGAATTCCGTGTTCCGAATTCCAAATTCAGTATTCCAAGTTCCGTGTTCCAAATTCCATATTCCATGTTCCAAATTCCATATTCCAAATTCCGTGTTCCGAATTTGAAATTCTGAATTCCTTATTCCAAATTCCCTGTTCTGAATTTCAAATTCCGAATTCCAAATTCCGTGTTCCGATTTCCGTGTTCCTAATTCCGTGTTCCGAGTTCCAAATTCCGCGTTCAGAGTTCCAAATTCCGTGTTCCGAGTTCCAAATTCCGTGTTCCGAATTCTGTTTTCCAAATTCCGTGTTCCGTGTTCCAAATTCCGTGTTCCGAGTTCCAAATTCCGCGTTCAGAGTTCCAAATTCCGTGTTCCGAGTTCCAAATTCCGTATTCCAAATTCCGTGTTCCGAAATCCAAATTCTGAATTCCTTATTCCAAATTCCCTGTTCTGAATTTCAAATTCCGAATTCCAAATTCCATATTCCAAATTCCGTGTTCCGAATTCCGTGTTCCGAATTCCAAATTCCGTATTCCAAATTCCGTGTTCCGAATTCCAAATTCTGAATTCCTTATTCCAAATTCCCTGTTCTGAATTTCAAATTCCGAATTCCAAATTACAAATTCCATATTCCATATTCCAAATTCCGTGTTCCGAATTCCGTGTTTCATTTCTGTGTTCCAAATTCTGTATTCCAAATTTCATGTTCCGTGTTCCAAATTCCAAATTCAGTATTCCAAATTCAATATTCCGAATTCCAAGTTCCATGTTCTAAATTCCATATTCCGTGTTCCAAATTCCGTATTCCAAATTCCGTGTTCCGAATTCCGTGTTCCGAATTCCGTGTTCCGAATTTTCATGTTCCGAATTCCGTGTTCCGAATTCCGTGTTCCGAATTCCAAATTCCAAATTCCGTATTCCAAATTACAAATTACAAATTCTGTATTCCATATTCCAAATTCCGTGTTCCGAATTCCGTGTTCCGAATTCCGTGTTCTGAATTCCGTGTTCCAAATTCCAAATTCCAAATTCCGTGTTCTGAATTCCAAATTACGAGTTCCGTATTCCATATTCCAAATTCCGTGTTCCGAATTCCGTGTTTGATTTCTGTGTTCCAAATTCTGTATTCCAAATTTCATGTTCCGTGTTCCAAATTCAGTATTCCAAATTCCGTATTCCGAATTCCAAGTTCCATGTTCTAAATTCCTTATTCCAAATTTCTTGTTCCAAATTCCATATTCCAATTTCCGAATTCCGTGTTCCAAATTCCGTGTTCCAAATTCTGTGTTCCAAATTCCGTATTCCATGTTCCGAATTCCAAATTCCGAATTCCGTGTTCCGAATTTGAAATTCTGAATTCCTTATTCCAAATTCCCTGTTCTGAATTTCAAATTCCGAATTCTAAATTCCCTGTTCTGAATTTCAAATTCCGAATTCCAAATTCCATATTTCAAATTCCATGTTCCGAATTCTAAATTCCGTATTCCAAATTCCAAATTCCATATTCCGAATTCCGTGTTCCGAATTCCAAATTCCGTGTTCTGAATTCCATATTCCAAATTCAGTGATCCAAATTCAGTGTTCCAAATTCAGTGTTCCAAATTCCGTGTTCCAAATTCCGTGTTCCGAATTCCAAATTCCGTGTTCCGAATTCCGTGTTCCGATTTCCGTGTTCCGAATTCCGTGTTCCGAATTCCAAATTCCGTATTCCAAATTCCAAATGACAAATTCCGTATTCCATATTCCAAATTCCGTGTTCCGAATTCCGTGTTTGATTTCTGTGTTCCAAATTCTGTATTCCAAATTTCATGTTTCGTGTTCCAAATTCCAAATTCAGTATTCCAAATTCCGTATTCCGAATTCCAAGTTCCATATTCCGTGTTCCAAATTCCGTATTCCAAATTCCGTGTTCCGAATTCCGTGTTCCAAATTCCGTGTTCTGAATTCCGTGTTCCGAATTCCAAATTCCAAATTCAGTATTCCATATTCCATATTCCGTGTTCCAAATTCCGTATTCCAAATTCCGTGTTCCGAATTCCGTGATCCAAATTCTGTGTTCCGAATTCCGTGTTCCGAATTCCGAATTCCAAATTCCGTATTCCAAATTCCAAATTCCAAATTCCAAATTCCGTATTCCATATTCCAAATTCCGTGTTCCGAATTCCGTGTTCTGAATTTTGTGTTCCGAATTCCGTGTTCCGAATTCCAAATTCCAAATTCCGTATTCCAAATTCCGTATTCCATATTCCAAATTCCGTGTTCCGAATTCCGTGTTTGATTTCTGTGTTCCAAATTCTGTATTCCAAATTTCATGTTCCGTGTTCCAAATTCCAAATTCAGTATTCCAAATTCCGTATTCCGAATTCCAAGTTCCATGTTCTAAATTCCATATTCCGTATTCCAAATTCTGTATTCCGAATTCCGTGTTCCGAATTCCAAATTCCAAATTCCGTATTCCATATTCCAAATTCCGTGTTCCGAATTCCGTGTTTGATTTCTGTGTTCCAAATTCTGTATTCCAAATTTCATGTTCCGTGTTCCAAATTCAGTATTCCAAATTCCGTATTCCGAATTCCAAGTTCCATGTTCTAAATTCCTTATTCCAAATTTCTTGTTCCAAATTCCATATTCCGTGTTCCGAATTCCAATTTCCGAATTCCGTGTTCCAAATTCCGTGTTCTAAATTCCGTGTTCCAAATTCTGTGTTCCAAATTCCGTATTCCATGTTCCGAATTCCAAATTTCCGAATTCCGTGTTCCGAATTTGAAATTCTGAATTCCTTATTCCAAATTCCCTGTTCTGAATTTCAAATTCCAAATTCTAAATTCCCTGTTCTGAATTTCAAATTCCGAATTCCAAATTCCATATTTCAAATTCCATGTTCCGAATTCCAAATTCCGTATTCCAAATTCCATGTTCTGAATTCCAAATTCCGTGTTCTGAATTCCAAATTCCTTATTCCAAATTCCGTGTTCCGAATTTAAATTACGAATAATTCCGTATTTCAAATACCAAATTCCGTGTTCCAAATTCCGTGTTCCGAATTCCAAATTCCGTGTTCTGAATTCCGTGTTCCAAATTCCGTGTTCCGAATTCCGTGTTCTGAATTCCGTGTTCCGAATTCCATGTTCCAAATTCCACGTTCCGAATTCCAAATTCTGAATTCCTTATTCCAAATTCCCTGTTCTGAATTTCAAATTCCGAATTCCAAATTCCGTATTTCAAATTCCATGTTCCGAATTCGAAATTCCGTATTCCAAATTCCATGTTCTGAATTCCAAATTTCGTGTATTGAACTCCAAATTCCGTGTTCTGAATTCCTTATTTTAAATTCCGAGTTCCAAATTTCAAATTCCGTGTTCCGAATTTCAAATTCCAAATTCCGTATTCCATATTCCAAATTCCGTGTTCCGAATTCCGTGTTTGATTTCTGTGTTCCAAATTCTGTATTCCAAATTTCATGTTCCGTGTTCCAAATTCAGTATTTCAAATTCCGTATTCCGAATTCCAAGTTCCATGTTCTAAATTCCTTATTCCAAATATCTTGTTCCAAATTCTATATTCCAATTTCCGAATTCCGTGTTCCGAATTCCGTGTTCCAAATTCCGTGTTCCAAATTCCGTGTTCCAAATTCTGTGTTCCAAATTCCGAATTTCCGTGTTCCGAATTCCAAATTCCGAATTCCGTGTTCCGAATTCCGTGTTCCGAATTCCGAATTCCGAATTCCGTGTTCCGAATTCCGTGTTCCGAATTCCAAATTCAGTATTCCAAGTTCCGTGTTCCAAATTCCATATTCCATGTTCCAAATTCCATATTCCAAATTCCGTGTTCCGAATTTGAAATTCTGAATTCCTTATTCCAAATTCCCTGTTCTGAATTTCAAATTCCGAATTCCAAATTCCGTGTTCCGATTTCCGTGTTCCTAATTCCGTGTTCCGAGTTCCAAATTCCGCGTTCAGAGTTCCAAATTCCGTGTTCCGAGTTCCAAATTCCGTGTTCCGAATTCTGTTTTCCAAATTCCGTGTTCCGTGTTCCAAATTCCGTGTTCCGAGTTCCAAATTCCGCGTTCAGAGTTCCAAATTCCGTGTTCCGAGTTCCAAATTCCGTATTCCAAATTCCGTGTTCCGAAATCCAAATTCTGAATTCCTTATTCCAAATTCCCTGTTCTGAATTTCAAATTCCGAATTCCAAATTCCATATTCCAAATTCCGTGTTCCGAATTCCGTGTTCCGAATTCCGTGTTCCGAATTCCAAATTCCAAATTCCAAATTCCAAATTCCAAATTCCAAATTCCGTATTCCATATTCCGTGTTCCGAATTCCGTGTTTGATTTCTGTGTTCCAAATTCGGTATTCCAAATTTCATGTTCCGTGTTCCAAATTCCAAATTCAGTATTCCAAATTCCATATTCCGAATTCCAAGTTCCATGTTCTAAATTCCATATTCCGTGTTCCAAATTCCATATTCCAAATTCCGTGTTCCGAATTCCGCGTTCCGAATTCCGTGTTCCGAATTTTCATGTTCCGAATTCCGTGTTCCGAATTCCAAATTCCAAATTCCGTATTCCAAATTACAAATTACAAATTCCGTATTCCATATTCCAAATTCCGTGTTCCGAATTCCGTGTTCTGAATTCCGTGTTCCGAATTCCAAATTCCAAATTCCAAATTCCATGTTCTGAATTCCAAATTCCGTGTTCTGAATTCCAAATTCCGTATTCCAAATTCCATGTTCTGAATTCCAAATTCCGTATTCCAAATTCCAAATTACAAATTCCGTATTCCATATTCCAAATTCTGTGTTCCGAATTCCGTGTTTGATTTCTGTGTTCCAAATTCTGTATTCCAAATTTCATGTTCCGTGTTCCAAATTCCAAATTCAGTATTCCAAATTCCGTATTCCGAATTCCAAGTTCCATGTTCTAAATTCCATATTCCGTGTTCCGAATTCCGTGTTCCGAATTCCAAATTCCAAATTACAAATTACAAATTCCGTATTCCATATTCCAAATTCCGTGTTCCGAATTCCGTGTTCCGAATTCCGTGTTCCGAATTCCGTGTTCCAAATTCCAAATTCCAAATTCCAAATTCCATATTCCATATGCCAAATTCCGTGTTCCGAATTCCGTGTTTGGTTTCTGAGTTCCAAATTCTGTATTCCAAATTCCGTGTTCCGAGTTCCAAATTCCGCGTTCAGAGTTCCAAATTCCGTGTTCCGAGTTCCAAATTCCGTATTCCAAATTCCGTGTACCGAATTCCAAATTCTGAATTCCTTATTCCAAATTCCCTGTTCTGAATTTCAAATTCCGAATTCCAAATTCCATATTCCAAATTCCATGTTCCGAATTCCGTATTCCGAATTCCGTGTTCCGAATTCCAAATTCCAAATTCCGTATTCCAAATTCCAAATTCCAAATTCCGTATTCCATATTCCAAATTCCGTGTTCCGAATTCCGTGTTTGATTTCTGTGTTCCAAATTCTGTATTCCAAATTCCATATTCCGAATTCCAAGTTCCATGTTCTAAATTCCATATTCCGTGTTCCGAATTCCGTATTCCAAATTCCGTGTTCCGAATTCCGCGTTCCGAATTCCGTGTTCCGAATTTTCATGTTCCGAATTCCGTGTTCCGAATTCCAAATTCCAAATTCCGTATTCCAAATTACAAATTACAAATTCCGTATTCCATATTCCAAATTCCGTGTTCCGAATTCCGTGTTCTGAATTCCGTGTTCCGAATTCCAAATTCCAAATTCCAAATTCCATGTTCTGAATTCCAAATTCCGTGTTCCGAATTCCAAATTCCGTGTTCCGAATTCCGTGTTCCGAATTCCAAATTCTGAATTCCGTGTTCCAAATTCCGTGTTCTGAATTCCAAATTCCGTATTCCAAATTCCAAATTCCGTATTCCAAATTCTGTGTTCCGAATTCCAAATTCCGTGATTCGAATTCCAAATTCCGTGTTCCAAATTCCAAATTCTGTGTTTCGAATTCCAAATTCCGTGTTCTGAATTCATTATTCCAAATTCCGTATTCCAAATTCCGTGTTCTGAATTCCAAATTCCAAATTCCGTATTCCAAATTTCAAATTCCATATTCCAAATTCCATATTCCAAATTCCAAATTCCGTATACCAAATTCTGAATTCTAAATTCAAAAATTCTGTGTTCCGTTTTCCGTGTTCCGAATTCCAAATTCCATATTTTGTGTTCCGAATTCCGTGTTCTGAATTCCGTGTTCCGAATTCCGTGTTCCGAATTCCAAATTCAGTGTTCTGAATTCCATATTCCAAATTCAGTGTTCCAAATTCAGTGTTCCAAAATCCGTGTTCCGAATTCCAAATTCCGTGTTCTGAATTCCGTGTTCCAAATTCCGTGTTCTGAATTCCGTGTTCTGAATTCCGTGTACCAAATTCCACGTTCCGAATTCCAAATTCAAAATTCCGTATTCCAAATTACAAATTACAAATTCCGTATTCCAAATTCCAAATTCTGTATTCTGAATTCTAAATTCAAAAATTCTGTGTTCCGTATTCCGTGTTCCGAATTCAAAAATTCCGTATTCCAAATTTTGTGTTCCGAATTCCGTGTTCCGAATTCCGTGTTCCGAATTCCAAATTCCATGTTCTGAATTCCGTATTCCAAATTCAGTGTTCCAAATTCAGTGTTCCAAATTCCGTGTTCCAAATTCCGTGTTCCAAATTCCGTGTTTCGAATTCCAAATTCCGTGTTCTGAATTCCGTGTTCCAAATTCCGAATTCTGTGTTCCGAATTCCAAATTCCAAATTCGGTATTCCAAATTCCAAATTACAAATTCCGTATTCCATATTCCAAATTCTGTGTTCCGAATTCCGTGTTTGATTTCTGTGTTCCAAATTCTGTATTCCAAATTCCATATTCCGAATTCCAAGTTCCATGTTCTAAATTCCATATTCCGTGTTCCAAATTCCGTATTCCAAATTCCGTGTTCCGAATTCCGCGTTCCGAATTCCGTGTTCCGAATTTTCATGTTCCGAATTCCGTGTTCCGAATTCCAAATTCCAAATTCCAAATTCCAAATTACAAATTCCGTATTCCATATTCCAAATTCCGTGTTCCGAATTCCGTGTTCCGAATTCCGTGTTCTGAATTCCGTGTTCCGAATTCCAAATTCCAAATTCCAAATTCCATGTTCTGAATTCCAAATTCCGTGTTCTGAATTCCAAATTCCGTATTCCAAATTCCATGTTCTGAATTCCAAATTCTGTGTTCCGAATTCCAAATTCCGTGATTCGAATTCCAAATTCCGTGTTCCAAATTCCAAATTCTGTGTTCCGAATTCCAAATTCCGTGTTCTGAATTCATTATTCCAAATTCCGTATTCCAAATTCCGTGTTCTGAATTCCAAATTCCAAATTCCGTATTCCAAATTTCAAATTCCATATTCCAAATTCCATATTCCAAATTCCAAATTCCGTATACCAAATTCTGAATTCTAAATTCAAAAATTCTGTGTTCCGTATTCCGTGTTCCGAATTCCAAATTCCATATTTTGTGTTCCGAATTCCGTGTTCTGAATTCCGTGTTCCGAATTCCGTGTTCCGAATTCCAAATTCAGTGTTCTGAATTCCATATTCCAAATTCAGTGTTCCAAATTCAGTGTTCCAAAATCCGTGTTCCGAATTCCAAATTCCGTGTTCTGAATTCCGTGTTCCAAATTCCGTGTTCTGAATTCCGTGTTCTGAATTCCGTGTACCAAATTCCACATTCCGAATTCCAAATTCAAAATTCCGTATTCCAAATTCCAAATTCCGTATTCCAAATTCCAAATTCTGTATTCTGAATTCTAAATTCAAAAATTCTGTGTTCCGAATTCCGTGTTCCGAATTCCAAATTCCATGTTCTGAATTCCGTATTCCAAATTCAGTGTTCCAAATTCAGTGTTCCAAATTCCATGTTCCGAATTCCGCGTTCCGAATTCCGTATTCCAAATTCCGTGTTCCGAATTCCACGTTCCGAATTCCGTGTTCCGAATTTTCATGTTCCGAATTCCGTGTTCCGAATTCCAAATTCCAAATTCCGTATTCCAAATTACAAATTACAAATTCCGTATTCCATATTCCAAATTCCGTGTTCCGAATTCCGTGTTCCGAATTCCGTGTTCTGAATTCCGTGTTCCGAATTCCAAATTCCAAATTCCAAATTCCATGTTCTGAATTCCAAATTCCGTGTTCTGAATTCCAAATTCCGTATTCCAAATTCCATGTTCTGAATTCCAAATTCCGTGTTCCGAATTCCAAATTCTGTGTTCCGAATTCCAAATTCCGTGTTCTGAATTCATTATTCCAAATTCCGTATTCCAAATTCCGTGTTCTGAATTCCAAATTCCAAATTCCGTATTCCAAATTTCAAATTCCATATTCCAAATTCCATATTCCAAATTCCAAATTCCGTATACCAAATTCTGAATTCTAAATTCAAAAATTCTGTGTTCCGTATTCCGTGTTCCGAATTCCAAATTCCATATTTTGTGTTCCGAATTCCGTGTTCTGAATTCCGTGTTCCGAATTCCGTGTTCCGAATTCCAAATTCAGTGTTCTGAATTCCATATTCCAAATTCAGTGTTCCAAATTCCGTGTTCCAAAATCCGTGTTCCGAATTCCAAATTCCGTGTTCTGAATTCCGTGTTCCAAATTCCATGTTCTGAATTCCAAATTCCGTGTTCCGAATTCCAAATTCCGTGATTCGAATTCCAAATTCCGTGTTCCAAATTCCAAATTCCGTGTTCCGAATTCCAAATTCCGTGTTCTGAATTCATTATTCCAAATTCCGTATTCCAAATTCCGTGTTCTGAATTCCAAATTCCAAATTCCGTATTCCAAATTTCAAATTCCATATTCCAAATTCCATATTCCAAATTCCAAATTCCGTATACCAAATTCTGAATTCTAAATTCAAAAATTCTGTGTTCCGTATTCCGTGTTCCGAATTCCAAATTCCATATTTTGTGTTCCGAATTCCGTGTTCTGAATTCCGTGTTCCGAATTCCGTGTTCCGAATTCCAAATTCAGTGTTCTGAATTCCATATTCCAAATTCAGTGTTCCAAATTCCGTGTTCCAAAATCCGTGTTCCGAATTCCAAATTCCGTGTTCTGAATTCCGTGTTCCAAATTCCGTGTTCTGAATTCCGTGTTCTGAATTCCGTGTTCCAAATTCCACGTTCCGAATTCCAAATTCCAAATTCCGTATTCCAAATTCCAAATTCCAAATTCTGTATTCCAAATTCCAAATTCTGTATTCTGAATTCTAAATTCAAAAATTCTGTGTTCCGTATTCCGTGTTCCGAATTCAAAAATTCCGTATTCCAATTTTTTTTTTCCGAATTCCGTGTTCCGAATTCCGTGTTCCGAATTCCAAATTCCATGTTCTGAATTCCGTATTCCAAATTCAGTGTTCCAAATTCAGTGTTCCAAATTCCGTGTTCCAAATTCCGTGTTCCAAATTCCGTGTTCCGAATTCCAAATTCCGTGTTCCGAATTCCGTGTTCCAAATTCTGTGTTCTGAATTCTGTGTTCCAAATTCCGTGTTCCGAATTCCGTGTTCCGAATTCCGTGTTCTGAATTCCGTGTTCCGAGTTCCAAATTTCAAATTCCGTGTTCTGAATTCCAAATTCCGTGTTCCGAATTCCAAATTCCGTGTTTCGAATTCCAAATTCCGTGTTCCGAATTCCAAATTCCATGTTCCGAATTCCAAAGTCCGTGTTCCGAATTTCAAATTCCGTGTTCCGAATACCAAATTCCGTGTTCTGAATTCATTATTCCAAATTCCGTATTCCAAATTCCGTGTTCCGAATTCCAAATTCCAAATTCCGTATTCCAAATTTCAAATTCTATATTCCAATTTCCGTATTCCAAATTCCAAATTCCGTATTCCTTATTCAAAATTCTGTGTTTTGAATTCCAAATTCCAATTTTCTTATTCCAAATTCTGTGTTCCAAGTTCCGTGTTCCGAATTTCAAATTACGAATTCCAAATACTGTATTTCAAATACCAAATTCTGTGTTCCAAATTCCATGTTTCTAGTTCCAAATTCCGTGTTCTGAATTCCGTGGTCTGAATTTCAAATTCCATATTCCAAATTCCAAATTCCGTGTTTCGAATTCCAAATTCCGTGTTCCGAATTCCAAATTCCGTGTTCCGAATTCCAAAGTCCGTGTTCCGAATTTCAAATTCCGTGTTCCGAATTCCAAATTCCATGTTCTGAATTCATTATTCCAAATTCCGTATTCCAAATTCCGTGTTCCGAATTCCAAATTCCAAATTCCGTATTCCATATTCCAAATTCCGTGTTCCGAATTCCGTGTTTGATTTCTGTGTTCCAAATTCTGTATTCCAAATTCCCTGTTCTGAATTTCAAATTCCGTGTTCTGAATTCCAAATTCCTTATTCCAAATTCCGTGTTCCGAATTTCAAATTCCGAATTCCAAATTCCGTATTTCAAATACCAAATTCCGTGTTCCGAATTCCGTGTTCCGATTTCTGCGTTCCAAATTCCGTGTTCCGATTTCCGTGTTCCTAATTCCGTGTTCCGAGTTCCAAATTCCGCGTTCAGAGTTCCAAATTCCGTGTTCCGATTTCCAAATTCCGTGTTCCGAATTCTGTTTTCCAAATTCCGTGTTCCGTGTTCCAAATTCCGTGTTCCGAGTTCCAAATTCCGCGTTCAGAGTTCCAAATTCCGTGTTCCGAGTTCCAAATTCCGTATTCCAAATTCCGTGTTCCGAATTCCAAATTCTGAATTCCTTATTCCAAATTCCCTGTTTTGAATTTCAAATTCCAAATTCCAAATTCCATATTCCAAATTCTGTGTTCCGAGTTCCGTGTTCCGAATTCCGTGTTCCGAATTCCGAATTCCAAATTCCAAATTCCAAATTCCGTATTCCATATTCCAAATTCCGTGTTCCGAATTCCGTGTTTGATTTCTGTGTTCCAAATTCTGTATTCCAAATTTCATGTTCCGTGTTCCAAATTCCAAATTCAGTATTCCAAATTCCGTATTCCGAATTCCAAGTTCAATGTTCTAAATTCCATATTCCGTGTTCCGAATTCCGTGTTCCGAATTCCGTGTTCCGAATTCCAAATTCCAAATTACAAATTCCAAATTCCGTATTCCATATTCCAAATTCCGTGTTCCGAATTCCGTGTTCCGAATTCCATGTTCCAAATTCCAAATTCCAAATTCTGTATTCCAAATTCCATATTCCATATTCCAAATTCCGTGTTCCGAATTCCGTGTTTGATTTCTGTGTTCCAAATTCTGTATTCCAAATTTCATGTTCCGTGTTCCAAATTCCAAATTCAGTATTCCATATTCCATATTCCGTGTTCCAAATTCCGTATTCCAAATTCCGTGTTCCGAATTCCGTGATCCGAATTCCGTGTTCCGAATTCCGTGTTCCGAATTCCAAATTCCAAATTCCAAATTACAAATTCCGTATTCCATATTCCGAATTCCGTGTTCCGAATTCCGTGTTCCGAATTCCGTGTTCCGAATTCCGTGTTCCGAATTCCAAATTCCAAATTCCATATTCCAAATTCCAAATTCCATATTCCAAATTCCGTGTTCCGAATTCCGTGTTTGATTTCTGTGTTCCAAATTCTGTATTGCAAATTTCATGTTCCGTGTTCCAAATTCCAAATTCAGTATTCCAAATTCCGTATTCCGAATTCCAAGTTCCATGTTCTAAATTCCATATTCCGTGTTCCAAATTCTGTATTCCGAATTCCGTGTTCCGAATTCCGTGTTCCGAATTCCGTGTTCCGAATTCCAAATTCCAAATTCCGTATTCCAAATTCCAAATTCCGTATTCCATATTCCAAATTCCGTGTTCCAAATTCCATGTTTGATTTCTGTGTTCCAAATTCTGTATTCCAAATTTCATGTTCCGTGTTCCAAATTCAGTATTCCAAATTCCGTATTCCGAATTCCAAGTTCCATGTTCTAAATTCCTTATTCCAAATTTCTTGTTCCAAATTCCATATTCCGTGTTCCGAATTCCAATTTCCGAATTCCGTGTTCCAAATTCCGTGTTCTAAATTCCGTGTTCCAAATTCTGTGTTCCAAATTCCGTATTCCATGTTCCGAATTCCAAATTCCGAATTCCGTGTTCCGAATTTGAAATTCTGAATTCCTTATTCCAAATTCCCTGTACTGAATTTCAAATTCTGTGTTCTGAATTCCAAATTCCTTATTCCAAATTCCGTGTTCCGAATTTCAAATTACGAATTCCAAATTCCGTATTTCAAATACCAAATTCCGTGTTCCGATTTCCGTGTTCCAAATTCTGTGTTCCGATTTCCGTGTTCCTAATTCCGTGTTCCGAGTTCCAAATTCCGCGTTCAGAGTTCCAAATTCCGTGTTCCGAGTTCCAAATTCCGTGTTCCGAGTTCCAAATTCCGAGTTCCAAATTCCGTATTCCAAATTCCGTGTTCCGAATTCCAAATTCTGAATTCCTTATTCCAAATTCCCTGTTCTGAATTTCAAATTCCGAATTCCAAATTCCATATTCCAAATTCCGTGTTCCGAATTCCGTGTTCCGAATTCCGTGTTCCGAATTCCAAATTCCAAATTCCGCATTCCAAATTCCAAATTCCAAATTCCGTATTCCATATTCCGTGTTCCGAATTCCGTGTTTGATTTCTGTGTTCCAAATTCTGTATTCCAAATTTCATGTTCCGTGTTCCAAATTCCAAATTCAGTATTCCAAATTCCGTATTCCGAATTCCAAGTTCCATATTCCGTGTTCCAAATTCCGTATTCCAAATTCCGTGTTCCGAATTCCGTGTTCCGAATTCCGTGTTCCGAATTACGAATTCCAAATTCCGTATTCCAAATTCCAAATTCCAAATTCCATATTCCAAATTCCGTGTTCCGAACTCCGTGTTCCGAATTCCGTGTTCCGAATTCCGTGTTCCGAATTCCGTGTTCCATATTCCAAATTCCGTGTTCCGAATTCCGTGTTTGATTTCTGTGTTCCAAATTCTGTATTCCAAATTTCATGTTCCGTGTTCCAAATTCCAAATTCAGTATTCCATATTCCATATTCCGTGTTCCAAATTCCGTATTCCAAATTCCGTGTTCCGAATTCCAAATTCCGTGTTCCGAATTCCGTGTTCCGAATTCCAAATTCTGAATTCCGTGTTCCAAATTCCGTGTTCTGAATTCCAAATTCCGTATTCCAAATTCCATGTTCTGAATTCCAAATTCTGTGTTCCGAATTCCAAATTCCGTGATTCGAATTCCAAATTCCGTGTTCCAAATTCCAAATTCTGTGTTTCGAATTCCAAATTCCGTGTTCTGAATTCATTATTCCAAATTCCGTATTCCAAATTCCGTGTTCTGAATTCCAAATTCCAAATTCCGTATTCCAAATTTCAAATTCCATATTCCAAATTCCATATTCCAAATTCCAAATTCCGTATACCAAATTCTGAATTCTAAATTCAAAAATTCTGTGTTCCGTATTCCGTGTTCCGAATTCCAAATTCCATATTTTGTGTTCCGAATTCCGTGTTCTGAATTCCGTGTTCCGAATTCCGTGTTCCGAATTCCAAATTCAGTGTTCTGAATTCCATATTCCAAATTCAGTGTTCCAAATTCAGTGTTCCAAAATCCGTGTTCCGAATTCCAAATTCCGTGTTCTGAATTCCGTGTTCCAAATTCCGTGTTCTGAATTCCGTGTTCTGAATTCCGTGTACCAAATTCCACGTTCCGAATTCCAAATTCAAAATTCCGTATTCCAAATTACAAATTACAAATTCCGTATTCCAAATTCCAAATTCTGTATTCTGAATTCTAAATTCAAAAATTCTGTGTTCCGTATTCCGTGTTCCGAATTCAAAAATTCCGTATTCCAAATTTTGTGTTCCGAATTCCGTGTTCCGAATTCCGTGTTCCGAATTCCAAATTCCATGTTCTGAATTCCGTATTCCAAATTCAGTGTTCCAAATTCAGTGTTCCAAATTCCGTGTTCCAAATTCCGTGTTCCAAATTCCGTGTTTCGAATTCCAAATTCCGTGTTCTGAATTCCGTGTTCCAAATTCCGAATTCTGTGTTCCGAATTCCAAATTCCAAATTCTGTATTCCAAATTCCAAATTACAAATTCCGTATTCCATATTCCAAATTCTGTGTTCCGAATTCCGTGTTTGATTTCTGTGTTCCAAATTCTGTATTCCAAATTCCATATTCCGAATTCCAAGTTCCATGTTCTAAATTCCATATTCCGTGTTCCAAATTCCGTATTCCAAATTCCGTGTTCCGAATTCCGCGTTCCGAATTCCGTGTTCCGAATTTTCATGTTCCGAATTCCGTGTTCCGAATTCCAAATTCCAAATTCCGTATTCCAAATTACAAATTCCGTATTCCATATTCCAAATTCCGTGTTCCGAATTCCGTGTTCCGAATTCCGTGTTCTGAATTCCGTGTTCCGAATTCCAAATTCCAAATTCCAAATTCCATGTTCTGAATTCCAAATTCCGTGTTCTGAATTCCAAATTCCGTATTCCAAATTCCATGTTCTGAATTCCAAATTCTGTGTTCCGAATTCCAAATTCCGTGATTCGAATTCCAAATTCCGTGTTCCAAATTCCAAATTCTGTGTTCCGAATTCCAAATTCCGTGTTCTGAATTCATTATTCCAAATTCCGTATTCCAAATTCCGTGTTCTGAATTCCAAATTCCAAATTCCGTATTCCAAATTTCAAATTCCATATTCCAAATTCCATATTCCAAATTCCAAATTCCGTATTCTAAATTCAAAAATTCTGTGTTCCGTATTCCGTGTTCCGAATTCCAAATTCCATATTTTGTGTTCCGAATTCCGTGTTCTGAATTCCGTGTTCCGAATTCCGTGTTCCGAATTCCAAATTCAGTGTTCTGAATTCCATATTCCAAATTCAGTGTTCCAAATTCAGTGTTCCAAAATCCGTGTTCCGAATTCCAAATTCCGTGTTCTGAATTCCGTGTTCCAAATTCCGTGTTCTGAATTCCGTGTTCTGAATTCCGTGTACCAAATTCCACATTCCGAATTCCAAATTCAAAATTCCGTATTCCAAATTCCAAATTCCGTATTCCAAATTCCAAATTCTGTATTCTGAATTCTAAATTCAAAAATTCTGTGTTCCGAATTCCGTGTTCCGAATTCCAAATTCCATGTTCTGAATTCCGTATTCCAAATTCAGTGTTCCAAATTCAGTGTTCCAAATTCCATGTTCCGAATTCCGCGTTCCGAATTCCGTATTCCAAATTCCGTGTTCCGAATTCCGCGTTCCGAATTCCGTGTTCCGAATTTTCATGTTCCGAATTCCGTGTTCCGAATTCCAAATTCCAAATTCCGTATTCCAAATTACAAATTACAAATTCCGTATTCCATATTCCAAATTCCGTGTTCCGAATTCCGTGTTCCGAATTCCGTGTTCTGAATTCCGTGTTCCGAATTCCAAATTCCAAATTCCAAATTCCATGTTCTGAATTCCAAATTCCGTGTTCTGAATTCCAAATTCCGTATTCCAAATTCCATGTTCTGAATTCCAAATTCCGTGTTCCGAATTCCAAATTCTGTGTTCCGAATTCCAAATTCTGTGTTCTGAATTCATTATTCCAAATTCCGTATTCCAAATTCCGTGTTCTGAATTCCAAATTCCAAATTCCGTATTCCAAATTTCAAATTCCATATTCCAAATTCCATATTCCAAATTCCAAATTCCGTATACCAAATTCTGAATTCTAAATTCAAAAATTCTGTGTTCCGTATTCCGTGTTCCGAATTCCAAATTCCATATTTTGTGTTCCGAATTCCGTGTTCTGAATTCCGTGTTCCGAATTCCGTGTTCCGAATTCCAAATTCAGTGTTCTGAATTCCATATTCCAAATTCAGTGTTCCAAATTCCGTGTTCCAAAATCCGTGTTCCGAATTCCAAATTCCGTGTTCTGAATTCCGTGTTCCAAATTCCATGTTCTGAATTCCAAATTCCGTGTTCCGAATTCCAAATTCCGTGATTCGAATTCCAAATTCCGTGTTCCAAATTCCAAATTCCGTGTTCCGAATTCCAAATTCCGTGTTCTGAATTCATTATTCCAAATTCCGTATTCCAAATTCCGTGTTCTGAATTCCAAATTCCAAATTCCGTATTCCAAATTTCAAATTCCATATTCCAAATTCCATATTCCAAATTCCAAATTCCGTATACCAAATTCTGAATTCTAAATTCAAAAATTCTGTGTTCCGTATTCCGTGTTCCGAATTCCAAATTCCATATTTTGTGTTCCGAATTCCGTGTTCTGAATTCCGTGTTCCGAATTCCGTGTTCCGAATTCCAAATTCAGTGTTCTGAATTCCATATTCCAAATTCAGTGTTCCAAATTCCGTGTTCCAAAATCCGTGTTCCGAATTCCAAATTCCGTGTTCTGAATTCCGTGTTCCAAATTCCGTGTTCTGAATTCCGTGTTCTGAATTCCGTGTTCCAAATTCCACGTTCCGAATTCCAAATTCCGTATTCCAAATTCCAAATTACAAATTCTGTATTCCAAATTCCAAATTCTGTATTCTGAATTCTAAATTCAAAAATTCTGTGTTCCGTATTCCGTGTTCCGAATTCAAAAATTCCGTATTCCAAATTTTGTGTTCCGAATTCCGTGTTCCGAATTCCGTGTTCCGAATTCCAAATTCCATGTTCTGAATTCCGTATTCCAAATTCAGTGTTCCAAATTCAGTGTTCCAAATTCCGTGTTCCAAATTCCGTGTTCCAAATTCCGTGTTCCGAATTCCAAATTCCGTGTTCCGAATTCCGTGTTCCAAATTCTGTGTTCTGAATTCTGTGTTCCAAATTCCGTGTTCCGAATTCCGTGTTCCGAATTCCGTGTTCTGAATTCCGTGTTCCGAGTTCCAAATTTCAAATTCCGTGTTCTGAATTCTAAATTCCGTGTTCCGAATTCCAAATTCCGTGTTTCGAATTCCAAATTCCGTGTTCCGAATTCCAAATTCCATGTTCCGAATTCCAAAGTCCGTGTTCCGAATTTCAAATTCCGTGTTCCGAATACCAAATTCCGTGTTCTGAATTCATTATTCCAAATTCCGTATTCCAAATTCCGTGTTCCGAATTCCAAATTCCAAATTCCGTATTCCAAATTTCAAATTCTATATTCCAATTTCCGTATTCCAAATTCCAAATTCCGTATTCCTTATTCAAAATTCTGTGTTTTGAATTCCAAATTCCAATTTTCTTATTCCAAATTCCGTGTTCCAAATTCCGTGTTCCGAATTTCAAATTACGAATTCCAAATACTGTATTTCAAATACCAAATTCTGTGTTCCAAATTCCATGTTTCTAGTTCCAAATTCCGTGTTCTGAATTCCGTGGTCTGAATTTCAAATTCCATATTCCAAATTCCGTCTTCCAAATTCCAAATTCCATATTCCGAATTCCGTGTTCCGAATTCCAAATTCCGTGTTCTGAATTCCATATTCCAAATTCAGTGATCCAAATTCAGTGTTCCAAATTCAGTGTTCCAAATTCCGTGTTCCGAATTCCAAATTCCGTGTTCCGAATTCCGTGTTCCGATTTCCGTGTTCCGAATTCCGTGTTCCGAATTCCAAATTCCGTATTCCAAATTCCAAATGACAAATTCCGTATTCCATATTCCAAATTCCGTGTTCCGAATTCCGTGTTTGATTTCTGTGTTCCAAATTCTGTATTCCAAATTTCATGTTCCGTGTTCCAAATTCCAAATTCAGTATTCCATATTCCATATTCCCTGTTCCAAATTCTGTTTTCCAAATTCCGTGTTCCGAATTCCGTGTTCCGAATTCCATGTTCCGAATTCCGTGTTCCGAATTCCAAATTCCAAATTCCATATTCCAAATTCCAAATTCCATATTCCAAATTCCGTGTTCCGAATTCGTGTTTGATTTCTGTGTTCCAAATTCTGTATTCCAAATTTCATGTTCCGTGTTCTGAATTCCAAATTCCAAATTCCAAATTCCATGTTCTGAATTCCAAATTCCAAATTCCAAATTCCAAATTCCGTATTCCATATTCCAAATTCCGTGTTCCGAATTCCGTGTTTGATTTCTGTGTTCCAAATTCTGTATTCCAAATTTCATGTTCCGTGTTCCAAATTCCAAATTCAGTATTCCAAATTCCGTATTCCGAATTCCAAGTTCAATGTTCTAAATTCCATATTCCGTGTTCCGAATTCCGTGTTCCGAATTCCGTGTTCCGAATTCCAAATTCCAAATTCCAAATTACAAATTCCGTATTCCATATTCCAAATTCCGTGTTCCGAATTCCGTGTTCCGAATTCCATGTTCCAAATTCCAAATTCCAAATTCTGTATTCCAAATTCCATATTCCATATTCCAAATTCCGTGTTCCGAATTCCGTGTTTGATTTCTGTGTTCCAAATTCTGTATTCCAAATTTCATGTTCCGTGTTCCAAATTCCAAATTCAGTATTCCATATTCCATATTCCGTGTTCCAAATTCCGTATTCCAAATTCCGTGTTCCGAATTCCGTGATCCGAATTCCGTGTTCCGAATTCCGTGTTCCGAATTCCAAATTCCAAATTCCAAATTACAAATTCCGTATTCCATATTCCGAATTCCGTGTTCCGAATTCCGTGTTCCGAATTCCGTGTTCCGAATTCCGTGTTCCGAATTCCAAATTCCAAATTCCATATTCCAAATTCCAAATTCCATATTCCAAATTCCGTGTTCCGAATTCCGTGTTTGATTTCTGTGTTCCAAATTCTGTATTGCAAATTTCATGTTCCGTGTTCCAAATTCCAAATTCAGTATTCCAAATTCCGTATTCCGAATTCCAAGTTCCATGTTCTAAATTCCATATTCCGTGTTCCAAATTCTGTATTCCGTATTCCGTGTTCCGAATTCCGTGTTCCGAATTCCGTGTTCCGAATTCCAAATTCCAAATTCCGTATTCCAAATTCCAAATTCCGTATTCCATATTCCAAATTCCGTGTTCCAAATTCCATGTTTGATTTCTGTGTTCCAAATTCTGTATTCCAAATTTCATGTTCCGTGTTCCAAATTCAGTATTCCAAATTCCGTATTCCGAATTCCAAGTTCCATGTTCTAAATTCCTTATTCCAAATTTCTTGTTCCAAATTCCATATTCCGTGTTCCGAATTCCAATTTCCGAATTCCGTGTTCCAAATTCCGTGTTCTAAATTCCGTGTTCCAAATTCTGTGTTCCAAATTCCGTATTCCATGTTCCGAATTCCAAATTCCGAATTCCGTGTTCCGAATTTGAAATTCTGAATTCCTTATTCCAAATTCCCTGTACTGAATTTCAAATTCTGTGTTCTGAATTCCAAATTCCTTATTCCAAATTCCGTGTTCCGAATTTCAAATTACGAATTCCAAATTCCGTATTTCAAATACCAAATTCCGTGTTCCGATTTCCGTGTTCCAAATTCTGTGTTCCGATTTCCGTGTTCCTAATTCCGTGTTCCGAGTTCCAAATTCCGCGTTCAGAGTTCCAAATTCCGTGTTCCGAGTTCCAAATTCCGTGTTCCGAGTTCCAAATTCCGAGTTCCAAATTCCGTATTCCAAATTCCGTGTTCCGAATTCCAAATTCTGAATTCCTTATTCCAAATTCCCTGTTCTGAATTTCAAATTCCGAATTCCAAATTCCATATTCCAAATTCCGTGTTCCGAATTCCGTGTTCCGAATTCCGTGTTCCGAATTCCAAATTCCAAATTCCGCATTCCAAATTCCAAATTCCAAATTCCGTATTCCATATTCCGTGTTCCGAATTCCGTGTTTGATTTCTGTGTTCCAAATTCTGTATTCCAAATTTCATGTTCCGTGTTCCAAATTCCAAATTCAGTATTCCAAATTCCGTATTCCGAATTCCAAGTTCCATATTCCGTGTTCCAAATTCCGTATTCCAAATTCCGTGTTCCGAATTCCGTGTTCCGAATTCCGTGTTCCGAATTACGAATTCCAAATTCCGTATTCCAAATTCCAAATTCCAAATTCCATATTCCAAATTCCGTGTTCCGAACTCCGTGTTCCGAATTCCGTGTTCCGAATTCCGTGTTCCGAATTCCGTGTTCCATATTCCAAATTCCGTGTTCCGAATTCCGTGTTTGATTTCTGTGTTCCAAATTCTGTATTCCAAATTTCATGTTCCGTGTTCCAAATTCCAAATTCAGTATTCCATATTCCATATTCCGTGTTCCAAATTCCGTATTCCAAATTCCGTGTTCCGAATTCCAAATTCCGTGTTCCGAATTCCGTGTTCCGAATTCCAAATTCTGAATTCCGTGTTCCAAATTCCGTGTTCTGAATTCCAAATTCCGTATTCCAAATTCCATGTTCTGAATTCCAAATTCTGTGTTCCGAATTCCAAATTCCGTGATTCGAATTCCAAATTCCGTGTTCCAAATTCCAAATTCTGTGTTTCGAATTCCAAATTCCGTGTTCTGAATTCATTATTCCAAATTCCGTATTCCAAATTCCGTGTTCTGAATTCCAAATTCCAAATTCCGTATTCCAAATTTCAAATTCCATATTCCAAATTCCATATTCCAAATTCCAAATTCCGTATACCAAATTCTGAATTCTAAATTCAAAAATTCTGTGTTCCGTATTCCGTGTTCCGAATTCCAAATTCCATATTTTGTGTTCCGAATTCCGTGTTCTGAATTCCGTGTTCCGAATTCCGTGTTCCGAATTCCAAATTCAGTGTTCTGAATTCCATATTCCAAATTCAGTGTTCCAAATTCAGTGTTCCAAAATCCGTGTTCCGAATTCCAAATTCCGTGTTCTGAATTCCGTGTTCCAAATTCCGTGTTCTGAATTCCGTGTTCTGAATTCCGTGTACCAAATTCCACGTTCCGAATTCCAAATTCAAAATTCCGTATTCCAAATTACAAATTACAAATTCCGTATTCCAAATTCCAAATTCTGTATTCTGAATTCTAAATTCAAAAATTCTGTGTTCCGTATTCCGTGTTCCGAATTCAAAAATTCCGTATTCCAAATTTTGTGTTCCGAATTCCGTGTTCCGAATTCCGTGTTCCGAATTCCAAATTCCATGTTCTGAATTCCGTATTCCAAATTCAGTGTTCCAAATTCAGTGTTCCAAATTCCGTGTTCCAAATTCCGTGTTCCAAATTCCGTGTTTCGAATTCCAAATTCCGTGTTCTGAATTCCGTGTTCCAAATTCCGAATTCTGTGTTCCGAATTCCAAATTCCAAATTCTGTATTCCAAATTCCAAATTACAAATTCCGTATTCCATATTCCAAATTCTGTGTTCCGAATTCCGTGTTTGATTTCTGTGTTCCAAATTCTGTATTCCAAATTCCATATTCCGAATTCCAAGTTCCATGTTCTAAATTCCATATTCCGTGTTCCAAATTCCGTATTCCAAATTCCGTGTTCCGAATTCCGCGTTCCGAATTCCGTGTTCCGAATTTTCATGTTCCGAATTCCGTGTTCCGAATTCCAAATTCCAAATTCCGTATTCCAAATTACAAATTCCGTATTCCATATTCCAAATTCCGTGTTCCGAATTCCGTGTTCCGAATTCCGTGTTCTGAATTCCGTGTTCCGAATTCCAAATTCCAAATTCCAAATTCCATGTTCTGAATTCCAAATTCCGTGTTCTGAATTCCAAATTCCGTATTCCAAATTCCATGTTCTGAATTCCAAATTCTGTGTTCCGAATTCCAAATTCCGTGATTCGAATTCCAAATTCCGTGTTCCAAATTCCAAATTCTGTGTTCCGAATTCCAAATTCCGTGTTCTGAATTCATTATTCCAAATTCCGTATTCCAAATTCCGTGTTCTGAATTCCAAATTCCAAATTCCGTATTCCAAATTTCAAATTCCATATTCCAAATTCCATATTCCAAATTCCAAATTCCGTATTCTAAATTCAAAAATTCTGTGTTCCGTATTCCGTGTTCCGAATTCCAAATTCCATATTTTGTGTTCCGAATTCCGTGTTCTGAATTCCGTGTTCCGAATTCCGTGTTCCGAATTCCAAATTCAGTGTTCTGAATTCCATATTCCAAATTCAGTGTTCCAAATTCAGTGTTCCAAAATCCCTGTTCCGAATTCCAAATTCCGTGTTCTGAATTCCGTGTTCCAAATTCCGTGTTCTGAATTCCGTGTTCTGAATTCCGTGTACCAAATTCCACATTCCGAATTCCAAATTCAAAATTCCGTATTCCAAATTCCAAATTCCGTATTCCAAATTCCAAATTCTGTATTCTGAATTCTAAATTCAAAAATTCTGTGTTCCGAATTCCGTGTTCCGAATTCCAAATTCCATGTTCTGAATTCCGTATTCCAAATTCAGTGTTCCAAATTCAGTGTTCCAAATTCCATGTTCCGAATTCCGCGTTCCGAATTCCGTATTCCAAATTCCGTGTTCCGAATTCCGCGTTCCGAATTCCGTGTTCCGAATTTTCATGTTCCGAATTCCGTGTTCCGAATTCCAAATTCCAAATTCCGTATTCCAAATTACAAATTACAAATTCCGTATTCCATATTCCAAATTCCGTGTTCCGAATTCCGTGTTCCGAATTCCGTGTTCTGAATTCCGTGTTCCGAATTCCAAATTCCAAATTCCAAATTCCATGTTCTGAATTCCAAATTCCGTGTTCTGAATTCCAAATTCCGTATTCCAAATTCCATGTTCTGAATTCCAAATTCCGTGTTCCGAATTCCAAATTCTGTGTTCCGAATTCCAAATTCTGTGTTCTGAATTCATTATTCCAAATTCCGTATTCCAAATTCCGTGTTCTGAATTCCAAATTCCAAATTCCGTATTCCAAATTTCAAATTCCATATTCCAAATTCCATATTCCAAATTCCAAATTCCGTATACCAAATTCTGAATTCTAAATTCAAAAATTCTGTGTTCCGTATTCCGTGTTCCGAATTCCAAATTCCATATTTTGTGTTCCGAATTCCGTGTTCTGAATTCCGTGTTCCGAATTCCGTGTTCCGAATTCCAAATTCAGTGTTCTGAATTCCATATTCCAAATTCAGTGTTCCAAATTCCGTGTTCCAAAATCCGTGTTCCGAATTCCAAATTCCGTGTTCTGAATTCCGTGTTCCAAATTCCATGTTCTGAATTCCAAATTCCGTGTTCCGAATTCCAAATTCCGTGATTCGAATTCCAAATTCCGTGTTCCAAATTCCAAATTCCGTGTTCCGAATTCCAAATTCCGTGTTCTGAATTCATTATTCCAAATTCCGTATTCCAAATTCCGTGTTCTGAATTCCAAATTCCAAATTCCGTATTCCAAATTTCAAATTCCATATTCCAAATTCCATATTCCAAATTCCAAATTCCGTATACCAAATTCTGAATTCTAAATTCAAAAATTCTGTGTTCCGTATTCCGTGTTCCGAATTCCAAATTCCATATTTTGTGTTCCGAATTCCGTGTTCTGAATTCCGTGTTCCGAATTCCGTGTTCCGAATTCCAAATTCAGTGTTCTGAATTCCATATTCCAAATTCAGTGTTCCAAATTCCGTGTTCCAAAATCCGTGTTCCGAATTCCAAATTCCGTGTTCTGAATTCCGTGTTCCAAATTCCGTGTTCTGAATTCCGTGTTCTGAATTCCGTGTTCCAAATTCCACGTTCCGAATTCCAAATTCCAAATTCCGTATTCCAAATTCCAAATTACAAATTCTGTATTCCAAATTCCAAATTCTGTATTCTGAATTCTAAATTCAAAAATTCTGTGTTCCGTATTCCGTGTTCCGAATTCAAAAATTCCGTATTCCAAATTTTGTGTTCCGAATTCCGTGTTCCGAATTCCGTGTTCCGAATTCCAAATTCCATGTTCTGAATTCCGTATTCCAAATTCAGTGTTCCAAATTCAGTGTTCCAAATTCCGTGTTCCAAATTCCGTGTTCCAAATTCCGTGTTCCGAATTCCAAATTCCGTGTTCCGAATTCCGTGTTCCAAATTCTGTGTTCTGAATTCTGTGTTCCAAATTCCGTGTTCCGAATTCCGTGTTCCGAATTCCGTGTTCTGAATTCCGTGTTCCGAGTTCCAAATTTCAAATTCCGTGTTCTGAATTCCAAATTCCGTGTTCCGAATTCCAAATTCCGTGTTTCGAATTCCAAATTCCGTGTTCCGAATTCCAAATTCCATGTTCCGAATTCCAAAGTCCGTGTTCCGAATTTCAAATTCCGTGTTCCGAATACCAAATTCCGTGTTCTGAATTCATTATTCCAAATTCCGTATTCCAAATTCCGTGTTCCGAATTCCAAATTCCAAATTCCGTATTCCAAATTTCAAATTCTATATTCCAATTTCCGTATTCCAAATTCCAAATTCCGTATTCCTTATTCAAAATTCTGTGTTTTGAATTCCAAATTCCAATTTTCTTATTCCAAATTCCGTGTTCCAAATTCCGTGTTCCGAATTTCAAATTACGAATTCCAAATACTGTATTTCAAATACCAAATTCTGTGTTCCAAATTCCATGTTTCTAGTTCCAAATTCCGTGTTCTGAATTCCGTGGTCTGAATTTCAAATTCCATATTCCAAATTCCGTCTTCCAAATTCCAAATTCCATATTCCGAATTCCGTGTTCCGAATTCCAAATTCCGTGTTCTGAATTCCATATTCCAAATTCAGTGATCCAAATTCAGTGTTCCAAATTCAGTGTTCCAAATTCCGTGTTCCGAATTCCAAATTCCGTGTTCCGAATTCCGTGTTCCGATTTCCGTGTTCCGAATTCCGTGTTCCGAATTCCAAATTCCGTATTCCAAATTCCAAATGACAAATTCCGTATTCCATATTCCAAATTCCGTGTTCCGAATTCCGTGTTTGATTTCTGTGTTCCAAATTCTGTATTCCAAATTTCATGTTCCGTGTTCCAAATTCCAAATTCAGTATTCCATATTCCATATTCCCTGTTCCAAATTCTGTTTTCCAAATTCCGTGTTCCGAATTCCGTGTTCCGAATTCCATGTTCCGAATTCCGTGTTCCGAATTCCAAATTCCAAATTCCATATTCCAAATTCCAAATTCCATATTCCAAATTCCGTGTTCCGAATTCGTGTTTGATTTCTGTGTTCCAAATTCTGTATTCCAAATTTCATGTTCCGTGTTCTGAATTCCAAATTCCAAATTCCAAATTCCATGTTCTGAATTCCAAATTCCGTGTTCTAAATTCCAAATTCCGTATTCCAAATTCCATGTTCTGAATTCCAAATTCCGTGTTCTGAATTCCAAATTCCGTATTCCAAATTCCATGTTCTGAATTCCAAATTCCGTGTTCTGAATTCCAAATTACGAGTTCGAATTTCAAATTCCGTGTTCTGGATTTCAAATTCCGTGTTCCGAATTCCAAATTCCGAGTTCTGAATTCCGTGTTCTGAATTAATTATTCAAAATTTCGTATTCAAATTCCGTGTTCCGAATTCCGTGTTCCGAATTCCAAACTCCAAATTCCGTATTCCAAATTCCAAATTCTTTATTCCAAATTCAAAATTCCATATTCCAAATTCAAAATTCCGTATTCCAAATTCCAAATGCCGTATTCCAAATTCCTTATTCCAAATTCCGGGTTTCGAATTCCAAATTCCCAATTTCGTATTCCAAATTCCTTATTCCAAATTCCGTGTTCCGAATTTCAAATTACAAAATCCAAATTCCGTATTTCAAATACCAAATTCCGTGTTCCGAATTCCGTGTTCCGATTTCCATGTTCCAAATTCCGTGTTCCGATTTCCGTGTTCCTAATTCCGTGTTCCGAGTTCCAAATTCTGTGTTCTGAATTCCGTGTTCCAAATTCTGTGTTCCGAATTCCGTGTTCTGAATTCCGTGTTCCGAATTCCATGTTCCAAATTCCACGTTCCGAATTCCAAATTCCAAATTCCGTATTCCAAATTACAAATTACAAATTCCGTATTCCAAATTCCAAATTCTGTATTCTGAATTCTAAATTCAAAAAGTCTGTGTTCCGTATTCCGTGTTCCGAATTAAAAAAATCCGTATTCCAAATTTTGTGTTCCGAATTCCGTGTTCCGAATTCCGTGTTCCGAATTCCAAATTCAATGTTCTGAATTCCGTATTCCAAATTCAGTGTTCCAAATTCCGTGTTCCAAATTCCGTGTTCCAAATTCCGTGTTCCGAATTCCAAATTCCGTGATCCGAATTCCATGTTCCAAATTCTGTGTTCCGAATTCTGTGTTCCAAATTCCGTGTTCCGAATTCCGTGTTCCGAATTCCGTGTTTGATTTCTGTGTTCCAAATTCTGTATTCCAAATTTCATGTTCCGTGTTCCAAATTCCAAATTCAGTATTCCAAATTCCGTATTCCGAATTCCAAGTTCCATGTTCTAAATTCCATATTCCGTGTTCCAAATTCCGTATTCCAAATTCCGTGTTCCGAATTCCGTGTTCCGAATTCCGTGTTCCGAATTTTCATATTCCGAATTCCAAATTCCAAATTCCGTATTCCAAATTACAAATTACAAATTCTGTATTCCATATTCCAAATTCCGTGTTCCAAATTCCGTGTTCCGAATTCCAAATTCCGTATTCCAAATTACAAATTACAAATTCCGTATTCCATATTCCAAATTCTGTGTTCCGAATTCCGTGTTTGATTTCTGTGTTCCAAATTCTGTATTCCAAATTTCATGTTCCGTGTTCCAAATTCCAAATTCAGTATTCCAAATTCCGTATTCCGAATTCCAATTTCCATGTTCTAAATTCCATATTCCGTGTTCCGAATTCCGTGTTCCGAATTCCAAGTTCCAAATTACAAATTACAAATTCCGTATTCCATATTCCAAATTCCGTGTTCCGAATTCCATGTTTGGTTTCTGTGTTCCAAATTCTGTATTCCAAATTCCGTGTTCCGAGTTCCAAATTCCGCGTTCAGAGTTCCAAATTCCGTGTTCTGAATTTCAAATTCCGAATTCCAAATTCCATATTCAAAATTCCGTGTTCCGAATTCCGTGTTCCGAATTCTGTGTTCCGAATTCCAAATTCCAAATTCTGTATTCCAAATTCCAAATTACAAATTCCGTATTCCATATTCCAAATTCCGTGTTCCGAATTCCGTGTTTGATTTCTGTGTTCAAAATTCTGTATTCCAAATTCCATATTCCGAATTCCGAGTTCCATGTTCTAAATTCCATATTCCGTGTTCCAAATTCCGTATTCCAAATTCCGTGTTCTGAATTCCGCGTTCCGAATTCCGTGTTCCGAATTTTCATGTTCCGAATTCCGTGTTCCGAATTCCAAATTCCGTATTCCAAATTACAAATTACAAATTCCGTATTCCATATTCCAAATTCCGTGTTCCGAATTCCGTGTTCCGAATTCCGTGTTCTGAATTCCGTGTTCCGAATTCCAAATTCCAAATTCCAAATTCCATGTTCTGAATTCCAAATTCCGTGTTCTGAATTCCAAATTCCGTATTCCAAATTCCATGTTCTGAATTCCAAATTCTGTGTTCCGAATTCCAAATTCTGTGTTCCGAATTCCAAATTCTGTGTTCTGAATTCATTATTCCAAATTCCATATTCCGAATTCCGTGTTCCGAATTCCGTGTTCCGAATTCTGTGTTCCGAATTCCGTGTTCCGAATTCCAAATTCCAAATTCCATATTCCAAATTCCAAATTCCATATTCCAAATTCCGTGTTCCGAATTCGTGTTTGATTTCTGTGTTCCAAATTCTGTATTCCAAATTTCATGTTCCGTGTTCCGAATTCCAAATTCCAAATTCCAAATTCCATGTTCTGAATTCCAAATTCCGTGTTCTAAATTCCAAATTCCGTATTCCAAATTCCATGTTCTGAATTCCAAATTCCGTGTTCTGAATTCCAAATTCCGTGTTCTGAATTCCAAATTCCGTGTTCTGAATTCCAAATTCCGTATTCCAAATTCCATGTTCTGAATTCCAAATTCCGTGTTCTGAATTCCAAATTACGAGTTCGAATTTCAAATTCCGTGTTCTGGATTTCAAATTCCGTGTTCCGAATTCCAAATTCCGAGTTCTGAATTCCGTGTTCTGAATTAATTATTCAAAATTTCGTATTCAAATTCCGTGTTCCGAATTCCATGTTCCGAATTCCAAACTCCAAATTCCGTATTCCAAATTCCGTATTCCAAATTCCAAATTCTTTATTCCAAATTCAAAATTCCATATTCCAAATTCAAAATTCCGTATTCCAAATTCCAAATGCCGTATTCCAAATTCCTTATTCCAAATTCCGGGTTTCGAATTCCAAATTCCCAATTTCGTATTCCAAATTCCTTATTCCAAATTCCGTGTTCCGAATTTCAAATTACAAAATCCAAATTCCGTATTTCAAATACCAAATTCCGTGTTCCGAATTCCGTGTTCCGATTTCCATGTTCCAAATTCCGTGTTCCGATTTCCGTGTTCCTAATTCCGTGTTCCGAGTTCCAAATTCCGTGTTCTGAATTCCGTGTTCCAAATTCTGTGTTCCGAATTCCGTGTTCTGAATTCCGTGTTCCGAATTCCATGTTCCAAATTCCACGTTCCGAATTCCAAATTCCAAATTCCGTATTCCAAATTACAAATTACAAATTCCGTATTCCAAATTCCAAATTCTGTATTCTGAATTCTAAATTCAAAAATTCTGTGTTCCGTATTCCGTGTTCCGAATTAAAAAAATCCGTATTCCAAATTTTGTGTTCCGAATTCCGTGTTCCGAATTCCAAATTCAATGTTCTGAATTCCGTATTCCAAATTCAGTGTTCCAAATTCCGTGTTCCAAATTCCGTGTTCCGAATTCCAAATTCCGTGATCCAAATTCCATGTTCCAAATTCTGTGTTCCGAATTCCGTGTTCCGAATTCCAAATTCCGTATTCCGTGTTCCGAATTCCGTGTTTGATTTCTGTGTTCCAAATTCTGTATTCCAAATTTCATGTTCCGTGTTCCAAATTCCAAATTCAGTATTCCAAATTCCGTATTCCGAATTCCAAGTTCCATGTTCTAAATTCCATATTCCGTGTTCCAAATTCCATATTCCGTATTCCGAATTCCAAATTCCAAATTCCGTATTCCAAATTACAAATTACAAATTCTGTATTCCATATTCCAAATTCCGTGTTCCAAATTCCGTATTCCAAATTCCAAATTACAAATTCCGTATTCCATATTCCAAATTCTGTGTTCCGAACTCCGTGTTTGATTTCTGTGTTCCAAATTCTGTATTCCAAATTTCATGTTCCGTGTTCCAAATTCCAAATTCAGTATTCCAAATTCCGTATTCCGAATTCCAAGTTCCATGTTCTAAATTCCATATTCCGTGTTCCGAATTCCGTGTTCCGAATTCCAAGTTCCAAATTACAAATTACAAATTCCGTATTCCATATTCCAAATTCCGTGTTCCGAATTCCGTGTTTGGTTTCTGTGTTCCAAATTCTGTATTCCAAATTCCGTGTTCCGAGTTCCAAATTCCGCGTTCAGAGTTCCAAATTCCGTGTTCTGAATTTCAAATTCCGAATTCCAAATTCCATATTCCAAATTCCGTGTTCCGAATTCCGTGTTCCGAATTCTGTGTTCCGAATTCCAAATTCCAAATTACAAATTCCGTATTCCATATTCCAAATTCCGTGTTCCGAATTCCGTGTTTGATTTCTGTGTTCAAAATTCTGTATTCCAAATTCCATATTCCGAATTCCGAGTTCCATGTTCTAAATTCCATATTCCGTGTTCCAAATTCCGTATTCCAAATTCCGTGTTCTGAATTCCGCGTTCCGAATTCCGTGTTCCGAATTTTCATGTTCCGAATTCCGTGTTCCGAATTCCAAATTCCAAATTCCGTATTCCAAATTACAAATTCCAAATTCCGTATTCCATATTCCAAATTCCGTGTTCCGAATTCCGTGTTCCGAATTCCGTGTTCCGAATTCCAAATTCCAAATTCCAAATTCCATGTTCTGAATTCCAAATTCCGTGTTCTGAATTCCAAATTCCGTATTCCAAATTCCATGTTCTGAATTCCAAATTCTGTGTTCCGAATTCCAAATTCTGTGTTCCGAATTCCAAATTCCGTGTTCTGAATTCATTATTCCAAATTCCATATTCCAAATTCCGTGTTCTGAATTCCAAATTCCAAATTCCGTATTCCAAATTTCAAATTCCATATTCCAAATTCCATATTCCAAATTCCAAATTCCGTATACCAAATTCTGAATTCTAAATTAAAAAATTCTGTGTTCCGTATTCCGTGTTCCGAATTCCAAATTCCATATTTTGTGTTCCGAATTCCGTGTTCTGAATTCCGTGTTCTGAATTCCGTGTTCCGAATTCCAAATTCAGTGTTCTGAATTCCATATTCCAAATTCAGTGTTCCAAATTCAGTGTTCCAAAATCCGTGTTCCGAATTCCAAATTCCGTGTTCTGAATTCCGTGTTCCAAATTCCGTGTTCTGAATTCCGTGTTCTGAATTCCGTGTACCAAATTCCACGTTCCGAATTCCAAATTCAAAATTCCGTATTCCAAATTACAAATTCCAAATTCCGTATTCCAAATTCCAAATTCTGTATTCTGAATTCTAAATTCAAAAATTCTGTGTTCCGTATTCCGTGTTCCGAATTCAAAAATTCCGTATTCCAAATTTTGTGTTCCGAATTCCGTGTTCCGAATTCCGTGTTCCGAATTCCAAATTCCATGTTCTGAATTCCGTATTCCAAATTCAGTGTTCCAAATTCCGTGTTCCAAATTCCGTGTTCCAAATTCCATGTTCCAAATTCCAAATTCCGTGTTCCGAATTCCGTGTTCCAAATTCTGTGTTCTGAATTCCGTGTTCCAAATTCCGTGTTCCGAATTCCGTGTTCCGAATTCCGTGTTCTGAATTCCGTGTTCCGAGTTCCAAATTTCAAATTCCGTGTTCTGTATTCCAAATTCCGTGTTCCGAGTTCCAAATTCCGCGTTCAGAGTTCCAAATTCCGTGTTTCGAGTTCCAAATTCCGTATTCCAAATTCCGTGTACCGAATTCCAAATTCTGAATTCCTTATTCCAAATTCCCTGTTCTGAATTTCAAATTCCGAATTCCAAATTCCATATTCCAAATTCCGTGTTCCGAATTCCGTGTTCCAAATTCTGTGTTCTGAATTCCAAATTCCAAATTCCGTATTCCAAATTACAAATTCCGTATTCCATATTCCAAATTCCGTGTTCCGAATTCCGTGTTCCGAATTCCGTATTCCAAATTCCGTGTACCGAATTCCAAATTCTGAATTCCTTATTCCAAATTCCCTGTTCTGAATTTCAAATTCCGAATTCAAAATTCCATATTCCAAATTCCGTGTTCCGAATTCCGTGTTCCGAATTCTGTGTTCCGAATTCCAAATTCCAAATTCCGTATTCCAAATTCCAAATTACAAATTCCGTATTCCATATTCCAAATTCCGTGTTCCGAATTCCGTGTTTGATTTCTGTGTTCCAAATTCTGTATTCCAAATTCCATATTCCGAATTCCAAGTTCCATGTTCTAAATTCCATATTCCGTGTTCCAAATTCCGTATTCCAAATTCCGTGTTCCGAATTCCGCGTTCCGAATTCCGTGTTCCGAATTTTCATGTTCCGAATTCCGTGTTCCGAATTCCAAATTCCAAATTCCGTATTCCAAATTACAAATTACAAATTCTGTATTCCATATTCCAAATTCCGTGTTCCGAATTCCGTGTTCCGAATTCTGTGTTCCGAATTCCAAATTCCAAATTCTGTATTCCAAATTCCAAATTACAAATTCCGTATTCCATATTCCAAATTCCGTGTTCCAAATTCCGTGTTTGATTTCTGTGTTCAAAATTCTGTATTCCAAATTCCATATTCCGAATTCCGAGTTCCATGTTCTAAATTCCATATTCCGTGTTCCAAATTCCGTATTCCAAATTCCGTGTTCTGAATTCCGCGTTCCGAATTCCGTGTTCCGAATTTTCATGTTCCGAATTCCGTGTTCCGAATTCCAAATTCCAAATTCCGTATTCCAAATTACAAATTACAAATTACAAATTCCATATTCCAAATTCCGTGTTCCGAATTCCGTGTTCCGAATTCCGTGTTCTGAATTCCGTGTTCCGAATTCCAAATTCCAAATTCCAAATTCCATGTTCTGAATTCCAAATTCCGTGTTCTGAATTCCAAATTCCGTATTCCAAATTCCATGTTCTGAATTCCAAATTCTGTGTTCCGAATTCCAAATTCCGTGATTCGAATTCCAAATTCCGTGTTCCAAATTCCAAATTCTGTGTTCCGAATTCCAAATTCCGTGTTCTGAATTCATTATTCCAAATTCCGTATTCCAAATTCCGTGTTCTGAATTCCAAATTCCAAATTCCGTATTCCAAATTTCAAATTCCATATTCCAAATTCCATATTCCAAATTCCAAATTCCGTATACCAAATTCTGAATTCTAAATTCAAAAATTCTGTGTTCCGTATTCCGTGTTCCGAATTCCAAATTCCATATTTTGTGTTCCGAATTCCGTGTTCTGAATTCCGTGTTCCGAATTCCGTGTTCCGAATTCCAAATTCAGTGTTCTGAATTCCATATTCCAAATTCAGTGTTCCAAATTCAGTGTTCCAAAATCCGTGTTCCGAATTCCAAATTCCGTGTTCTGAATTCCGTGTTCCAAATTCCGTGTTCTGAATTCCGTGTTCTGAATTCCGTGTACCAAATTCCACGTTCCGAATTCCAAATTCAAAATTCCGTATTCCAAATTACAAATTACAAATTCCGTATTCCAAATTCCAAATTCTGTATTCTGAATTCTAAATTCAAAAATTCTGTGTTCCGTATTCCGTGTTCTGAATTCAAAAATTCCGTATTCCAAATTTTGTGTTCCGAATTCCGTGTTCCGAATTCCGTGTTCCGAATTCCAAATTCCATGTTCTGAATTCCGTATTCCAAATTCAGTGTTCCAAATTCAGTGTTCCAAATTCCGTGTTCCAAATTCCGTGTTCCAAATTCCGTGTTTCGAATTCCAAATTCCGTGTTCTGAATTCCGTGTTCCAAATTCCGAATTCTGTGTTCCGAATTCCAAATTCCAAATTCTGTATTCCAAATTCCAAATTATGTGTTCCGAATTCCGTGTTTGATTTCTGTGTTCCAAATTCTGTATTCCAAATTCCATATTCCGAATTCCAAGTTCCATGTTCTAAATTCCATATTCCGTGTTCCAAATTCCGTATTCCAAATTCCGTGTTCCGAATTCCGCGTTCCGAATTCCGTGTTCCGAATTTTCATGTTCCGAATTCCGTGTTCCGAATTCCAAATTCCAAATTCCAAATTACAAATTCCGTATTCCATATTCCAAATTCCGTGTTCCGAATTCCGTGTTCCGAATTCCGTGTTCTGAATTCCGTGTTCCGAATTCCAAATTCCAAATTCCAAATTCCATGTTCTGAATTCCAAATTCCGTGTTCTGAATTCCAAATTCCGTATTCCAAATTCCATGTTCTGAATTCCAAATTCTGTGTTCCGAATTCCAAATTCCGTGATTCGAATTCCAAATTCCATGTTCCAAATTCCAAATTCTGTGTTCCGAATTCCAAATTCCGTGTTCTGAATTCATTATTCCAAATTCCGTATTCCAAATTCCGTATTCCAAATTCCGTGTTCTGAATTCCAAATTCCAAATTCCAAATTCCAAATTTCAAATTCCATATTCCAAATTCCATATTCCAAATTCCAAATTCCGTATACCAAATTCTGAATTCTAAATTCAAAAATTCTGTGTTCCGTATTCCGTGTTCCGAATTCCAAATTCCATATTTTGTGTTCCGAATTCCGTGTTCTGAATTCCGTGTTCCGAATTCCGTGTTCCGAATTCCAAATTCAGTGTTCTGAATTCCATATTCCAAATTCAGTGTTCCAAATTCAGTGTTCCAAAATCCGTGTTCCGAATTCCAAATTCCGTGTTCTGAATTCCGTGTTCCAAATTCCGTGTTCTGAATTCCGTGTTCTGAATTCCGTGTACCAAATTCCACGTTCCGAATTCAAAATTCAAAATTCCGTATTCCAAATTCCAAATTCCGTATTCCAAATTCCAAATTCTGTATTCTGAATTCTAAATTCAAAAATTCTGTGTTCCGTATTCCGTGTTCCGAATTTTGTGTTCCGAATTCCGTGTTCCGAATTCCATTTTCCGAATTCCAAATTCCATGTTCTGAATTCTGTATTCCAAATTCAGTGTTCCAAATTCAGTGTTCCAAATTCCATGTTCCAAATTCCGTGTTCCAAATTCCGTGTTCCGAATTCCAAATTCCGTGTTCTGAATTCCGATTTCCAAATTCCGTGTTCCGAATTCCGTGTTCTGAATTCCGTGTTCCGAGTTCCAAATTTCAAATTCCGTGTTCTGAATTCCAAATTCCGTGTTCCGAATTCCAAATTCCGTGTTTCGAATTCCAAATTCCGTGTTCCGAATTCCAAATTCCGTGTTCCGAATTCCAAAGTCCGTGTTCCGAATTTCAAATTCCGTGTTCCGAATTCCAAATTCCGTGTTCTGAATTCATTATTCCAAATTCCGTATTCCAAATTCCGTGTTCCGAATTCCAAATTCCAAATTCCGTATTCCAAATTTCAAATTCTATATTCCAATTTCCGTATTCCAAATTCCAAATTCCGTATTCCCTATTCAAAATTCCGTGTTTTGAATTCCAAATTCCGTGTTCCAAATTCCGTGTTCCGAATTTCAAATTACGAATTCCAAATACTGTATTTCAAATACCAAATTCTGTGTTCCAAATTCCATGTTTCTAGTTCCAAATTCCGTGTTCTGAATTCTGTGGTCTGAATTTCAAATTCCATATTCCAAATTCCGTATTCCAAATTCCAAATTCCATATTCCGAATTCCGTGTTCCGAATTCCAAATTCCGTGTTCTGAATTCCATATTCCAAATTCAGTGATCCAAATTCAGTGTTCCAAATTCAGTGTTCCAAATTCCATGTTCCAAATTCCGTGTTCCGAATTCCAAATTCCGTATACCAAATTCTGAATTCTAAATTAAAAAATTCTGTGTTCCGTATTCCGTGTTCCGAATTCCAAATTCCATATTTTGTGTTCCGAATTCCGTGTTCTGAATTCCGTGTTCCGAATTCCGTGTTCCGAATTCCAAATTCAGTGTTCTGAATTCCATATTACAAATTCAGTGTTCCAAATTCTGTGTTCCAAAATCCGTGTTCCGAATTCCAAATTCCGTGTTCTGAATTCCGTGTTCCAAATTCCGTGTTCTGAATTCCGTGTTCTGAATTCCGTGTTCCAAATTCCACGTTCCGAATTCCAAATTCCAAATTCCGTATTCCAAATTACAAATTACAAATTCCGTATTCCAAATTCCAAATTCTGTATTCTGAATTCTAAATTAAAAAATTCTGTGTTCCGTATTCCGTGTTCCGAATTCAAAAATTCCGTATTCCAAATTTTGTGTTCCGAATTCCGTGTTCCGAATTCCGTGTTCCGAATTCCAAATTCCCTGTTCTGAATTCCGTATTCCAAATTCAGTGTTCCAAATTCAGTGTTCCAAATTCCGTGTTCCAAATTCCGTGTTCCAAATTCCGTGTTTCGAATTCCAAATTACGTGTTCTGAATTCCGTGTTCCAAATTCCGTGTTCCGAATTCCGTGTTCTGAATTCCGTGTTCCGAATTCCAAATTTCAAATTCCGTGTTCTGAATTCCAAATTCCGTGTTCCGAATTCCAAATTCTGTGTTTCGAATTCCAAATTCCGTGTTCCGAATTCCAAATTCCGTGTTCCGAATTCCAAAGTCCGTGTTCCGAATTTCAAATTCCGTGTTCCGAATTCCAAATTCCATGTTCTGAATTCATTATTCCAAATTCCGTATTCCAAATTCCGTGTTCCGAATTCCAAATTCCAAATTCCGTATTCCATATTCCAAATTCCGTGTTCCGAATTCCGTGTTTGATTTCTGTGTTCCAAATTCTGTATTCCAAATTCCCTGTTCTGAATTTCAAATTCCGTGTTCTGAATTCCAAATTCCTTATTCCAAATTCCGTGTTCCGAATTTCAAATTCCGAATTCCAAATTCCGTATTTCAAATACCAAATTCCGTGTTCCGAATTCCGTGTTCCGATTTCTGTGTTCCAAATTCCGTGTTCCGATTTCCGTGTTCCTAATTCCGTGTTCCGAGTTCCAAATTCCGCGTTCAGAGTTCCAAATTCCGTGTTCCGATTTCCAAATTCCGTGTTCCGAATTCTGTTTTCCAAATTCCGTGTTCCGTGTTCCAAATTCCGTGTTCCGAGTTCCAAATTCCGCGTTCAGAGTTCCAAATTCCGTGTTCCGAGTTCCAAATTCCGTATTCCAAATTCCGTGTTCCGAATTCCAAATTCTGAATTCCTTATTCCAAATTCCCTGTTCTGAATTTCAAATTCCAAATTCCAAATTCCATATTCCAAATTCCGTGTTCCGAGTTCCGTGTTCCGAATTCCGTGTTCCGAATTCCAAATTCCAAATTCCAAATTCCGTATTCCATATTCCAAATTCCGTGTTCCGAATTCCGTGTTTGATTTCTGTGTTCCAAATTCTGTATTCCAAATTTCATGTTCCGTGTTCCAAATTCCAAATTCAGTATTCCAAATTCCGTATTCCGAATTCCAAGTTCAATGTTCTAAATTCCATATTCCGTGTTCCGAATTCCGTGTTCCGAATTCCGTGTTCCGAATTCCAAATTCCAAATTACAAATTACAAATTCCGTATTCCATATTCCAAATTCCGTGTTCCGAATTCCGTGTTCCGAATTCCATGTTCCAAATTCCAAATTCCAAATTCTGTATTCCAAATTCCATATTCCATATTCCAAATTCCGTGTTCCGAATTCCGTGTTTGATTTCTGTGTTCCAAATTCTGTATTCCAAATTTCATGTTCCGTGTTCCAAATTCCAAATTCAGTATTCCATATTCCATATTCCGTGTTCCAAATTCCGTATTCCAAATTCCGTGTTCCGAATTCCGTGATCCGAATTCCGTGTTCCGAATTCCGTGTTCCGAATTCCAAATTCCAAATTACAAATTCCGTATTCCATATTCCGAATTCCGTGTTCCGAATTCCGTGTTCCGAATTCCGTGTTCCGAATTCCGTGTTCCGAATTCCAAATTCCAAATTCCATATTCCAAATTCCAAATTCCATATTCCAAATTCCGTGTTCCGAATTCCGTGTTTGATTTCTGTGTTCCAAATTCTGTATTGCAAATTTCATGTTCCGTGTTCCAAATTCCAAATTCAGTATTCCAAATTCCGTATTCCGAATTCCAAGTTCCATGTTCTAAATTCCATATTCCGTGTTCCAAATTCTGTATTCCGAATTCCGTGTTCCGAATTCCGTGTTCCGAATTCCGTGTTCCGAATTCCAAATTCCGTATTCCAAATTCCAAATTCCGTATTCCATATTCCAAATTCCGTGTTCCAAATTCCATGTTTGATTTCTGTGTTCCAAATTCTGTATTCCAAATTTCATGTTCCGTGTTCCAAATTCAGTATTCCAAATTCCGTATTCCGAATTCCAAGTTCCATGTTCTAAATTCCTTATTCCAAATTTCTTGTTCCAAATTCCATATTCCGTGTTCCGAATTCCAATTTCCGAATTCCGTGTTCCAAATTCCGTGTTCTAAATTCCGTGTTCCAAATTCTGTGTTCCAAATTCCGTATTCCATGTTCCGAATTCCAAATTCCGAATTCCGTGTTCCGAATTTGAAATTCTGAATTCCTTATTCCAAATTCCCTGTACTGAATTTCAAATTCCGTGTTCTGAATTGCAAATTCCTTATTCCAAATTCCGTGTTCCGAATTTCAAATTACGAATTCCAAATTCCGTATTTCAAATACCAAATTCCGTGTTCCGATTTCCGTGTTCCAAATTCTGTGTTCCGATTTCCGTGTTCCTAATTCCGTGTTCCGAGTTCCAAATTCCGCGTTCAGAGTTCCAAATTCCGTGTTCCGAGTTCCAAATTCCGTGTTCCGAGTTCCAAATTCCGAGTTCCAAATTCCGTATTCCAAATTCCGTGTTCCGAATTCCAAATTCTGAATTCCTTATTCCAAATTCCCTGTTCTGAATTTCAAATTCCGAATTCCAAATTCCATATTCCAAATTCCGTGTTCCGAATTCCGTGTTCCGAATTCCAAATTCCAAATTCCGCATTCCAAATTCCAAATTCCGTATTCCATATTCCGTGTTCCGAATTCCGTGTTTGATTTCTGTGTTCCAAATTCTGTATTCCAAATTTCATGTTCCGTGTTCCAAATTCCAAATTCAGTATTCCAAATTCCGTATTCCGAATTCCAAGTTCCATATTCCGTGTTCCAAATTCCGTATTCCAAATTCCGTGTTCCGAATTCCGTGTTCCGAATTCCGTGTTCCGAATTACGAATTCCAAATTCCGTATTCCAAATTCCAAATTCCAAATTCCATATTCCAAATTCCGTGTTCCGAACTCCGTGTTCCGAATTCCGTGTTCCGAATTCCGTGTTCCGAATTCCGTGTTCCATATTCCAAATTCCGTGTTCCGAATTCCGTGTTTGATTTCTGTGTTCCAAATTCTGTATTCCAAATTTCATGTTCCGTGTTCCAAATTCCAAATTCAGTATTCCATATTCCATATTCCGTGTTCCAAATTCCGTATTCCAAATTCCGTGTTCCGAATTCCAAATTCTGTGTTCCGAATTCCGTGTTCCGAATTCCAAATTCTGAATTCCGTGTTCCAAATTCCGTGTTCTGAATTCCAAATTCCGTATTCCAAATTCCATGTTCTGAATTCCAAATTCTGTGTTCCGAATTCCAAATTCCGTGATTCGAATTCCAAATTCCGTGTTCCAAATTCCAAATTCTGTGTTTCGAATTCCAAATTCCGTGTTCTGAATTCATTATTCCAAATTCCGTATTCCAAATTCCGTGTTCTGAATTCCAAATTCCAAATTCCGTATTCCAAATTTCAAATTCCATATTCCAAATTCCATATTCCAAATTCCAAATTCCGTATACCAAATTCTGAATTCTAAATTCAAAAATTCTGTGTTCCGTATTCCGTGTTCCGAATTCCAAATTCCATATTTTGTGTTCCGAATTCCGTGTTCTGAATTCCGTGTTCCGAATTCCGTGTTCCGAATTCCAAATTCAGTGTTCTGAATTCCATATTCCAAATTCAGTGTTCCAAATTCAGTGTTCCAAAATCCGTGTTCCGAATTCCAAATTCCGTGTTCTGAATTCCGTGTTCCAAATTCCGTGTTCTGAATTCCGTGTTCTGAATTCCGTGTACCAAATTCCACGTTCCGAATTCCAAATTCCAAATTCCGTATTCCAAATTACAAATTACAAATTCCGTATTCCAAATTCCAAATTCTGTATTCTGAATTCTAAATTCAAAAATTCTGTGTTCCGTATTCCGTGTTCCGAATTCAAAAATTCCGTATTCCAAATTTTGTGTTCCGAATTCCGTGTTCCGAATTCCGTGTTCCGAATTCCAAATTCCATGTTCTGAATTCCGTATTCCAAATTCAGTGTTCCAAATTCAGTGTTCCAAATTCCGTGTTCCAAATTCCGTGTTCCAAATTCCGTGTTTCGAATTCCAAATTCCGTGTTCTGAATTCCGTGTTCCAAATTCCGAATTCTGTGTTCCGAATTCCAAATTCCAAATTCTGTATTCCAAATTCCAAATTACAAATTCCGTATTCCATATTCCAAATTCTGTGTTCCGAATTCCGTGTTTGATTTCTGTGTTCCAAATTCTGTATTCCAAATTCCATATTCCGAATTCCAAGTTCCATGTTCTAAATTCCATATTCCGTGTTCCAAATTCCGTATTCCAAATTCCGTGTTCCGAATTCCGCGTTCCGAATTCCGTGTTCCGAATTTTCATGTTCCGAATTCCGTGTTCCGAATTCCAAATTCCAAATTCCGTATTCCAAATTACAAATTCCGTATTCCATATTCCAAATTCCGTGTTCCGAATTCCGTGTTCCGAATTCCGTGTTCTGAATTCCGTGTTCCGAATTCCAAATTCCAAATTCCAAATTCCATGTTCTGAATTCCAAATTCCGTGTTCTGAATTCCAAATTCCGTATTCCAAATTCCATGTTCTGAATTCCAAATTCTGTGTTCCGAATTCCAAATTCCGTGATTCGAATTCCAAATTCCGTGTTCCAAATTCCAAATTCTGTGTTCCGAATTCCAAATTCCGTGTTCTGAATTCCAAATTCCAAATTCCGTATTCCAAATTTCAAATTCCATATTCCAAATTCCATATTCCAAATTCCAAATTCCGTATACCAAATTCTGAATTCTAAATTCAAAAATTCTGTGTTCCGTATTCCGTGTTCCGAATTCCAAATTCCATATTTTGTGTTCCGAATTCCGTGTTCTGAATTCCGTGTTCCGAATTCCGTGTTCCGAATTCCAAATTCAGTGTTCTGAATTCCATATTCCAAATTCAGTGTTCCAAATTCAGTGTTCCAAAATCCGTGTTCCGAATTCCAAATTCCGTGTTCTGAATTCCGTGTTCCAAATTCCGTGTTCTGAATTCCGTGTTCTGAATTCCGTGTACCAAATTCCACGTTCCGAATTCCAAATTCAAAATTCCGTATTCCAAATTCCAAATTCCGTATTCCAAATTCCAAATTCTGTATTCTGAATTCTAAATTCAAAAATTCTGTGTTCCGAATTCCGTGTTCCGAATTCCAAATTCCATGTTCTGAATTCCGTATTCCAAATTCAGTGTTCCAAATTCAGTGTTCCAAATTCCATGTTCCAAATTCTGTGTTCCAAATTCCGTGTTCCGAATTCCAAATTCCGTGTTCTGAATTCCGTGTTCCAAATTCCGTGTTCCGAATTCCGTGTTCTGAATTCCGTGTTCCGAGTTCCAAATTTCAAATTCCGTGTTCTGAATTCCAAATTCCGTGTTTCGAATTCCAAATTCCGTGTTCCGAATTCCAAATTCCGTGTTCCGAATTCCAAAGTCCGTGTTCCGAATTTCAAATTCCGTGTTCCGAATTCCAAATTCCGTGTTCTGAATTCATTATTCCAAATTCCGTATTCCAAATTCCGTGTTCCGAATTCCAAATTCCAAATTCCGTATTCCAAATTTCAAATTCTATATTCCAATTTCCGTATTCCAAATTCCAAATTCCGTATTCCCTATTCAAAATTCCGTGTTTTGAATACCAAATTCTGTGTTCCAAATTCCATGTTTCTAGTTCCAAATTCCGTGTTCTGAATTCCGTGGTCTGAATTTCAAATTCCATATTCCAAATTCCGTATTCCAAATTCCAAATTCCATATTCCGAATTCCGTGTTCCGAATTCCAAATTCCGTGTTCTGAATTCCATATTCCAAATTCAGTGATCCAAATTCAGTGTTCCAAATTCAGTGTTCCAAATTCCGTGTTCCAAATTCCGTGTTCCGAATTCCAAATTCCGTATACCAAATTCTGAATTCTAAATTCAAAAATTCTGTGTTCCGTATTCCGTGTTCCGAATTCCAAATTCCATATTTTGTGTTCCGAATTCCGTGTTCTGAATTCCGTGTTCCGAATTCCGTGTTCCGAATTCCAAATTCAGTGTTCTGAATTCCATATTACAAATTCAGTGTTCCAAATTCCGTGTTCCAAAATCCGTGTTCCGAATTCCAAATTCCGTGTTCTGAATTCCGTGTTCCAAATTCCGTGTTCTGAATTCCGTGTTCTGAATTCCGTGTTCCAAATTCCACGTTCCGAATTCCAAATTCCAAATTCCGTATTCCAAATTACAAATTACAAATTCCGTATTCCAAATTCCAAATTCTGTATTCTGAATTCTAAATTAAAAAATTCTGTGTTCCGTATTCCGTGTTCCGAATTCAAAAATTCCGTATTCCAAATTTTGTGTTCCGAATTCCGTGTTCCGAATTCCGTGTTCCGAATTCCAAATTCCCTGTTCTGAATTCCGTATTCCAAATTCAGTGTTCCAAATTCAGTGTTCCAAATTCCGTGTTCCAAATTCTGTGTTCCAAATTCCGTGTTTCGAATTCCAAATTACGTGTTCTGAATTCCGTGTTCCAAATTCCGTGTTCCGAATTCCGTGTTCTGAATTCCGTGTTCCGAGTTCCAAATTTCAAATTCCGTGTTCTGAATTCCAAATTCCGTGTTCCGAATTCCAAATTCCGTGTTTCGAATTCCAAATTCCGTGTTCCGAATTCCAAAGTCCGTGTTCCGAATTTCAAATTCCGTGTTCCGAATTCCAAATTCCATGTTCTGAATTCATTATTCCAAATTCCGTATTCCAAATTCCGTGTTCCGAATTCCAAATTCCAAATTCCGTATTCCATATTCCAAATTCCGTGTTCCGAATTCCGTGTTTGATTTCTGTGTTCCAAATTCTGTATTCCAAATTCCCTGTTCTGAATTTCAAATTCCGTGTTCTGAATTCCAAATTCCTTATTCCAAATTCCGTGTTCCGAATTTCAAATTCCGAATTCCAAATTCCGTATTTCAAATACCAAATTCCGTGTTCCGAATTCCGTGTTCCGATTTCTGTGTTCCAAATTCCGTGTTCCGATTTCCGTGTTCCTAATTCCGTGTTCCGAGTTCCAAATTCCGCGTTCAGAGTTCCAAATTCCGTGTTCCGATTTCCAAATTCCGTGTTCCGAATTCTGTTTTCCAAATTCCGTGTTCCGTGTTCCAAATTCCGTGTTCCGAGTTCCAAATTCCGCGTTCAGAGTTCCAAATTCCGTGTTCCGAGTTCCAAATTCCGTATTCCAAATTCCGTGTTACGAATTCCAAATTCTGAATTCCTTATTCCAAATTCCCTGTTCTGAATTTCAAATTCCAAATTCCATATTCCAAATTCCGTGTTCCGAGTTCCGTGTTCCGAATTCCGTGTTCCGAATTCCAAATTCCAAATTCCAAATTTCAAATTCCATATTCCAAATTCCGTGTTCCGAATTCCGTGTTTGATTTCTGTGTTCCAAATTCTGTATTCCAAATTTCATGTTCCGTGTTCCAAATTCCAAATTCAGTATTCCAAATTCCGTATTCCGAATTCCAAGTTCAATGTTCTAAATTCCATATTCCGTGTTCCGAATTCCGTGTTCCGAATTCCAAATTCCAAATTACAAATTACAAATTCCGTATTCCATATTCCAAATTCCGTGTTCCGAATTCCGTGTTCCGAATTCCATGTTCCAAATTCCAAATTCCAAATTCTGTATTCCAAATTCCATATTCCATATTCCAAATTCCGTGTTCCGAATTCCGTGTTTGATTTCTGTGTTCCAAATTCTGTATTCCAAATTTCATGTTCCGTGTTCCAAATTCCAAATTCAGTATTCCATATTCCATATTCCGTGTTCCAAATTCCGTATTCCAAATTCCGTGTTCCGAATTCCGTGATCCGAATTCCGTGTTCCGAATTCCGTGTTCCGAATTCCAAATTCCAAATTCCAAATTCCAAATTCCAAATTACAAATTCCGTATTCCATATTCCGAATTCCGTGTTCCGAATTCCGTGTTCCGAATTCCGTGTTCCGAATTCCGTGTTCCGAATTCCAAATTCCAAATTCCATATTCCAAATTCCAAATTCAATATTCCAAATTCCGTGTTCCGAATTCCGTGTTTGATTTCTGTGTTCCAAATTCTGTATTCCAAATTTCATGTTCCGTGTTCCAAATTCCAAATTCAGTATTCCAAATTCCGTATTCCGAATTCCAAGTTCCATGTTCTAAATTCCATATTCCGTGTTCCAAATTCTGTATTCCGAATTCCGTGTTCCGAATTCCGTGTTCCGAATTCCGTGTTCCGAATTCCAAATTCCAAATTCCGTATTCCAAATTCCAAATTCCGTATTCCATATTCCAAATTCCGTGTTCCAAATTCCATGTTTGATTTCTGTGTTCCAAATTCTGTATTCCAAATTTCATGTTCCGTGTTCCAAATTCAGTATTCCAAATTCCGTATTCCGAATTCCAAGTTCCATGTTCTAAATTCCTTATTCCAAATTTCTTGTTCCAAATTCCATATTCCGTGTTCCGAATTCCAATTTCCGAATTCCGTGTTCCAAATTCCGTGTTCTAAATTCCGTGTTCCAAATTCTGTGTTCCAAATTCCGTATTCCATGTTCCGAATTCCAAATTCCGAATTCCGTGTTCCGAATTTGAAATTCTGAATTCCTTATTCCAAATTCCCTGTACTGAATTTCAAATTCCGTGTTCTGAATTCCAAATTCCTTATTCCAAATTCCGTGTTCCGAATTTCAAATTACGAATTCCAAATTCTGTATTTCAAATACCAAATTCCGTGTTCCGAATTCCGTGTTCCGATTTCCGTGTTCCAAATTCTGTGTTCCAATTTCCGTGTTCCTAATTCCGTGTTCCGAGTTCCAAATTCCGCGTTCAGAGTTCCAAATTCCGTGTTCCGAGTTCCAAATTCCGTGTTCCGAGTTCCAAATTCCGAGTTCCAAATTCCGTATTCCAAATTCCGTGTTCCGAATTCCAAATTCTGAATTCCTTATTCCAAATTCCCTGTTCTGAATTTCAAATTCCGAATTCCAAATTCCATATTCCAAATTCCGTGTTCCGAATTCCGTGTTCCGAATTCCGTGTTCCGAATTCCAAATTCCAAATTCCGCATTCCAAATTCCAAATTCCAAATTCCGTATTCCATATTCCGTGTTCCGAATTCCGTGTTCCAAATTCTGTATTCCAAATTTCATGTTCCGTGTTCCAAATTCCAAATTCAGTATTCCAAATTCCGTATTCCGAATTCCAAGTTCCATGTTCTAAATATTCCGTGTTCCAAGTTCCGTATTCCAAATTCCGTGTTCCGAATTCCGTGTTCCGAATTCCGTGTTCCGAATTCTCATGTTCCGAATTCCGTATTCCGAATTCCGTGTTCCGAATTTCAAATTCCAAATTCCGTATTCCAAATTACAAATTACAAATTCCGAATTCCATATTCCAAATTCAGTGTTCCGAATTCCATGTTCCGAATTCCAAATTCCAAATTCCGTATTCCAAATTACAAATTACAAATTCCGTATTCCATATTCCAAATTCTGTGTTCCGAATTCTGTGTTTGATTTCTGTGTTCCAAATTCTGTATTCCAAATTTCATGTTCCGTGTTCCAAATTCCAAATTCAGTATTCCATATTCCATATTCCGTGTTCCAAATTCCGTATTCCAAATTCCGTGTTCCGAATTCCGTGATCCAAATTCCGTGTTCCGAATTCCGTGTTCCGAATTCCAAATTCCAAATTCCAAATTCCAAATTACAAATTCCGTATTCCATATTCCGAATTCCGTGTTCCGAATTCCGTGTTCCGAATTCCGTGTTCCGAATTCCGTGTTCCGAATTCCAAATTCCAAATTCCATATTCCAAATTCCAAATTCCATATTCCAAATTCCGTGTTCCGAATTCCGTGTTTGATTTCTGTGTTCCAAATTCTGTATTCCAAATTTCATGTTCCGTGTTCCAAATTCCAAATTCAGTATTCCAAATTCCGTATTCCGAATTCCAAGTTCCATGTTCTAAATTCCATATTCCGTGTTCCAAATTCTGTATTCCGAATTCCGTGTTCCGAATTCCGTGTTCCGAATTCCAAATTCCAAATTCCGTATTCCAAATTCCAAATTCCGTATTCCATATTCCAAATTCCGTGTTCCAAATTCCATGTTTGATTTCTGTGTTCCAAATTCTGTATTCCAAATTTCATGTTCCGTGTTCCAAATTCAGTATTCCAAATTCCGTATTCCGAATTCCAAGTTCCATGTTCTAAATTCCTTATTCCAAATTTCTTGTTCCAAATTCCATATTCCGTGTTCCGAATTCCAATTTCCGAATTCCGTGTTCCAAATTCCGTGTTCTAAATTCCGTGTTCCAAATTCTGTGTTCCAAATTCCGTATTCCATGTTCCGAATTCCAAATTCCGAATTCCGTGTTCCGAATTTGAAATTCTGAATTCCTTATTCCAAATTCCCTGTACTGAATTTCAAATTCCGTGTTCTGAATTCCAAATTCCTTATTCCAAATTCCGTGTTCCGAATTTCAAATTACGAATTCCAAATTCCGTATTTCAAATACCAAATTCCGTGTTCCGAATTCCGTGTTCCGATTTCCGTGTTCCAAATTCTGTGTTCCGATTTCCGTGTTCCTAATTCCGTGTTCCGAGTTCCAAATTCCGCGTTCAGAGTTCCAAATTCCGTGTTCCGAGTTCCAAATTCCGTGTTCCGAGTTCCAAATTCCGAGTTCCAAATTCCGTATTCCAAATTCCGTGTTCCGAATTCCAAATTCTGAATTCCTTATTCCAAATTCCCTGTTCTGAATTTCAAATTCCGAATTCCAAATTCCATATTCCAAATTCCGTGTTCCGAATTCCGTGTTCCGAATTCCGTGTTCCGAATTCCAAATTCCAAATTCCGCATTCCAAATTCCAAATTCCAAATTCCGTATTCCATATTCCGTGTTCCGAATTCCGTGTTTGATTTCTGTGTTCCAAATTCTGTATTCCAAATTTCATGTTCCGTGTTCCAAATTCCAAATTCAGTATTCCAAATTCCGTATTCCGAATTCCAAGTTCCATGTTCTAAATATTCCGTGTTCCAAATTCCGTATTCCAAATTCCGTGTTCCGAATTCCGTGTTCCGAATTCCGTGTTCCGAATTCTCATGTTCCGAATTCCGTATTCCGAATTCCGTGTTCCGAATTTCAAATTCCAAATTCCGTATTCCAAATTACAAATTACAAATTCCGAATTCCATATTCCAAATTCAGTGTTCCGAATTCCGTGTTCCGAATTCCAAATTCCAAATTCCGTATTCCAAATTACAAATTACAAATTCCGTATTCCATATTCCAAATTCCGTGTTCCGAATTCCGTGTTTGATTTCTGTGTTCCAAATTCTGTATTCCAAATTCCATATTCCGAATTCCAAGTTCCATGTTCTAAATTCCATATTCCGTGTTCCAAATTCCATATTCCGTGTTCCAAATTCCATATTCCAAATTCCGTGTTCCGAATTCCGCGTTCCGAATTCCGTGTTCCGAATTTTCATGTTCCGAATTCCGTGTTCCGAATTCCAAATTCCAAATTCCGTATTCCAAATTACAAATTCCGTATTCCATATTCCAAATTCCGTGTTCCGAATTCCGTGTTCCGAATTCCGTGTTCTGAATTCCGTGTTCCGAATTCCAAATTCCAAATTCCAAATTCCATGTTCTGAATTCCAAATTCCGTGTTCTGAATTCCAAATTCCGTATTCCAAATTCCATGTTCTGAATTCCAAATTCCGTGTTCCGAATTCCAAATTCCGTGATTCGAATTCCAAATTTCGTGTTCCAAATTCCAAATTCCGTGTTCCGAATTCCCAATTCCGTGTTCTGAATTCATTATTCCAAATTCCGTATTCCAAATTCCGTGTTCTGAATTCCAAATTCCAAATTCCGTATTCCAAATTTCAAATTCCATATTCCAAATTCCATATTCCAAATTCCAAATTCCGTATACCAAATTCTGAATTCTAAATTCAAAAATTCTGTGTTCCGTATTCCGTGTTCCGAATTCCAAATTCCATATTTTGTGTTCCGAATTCCGTGTTCTGAATTCCGTGTTCCGAATTCCGTGTTCCGAATTCCAAATTCAGTGTTCTGAATTCCATATTCCAAATTCAGTGTTCCAAAATCCGTGTTCCGAATTCCAAATTCCGTGTTCTGAATTCCGTGTTCCAAATTTCGTGTTCTGAATTCCGTGTTCTGAATTCCGTGTTCCAAATTCCACGTTCCGAATTCCAAATTCCAAATTCCGTATTCCAAATTACAAATTACAAATTCCGTATTCCAAATTCCAAATTCTGTATTCTGAATTCTAAATTCAAAAATGCTGTGTTCCGTATTCCGTGTTCCGAATTCAAAAATTCCGTATTCCAAATTTTGTGTTCCGAATTCCGTGTTCCGAATTCCGTGTTCTGAATTCCAAATTCCATGTTCTGAATTCCGTATTCCAAATTCAGTGTTCCAAATTCCGTGTTCCAAATTCCGTGTTCCGAATTCCAAATTCCGTGTTCCGAATTCCGTGTTCCAAATTCTGTGTTCTGAATTCCGTGTTCCAAATTCCGTGTTCCGAATTCCGTGTTCCGAATTCCGTGTTCTGAATTCCGTGTTCCGAGTTCCAAATTTCAAATTCCGTGTTCTGAATTCCAAATTCCGTGTTCCGAATTCCAAATTCCGTGTTTCGAATTCCAAATTCCGTGGTCCGAATTCCGTGGTCCGAATTTCAAATTCCATATTCTAAATTCCAAATTCCATATTCGGAATTCCGTGTTCCGAATTCCAAATTCCGTGTTCTGAATTCCATATTCCAAATTCAGTGATCCAAATTCAGTGTTCCAAATTCAGTGTTCCAAATTCCGTGTTCCAAATTCCGTGTTCCGAATTCCAAATTCCGTGTTCCCAATTCCAAATTCCGTGTTCCCAATTCCGTGTTCCGTGTTCCGAATTCCAAATTCCGTATTCCAAATTCCAAATTACAAATTCCGTATTCCATATTCCAAATTCCGTGTTCCGAATTCCGTGTTTGATTTCTGTGTTCCAAATTCTGTATTCCAAATTTCATGTTCCGTGTTCCAAATTCCAAATTCAGTATTCCACATTCCATATTCCGTGTTCCAAATTCCGTATTCCAAATTCCGTGTTCCGAATTCCGTGATCCAAATTCCGTGTTCCGAATTCCGTGTTCCGAATTCCAAATTCCAAATTCCATATTCCAAATTCCAAATTCCAAATTCCGTATTCCATATTCCAAATTCCGTGTTCCAAATTCCGTGTTCTGAATTCCGTGTTCCGAATTCCGTGTTCCGAATTCCAAATTCCAAATTCCGTATTCCAAATTCCGTATTCCATATTCCAAATTCCGTGTTCCGAATTCCGTGTTTGATTTCTGTGTTCCAAATTCTGTATTCCAAATTTCATGTTCCGTGTTCCAAATTCCAAATTCAGTATTCCAAATTCCGTATTCCGAATTCCAAGTTCCATGTTCTAAATTCCATATTCCGTCTTCCAAATTCTGTATTCCGAATTCCGTGTTCCGAATTCCGTGTTCCGAATTCCAAATTCCAAATTCCGTATTCCAAATTCCAAATTCCAAATTCCGTATACCATATTCCAAATTCTGTGTTCCGAATTCCGTGTTTGATTTCTGTGTTCCAAATTCTGTATTCCAAATTTCATGTTCCGTGTTCCAAATTCCAAATTCAGTATTCCAAATTCTGTATTCCAAATTCCAAGTTCCATGTTCTAAATTCCTTATTCCAAATATCTTGTTCCAAATTCTATATTCCGTGTTCCGAATTCCAATTTCCGAATTCCGTGTTCCAAATTCCGTGTTCCAAATTCCGTGTTCCAAATTATGTGTTCCAAATTCCGTATTCCATGTTCCGAATTCCAAATTCCGAATTCCATGTTCCGAATTTGAAATTCTGAATTCCTTATTCCAAATTCCCTGTTCTGAATTTCAAATTCCGAATTCTAAATTCCCTGTTCTGAATTTCAAATTACGAATTCCAAATTCCGTATTTCAAATTCCATGTTCCGAATTCCAAATTTCGTATTCCAAATTCCATGTTCTGAATTCCAAATTTTGTGTTCTGAATTCCAAATTCCTTATTCCAAATTCCCTGTTCCGAATTTCAAATTACGAATTCCAAATTCCGTATTTCAAATACCAAATTCCGTGTTCCGAATTCCGTGTTCCGATTTCTGTGTTCCAAATTCCGTGTTCCTAATTCCAAATTCTGAATTCCTTATTCCAAATTCCCTGTACTGAATTTCAAATTCCGTGTTCTGAATTCCAAATTCCTTATTCCAAATTCCGTGTTCCGAATTTCAAATTACGAATTCCAAATTCTGTATTTCAAATACCAAATTCCGTGTTCCGAATTCCGTGTTCCGATTTCCGTGTTCCAAATTCTGTGTTCCGATTTCCGTGTTCCTAATTCCGTGTTCCGAGTTCCAAATTCCGCGTTCAGAGTTCCAAATTCCGTGTTCCGAGTTCCAAATTCCGTGTTCCGAGTTCCAAATTCCGAGTTCCAAATTCCGTATTCCAAATTCCGTGTTCCGAATTCCAAATTCTGAATTCCTTATTCCAAATTCCCTGTTCTGAATTTCAAATTCCGAATTCCAAATTCCATATTCCAAATTCCGTGTTCCGAATTCCGTGTTCCGAATTCCGTGTTCCGAATTCCAAATTCCAAATTCCGCATTCCAAATTCCAAATTCCAAATTCCGTATTCCATATTCCGTGTTCCGAATTCCGTGTTTGATTTCTGTGTTCCAAATTCTGTATTCCAAATTTCATGTTCCGTGTTCCAAATTCCAAATTCAGTATTCCAAATTCCGTATTCCGAATTCCAAGTTCCATGTTCTAAATATTCCGTGTTCCAAATTCCGTATTCCAAATTCCGTGTTCCGAATTCCGTGTTCCGAATTCCGTGTTTCGGATTCTCATGTTCCGAATTCCGTATTCCGAATTCCGTGTTCCGAATTTCAAATTCCAAATTCCGTATTCCAAATTACAAATTACAAATTCCGAATTCCATATTCCAAATTCAGTGTTCCGAATTCCGTGTTCCGAATTCCAAATTCCAAATTCCGTATTCCAAATTACAAATTACAAATTCCGTATTCCATATTCCAAATTCTGTGTTCCGAATTCTGTGTTTGATTTCTGTGTTCCAAATTCTGTATTCCAAATTTCATGTTCCGTGTTCCAAATTCCAAATTCAGTATTCCATATTCCATATTCCGTGTTCCAAATTCCGTATTCCAAATTCCGTGTTCCGAATTCCGTGATCCAAATTCCGTGTTCCGAATTCCGTGTTCCGAATTCCAAATTCCAAATTCCAAATTACAAATTCCGTATTCCATATTCCGAATTCCGTGTTCCGAATTCCGTGTTCCGAATTCTGTGTTCCGAATTCCGTGTTCCGAATTCCAAATTCCATATTCCAAATTCCAAATTCCATATTCCAAATTCCGTGTTCCGAATTCCGTGTTTGATTTCTGTGTTCCAAATTCTGTATTCCAAATTTCATGTTCCGTGTTCCAAATTCCAAATTCATTATTCCAAATTCCGTATTCCGAATTCCAAGTTCCATGTTCTAAATTCCATATTCCGTGTTCCAAATTCTGTATTCCGAATTCCGTGTTCCGAATTCCGTGTTCCGAATTCCGTGTTCCGAATTCCAAATTCCAAATTCCGTATTCCAAATTCCAAATTCCGTATTCCATATTCCAAATTCCGTGTTCCAAATTCCATGTTTGATTTCTGTGTTCCAAATTCTGTATTCCAAATTTCATGTTCCGTGTTCCAAATTCAGTATTCCAAATTCCGTATTCCGAATTCCAAGTTCCATGTTCTAAATTCCTTATTCCAAATTTCTTGTTCCAAATTCCATATTCCGTGTTCCGAATTCCAATTTCCGAATTCCGTGTTCCAAATTCCGTGTTCTAAATTCCGTGTTCCAAATTCCATATTCCGTGTTCTGAATTCCAAATTCCTTATTCCAAATTCCGTGTTCCGAATTTCAAATTACGAATTCCAAATTCCGTATTTCAAATACCAAATTCCGTGTTCCGAATTCCGTGTTCCGATTTCCGTGTTCCAAATTCTGTGTTCCGATTTCCGTGTTCCTAATTCCGTGTTCCGAGTTCCAAATTCCGCGTTCAGAGTTCCAAATTCCGTGTTCCGAGTTCCAAATTCCGTGTTCCGAGTTCCAAATTCCGAGTTCCAAATTCCGTATTCCAAATTCCGTGTTCCGAATTCCAAATTCTGAATTCCTTATTCCAAATTCCCTGTTCTGAATTTCAAATTCCGAATTCCAAATTCCATATTCCAAATTCCGTGTTCCGAATTCCGTGTTCCGAATTCCGTGTTCCGAATTCCAAATTCCAAATTCCGCATTCCAAATTCCAAATTCCAAATTCCGTATTCCATATTCCGTGTTCCGAATTCCGTCTTTGATTTCTGTGTTCCAAATTCTGTATTCCAAATTTCATGTTCCGTGTTCCAAATTCCAAATTCAGTATTCCAAATTCCGTATTCCGAATTCCAAGTTCCATGTTCTAAATATTCCGTGTTCCAAATTCCGTATTCCAAATTCCGTGTTCCGAATTCCGTGTTCCGAATTCCGTGTTCCGAATTCTCATGTTCCGAATTCCGTATTCCGAATTCCGTGTTCCGAATTTCAAATTCCAAATTCCGTATTCCAAATTACAAATTACAAATTCCGAATTCCATATTCCAAATTCAGTGTTCCGAATTCCGTGTTCCGAATTCCAAATTCCAAATTCCGTATTCCAAATTACAAATTACAAATTCCGTATTCCATATTCCAAATTCCGTGTTCCGAATTCCGTGTTTGATTTCTGTGTTCCAAATTCTGTATTCCAAATTCCATATTCCGAATTCCAAGTTCCATGTTCTAAATACCATATTCCGTGTTCCAAATTCCGTATTCCAAATTCCGTGTTCCGAATTCCGCATTCCGAATTCCGTGTTCCGAATTTTCATGTTCCGAATTCCGTGTTCCGAATTCCAAATTCCAAATTCCGTATTCCAAATTACAAATTCCGTATTCCATATTCCAAATTCCGTGTTCCGAATTCCGTGTTCCGAATTCCGTGTTCTGAATTCCGTGTTCCGAATTCCAAATTCCAAATTCCATGTTCTGAATTCCAAATTCCGTGTTCTGAATTCCAAATTCCGTATTCCAAATTCCATGTTCTGAATTCCAAATTCCGTGTTCCGAATTCCAAATTCCGTGATTCGAATTCCAAATTCCGTGTTCCAAATTCCAAATTCCGTGTTCCGAATTCCCAATTCCGTGTTCTGAATTCATTATTCCAAATTCCGTATTCCAAATTCCGTGTTCTGAATTCCAAATTCCAAATTCCGTATTCCAAATTTCAAATTCCATATTCCAAATTCCATATTCCAAATTCCAAATTCCGTATACCAAATTCTGAATTCTAAATTCAAAAATTCTGTGTTCCGTATTCCGTGTTCCGAATTCCAAATTCCATATTTTGTGTTCCGAATTCCGTGTTCTGAATTCCGTGTTCCGAATTCCGTGTTCCGAATTCCAAATTCAGTGTTCTGAATTCCATATTCCAAATTCAGTGTTCCAAAATCCGTGTTCCGAATTCCAAATTCCGTGTTCTGAATTCCGTGTTCCAAATTTCGTGTTCTGAATTCCGTGTTCTGAATTCCGTGTTCCGAATTCCATGTTCCAAATTCCACGTTCCGAATTCCAAATTCCAAATTCCGTATTCCAAATTACAAATTACAAATTCCGTATTCCAAATTCCAAATTCTGTATTCTGAATTCTAAATTCAAAAATGCTGTGTTCCGTATTCCGTGTTCCGAATTCAAAAATTCCGTATTCCAAATTTTGTGTTCCGAATTCCGTGTTCCGAATTCCGTGTTCTGAATTCCAAATTCCATGTTCTGAATTCCGTATTCCAAATTCAGTGTTCCAAATTCCGTGTTCCAAATTCCGTGTTCCGAATTCCAAATTCCGTGTTCCGAATTCCGTGTTCCAAATTCTGTGTTCTGAATTCCGTGTTCCAAATTCCGTGTTCCGAATTCCGTGTTCCGAATTCCGTGTTCTGAATTCCGTGTTCCGAGTTCCAAATTTCAAATTCCGTGTTCTGAATTCCAAATTCCGTGTTCCGAATTCCAAATTCCGTGTTTCGAATTCCAAATTCCGTGGTCCGAATTCCGTGGTCCGAATTTCAAATTCCATATTCTAAATTCCAAATTCCATATTCGGAATTCCGTGTTCCGAATTCCAAATTCCGTGTTCTGAATTCCATATTCCAAATTCAGTGATCCAAATTCAGTGTTCCAAATTCAGTGTTCCAAATTCCGTGTTCCAAATTCCGTGTTCCGAATTCCAAATTCCGTGTTCCCAATTCCAAATTCCGTGTTCCCAATTCCGTGTTCCGTGTTCCGAATTCCAAATTCCGTATTCCAAATTCCAAATTACAAATTCCGTATTCCATATTCCAAATTCCGTGTTCCGAATTCCGTGTTTGATTTCTGTGTTCCAAATTCTGTATTCCAAATTTCATGTTCCGTGTTCCAAATTCCAAATTCAGTATTCCACATTCCATATTCCGTGTTCCAAATTCCGTATTCCAAATTCCGTGTTCCGAATTCCGTGATCCGAATTCCGTGTTCCGAATTCCGTGTTCCGAATTCCAAATTCCAAATTCCATATTCCAAATTCCAAATTCCAAATTCCGTATTCCATATTCCAAATTCCGTGTTCCAAATTCCGTGTTCTGAATTCCGTGTTCCGAATTCCGTGTTCCGAATTCCAAATTCCAAATTCCGTATTCCAAATTCCGTATTCCATATTCCAAATTCCGTGTTCCGAATTCCGTGTTTGATTTCTGTGTTCCAAATTCTGTATTCCAAATTTCATGTTCCGTGTTCCAAATTCCAAATTCAGTATTCCAAATTCCGTATTCCGAATTCCAAGTTCCATGTTCTAAATTCCATATTCCGTCTTCCAAATTCTGTATTCCGAATTCCGTGTTCCGAATTCCGTGTTCCGAATTCCAAATTCCGTATTCCAAATTCCAAATTCCAAATTCCGTATACCATATTCCAAATTCTGTGTTCCGAATTCCGTGTTTGATTTCTGTGTTCCAAATTCTGTATTCCAAATTTCATGTTCCGTGTTCCAAATTCCAAATTCAGTATTCCAAATTCTGTATTCCGAATTCCAAGTTCCATGTTCTAAATTCCGTGTTCCGAATTTCAAATTACGAATTCCAAATACTGTATTTCAAATACCAAATTCCGTGTTCCAAATTCCATGTTTCTAGTTCCAAATTCCGTGTTCCGAATTCCGTGGTCCGAATTTCAAATTCCATATTCCAAATTCCGTATTCCAAATTCCAAATTCCATATTCTGAATTCCGTGTTCCGAATTCCAAATTCCGTGTTCTGAATTCCATATTCCAAATTCAGTGATCCAAATTCAGTGTTCCAAATTCAGTGTTCCAAATTCCGTGTTCCAAATTCCGTGTTCCGAATTCCAAATTCCAAATTCCGTATTCCAAATTCCAAATTCCAAATTCTGTATTCCATATTCCGAATTCCGTGTTTGATTTCTGTGTTCCAAATTCTGTATTCCAAATTTCATGTTCCGTGTTCCAAATTCCAAATTCAGTATTCCACATTCCATATTCCGTGTTCCAAATTCCGTATTCCAAATTCCGTGTTCCGAATTCCGTGATCCGAATTCCGTGTTCCGAATTCCGTGTTCCGAATTCCAAATTCCAAATTCCATATTCCAAATTCCAAATTCCAAATTCCGTATTCCATATTCCAAATTCCGTGTTCCAAATTCCGTGTTCTGAATTCCGTGTTCCGAATTCCGTGTTCCGAATTCCAAATTCCAAATTCCGTATTCCAAATTCCGTATTCCATATTCCAAATTCCGTGTTCCGAATTCCGTGTTTGATTTCTGTGTTCCAAATTCTGTATTCCAAATGTCATGTTCCGTGTTCCAAATTCCAAATTCAGTATTCCAAATTCCGTATTCCGAATTCCAAGTTCCATGTTCTAAATTCCATATTCCGTGTTCTAAATTCCGTATTCCAAATTCCGTGTTCCGAATTCCGTGTTCCGAATTCCGTGTTCCGAATTTTCATGTTCCGAATTCCGTGTTCCGAATTCCAAATTCCAAATTCCGTATTCCAAATTCCAAATTCCGTATTCCATATTCCAAATTCCGTGTTCCGAATACCGTGTTCCGAATTCCAAATTCCAAATTCCGTATTCCAAATTACAAATTACAAATTCCGTATTCCATATTCCAAATTCTGTGTTCCGAATTCCGTGTTTGATTTCTGTGTTCCAAATTCTGTATTCCAAATTTCATGTTCCGTGTTCCAAATTCCAAATTCAGTATTCCAAATTCCGTATTCCGAATTCCAAGTTCCATGTTCTAAATTCCAAATTCCGTGTTCTGAATTAATTATTCAAAATTCCGTTTTCAAATTCCGTGTTCCGAATTCCGTGTTCCGAATTCCAAACTCCAAATTCCGTATTCCAAATTCCGTATTCCAAAATCCAAATTCTTTATTCCAAATTCAAACTTCCATATTCAAAATTCAAAATTCCGTATTCCAAATTCCAAATGCCGTATTCCAAATTCCTTTTTCCAAATTCCGGGTTTCAAATTCCAAATTCCCAATTTCGTATTCCAAACTCCTTATTCCAAATTCCGTGTTCCGAATTTCAAATTACAAAATCCAAATTCCGTATTTCAAATACCAAATTCTGTGTTCCGAATTCCGTGTTCCGATTTCCATGTTCCAAATTCCGTGTTCCGAGTTCCAAATTCCGTGTTCCGAATTCCGTGTTCTGAATTCTGTGTTCCGAATTCCATGTTCCAAATTCCACATTCCGAATTCCAAATTCCAAATTCCGTATTCCAAATTACAAATTACAAATTCCGTATTCCAAATTCCAAATTCTGTATTCTGAATTCTAAATTCAAAAATTCTGTGTTCCGTATTCCGTGTTCCGAATTCAAAAATACCGTATTCCAAATTTTGTGTTCCGAATTCCGTGTTCCGAATTCCGTGTTCCGAATTCCAAATTCCATGTTCTGAATTCCGTATTCCAAATTCAGTGTTCCAAATTCCGTGTTCCAAATTCCGTGTTCCAAATTCCGTGTTCCGAATTCCGTGTTCTGAATTCCGTGTTCCGAGTTCCAAATTTCAAATTCCGTGTTCTGAATTCCAAATTCCGTGTTCCGAATTCCAAATTCTGTGTTTCGAATTCCAAATTCCGTGTTCCGAATTCCAAATTCCGTGTTCCGAATTCCAAAGTCCGTGTTCCGAATTTCAAATTCCGTGTTCCGAATTCCAAATTCCGTGTTCTGAATTCATTATTCCAAATTCCGTATTCCAAATTCCGTGTTCCGAATTCCAAATTCCAAATTCCGTATTCCAAATTTCAAATTCTATTTTCCAATTTCCGTATTCCAAATTCCAAATTCCGTATTCCTTATTCAAAATTCCGTGTTTTGAATTCCAAATTCCAATTTTCTTATTCCAAATTCCGTGTTCCAAATTCCGTGTTCCGAATTTCAAATTACGAATTCCAAATACTGTATTTCAAATACCAAATTCCGTGTTCCAAATTCCATGTTTCTAGTTCCAAATTCCGTGTTCCGAATTCCGTGGTCCGAATTTCAAATTCCATATTCCAAATTCCGTATTCCAAATTCCAAATTCCATATTCTGAATTCCGTGTTCCGAATTCCAAATTCCGTGTTCTGAATTCCATATTCCAAATTCAGTGATCCAAATTCCGTATTCCGAATTCCAAGTTCCATATTCCGTGTTCCAAATTCCGTATTCCAAATTCCGTGTTCCGAATTCCGTGTTCCGAATTCCGTGTTCCGAATTCCAAATTCCAAATTCCATATTCCCAATTCCAAATTCCGTGTTCCGAATTCTGTGTTCCGTGTTCTGAATTCCAAATTCCGTATTCCAAATTCCGTATTCCATATTCCAAATTCCGTGTTCCGAATTCCGTGTTTGATTTCTGTGTTCCAAATTCTGTATTCCAAATTTCATGTTCCGTGTTCCAAATTCCAAATTCAGTATTCCATATTCCATATTCCGTGTTCCAAATTCCGTATTCCAAATTCCGCATTCCGAATTCCGTGATCCGAATTCCGTGTTCCGAATTCCAAATTCCAAATTCCAAATTACAAATTACAAATTACAAATTCCGTATTCCATATTCCGAATTCTGTGTTCCTAATTCCGTGTTCCGAATTCCGTGTTCCGAATTCCAAATTCCAAATTCCATATTCCAAATTCCGTGTTCCGAATTCCGTGTTTGATTTCTGTGTTCCAAATTCTTTATTCCAAATTTCATGTTCCGTGTTCCAAATTCCAAATTCAGTATTCCAAATTCCGTATTCCGAATTCCAAGTTCCATGTTCTAAATTCCATATTCCGTGTTCCAAATTCTGTATTCCGAATTCCGTGTTCCGAATTCCGTGTTCCGAATTCCGTGTTCCGAATTCCAAATTCCAAATTCCGTATTCCAAATTCCAAATTACAAATTCCGTATTCCATATTCCAAATTCCGTGTTCCAAATTCCGTGTTTGATTTCTGTGTTCCAAATTCTGTATTCCAAATTTCATGTTCCGTGTTCCAAATTCAGTATTCCAAATTCCGTATTCCGAATTCCAAGTTCCATGTTCTAAATTCCTTATTCCAAATTTCTTGTTCCAAATTCCATATTCCGTGATCCGAATTCCAATTTCCAAATTCCGTGTTCCAAATTCCGTGTTCTAAATTCCGTGTTCCAAATTCTGTATTCCAAATTCCGTATTCCATGTTCCAAATTCCGAATTCCCTGTTCCGAATTTGAAATTCTGAATTCCTTATTCCAAATTCCCTGTTCTGAATTTCAAATTCCGTGTTCTGAATTCCAAATTCCTTATTCCAAATTCCGTGTTCCGAATTTGAAATTACGAATTTCAAATACCAAATAACGTGTTCCGAATTCCGTGTTACGATTTACGTGTTCCAAATTCCGTGTTCTGATTTCCGTGTTCCAAATTCCGTGTTCCGAGTTCCAAATTCTGCGTTCAGAGTTCCAAATTCCGTGTTCCGAGTTCCAAATTCCGTATTCCAAATTCCGTGTTCCGAATTCCAAATTCTGAATTCCTTATTCCAAATTCCCTGTTCTGAATTTCAAATTCCGAATTCCAAATTCCATATTCCAAATTCCGTGTTCCGAATTCCGTGTTCCGAATTCCATGTTCCGAATTCCAAATTCCAAATTCTGCATTCCAAATTCCAAATTCCATATTCCGTATTCCATATTCCAAATTCCGTGTTCCGAATTCCGTGTTTGATTTCTGTGTTCCAAATTCTGTATTCCAAATTTCATGTTCCGTGTTCCAAATTCCAAATTCAGTATTCCAAATTCCGTATTCCGAATTCCAAGTTCCATGTTCTAAATTCCATATTCCGTGTTCCAAATTCCGTATTCCAAATTCTGTGTTCCGAATTCCGTGTTCCGAATTCCGTGTTCCGAATTTTCATGTTCTGAATTCCGTGTTCCGAATTCCAAATTCCAAATTCCGTATTCCAAATTACAAATTACAAATTCCGTATTCCATATTCCAAATTCTGTGTTCCGAATTCAGTGTTCCAAATTCCGTGTTCCAAATTCCGTGTTCCGAATTCCAAATTCCGTGTTCCGAAATCCGTGTTCCGATTTCCGTGTTCCGAATTCCGTGTTCCGAATTCCAAATTCCGTATTCCAAATTCCAAATGACAAATTCCGTATTCCATATTCCAAATTCCGTGTTCCGAATTCCGTGTTTGATTTCTGTGTTCCAAATTCTGTATTCCAAATTTCATGTTCCGTGTTCCAAATTCCAAATTCAGTATTCCAAATTCCGTATTCCGAATTCCAAGTTCCATATTACGTGTTCCAAATTCCGTATTCCAAATTCCGTGTTCCGAATTCCGTGTTCCGAATTCCGTGTTCCGAATTCCAAATTCCAAATTCCATATTCCCAATTCCAAATTCCGTGTTCCGAATTCCATGTTCCGTGTTCCGAATTCCAAATTCTGTATTCCAAATTCCTAATTCCAAATTCCCTATTCCATATTCCAAATTCCGTGTTCCGAATTCCGTGTTTGATTTCTGTGTTCCAAATTCTGTATTCCAAATTTCATGTTCCGTGTTCCAAATTCCAAATTCAGTATTCCATATTCCATATTCCGTGTTCCAAATTCCGTATTCCAAATTCCGTGTTCCGAATTCCGTGATCCGAATTCCATGTTCCGAATTCCGTGTTCCGAATTCCAAATTCCAAATTCCAAATTCCAAATTCCAAATTCCAAATTACAAATTCCGTATTCCATATTCCAAATTCCGTGTTCCAAATTCCGTGTTCCGAATTCCGTGTTCCGAATTCCGTGTTCCGAATTCCAAATTCCAAATTCCGTATTCCAAATTCCAAATTCCAAATTCCAAATTCCGTATTCCATATTCCAAATTCCGTGTTCCAAATTCCGTGTTTGATTTCTGTGTTCCAAATTCTGTATTCCAAATTTCATGTTCCGTGTTCCAAATTCAGTATTCCAAATTCCGTATTCCGAATTCCAAGTTCCATGTTCTAAATTCCTTATTCCAAATTTCTTGTTCCAAATTCCATATTCCGTGTTCCAAATTCCAAATTCCAAATTCCAAATTCCAAATTCCAAATTCCATATTCCGAATTCCGTGTTCCGAATTCCGTGTTCCAAATTCCGTATTCCATGTTCCGAATTCCAAATTCCAAATTCCGTGTTCCGAATTTGAAATTCTGAATTCCTTATTCCAAATTCCCTGTTCTGAATTTCAAATTCCGTGTTCTGAATTCCAAATTCCTTATTCCAAATTCCGTGTTCCGAATTTCAAATTACGAATTCCAAATTCCGTATTTCAAATACCAAATTCCGTGTTCCGAATTCCGTGTTTGATTTCTGTGTTCCAAATTCTGTATTTCAAATTTCATGTTCCGTGTTCCAAATTCCAAATTCAGTATTCCAAATTCCGTATTCCATATTCCAAATTCCGTGTTCCGAATTCCGTGTTTGATTTCTGTGTTCCAAATTCTGTATTTCAAATTTCATGTTCCGTGTTCCAAATTCCAAATTCAGTATTCCAAATTCCGTATTCCGAATTCCAAGTTCCATATTCCGTGTTCCAAATTCCGTATTCCAAATTCCGTGTTCCGAATTCCGTGTTCCGAATTCCGTGTTCCGAATTCCGTGTTCCGAATTCCAAATTCCAAATTCCATATTCCCAATTCCAAATTCCGTGTTCCGAATTCTGTGTTCCGTGTTCCGAATTCCAAATACTGTATTCCAAATTCCTAATTCCAAATTCCCTATTCCATATTCCAAATTCCGTGTTACGAATTCCGTGTTTGATTTCTGTGTTCCAAATTCTGTATTCCAAATTTCATGTTCCGTGTTCCAAATTCCAAATTCAGTATTCCATATTCCATATTCCGTGTTCCAAATTCCGTATTCCAAATTCCGTGTTCCGAATTCCGTGATCCGAATTCCATGTTCCGAATTCCGTGTTCTGAATTCCAAATTCCAAATTCCAAATTCCAAATTCCGTATTCCATATTCCGAATTCCGTGTTCTGAATTCTGTGTTCCGAATTTTCATGTTCCGAATTCCGTGTTCCGAATTCCAAATTCCAAATTCCGTATTCCAAATTACAAATTACAAATTCCGTATTCCATATATTCCGTGTTCCAAATTCCGTATTCCAAATTCCGTGTTCCGAATTCCGTGATCCGAATTCCATGTTCCGAATTCCGTGTTCCAAATTCCAAATTCCAAATTCCAAATTCCAAATTCCGTATTCCATATTCCGAATTCCGTGTTCCGAATTCCGTGTTCCAAATTCCGTATTCCATGTTCCGAATTCCAAATTCCGAATTCCGTGTTCCGAATTTGAAATTCTGAATTCCTTATTCCAAATTCCGTGTTCCGAATTTCAAATTACGAATTCCAAATTCCGTATTTCAAATACCAAATTCCGTGTTCCGAATTCCGTGTTACGATTTACGTGTTCCAAATTCCGTGTTCCGATTTCCGTGTTCCAAATTCCGTGTTCCGAGTTCCAAATTCCGCATTCAGAGTTCCAAATTCCGTGTTCCGAGTTCCAAATACCGTATTCCAAATTCCGTGTTCCGAATTCCAAATTCTGAATTCCTTATTCCAAATTCCCTGTTCTGAATTTCAAATTCCGAATTCCAAATTCCATATTCCAAATTCCGTGTTCCGAATTCCGTGTTCCGAATTCCATGTTCCGAATTCCAAATTCCAAATTCTGCATTCCAAATTCCAAATTCCAAATTCCAAATTCCGTATTCCATATTCCAAATTCCGTGTTCCGAATTCCGTGTTTGATTTCTGTGTTCCAAATTCTGTATTCCAAATTTCATGTTCCGTGTTCCAAATTCCAAATTCAGTATTCCAAATTCCGTATTCTGAATTCCAAGTTCCATGTTCTAAATTCCATATTCCGTGTTCCAAATTCCGTATTCCAAATTCCGTGTTCCGAATTCCGTGTTCCGAATTCCGTGTTCCAAATTTTCATGTTCCGAATTCCATGTTCTGAATTCCAAATTCCAAATTCCGTATTCCAAATTACAAATTACAAATTCCGTATTCCATATTCCAAATTCTGTGTTCCGAATTCAGTGTTCCAAATTCCGTGTTCCGAATTCCAAATTCCGTGTTCCGAATTCCGTGTTCCGAATTCCGTGTTCCGAATTCCGTGTTCCGAATTTTCATGTTCCGAATTCCATGTTCCGAATTCCAAATTCCAAATTCCGTATTCCAAATTCCAAATGACAAATTCCGTATTCCATATTCCAAATTCCGTGTTCCGAATTCCGTGTTTGATTTCTGTGTTCCAAATTCTGTATTCCAAATTTCATGTTCCGTGTTCCAAATTCCAAATTCAGTATTCCAAATTCCGTATTCCGAATTCCAAGTTCCATGTTCTAAATTCCATATTCCGTGTTCCAAATTCCATATTCCAAATTCCGTGTTCTGAATTCCGTGTTCCGAATTTGAAATTCTGAATTCCTTATTCCAAATTCCCTGTTCTGAATTTCAAATTCCGTGTTCTGAATTCCAAATTCCTTATTCCAAATTCCGTGTTCCGAATTTCAAATTCCGAATTCCAAATTCCGTATTTCAAATACCAAATTCCGTGTTCCGATTTACGTGTTCCAAATTCCGTGTTCCGATTTCCGTGTTCCAAATTCCGTGTTCCGAGTTCCAAATTCCGCGTTCAGAGTTCCAAATTCCGTGTTCCGAGTTCCAAATTCCGTATTCCAAATTCCGTGTTCCGAATTCCAAATTCTGAATTCCTTATTCCAAATTCCCTGTTCTGAATTTCAAATTCCGAATTCCAAATTCCATATTCCAAATTACGTGTTCCGAATTCCGTGTTCCGAATTCCATGTTCCGAATTCCAAATTCCAAATTCTGCATTCCAAATTCCAAATTCCGTATTCCATATTCCAAATTCCGTGTTCCGAATTCCGTGTTTGATTTCTGTGTTCCAAATTCTGTATTCCAAATTTCATGTTCCGTGTTCCAAATTCCAAATTCAGTATTCCAAATTCCGTATTCCGAATTCCAAGTTCCATGTTCTAAATTCCATATTCCGTGTTCCAAATTCCGTATTCCAAATTCCGTGTTCCGAATTCCGTGTTCCGAATTCCGTGTTCCGAATTCCGTGTTCCGAATTCCATATTCCAAATTCCAAATTCCATATTCCAAATTCCGTGTTCCGAATTCCGTGTTTGATTTCTGTGTTCCAAATTCTGTATTCCAAATTTCATGTTCCGTGTTCCAAATTCCAAATTCAGTATTCCAAATTCTGTATTCCGAATTCCAAGTTCCATATTCCGTGTTCCAAATTCTGTATTCCAAATTCCGTGTTCCGAATTCCGTGTTCCGAATTCCGTGTTCCAAATTCCGTGTTCCGAATTCCAAATTCCATATTCCCAATTCCAAATTCCGTGTTCCGAATTCCGTGTTCCGTGTTCCGAATTCCAAATTCTGTATTCCAAATTCCAAATTCCAAATTCCCAATTCCATATTCCAAATTCCGTGTTCCGAATTCCGTGTTTGATTTCTGTGTTCCAAATGCTGTATTCCAAATTTCATGTTCCGTGTTCCAAATTCCAAATTCAGTATTCCATATTCCATATTCCGCGTTCCAAATTCCGTATTCCGTATTCCGTGTTCCGAATTCCGTGATCCGAATTCCATGTTCCGAATTCCGTGTTCCGAATTCCAAATTCCAAATTCCAAATTCCAAATTACGTATTCCATATTCCGAATTCCATGTTCCGAATTCCGTGTTCCGAATTCCAAATTCCAAATTCCAAATTCCAAATTCCAAATTCCATATTCCGAATTCCGTGTTCCAAATTCCGTGTTCCGAATTCCGTGTTCCGAATTCCAAATTCCAAATTCCATATTCCAAATTCCAAATTCCATATTCCAAATTCCGTGTTCCGAATTCCGTGTTTGATTTCTGTGTTCCAAATTCTGTATTCCAAATTTCATGTTCCGTGTTCCAAATTCCAAATTCCGTATTCCAAATTCCGTATTCCGAATTCCAAGTTCCATGTTCTAAATTCCATATTCCGTGTTCCAAATTCTGTATTCCGAATTCCGTGTTCCGAATTCCGTGTTCCGAATTCCGTGTTCCGAATTCCGTGTTCCGAATTCCAAATTCCAAATTCCAAATTCCAAATTCCAAATTCCAAATTCCGTATTCCATATTCCGAATTCCGTGTTCCGAATTCCGTGTTCCGGATTCCATGTTCCGAATTCCAAATTCCAAATTCCATATTCCAAATTCCAAATTCCATATTCCAAGTTCCGTGTTCCGAATTCCGTGTTTGATTTCTGTGTTCCAAATTCTGTATTCCAAATTTCATGTTCCGTGTTCCAAATTCCAAATTCAGTATTCCAAATTCCGTATTCCGAATTCCAAGTTCCATGTTCTAAATTCCATATTCCGTGTTCCAAATTCTGTATTCCAAATTCCGTGTTCCGAATTCCGTGTTCCGAATTCCGTGTTCCGAATTCCAAATTCCAAATTCCGTATTCCAAATTCCAAATTACAAATTCCGTATTCCATATTCCAAATTCCGTGTTCCAAATTCCGTGTTTGATTTCTGTGTTCCAAATTCTGTATTCCAAATTTCATGTTCCGTGTTCCAAATTCAGTATTCCAAATTCCGTATTCCGAATTCCAAGTTCCATGTTCTAAATTCCTTATTCCAAATTTCTTGTTCCAAATTCCATATTCCGTGTTCCGAATTCCAATTTCCGAATTCCGTGTTCCAAATTCCGTGTTCTAAATTCCGTGTTCCGAATTCCATGTTCCGAATTCCAAATTCCAAATTCTGCATTCCAAATTCCAAATTCCGTATTCCATATTCCAAATTCCGTGTTCCGAATTCCGTGTTTGATTTCTGTGTTCCAAATTCTGTATTCCAAATTTCATGTTCCGTATTCCATATTCCAAATTCCGTGTTCCGAATTCCGTGTTTGATTTCTGTGTTCCATATTCTGTATTCCAAATTTCATGTTCCGTGTTCCAAATTCCAAATTCAGTATTCCATATTCCGTGTTCCAAATTCCGTATTCCAAATTCCGTGTTCCGAATTCCGTGATCCAAATTCCATGTTCCGAATTCCGTGTTCCGAATTCCAAATTCCAAATTCCAAATTCCAAATTCCAAATTCCGTATTCCATATTCCGAATTCCGTGTTCCGAATTCCGTGTTCCGAATTCCAAATTCCAAATTCCATATTCCAAATTCCAAATTCCATATTCCAAATTCCGTGTTCCGAATTCCGTGTTTGATTTCTGTGTTCCAAATTCTGTATTCCAAATTTCATGTTCTGTGTTCCAAATTCCAAATTCAGTATTCCAAATTCCGTATTCCGAATTCCAAGTTCCATGTTCTAAATTCCATATTCCGTGTTCCAAATTCTGTATTCCGAATTCCGTGTTCCGAATTCCGTGTTCCGAATTCCGTGTTCCGAATTCCAAATTCCAAATTCCAAATTACAAATTACAAATTCCGTATTCCATATTCCGAATTCCGTGTTCCGAATTCCGTGTTCCGAATTCCAAATTCCAAATTCCATATTCCAAATTCCAAATTCCATATTCCAAATTCCGTTTCGAATTCCGTGTTTGATTTCTGTGTTCCAAATTCTGTATTCCAAATTTCATGTTCCGTGTTCCAAATTCCAAATTCAGTATTCCAAATTCCGTATTCCGAATTCCAAGTTCCATGTTCTAAATTCCATATTCCGTGTTCCAAATTCTGTATTCCGAATTCCATGTTCCGAATTCCGTGTTCCGAATTCCGTGTTCCGAATTCCAAATTCCAAATTCCGTATTCCAAATTCCAAATTACAAATTCCGTATTCCATATTCCAAATTCCGTGTTCCAAATTCCGTGTTTGATTTCTGTGTTCCAAATTCTGTATTCCAAATGTCATGTTCCGTGTTCCAAATTCAGTATTCCAAATTCCGTATTCCGAATTCCAAGTTCCATGTTCTAAATTCCTTATTCCAAATTTCTTGTTCCAAATTCCATATTCCGTGTTCCGAATTCCAATTTCCGAATTCCGTGTTCCAAATTCCGTGTTCTAAATTCCGTGTTCCAAATTCTGTGTTCCAAATTCCGTATTCCATGTTCCGAATTCCAAATTCCGAATTCCGTGTTCCGAATTTGAAATTCTGAATTCCTTATTCCAAATTCCCTGTACTGAATTTCAAATTCCGTGTTCTGAATTCCAAATTCCTTATTCCAAATTCCGTGTTCCGAATTTCAAATTACAAATTCCAAACTCCGTATTTCAAATAACAAATTCCGTGTTCCGAATTCCGTGTTCCGATTTCCGTGTTCCAAATTCTGTGTTCCGATTTCCGTGTTCCTAATTCCGTGTTCCGAGTTCCAAATTCCGCGTTCAGAGTTCCAAATTCCGTGTTCCGAGTTCCAAATTCCGTGTTCCGAATTCTGTTTTCCAAATTCCGTGTTCCGTGTTCCAAATTCTGTGTTCCGAGTTCCAAATTCCGCGTTCAGAGTTCCAAATTCCGTGTTCCGAGTTCCAAATTCCGTATTCCAAATTCCGTGTTCCGAATTCCAAATTCTGAATTCCTTATTCCAAATTCCCTGTTCTGAATTTCAAATTCCGAATTCCAAATTCCATATTCCAAATTCCGTGTTCCGAATTCCGTGTTCCGAATTCAATGTTCCGAATTCCAAATTCCAAATTCTGCATTCCAAATTCCAAATTCCAAATTCCGTATTCCATATTCCAAATTCCGTGTTCCGAATTCCGTGTTTGATTTCTGTGTTCCAAATTCTGTATTCCAAATTTCATGTTCCGTGTTCCAAATTCCAAATTCAGTATTCCAAATTCCGTATTCCGAATTCCAAGTTCCATGTTCTAAATACCATATTCCGTGTTCCAAATTCCGTATTCCAAATTCCGTGTTCCGATTTCTGTGTTCCGAATTCCGTGTTCCGAATTCCAAATTCCGTATTCCAAATTCCAAATGACAAATTCCGTATTCCATATTCCAAATTCCGTGTTCCGAATTCCGTGTTTGATTTCTGTGTTCCAAATTCTGTATTCCAAATTTCATGTTCCATGTTCCAAATTCCAAATTCAGTATTCCAAATTCCGTATTCCGAATTCCAAGTTCCATATTCCGTATTCCAAATTCCGTATTCCAAATTCCGTGTTCCGAATTCCGTGTTCCGAATTCCGTGTTCCGAATTCCAAATTCCAAATTCCATATTCCCAATTCCAAATTCCGTGTTCCGAATTCCGTGTTCCGTGTTCCGAATTCCAAATTCCGTATTCCAAATTCCAAATTCCAAATTCCGTATTCCATATTCCAAATTCCGTGTTCCGAATTCCGTGTTTGATTTCTGTGTTCCATATTCTGTATTCCAAATTTCATGTTCCGTGTTCCAAATTCCAAATTCAGTATTCCATATTCCATATTCCGTGTTCCAAATTCCGTATTCCAAATTCCGTGTTCCGAATTCCAAATTCCAAATTCCAAATTACAAATTCCGTATTCCATATTCCGAATTCCGTGTTCCGAATTCCGTGTTCCGAATTCCGTGTTCCGAATTCCAAATTCCAAATTCCATATTCCAAATTCCAAATTCCATATTCCAAATTCCGTGTTCCGAATTCCGTGTTTGATTTCTGTGTTCCAAATTCTGTATTCCAAATTTCATGTTCCGTATTCCAAATTCCAAATTCAGTATTCCAAATTCCGTATTCCGAATTCCAAGTTCCATGTTCTAAATTCCATATTCCGTGTTCCAAATTCTGTATTCCGAATTCCGTGTTCCGAATTCCGTGTTCCGAATTCCGTGTTCCGAATTCCAAATTCCAAATTCCGTATTCCAAATTCCAAATTCCAAATTCTGTATTCCATATTCCAAATTCCGTGTTCCGAATTCCGTGTTTGATTTCTGTGTTCAAAATTCTGTATTCCAAATGTCATGTTCCGTGTTCCAAATTCCAAATTCAGTATTCCAAATTCCGTATTCCGAATTCCAAGTTCCATGTTCTAAATTCCATATTCCGTGTTCTAAATTCCGTATTCCAAATTCCGTGTTCCGAATTCCGTGTTCCGAATTCCAAATTCCAAATTCCGTATTCCAAATTCCAAATTCTGTGTTACGAATTCCGTGTTTGATTTCTGTGTTCCAAATTCTGTATTCCAAATTTCATGTTCCGTGTTCCAAATTCCAAATTCAGTATTCCAAATTCCGTATTCCGAATTCCAAGTTCCATGTTCTAAATTCCATATTCCGTGTTCCGAATTCCGTGTTCCGAATTCCGTGTTCCGAATTCCAAATTACAAATTACAAATTACAAATTCCGTATTCCATATTCCAAATTCCGTGTTCCGAATTCCGTGTTCTGAATTCCGTGTTCCAAATTCCGTGTTCCAAATTCCAAATTCCAAATTCCGTATTCCAAATTCCATATTCCATATTCCAAATTCCGTGTTCCGAATTCCGTGTTGATTTCTGTGTTCCAAATTCTGTATTCCAAATTTCATGTTCCGTGTTCCAAATTCCAAATTCAGTATTCCAAATTCCGTATTCTGAATTCCAAGTTCCATGTTCTAAATTCCATATTCCGAGTTCCAAATTCTGTATTCCGAATTCCGTTTCCCGAATTCCGTGTTCTGAATTCCGTGTTCCGAATTCCAAATTCCAAATTCCGTATTCCAAATTCCAAATTCCGTATTCCATATTCCAAATTTCGTGTTCCGAATTCCGTGTTTGATTTCTGTGTTCCAAATTCTGTATTCCAAATTTCATGTTCCGTGTTCCAAATTCCAAATTCAGTATTCCAAATTCCGTATTCCGAATTCCAAGTTCCATGTTCTAAATTCCATATTCCGTGTTCCAAATTCTGTATTCCAAATTCCATGTTCTGAATTCCAAATTCCGTGTTCTAAATTCCAAATTCCGTATTCCAAATTCCATGTTCTGAATTCCAAATTCCGTGTTCTGAATTCCAAATTCCGTGTTCTGAATTCCAAATTCCGTATTCCAAATTCCATGTTCTGAATTCCAAATTCCTTGTTCTGAATTCCAAATTCCGTGTTCTGAATTCCAAATTACGAGTTCGAATTTCAAATTCCGTGTTCTGGATTTCAAATTCCGTGTTCCGAATTCCAAATTCCGTGTTCTGAATTTATTTTTCCAAATTCCGTTTTCCGAATTCCAAATTCCAAATTCCGTGTTCTGAATTAATTATTCAAAATTCCGTATTCAAATTCCGTGTTCCGAATTCCGTGTTCCGAATTCCAAACTCCAAATTCCGTATTCCAAATTCCGTATTCCAAAATCCAAATTCTTTATTCCAAATTCAAACTTCCATATTCCAAATTCAAAATTCCGTATTCCAAATTCCAAATGCCGTATTCCAAATTCCTTATTCCAAATTCCGGGTTTCAAATTCCAAATTCCCAATTTCGTATTCCAAACTCCTTATTCCAAATTCCGTGTTCCGAATTTCAAATTACAAAATCCAAATTCCGTATTTCAAATACCAAATTCCGTGTTCCGAATTCCGTGTTCCGATTTCCATGTTCCAAATTCCGTGTTCCGATTTCCGTGTTCCTAATTCCGTGTTCCGAGTTCCAAATTCCGTGTTCCGAATTCCGTGTTCTGAATTCCGTGTTCCGAATTCCATGTTCCAAATTCCACGTTCCGAATTCCAAATTCCAAATTCCGTATTCCAAATTACAAATTCTGTATTCTGAATTCTAAATTCAAAAATTCTGTGTTCCGTATTCCGTGTTCCGAATTCAAAAATACCGTATTCCAAATTTTGTGTTCCGAATTCCGTGTTCCGAATTCCGTGTTCCGAATTCCAAATTCCATGTTCTGAATTCCGTATTCCAAATTCAGTGTTCCAAATTCCGTGTTCCAAATTCCGTGTTCCAAATTCCGTGTTCCGAATTCCAAATTCCGTGTTCCGAATTCCGTGTTCTGAATTCCGTGTTCCGAGTTCCAAATTTCAAATTCCGTGTTCTGAATTCCAAATTCCGTGTTCCGAATTCCAAATTCTGTGTTTCGAATTCCAAATTCCGTGTTCCGAATTCCAAATTCCGTGTTCCGAATTCCAAAGTCCGTGTTCCGAATTTCAAATTCCGTGTTCCGAATTCCAAATTCCGTGTTCTGAATTCATTATTCCAAATTCCGTATTCCAAATTCCGTGTTCCGAATTCCAAATTCCAAATTCCGTATTCCAAATTTCAAATTCTATATTCCAATTTCCGTATTCCAAATTCCAAATTCCGTAGTATTCCTTATTCAAAATTCCGTGTTTTGAATTCCAAATTCCAATTTTCTTATTCCAAATTCCGTGTTCCAAATTCCGTGTTCCGAATTTCAAATTACGAATTCCAAATAATGTATTTCAAATACCAAATTCCGTGTTCCAAATTCCATGTTTCTAGTTCCAAATTCCGTGTTCCGAATTCCGTGGTCCGAATTTCAAATTCCATATTCCAAATTCCGTATTCCAAATTCCAAATTCCATATTCCGAATTCCGTGTTCCGAATTCCAAATTCCGTGTTCTGAATTCCATATTCCAAATTCAGTGATCCAAATTCAGTGTTCCAAATTCAGTGTTCCAAATTCCGTGTTCCAAATTCCGTGTTCCGAATTCCAAATTCCAAATTCCGTATTCCAAATTCCAAATTCCAAATTCTGTATTCCATATTCCAAATTCCGTGTTCCGAATTCCGTGTTTGATTTCTGTGTTCCAAATTCTGTATTCCAAATTTCATGTTCCGTGTTCCAAATTCCAAATTCAGTATTCCAAATTCCGTATTCCGAATTCCAAGTTCCATGTTCTAAATTCCATATTCCGTGTTCTAAATTCCGTATTCCAAATTCCGTGTTCCGAATTCCGTGTTCCGAATTCCGTGTTCCGAATTTTCATGTTCCGAATTCCGTGTTCCGAATTCCAAATTCCAAATTCCGTATTCCAAATTACAAATTCCGTATTCCATATTCCAAATTCCGTGTTCCGAATTCCGTGTTCCGAATTCCAAATTCCAAATTCCGTATTCCAAATTACAAATTACAAATTCCGTATTCCATATTCCAAATTCTGTGTTCCAAATTCCGTGTTTGATTTCTGTGTTCCAAATTCTGTATTCCAAATTTCATGTTCCGTGTTCCAAATTCCAAATTCAGTATTCCAAATTCCGTATTCCGAATTCCAAGTTCCATGTTCTAAATTCCATATTCCGTGTTCCGAATTCCGTGTTCCGAATTCCGTGTTCCGAATTCCAAATTACAAATTACAAATTACAAATTCCGTATTCCATATTCCAAATTCCGTGTTCCGAATTCCGTGTTCTGAATTCCGTGTTCCAAATTCCGTGTTCCAAATTCCAAATTCCAAATTCCGTATTCCAAATTCCATATTCCATATTCCAAATTCCGTGTTCCGAATTCCGTGTTGATTTCTGTGTTCCAAATTCTGTATTCCAAATTTCATGTTCCGTGTTCCAAATTCCAAATTCAGTATTCCAAATTCCGTATTCTGAATTCCAAGTTCCATGTTCTAAATTCCATATTCCGAGTTCCAAATTCTGTATTCCGAATTCCGTTTCCCGAATTCCGTGTTCTGAATTCCGTGTTCCGAATTCCAAATTCCAAATTCCGTATTCCAAATTCCAAATTCCGTATTCCATATTCCAAATTTCGTGTTCCGAATTCCGTGTTTGATTTCTGTGTTCCAAATTCTGTATTCCAAATTTCATGTTCCGTGTTCCAAATTCCAAATTCAGTATTCCAAATTCCGTATTCCGAATTCCAAGTTCCATGTTCTAAATTCCATATTCCGTGTTCCAAATTCTGTATTCCAAATTCCATGTTCTGAATTCCAAATTCCGTGTTCTAAATTCCAAATTCCGTATTCCAAATTCCATGTTCTGAATTCCAAATTCCGTGTTCTGAATTCCAAATTCCGTGTTCTGAATTCCAAATTCCGTATTCCAAATTCCATGTTCTGAATTCCAAATTCCTTGTTCTGAATTCCAAATTCCGTGTTCTGAATTCCAAATTACGAGTTCGAATTTCAAATTCCGTGTTCTGGATTTCAAATTCCGTGTTCCGAATTCCAAATTCCGTGTTCTGAATTTATTTTTCCAAATTCCGTTTTCCGAATTCCAAATTCCAAATTCCGTGTTCTGAATTAATTATTCAAAATTCCATATTCAAATTCCGTGTTCCGAATTCCGTGTTCCGAATTCCAAACTCCAAATTCCGTATTCCAAATTCCGTATTCCAAAATCCAAATTCTTTATTCCAAATTCAAACTTCCATATTCCAAATTCAAAATTCCGTATTCCAAATTCCAAATGCCGTATTCCAAATTCCTTATTCCAAATTCCGGGTTTCAAATTCCAAATTCCCAATTTCGTATTCCAAACTCCTTATTCCAAATTCCGTGTTCCGAATTTCAAATTACAAAATCCAAATTCCGTATTTCAAATACCAAATTCCGTGTTCCGAATTCCGTGTTCCGATTTCCATGTTCCAAATTCCGTGTTCCGATTTCCGTGTTCCTAATTCCGTGTTCCGAGTTCCAAATTCCGTGTTCCGAATTCCGTGTTCTGAATTCCGTGTTCCGAATTCCATGTTCCAAATTCCACGTTCCGAATTCCAAATTCCAAATTCCGTATTCCAAATTACAAATTCTGTATTCTGAATTCTAAATTCAAAAATTCTGTGTTCCGTATTCCGTGTTCCGAATTCAAAAATACCGTATTCCAAATTTTGTGTTCCGAATTCCGTGTTCCGAATTCCGTGTTCCGAATTCCAAATTCCATGTTCTGAATTCCGTATTCCAAATTCAGTGTTCCAAATTCCGTGTTCCAAATTCCGTGTTCCAAATTCCGTGTTCCGAATTCCAAATTCCGTGTTCCGAATTCCGTGTTCTGAATTCCGTGTTCCGAGTTCCAAATTTCAAATTCCGTGTTCTGAATTCCAAATTCCGTGTTCCGAATTCCAAATTCTGTGTTTCGAATTCCAAATTCCGTGTTCCGAATTCCAAATTCCGTGTTCCGAATTCCAAAGTCCGTGTTCCGAATTTCAAATTCCGTGTTCCGAATTCCAAATTCCGTGTTCTGAATTCATTATTCCAAATTCCGTATTCCAAATTCCGTGTTCCGAATTCCAAATTCCAAATTCCGTATTCCAAATTTCAAATTCTATATTCCAATTTCCGTATTCCAAATTCCAAATTCCGTAGTATTCCTTATTCAAAATTCCGTGTTTTGAATTCCAAATTCCAATTTTCTTATTCCAAATTCCGTGTTCCAAATTCCGTGTTCCGAATTTCAAATTACGAATTCCAAATAATGTATTTCAAATACCAAATTCCGTGTTCCAAATTCCATGTTTCTAGTTCCAAATTCCGTGTTCCGAATTCCGTGGTCCGAATTTCAAATTCCATATTCCAAATTCCGTATTCCAAATTCCAAATTCCATATTCCGAATTCCGTGTTCCGAATTCCAAATTCCGTGTTCTGAATTCCATATTCCAAATTCAGTGATCCAAATTCAGTGTTCCAAATTCAGTGTTCCAAATTCCGTGTTCCAAATTCCGTGTTCCGAATTCCAAATTCCAAATTCCGTATTCCAAATTCCAAATTCCAAATTCTGTATTCCATATTCCAAATTCCGTGTTCCGAATTCCATGTTTGATTTCTGTGTTCCAAATTCTGTATTCCAAATTTCATGTTCCGTGTTCCAAATTCCAAATTCAGTATTCCAAATTCCGTATTCCGAATTCCAAGTTCCATGTTCTAAATTCCATATTCCGTGTTCTAAATTCCGTATTCCAAATTCCGTGTTCCGAATTCCGTGTTCCGAATTCCGTGTTCCGAATTTTCATGTTCCGAATTCCGTGTTCCGAATTCCAAATTCCAAATTCCGTATTCCAAATTACAAATTCCGTATTCCATATTCCAAATTCCGTGTTCCGAATTCCGTGTTCCGAATTCCAAATTCCAAATTCCGTATTCCAAATTACAAATTACAAATTCCGTATTCCATATTCCAAATTCTGTGTTCCAAATTCCGTGTTTGATTTCTGTGTTCCAAATTCTGTATTCCAAATTTCATGTTCCGTGTTCCAAATTCCAAATTCAGTATTCCAAATTCCGTATTCCGAATTCCAAGTTCCATGTTCTAAATTCCAAATTCCGTGTTCTGAATTAATTATTCAAAATTCCGTATTCAAATTCCGTGTTCCGAATTCCGTGTTCCGAATTCCAAACTCCAAATTCCGTATTCCAAATTCCGTATTCCAAAATCCAAATTCTTTATTCCAAATTCAAACTTCCATATTCCAAATTCAAAATTCCGTATTCCAAATTCCAAATGCCGTATTCCAAATTCCTTTTTCCAAATTCCGGGTTTCAAATTTCAAATTCCAAATTCCCAATTTCGTATTCCAAACTCCTTATTCCAAATTCCGTGTTCCGAATTTCAAATTACAAAATCCAAATTCCGTATTTCAAATACCAAATTCTGTGTTCCGAATTCCGTGTTCCGATTTCCATGTTCCAAATTCCGTGTTCCGATTTCCGTGTTCCTAATTCCGTGTTCCGAGTTCCAAATTCCGTGTTCCGAATTCCGTGTTCTGAATTCTGTGTTCCGAATTCCATGTTCCAAATTCCACATTCCGAATTCCAAATTCCAAATTCCGTATTCCAAATTACAAATTACAAATTCCGTATTCCAAATTCCAAATTCTGTATTCTGAATTCTAAATTCAAAAATTCTGTGTTCCGTATTCCGTGTTCCGAATTCAAAAATACCGTATTCCAAATTTTGTGTTCCGAATTCCGTGTTCCGAATTCCGTGTTCCGAATTCCAAATTCCATGTTCTGAATTCCGTATTCCAAATTCAGTGTTCCAAATTCCGTGTTCCAAATTCCGTGTTCCAAATTCCGTGTTCCGAATTCCAAATTCCGTGTTCCGAATTCCGTGTTCTGAATTCCGTGTTCCGAGTTCCAAATTTCAAATTCCGTGTTCTGAATTCCAAATTCCGTGTTCCGAATTCCAAATTCTGTGTTTCGAATTCCAAATTCCGTGTTCCGAATTCCAAATTCCGTGTTCCGAATTCCAAAGTCCGTGTTCCGAATTTCAAATTCCGTGTTCCGAATTCCAAATTCCGTGTTCTGAATTCATTATTCCAAATTCCGTATTCCAAATTCCGTGTTCCGAATTCCAAATTCCAAATTCCGTATTCCAAATTTCAAATTCTATATTCCAATTTCCGTATTCCAAATTCCAAATTCCGTAGTATTCCTTATTCAAAATTCCGTGTTTTGAATTCCAAATTCCAATTTTCTTATTCCAAATTCCGTGTTCCAAATTCCGTGTTCCGAATTTCAAATGACGAATTCCAAATACTGTATTTCAAATACCAAATTCCGTGTTCCAAATTCCATGTTTCTAGTTCCAAATTCCGTGTTCCGAATTCCGTGGTCCGAATTTCAAATTCCATATTCCAAATTCCGTATTCCAAATTCCAAATTCCATATTCCGTATTCCTTATTCAAAATTCCGTGTTTTGAATTCCAAATTCCAATTTTCTTATTCCAAATTCCGTGTTCCAAATTCCGTGTTCCGAATTTCAAATTACGAATTCCAAATACTGTATTTCAAATACCAAATTCTGTGTTCCAAATTCCATGTTTCTAGTTCCAAATTCCGTGTTTCAAATTCCGTGTTCCGAATTCCAAATTCCGTGTTCCGAATTCCGTGTTCCGATTTCCGTGTTCCGAATTCCGTGTTCCGAATTCCAAATTCCGTATTCCAAATTCCAAATGACAAATTCCATATTCCATATTCCAAATTCCGTGTTCCGAATTCCGTGTTTGATTTCTGTGTTCCAAATTCTGTATTCCAAATTTCATGTTCCGTGTTCCAAATTCCAAATTCAGTATTCCAAATTCCGTATTCCGAATTCCAAGTTCCATATTCCGTGTTCCAAATTCCGTATTCCAAATTCCGTGTTCCGAATTCCGTGTTCCGAATTCCGAATTCCAAATTCCGTATTCCCAATTCCAAATTCCGTGTTCCGAATTCCGTGTTCCGTGTTCCGAATTCCAAATTCCGTATTCCAAGTTCCATGTTCCAAATTCCGTATTCCATATTCCAAATTCCGTGTTCCGAATTCCATGTTTGATTTCTGTGTTCCAAATTCTGTATTCCAAATTTCATGTTCCGTGTTCCAAATTCTGTATTCCAAATTCTGTGTTCCGAATTCCGTGATCCGAATTCCATGTTCCGAATTCCGTGTTCCGAATTCCAAATTACAAATTACAAATTCCGTATTCCATATTCCGAATTCCGTGTTCCGAATTCCGTGTTCCGAATTCTGTGTTCCGAATTCCGTGTTCCGAATTCCAAATTCCAAATTCCATATTCCAAATTCCAAATTCCATATTCCAAATTCCGTGTTCTGAATTCCGTGTTTGATTTCTGTGTTCCAAATTCTGTATTCCAAATTTCATGTTCCGTGTTCCGAATTCCAAATTCCAAATTCCATGTTCTGAATTCCAAATTCCGTATTCCAAATTCCATGTTCTGAATTCCAAATTCCGTGTTCTGAATTCCAAATTCCGTGTTCTGAATTCCAAATTCCGTATTCCAAATTCCATGTTCTGAATTCCAAATTCCTTGTTCTGAATTCCAAATTCCGTGTTCTGAATTCCAAATTACGAGTTCGAATTTCAAATTCCGTGTTCTGGATTTCAAATTCCGTGTTCCGAATTCCAAATTCCGTGTTCTGAATTTATTATTCCAAATTCCGTTTTCCGAATTCCAAATTCCGAGTTCTGAATTCCGTGTTCTGAATTAATTATTCAAAATTTCGTATTCAAATTCCGTGTTCCGAATTCCGTGTTCCGAATTCCAAACTCCAAATTCCGTATTCCAAATTCCGTATTCCAAATTCCAAATTCATTATTCCAAATTCAAAATTCCATATTCCAAATTCAAAATTCCGTATTCCAAATTCCAAATGCCGTATTCCAAATTCCTTATTCCAAATTCCGGGTTTCGAATTCCAAATTCCCAATTTCGTATTCCAAATTCCTTATTCCAAATTCCGTGTTCCGAATTTCAAATTACAAAATCCAAATTCCGTATTTCAAATACCAAATTCCGTGTTCCGAATTCCGTGTTCCGATTTCCATGTTCCAAATTCCGTGTTCCGATTTCCGTGTTCCTAATTCCGTGTTCCGAGTTCCAAATTCTGTGTTCTGAATTCCGTGTTCCAAATTCTGTGTTCCGAATTCCGTGTTCTGAATTCCGTGTTCCGAATTCCATGTTCCAAATTCCACGTTCCGAATTCCAAATTCCAAATTCCGTATTCCAAATTCCAAAATACAAATTCCGTATTCCAAATTCCAAATTCTGTATTCTGAATTCTAAATTCAAAAATTCTGTGTTCCGTATTCCGTGTTCCGAATTCAAAAATTCTGTATTCCAAATTTTGTGTTCCGAATTCCGTGTTCCGAATTCCGTGTTCCGAATTCCAAATTCAATGTTCTGCATTCCGTATTCCAAATTCAGTGTTCCAAATTCCGTGTTCCAAATTCCGTGTTCCAAATTCCGTGTTCCGAATTCCAAATTCCGTGATCCGAATTCCATGTTCCAAATTCTGTGTTCCGAATTCCGTGTTCCAAATTCCGTGTTCTGAATTCCGTGTTCCGAATTCCGTGTTTGATTTCTGTGTTCCAAATTCTGTATTCCAAATTTCATGTTCCGTGTTCCAAATTCCAAATTCAGTATTCCAAATTCCGTATTCCGAATTCCAAGTTCCATGTTCTAAATTCCATATTCCGTGTTCCAAATTCCGTATTCCAAATTCCGTGTTCCGAATTCCGTGTTCCGAATTCCGTGTTCCGAATTTTCATGTTCCGAATTCCAAATTCCAAATTCCGTATCCCAAATTACAAATTACAAATTCTGTATTCCATATTCCAAATTCCGTGTTCCGAATTCCGTGTTCCGAATTCCAAATTCCAAATTCCGTATTCCAAATTACAAATTCCGTATTCCATATTCCAAATTCTGTGTTCCGAATTCCGTGTTTGATTTCTGTGTTCCAAATTCTGTATTCCAAATTTCATGTTCCGTGTTCCGTGTTCCAAATTCAGTATTCCAAATTCCGTGTTCCGAATTCCGTGTTCCGAATTCCGTGTTCCGAATTCCGTGTTCCAAATTCCAAATTCCGTATTCCAAATTCCATATTCCATATTCCAAATTCCGTGTTCCGAATTCCGTGTTTGGTTTCTGTGTTCCAAATTCTGTATTACAAATTCCGTGTTCCGAGTTCCAAATTCCGCGTTCAGAGTTCCAAATTCCGTGTTCTGAATTTCAAATTCCGAATTCCAAATTCCATATTCCAAATTCCGTGTTCCGAATTCCGTGTTCCGAATTCTGTGTTCCGAATTCCAAATTCAGTGTTCTGAATTCCATATTCCAAATTCAGTGTTCCAAATTCAGTGTTCCAAAATCCGTGTTCCGAATTCCAAATTCCGTGTTCTGAATTCCGTGTTCCAAATTCCGTGTTCTGAATTCCGTGTTCTGAATTCCGTGTACCAAATTCCACGTTCTGAATTCCAAATTCAAAATTCCGTATTCCAAATTACAAATTACAAATTCCGTATTCCAAATTCCAAATTCTGTATTCTGAATTCTAAATTCAAAAATTCTGTGTTCCGTATTCCGTGTTCCGAATTCAAAAATTCCGTATTCCAAATTTTGTGTTCCGAATTCCGTGTTCCGAATTCCGTGTTCCGAATTCCAAATTCCATGTTCTGAATTCCGTATTCCAAATTCAGTGTTCCAAATTCAGTGTTCCAAATTCCGTGTTCCAAATTCCGTGTTCCAAATTCCGTGTTTCGAATTCCAAATTCCGTGTTCTGAATTCCGTGTTCCAAATTCCGAATTCTGTGTTCCGAATTCCAAATTCCAAATTCTGTATTCCAAATTCCAAATTACAAATTCCGTATTCCATATTCCAAATTCCGTGTTCCGAATTCCGTGTTTGATTTCTGTGTTCCAAATTCTGTATTCCAAATTCCATATTCCGAATTCCAAGTTCCATGTTCTAAATTCCATATTCCGTGTTCCAAATTCCGTATTCCAAATTCTGTGTTCCGAATTCCGCGTTCCGAATTCCGTGTTCCGAATTCCAAATTCCAAATTCCGTATTCCAAATTACAAATTCCGTATTCCATATTCCAAATTCCGTGTTCCGAATTCCGTGTTCCGAATTCCGTGTTCTGAATTCCGTGTTCCGAATTCCAAATTCCAAATTCCAAATTCCATGTTCTGAATTCCAAATTCCGTGTTCTGAATTCCAAATTCCGTATTCCAAATTCCATGTTCTGAATTCCAAATTCTGTGTTCCGAATTCCAAATTCCGTGATTCGAATTCCAAATTCCGTGTTCCAAATTCCAAATTCTGTGTTCCGAATTCCAAATTCCGTGTTCTGAATTCATTATTCCAAATTCCGTATTCCAAATTCCGTGTTCTGAATTCCAAATTCCAAATTCCGTATTCCAAATTTCAAATTCCATATTCCAAATTCCATATTCCAAATTCCAAATTCCGTATACCAAATTCTGAATTCTAAATTCAAAAATTCTGTGTTCCGTATTCCGTGTTCCGAATTCCAAATTCCATATTTTGTGTTCCGAATTCCGTGTTCTGAATTCCGTGTTCCGAATTCCGTGTTCCGAATTCCAAATTCAGTGTTCTGAATTCCATAATCCAAATTCAGTGTTCCAAATTCAGTGTTCCAAAATCCGTGTTCCGAATTCCAAATTCCGTGTTCTGAATTCCGTGTTCCAAATTCCGTGTTCTGAATTCCGTGTTCTGAATTCCGTGTACCAAATTCCACGTTCCGAATTCCAAATTCAAAATTCCGTATTCCAAATTACAAATTACAAATTCCGTATTCCAAATTACAAATTCTGTATTCTGAATTCTAAATTCAAAAATTCTGTGTTCCGTATTCCGTGTTCCGAATTCAAAAATTCCGTATTCCAAATTTTGTGTTCCGAATTCCGTGTTCCGAATTCCGTGTTCCGAATTCCAAATTCCATGTTCTGAATTCCGTATTCCAAATTCAGTGTTCCAAATTCAGTGTTCCAAATTCCGTGTTCCAAATTCCGTGTTCCAAATTCCGTGTTCCGAATTCCAAATTCCGTGTTCTGAATTCCGTGTTCCAAATTCCGTGTTCCGAATTCCGTGTTCCGAATTCCGTGTTCTGAATTCCGTGTTCCGAGTTCCAAATTTCAAATTCCGTGTTCTGAATTCCAAATTCCGTGTTCCGAATTCCAAATTCCGTGTTTCGAATTCCAAATTCCGTGTTCCGAATTCCAAATTCCGTGTTCCGAATTCCAAAGTCCGTGTTCCGAATTTCAAATTCCGTGTTCCGAATTCCAAATTCTGTGTTCTGAATTCATTATTCCAAATTCCGTATTCCAAATTCCGTGTTCCGAATTCCAAATTCCAAATTCCGTATTCCAAATTTCAAATTCTATATTCCAATTTCCGTATTCCAAATTCCAAATTCCGTATTCCTTATTCAAAATTCCGTGTTTTGAATTCCAAATTCCGTGTTCCAAATTCCGTGTTCCGAATTTCAAATTACGAATTCCAATTACTGTATTTCAAATACCAAATTCTGTGTTCCAAATTCCATGTTTCTAGTTCCAAATTCCGTGTTCTGAATTCCGTGGTCTGATTTTCAAATTCCATATTCCAAATTCCGTATTCCAAATTCCAAATTCCATATTCCGAATTCCGTGTTCCGAATTCCAAATTCCGTGTTCTGAATTCCATATTCCAAATTCAGTGATCCAAATTCAGTGTTCCAAATTCAGTGTTCCAAATTCCGTGTTCCAAATTCCGTGTTCCGAATTCCAAATTCCGTATACCAAATTCTGAATTCTAAATTCAAAAATTCTGTATTCCGTATTCCGTGTTCCGAATTCCAAATTCCATATTTTGTGTTCCGAATTCCGTGTTCTGAATTCCGTGTTCCGAATTCGTGTTCCGAATTCCAAATTCAGTGTTCTGAATTCCATATTCCAAATTCAGTGTTCCAAATTCTGTGTTCCAAAATCCGTGTTCCGAATTCCAAATTCCGTGTTCTGAATTCCGTGTTCCAAATTCCGTGTTCTGAATTCCGTGTTCTGAATTCCGTGTTCCAAATTCCACGTTCCGAATTCCAAATTCCAAATTCCGTATTCCAAATTACAAATTCCGTATTCCAAATTCCAAATTCTGTATTCTGAATTCTAAATTAAAAAATTCTGTGTTCCATATTCCGTGTTCCGAATTCAAAAATTCCGTATTCCAAATTTTGTGTTCCGAATTCCGTGTTCCGAATTCCGTGTTCCGAATTCCAAATTCCATGTTCTGAATTCCGTATTCCAAATTCAGTGTTCCAAATTCAGTGTTCCAAATTCCGTGTTCCAAATTCCGTGTTCTGAATTCCGTGTTCCGAGTTCCAAATTTCAAATTCCGTGTTCTGAATTCCAAATTCCGTGTTCCGAATTCCAAATTCCGTGTTTCGAATTCCAAATTCCGTGTTCCGAATTCCAAATTCCGTGTTCCGAATTCCAAAGTCCGTGTTCCAAATTTCAAATTCCGTGTTCCGAATTCCAAATTCCGTGTTCTGAATTCATTATTCCAAATTCCGTATTCCAAATTCCGTGTTCCGAATTCCAAATTCCAAATTCCGTATTCCATATTCCAAATTCCGTGTTCCGAATTCCGTGTTTGATTTCTGTGTTCCAAATTCTGTATTCCAAATTCCCTGTTCTGAATTTCAAATTCCGTGTTCTGAATTCCAAATTCCTTATTCCAAATTCCGTGTTCCGAATTTCAAATTCCGAATTCCAAATTCCGTATTTCAAATACCAAATTCCGTGTTCCGAATTCCGTGTTCCGATTTCTGTGTTCCAAATTCCGTGTTCCGATTTCCGTGTTCCTAATTCCGTGTTCCGAGTTCCAAATTCCGCGTTCAGAGTTCCAAATTCCGTGTTCCGATTTCCAAATTCCGTGTTCCGAATTCTGTTTTCCAAATTCCGTGTTCCGTGTTCCAGCTTCCGTGTTCCGAGTTCCAAATTCCGCATTCAGAGTTCCAAATTCCGTGTTCCGAGTTCCAAATTCCATATTCCAAATTCCGTGTTCCGAATTCCAAATTCTGAATTCCTTATTCCAAATTCCCTGTTCTGAATTTCAAATTCCAAATTCCAAATTCCATATTCCAAATTCCATGTTCCGAGTTCCGTGTTCCGAATTCCGTGTTCCGAATTCCAAATTCCAAATTCCAAATTCCAAATTCCAAATTCCATATTCCAAATTCCGTGTTCCGAATTCCGTGTTTGATTTCTGTGTTCCAAATTCTGTATTCCAAATTTCATGTTCCGTGTTCCAAATTCCAAATTCAGTATTCCAAATTCCGTATTCCGAATTCCAAGTTCCATGTTCTAAATTCCATATTCCGTGTTCCGAATTCCGTGTTCCGAATTCCGTGTTCCGAATTCCAAATTCCAAATTACAAATGACAAATTCCGTATTCCATATTCCAAATTCCGTGTTCCGAATTCCGTGTTCTGAATTCCGTGTTCCAAATTCCAAATTCCAAATTCTGTATTCCAAATTCCATATTCCATATTCCAAATTCCGTGTTCCGAATTCCGTGTTTGATTTCTGTGTTCCAAATTCTGTATTCCAAATTTCATGTTCCGTGTTCCAAATTCCAAATTCAGTATTCCATATTCCATATTCCGTGTTCCAAATTCCGTATTCCAAATTCCGTGTTCCGAATTCCAAATTCCAAATTCCGTATTCCAAATTTCAAATTCTATATTCCAATTTCCGTATTCCAAATTCCAAATTCCGTATTCCTTATTCAAAATTCCGTGTTTTGAATTCCAAATTCCGTGTTCCAAATTCCGTGTTCCGAATTTCAAATTACGAATTCCAAATACTGTATTTCAAATACCAAATTCTGTGTTCCAAATTCCATGTTTCTAGTTCCAAATTCCGTGTTCTGAATTCCGTGGTCTGAATTTCAAATTCCATATTCCAAATTCCGTATTCCAAATTCCAAATTCCATATTCCGAATTCCGTGTTCCGAATTCCAAATTCCGTGTTCTGAATTCCATATTCCAAATTCAGTGATCCAAATTCAGTGTTCCAAATTCAGTGTTCCAAATTCCGTGTTCCAAATTCCGTGTTCCGAATTCCAAATTCCGTATACCAAATTCTGAATTCTAAATTCAAAAATTCTGTATTCCGTATTCCGTGTTCCGAATTCCAAATTCCATATTTTGTGTTCCGAATTCCGTGTTCTGAATTCCGTGTTCCGAATTCCGTGTTCCGAATTCCAAATTCAGTGTTCTGAATTCCATATTCCAAATTCAGTGTTCCAAATTCTGTGTTCCAAAATCCGTGTTCCGAATTCCGAATTCCGTGTTCTGAATTCCGTGTTCCAAATTCCGTGTTCTGAATTCCGTGTTCTGAATTCCGTGTTCCAAATTCCACGTTCCGAATTCCAAATTCCAAATTCCAAATTCCGTATTCCAAATTACAAATTCCGTATTCCAAATTCCAAATTCTGTATTCTGAATTCTAAATTAAAAAATTCTGTGTTCCATATTCCGTGTTCCGAATTCAAAAATTCCGTATTCCAAATTTTGTGTTCCGAATTCCGTGTTCCGAATTCCGTGTTCCGAATTCCAAATTCCATGTTCTGAATTCCGTATTCCAAATTCAGTGTTCCAAATTCAGTGTTCCAAATTCCGTGTTCCAAATTCCGTGTTCTGAATTCCGTGTTCCGAGTTCCAAATTTCAAATTCCGTGTTCTGAATTCCAAATTCCGTGTTCCGAATTCCAAATTCCGTGTTTCGAATTCCAAATTCCGTGTTCCGAATTCCAAATTCCGTGTTCCGAATTCCAAAGTCTGTGTTCCGAATTTCAAATTCCGTGTTCCGAATTCCAAATTCCGTGTTCTGAATTCATTATTCCAAATTCCGTATTCCAAATTCCGTGTTCCGAATTCCAAATTCCAAATTCCGTATTCCATATTCCAAATTCCGTGTTCCGAATTCCGTGTTTGATTTCTGTGTTCCAAATTCTGTATTCCAAATTCCCTGTTCTGAATTTCAAATTCCGTGTTCTGAATTCCAAATTCCTTATTCCAAATTCCGTGTTCCGAATTTCAAATTCCGAATTCCAAATTCCGTATTTCAAATACCAAATGCCGTGTTCCGAATTCCGTGTTCCGATTTCTGTGTTCCAAATTCCGTGTTCCGATTTCCGTGTTCCTAATTCCGTGTTCCGAGTTCCAAATTCCGCGTTCAGAGTTCCAAATTCCGTGTTCCGATTTCCAAATTCCGTGTTCCGAATTCTGTTTTCCAAATTCCGTGTTCCGTGTTCCAGCTTCCGTGTTCCGAGTTCCAAATTCCGCGTTCAGAGTTCCAAATTCCGTGTTCCGAGTTCCAAATTCCATATTCCAAATTCCGTGTTCCGAATTCCAAATTCTGAATTCCTTATTCCAAATTCCCTGTTCTGAATTTCAAATTCCAAATTCCAAATTCCATATTCCAAATTCCGTGTTCCGAGTTCCGTGTTCCGAATTCCGTGTTCCGAATTCCAAATTCCAAATTCCAAATTCCAAATTCCATATTCCAAATTCCGTGTTCCGAATTCCGTGTTTGATTTCTGTGTTCCAAATTCTGTATTCCAAATTTCATGTTCCGTGTTCCAAATTCCAAATTCAGTATTCCAAATTCCGTATTCCGAATTCCAAGTTCCATGTTCTAAATTCCATATTCCGTGTTCCGAATTCCGTGTTCCGAATTCCGTGTTCCGAATTCCAAATTCCAAATTACAAATGACAAATTCCGTATTCCATATTCCAAATTCCGTGTTCCGAATTCCGTGTTCCGAATTCTGTGTTCCAAATTCCAAATTCCAAATTCTGTATTCCAAATTCCATATTCCATATTCCAAATTCCGTGTTCCGAATTCCGTGTTTGATTTCTGTGTTCCAAATTCTGTATTCCAAATTTCATGTTCCGTGTTCCAAATTCCAAATTCAGTATTCCATATTCCATATTCCGTGTTCCAAATTCCGTATTCCAAATTCCGTGTTCCGAATTCCGTGATCCGAATTCCGTGTTCCGAATTCCGTGTTCCGAATTCCAAATTCCAAATTCTGCATTCCAAATTCCAAATTCCAAATTCCGTATTCCATATTCCGAATTCCGTGTTCCGAATTCCGTGTTCCGAATTCCGTGTTCCGAATTCCAAATTTCAAATTCCATATTCCAAATTCCAAATTCCATATTCCAAATTCCGTGTTCCGAATTCCGTGTTTGATTTCTGTGTTCCAAATTCTGTATTCCAAATTTCATGTTCCGTGTTCCAAATTCCAAATTCAGTATTCCAAATTCCGTATTCCGAATTCCAAGTTCCATGTTCTAAATTCCATATTCCGTGTTCCAAATTCTGTATTCCGAATTCCGTGTTCCGAATTCCGTGTTCCGAATTCCGTGTTCCGAATTCCAAATTCCAAATTCCGTATTCCAAATTCCAAATTCCAAATTCCGTATTCCATATTCCAAATTCCGTGTTCCAAATTCCGTGTTTGATTTCTGTGTTCCAAATTCTGTATTCCAAATTTCATGTTCCGTGTTCCAAATTCAGTATTCCAAATTCCGTATTCCGAATTCCAAGTTCCATGTTCTAAATTCCTTATTCCAAATCTCTTGTTCCAAATTCCATATTCCGTGTTCCGAATTCCAATTTCCGAATTCCGTGTTCCAAATTCCGTGTTCTAAATTCCGTGTTCCAAATTCTGTGTTCCAAATTCCGTATTCCATGTTCCGAATTCCAAATTCCGAATTCCGTGTTCCGAATTTGAAATTCTGAATTCCTTATTCCAAATTCCCTGTACTGAATTTCAAATTCCGTGTTCTGAATTCCAAATTCCTTATTCCAAATTCCGTGTTCCGAATTTCAAATTACGAATTCCAAATTCCGTATTTCAAATACCAAATTCCGTGTTCCGAATTCCGTGTTCCGATTTCCGTGTTCCAAATTCCGTGTTCCGATTTCCGTGTTCCTAATTCCGTGTTCCGAGTTCCAAATTCTGCGTTCAGAGTTCCAAATTCCGTGTTCCGAGTTCCAAATTCCGTGTTCCGAATTCTGTTTTCCAAATTCCGTGTTCCGTGTTCCAAATTCCGTGTTCCGAGTTCCAAATTCCGCGTTCAGAGTTCCAAATTCCGTGTTCCGAGTTCCAAATTCCGTATTCCAAATTCCGTGTTCCGAATTCCAAATTCTGAATTCCTTATTCCAAATTCCCTGTTCTGAATTTAAAATTCCGAATTCCAAATTCCATATTCCAAATTCCGTGTTCCGAATTCCGTGTTTGATTTCTGTGTTCCAAATTCTGTATTCCAAATTTCATGTTCCGTGTTCCAAATTCCAAATTCAGTATTCCAAATTCCGTATTCCGAATTCCAAGTTCCATGTTCTAAATACCATATTCCGTGTTCCAAATTCCGTATTCCAAATTCCGTGTTCCAAATTCCGTGTTCCGAATTCCGTGTTCCGAATTTTCATGTTCCGAATTCCGTGTTCCGAATTCCAAATTCCAAATTCCGTATTACAAATTACAAATTACAAATTCCGTATTCCATATTCCAAATTCTGTGTTCCGAATTCAGTGTTCCAAATTCCGTGTTCCAAATTCCGTGTTCCGAATTCCAAATTCTGTGTTCCGAATTCCGTGTTCCGATTTCCGTGTTCCGAATTCTGTGTTCCGAATTCCAAATTCCGTATTCCAAATTCCAAATGACAAATTCTGTATTCCATATTCCAAATTCCGTGTTCCGAATTCCGTGTTTGATTTCTGTGTTCCAAATTCTGTATTTCAAATTTCATGTTCCGTGTTCCAAATTCCAAATTCAGTATTCCAAATTCCGTATTCCGAATTCCAAGTTCCATATTCCGTGTTCCAAATTCCGTATTCCAAATTCCGTGTTCCGAATTCCGTGTTCCGAATTCCGTGTTCCGAATTCCGTGTTCCGAATTCCAAATTCCAAATTCCGTATTCCAAATTACAAATTACAAATTCCGTGTTCCATATTCCAAATTCTGTGTTCCGAATTCAGTGTTCCAAATTCCGTGTTCCAAATTCCGTGTTCCGAATTCCAAATTCCGTGTTCCGAATTCCGTGTTCCGATTTCTGTGTTCCGAATTCCGTGTTCCGAATTCCAAATTCCGTATTCCAAATTCCAAATGACAAATTCCGTATTCCATATTCCAAATTCCGTGTTCCAAATTCCGTGTTTGATTTCTGTGTTCCAAATTCTGTATTTCAGATTTCATGTTCCGTGTTCCAAATACCAAATTCAGTATTCCAAATTCCGTATTCCGAATTCCAAGTTCCATATTCCGTGTTCCAAATTCCGTATTCCAAATTCCGTGTTCCGAATTCCGTGTTCCGAATTCCGTGTTCCGAATTCCGTGTTCCGAATTCCAAATTCCAAATTCCATATTCCCAATTCCAAATTCCGTGTTCCGAATTCCGTGTTCCGTGTTCTGAATTCCAAATACTGTATTCCAAATTCCTAATTCCAAATTCCCTATTCCATATTCCAAATTCCGTGTTACGAATTCCGTGTTTGATTTCTGTGTTCCAAATTCTGTATTCCAAATTTCATGTTCCGTGTTCCAAATTCCAAATTCAGTATTCCAAATTCCGTATTCCGAATTCCAAGTTCCATATTCCGTGTTCCAAATTCCGTATTCCAAATTCCGTGTTCCAAATTCCGTGTTCCGAATTCCGTGTTCCGAATTCCGTGTTCCGAATTCCAAATTCCAAATTCCATATTCCGAATTCCAAATTCCGTGTTCCGAATTCCGTGTTCCGTGTTCCGAATTCCAAATTCCGTATTCCAAATTCCAAATTCCGTATTCCATATTCCAAATTCCGTGTTCCGAATTCCGTGTTTAATTTCTGTGTTCCATATTCTGTATTCCAAATTTCATGTTCCGTGTTCCAAATTCCAAATTCAGTATTCCATATTCCATATTCCGTGTTACAAATTCCGTATTCCAAATTCCGTGTTCCGAATTCCGTGATCCGAATTCCATGTTCCGAATTCCGTGTTCCGAATTCCAAATTCCAAATTCCAAATTCCATATTCCGAATTCCGTGTTCCGAATTCCGTGTTCCGAATTCCGTGTTCCGAATTCCAAATTCCAAATTCCATATTCCAAATTCCAAATTCCATATTCCAAATTCCGTGTTCCGAATTCCGTGTTTGATTTCTGTGTTCCAAATTCTGTATTCCAAATTTCATGTTCCGTGTTCCAAATTCCAAATTCCGTATTCCAAATTCCGTATTCCGAATTCCAAGTTCCATGTTCTAAATTCCATATTCCGTGTTCCAAATTCTGTATTCCGAATTCCGTGTTCCGAATTCCGTGTTCCGAATTCCGTGTTCCGAATTCCAAATTCCAAATTCCAAATTCCAAATTCCGTATTCCATATTCCGAATTCCGTGTTCCGAATTCCGTGTTCCGAATTCCATGTTCCGAATTCCAAATTCCAAATTCCATATTCCAAATTCCAAATTCCATATTCCAAATTCCGTGTTCCGAATTCCGTGTTTGATTTCTGTGTTCCAAATTCTGTATTCCAAATTTCATGTTCCGTGTTCCAAATTCCAAATTCAGTATTCCAAATTCCGTATTCCGAATTCCAAGTTCCATGTTCTAAATTCCATATTCCGTGTTCCAAATTCTGTATTCCAAATTCCGTGTTCCGAATTCCGTGTTCCGAATTCCGTGTTCCGAATTCCAAATTCCAAATTCCGTATTCCAAATTCCAAATTCCAAATTCCGTATTCCATATTCCAAATTCCGTGTTCCAAATTCCGTGTTTGATTTCTGTGTTCCAAATTCTGTATTCCAAATTTCATGTTCCGTGTTCCAAATTCAGTATTCCAAATTCCGTATTCCGAATTCCAAGTTCCATGTTCTAAATTCCTTATTCCAAATTTCTTGTTCCAAATTCCATATTCCGTGTTCCGAATTCCAATTTCCGAATTCCGTGTTCCAAATTCCGTGTTCTAAATTCCGTGTTCCGAATTCCATGTTCCGAATTCCAAATTCCAAATTCTGCATTCCAAATTCCAAATTCCGTATTCCATATTCCAAATTCCGTGTTCCAAATTCCGTGTTTGATTTCTGTGTTCCAAATTCTGTATTCCAAATTTCATGTTCCGTATTCCATATTCCAAATTCCGTGTTCCGATATCCATGTTTGATTTCTGTGTTCCATATTCTGTATTCCAAATTTCATGTTCCGTGTTCCAAATTCCAAATTCAGTATTCCATATTCCGTGTTCCAAATTCCGTATTCCAAATTCCGTGTTCCGAATTCCGTGATCCAAATTCCATGTTCCGAATTCCGTGTTCCGAATTCCAAATTCCAAATTACAAATTACAAATTCCGTATTCCATATTCCGAATTCCGTGTTCCGAATTCCGTGTTCCGAATTCCAAATTCCAAATTCCATATTCCAAATTCCAAATTCCATATTCCAAATTCCGTGTTCCGAATTCCGTGTTTGATTTCTGTGTTCCAAATTCTGTATTCCAAATTTCATGTTCTGTGTTCCAAATTCCAAATTCAGTATTCCAAATTCCGTATTCCGAATTCCAAGTTCCATGTTCTAAATTCCATATTCCGTGTTCCAAATTCTGTATTCCGAATTCCGTGTTCCGAATTCCGTGTTCCGAATTCCGTGTTCCGAATTCCAAATTCCAAATTCCAAATTACAAATTACAAATTCCGTATTCCATATTCCGAATTCCGTGTTCCGAATTCCGTGTTCCGAATTCCAAATTCCAAATTCCATATTCCAAATTCCAAATTCCATATTCCAAATTCCGTTTCGAATTCCGTGTTTGATTTCTGTGTTCCAAATTCTGTATTCCAAATTTCATGTTCCGTGTTCCAAATTCCAAATTCAGTATTCCAAATTCCGTATTCCGAATTCCAAGTTCCATGTTCTAAATTCCATATTCCGTGTTCCAAATTCTGTATTCCGAATTCCGTGTTCCGAATTCCGTGTTCCGAATTCCGTGTTCCGAATTCCGTGTTCCGAATTCCAAATTCCAAATTCCAAATTCCAAATTCCGTATTCCATATTCCGAATTCCGTGTTCCGAATTCCGTGTTCCGAATTCCATGTTCCGAATTCCAAATTCCAAATTCCATATTCCAAATTCCAAATTCCATATTCCAAATTCCGTGTTCCGAATTCCGTGTTTGATTTCTGTGTTCCAAATTCTGTATTCCAAATTTCATGTTCCGTGTTCCAAATTCCAAATTCAGTATTCCAAATTCCGTATTCCGAATTCCAAGTTCCATGTTCTAAATTCCATATTCCGTGTTCCAAATTCTGTATTCCAAATTCCGTGTTCCGAATTCCGTGTTCCGAATTCCGTGTTCCGAATTCCAAATTCCAAATTCCGTATTCCAAATTCCAAATTCCAAATTCCGTATTCCATATTCCAAATTCCGTGTTCCAAATTCCGTGTTTGATTTCTGTGTTCCAAATTCTGTATTCCAAATTTCATGTTCCGTGTTCCAAATTCAGTATTCCAAATTCCGTATTCCGAATTCCAAGTTCCATGTTCTAAATTCCTTATTCCAAATTTCTTGTTCCAAATTCCATATTCCGTGTTCCGAATTCCAATTTCCGAATTCCGTGTTCCAAATTCCGTGTTCTAAATTCCGTGTTCCGAATTCCATGTTCCGAATTCCAAATTCCAAATTCTGCATTCCAAATTCCAAATTCCGTATTCCATATTCCAAATTCCGTGTTCCAAATTCCGTGTTTGATTTCTGTGTTCCAAATTCTGTATTCCAAATTTCATGTTCCGTATTCCATATTCCAAATTCCGTGTTCCGATATCCATGTTTGATTTCTGTGTTCCATATTCTGTATTCCAAATTTCATGTTCCGTGTTCCAAATTCCAAATTCAGTATTCCATATTCCGTGTTCCAAATTCCGTATTCCAAATTCCGTGTTCCGAATTCCGTGATCCAAATTCCATGTTCCGAATTCCGTGTTCCGAATTCCAAATTCCAAATTACAAATTACAAATTCCGTATTCCATATTCCGAATTCCGTGTTCCGAATTCCGTGTTCCGAATTCCAAATTCCAAATTCCATATTCCAAATTCCAAATTCCATATTCCAAATTCCGTGTTCCGAATTCCGTGTTTGATTTCTGTGTTCCAAATTCTGTATTCCAAATTTCATGTTCTGTGTTCCAAATTCCAAATTCAGTATTCCAAATTCCGTATTCCGAATTCCAAGTTCCATGTTCTAAATTCCATATTCCGTGTTCCAAATTCTGTATTCCGAATTCCGTGTTCCGAATTCCGTGTTCCGAATTCCGTGTTCCGAATTCCAAATTCCAAATTCCAAATTACAAATTACAAATTACAAATTCCGTATTCCATATTCCGAATTCCGTGTTCCGAATTCCGTGTTCCGAATTCCAAATTCCAAATTCCATATTCCAAATTCCAAATTCCATATTCCAAATTCCGTTTCGAATTCCGTGTTTGATTTCTGTGTTCCAAATTCTGTATTCCAAATTTCATGTTCCGTGTTCCAAATTCCAAATTCAGTATTCCAAATTCTGTATTCCGAATTCCAAGTTCCATGTTCTAAATTCCATATTCCGTGTTCCAAATTCTGTATTCCGAATTCCATGTTCCGAATTCCGTGTTCCGAATTCCGTGTTCCGAATTCCAAATTCCAAATTCCATATTCCAAATTCCAAATTCCATATTCCAAATTCCGTGTTCCGAATTCCGTGTTTGATTTCTGTGTTCCAAATTCTGTATTCCAAATTTCATGTTCCGTGTTCCAAATTCCAAATTCAGTATTCCAAATTCTGTATTCCGAATTCCAAGTTCCATGTTCTAAATTCCATATTCCGTGTTCCAAATTCTGTATTCCGAATTCCATGTTCCGAATTCCGTGTTCCGAATTTGAAATTCTGAATTCCTTATTCCAAATTCCCTGTACTGAATTTCAAATTCCGTGTTCTGAATTCCAAATTCCTTATTCCAAATTCCGTGTTCCGAATTTCAAATTACAAATTCCAAATTCCGTATTTCAAATACCAAATTCCGTGTTCCGAATTCCGTGTTCCGATTTCCGTGTTCCAAATTCTGTGTTCCGATTTCCGTGTTCCTAATTCCGTGTTCCGAGTTCCAAATTCCGCGTTCAGAGTTCCAAATTCCGTGTTCCGAGTTCCAAATTCCGTGTTCCGAATTCTGTTTTCCAAATTCCGTGTTCCGTGTTCCAAATTCTGTGTTCCGAGTTCCAAATTCCGCGTTCAGAGTTCCAAATTCCGTGTTCCGAGTTCCAAATTCCGTATTCCAAATTCCGTGTTCCGAATTCCAAATTCTGAATTCCTTATTCCAAATTCCCTGTTCTGAATTTCAAATTCCGAATTCCAAATTCCATATTCCAAATTCCGTGTTCCGAATTCCGTGTTCCGAATTCAATGTTCCGAATTCCAAATTCCAAATTCTGCATTCCAAATTCCAAATTCCAAATTCCGTATTCCATATTCCAAATTCCGTGTTCCGAATTCCGTGTTTGATTTCTGTGTTCCAAATTCTGTATTCCAAATTTCATGTTCCGTGTTCCAAATTCCAAATTCAGTATTCCAAATTCCGTATTCCGAATTCCAAGTTCCATGTTCTAAATACCATATTCCGTGTTCCAAATTCCGTATTCCAAATTCCGTGTTCCGATTTCCGTGTTCCGAATTCCGTGTTCCGAATTCCAAATTCCGTATTCCAAATTCCAAATGACAAATTCCGTATTCCATATTCCAAATTCCGTGTTCCGAATTCCGTGTTTGATTTCTGTGTTCCAAATTCTGTATTCCAAATTTCATGTTCCATGTTCCAAATTCCAAATTCAGTATTCCAAATTCCGTATTCCGAATTCCAAGTTCCATATTCCGTGTTCCAAATTCCGTATTCCAAATTCCGTGTTCCGAATTCCGTGTTCCGAATTCCGTGTTCCGAATTCCAAATTCCAAATTCCATATTCCCAATTCCAAATTCCGTGTTCCGAATTCCGTGTTCCGTGTTCCGAATTCCAAATTCCGTATTCCAAATTCCAAATTCCAAATTCCGTATTCCATATTCCAAATTCCGTGTTCCGAATTCCGTGTTTGATTTCTGTGTTCCATATTCTGTATTCCAAATTTCATGTTCCGTGTTCCAAATTCCAAATTCAGTATTCCATATTCCATATTCCGTGTTCCAAATTCCGTATTCCAAATTCCGTGTTCCGAATTCCAAATTACAAATTACAAATTCCGTATTCCATATTCCGAATTCCGTGTTCCGAATTCCGTGTTCCGAATTCCGTGTTCCGAATTCCAAATTCCAAATTCCATATTCCAAATTCCAAATTCCATATTCCAAATTCCGTGTTCCGAATTCCGTGTTTGATTTCTGTGTTCCAAATTCTGTATTCCAAATTTCATGTTCCGTATTCCAAATTCCAAATTCAGTATTCCAAATTCCGTATTCCGAATTCCAAGTTCCATGTTCTAAATTCCATATTCCGTGTTCCAAATTCTGTATTCCGAATTCCGTGTTCCGAATTCCGTGTTCCGAATTCCAAATTCCAAATTCCGTATTCCAAATTCCAAATTCTGTATTCCATATTCCAAATTCCGTGTTCCGAATTCCGTGTTTGATTTCTGTGTTCCAAATTCTGTATTCCAAATGTCATGTTCCGTGTTCCAAATTCCAAATTCAGTATTCCAAATTCCGTATTCCGAATTCCAAGTTCCATGTTCTAAATTCCATATTCCATGTTCTAAATTCCGTATTCCAAATTCCGTGTTCCGAATTCCGTGTTCCGAATTCCGTGTTCCGAATTTTCATGTTCCGAATTCCGTGTTCCGAATTCCAAATTCCAAATTCCAAATTCCAAATTCCAAATTCCGTATTCCATATTCCAAATTCCGTGTTCCGAATTCCGTGTTCCGAATTCCAAATTCCAAATTCCGTATTCCAAATTCCAAATTCTGTGTTACGAATTCCGTGTTTGATTTCTGTGTTCCAAATTCTGTATTCCAAATTTCATGTTCCGTGTTCCAAATTCCAAATTCAGTATTCCAAATTCCGTATTCCGAATTCCAAGTTCCATGTTCTAAATTCCATATTCCGTGTTCCGAATTCCGTGTTCCGAATTCCGTGTTCCGAATTCCAAATTACAAATTACAAATTACAAATTCCGTATTCCATATTCCAAATTCCGTGTTCCGAATTCCGTGTTCCGAATTCCGTGTTCCAAATTCCGTGTTCCAAATTCCAAATTCCAAATTCCGTATTCCAAATTCCATATTCCATATTCCAAATTCCGTGTTCCGAATTCCGTGTTGATTTCTGTGTTCCAAATTCTGTATTCCAAATTTCATGTTCCGTGTTCCAAATTCCAAATTCAGTATTCCAAATTCCGTATTCTGAATTCCAAGTTCCATGTTCTAAATTCCATATTCCGAGTTCCAAATTCTGTATTCCGAATTCCGTTTCCCGAATTCCGTGTTCCGAATTCCGTGTTCAGAATTCCAAATTCCAAATTCCGTATTCCAAATTCCAAATTCCGTATTCCATATTCCAAATTTCGTGTTCCGAATTCCATGTTTGATTTCTGTGTTCCAAATTCTGTATTCCAAATTCCGTGTTCCGAATTCCAAATTCTGAATTCCTTATTCCAAATTCCCTGTTCTGAATTTCAAATTCCGAATTCCAAATTCCATATTCCAAATTCCGTGTTCCGAATTCCGTGTTCCGAATTCAATGTTCCGAATTCCAAATTCCAAATTCTGCATTCCAAATTCCAAATTCCAAATTCCGTATTCCATATTCCAAATTCCGTGTTCCGAATTCCGTGTTTGATTTCTGTGTTCCAAATTCTGTATTCCAAATTTCATGTTCCGTGTTCCAAATTCCAAATTCAGTATTCCAAATTCCGTATTCCGAATTCCAAGTTCCATGTTCTAAATACCATATTCCGTGTTCCAAATTCCGTATTCCAAATTCCGTGTTCCGATTTCCGTGTTCCGAATTCCGTGTTCCGAATTCCAAATTCCGTATTCCAAATTCCAAATGACAAATTCCGTATTCCATATTCCAAATTCCGTGTTCCGAATTCCGTGTTTGATTTCTGTGTTCCAAATTCTGTATTCCAAATTTCATGTTCCATGTTCCAAATTCCAAATTCAGTATTCCAAATTCCGTATTCCGAATTCCAAGTTCCATATTCCGTGTTCCAAATTCCGTATTCCAAATTCCGTGTTCCGAATTCCGTGTTCCGAATTCCGTGTTCCGAATTCCAAATTCCATATTCCCAATTCCAAATTCCGTGTTCCGAATTCCGTGTTCCGTGTTCCGAATTCCAAATTCCGTATTCCAAATTCCAAATTCCAAATTCCGTATTCCATATTCCAAATTCCGTGTTCCGAATTCCGTGTTTGATTTCTGTGTTCCATATTCTGTATTCCAAATTTCATGTTCCGTGTTCCAAATTCCAAATTCAGTATTCCATATTCCATATTCCGTGTTCCAAATTCCGTATTCCAAATTCCGTGTTCCGAATTCCAAATTCCAAATTACAAATTACAAATTCCGTATTCCATATTCCGAATTCCGTGTTCCGAATTCCGTGTTCCGAATTCCGTGTTCCGAATTCCAAATTCCAAATTCCATATTCCAAATTCCAAATTCCATATTCCAAATTCCGTGTTCCGAATTCCGTGTTTGATTTCTGTGTTCCAAATTCTGTATTCCAAATTTCATGTTCCGTATTCCAAATTCCAAATTCAGTATTCCAAATTCCGTATTCCGAATTCCAAGTTCCATGTTCTAAATTCCATATTCCGTGTTCCAAATTCTGTATTCCGAATTCCGTGTTCCGAATTCCGTGTTCCGAATTCCGTGTTCCGAATTCCAAATTCCAAATTCCGTATTCCAAATTCCAAATTCTGTATTCCATATTCCAAATTCCGTGTTCCGAATTCCGTGTTTGATTTCTGTGTTCCAAATTCTGTATTCCAAATGTCATGTTCCGTGTTCCAAATTCCAAATTCAGTATTCCAAATTCCGTATTCCGAATTCCAAGTTCCATGTTCTAAATTCCATATTCCATGTTCTAAATTCCGTATTCCAAATTACATGTTCCGAATTCCGTGTTCCGAATTCCGTGTTCCGAATTTTCATGTTCCGAATTCCGTGTTCCGAATTCCAAATTCCAAATTCCAAATTCCAAATTCCAAATTCCAAATTCCGTATTCCATATTCCAAATTCCGTGTTCCGAATTCCGTGTTCCGAATTCCAAATTCCAAATTCCGTATTCCAAATTCCAAATTCTGTGTTACGAATTCCGTGTTTGATTTCTGTGTTCCAAATTCTGTATTCCAAATTTCATGTTCCGTGTTCCAAATTCCAAATTCAGTATTCCAAATTCCGTATTCCGAATTCCAAGTTCCATGTTCTAAATTCCATATTCTGTGTTCCGAATTCCGTGTTCCGAATTCCGTGTTCCGAATTCCAAATTACAAATTACAAATTACAAATTCCGTATTCCATATTCCAAATTCCGTGTTCCGAATTCCGTGTTCCGAATTCCGTGTTCCAAATTCCGTGTTCCAAATTCCAAATTCCAAATTCCGTATTCCAAATTCCATATTCCATATTCCAAATTCCATGTTCCGAATTCCGTGTTGATTTCTGTGTTCCAAATTCTGTATTCCAAATTTCATGTTCCGTGTTCCAAATTCCAAATTCAGTATTCCAAATTCCGTATTCTGAATTCCAAGTTCCATGTTCTAAATTCCATATTCCGAGTTCCAAATTCTGTATTCCGAATTCCGTTTCCCAAATTCCGTGTTCCGAATTCCGTGTTCCGAATTCCAAATTCCAAATTCCGTATTCCAAATTCCAAATTCCGTATTCCATATTCCAAATTTCGTGTTCCGAATTCCATGTTTGATTTCTGTGTTCCAAATTCTGTATTCCAAATGTCATGTTCCGTGTTCCAAATTCCAAATTCAGTATTCCAAATTCCGTATTCCGAATTCCAAGTTCCATGTTCTAAATTCCATATTCCGTGTTCCAAATTCTGTATTCCAAATTCCATGTTCTGAATTCCAAATTCCGTGTTCTAAATTCCAAATTCCGTATTCCAAATTCCATGTTCTGAATTCCAAATTCTGTGTTCTGAATTCCAAATTCCGTGTTCTGAATTCCAAATTCCGTATTCCAAATTCCATGTTCTGAATTCCAAATTCCTTGTTCTGAATTCCAAATTCTGTGTTCTGAATTCCAAATTACGAGTTCGAATTTCAAATTCCGTGTTCTGGATTTCAAATTCCGTGTTCCGAATTCCAAATTCCGTGTTCTGAATTTATTTTTCCAAATTCCGTTTTCCGAATTCCAAATTCCAAATTCCGTGTTCTGAATTAATTATTCAAAATTCCGTATTCAAATTCCGTGTTCCGAATTCCGTGTTCCGAATTTCAAACTCCAAATTCCGTATTCCAAATTCCGTATTCCAAAATCCAAATTCTTTATTCCAAATTCAAACTTCCATATTCCAAATTCAAAATTCCGTATTCCAAATTCCAAATGCCGTATTCCAAATTCCTTATTCCAAATTCCGGGTTTCAAATTCCAAATTCCCAATTTCGTATTCCAAACTCCTTATTCCAAATTCCGTGTTCCGTATTTCAAATTACAAAATCCAAATTCCGTATTTCAAATACCAAATTCCGTGTTCCGAATTCCGTGTTCCGATTTCCATGTTCCAAATTCCGTGTTCCGATTTCCGTGTTCCTAATTCCGTGTTCCGAGTTCCAAATTCCGTGTTCCGAATTCCGTGTTCTGAATTCCGTGTTCAGAATTCCATGTTCCAAATTCCACGTTCCGAATTCCAAATTCCAAATTCCGTATTCCAAATTACAAATTACAAATTCTGTATTCCAAATTACAAATTCTGTATTCTGAATTCTAAATTCAAAAATTCTGTGTTCCGTATTCCGTGTTCCGAATTCAAAAATACCGTATTCCAAATTTTGTGTTCCGAATTCCGTGTTCCGAATTCCGTGTTCCGAATTCCAAATTCCATGTTCTGAATTCCGTATTCCAAATTCAGTGTTCCAAATTCCGTGTTCCAAATTCCGTGTTCCAAATTCCGTGTTCCGAATTCCAAATTCCGTGTTCCGAATTCCGTGTTCTGAATTCCGTGTTCCGAGTTCCAAATTTCAAATTCCGTGTTCTGAATTCCAAATTCCGTATTCCGAATTCCAAATTCTGTGTTTCGAATTCCAAATTCCGTGTTCCGAATTCCAAATTCCGTGTTCCGAATTCCAAAGTCCGTGTTCCGAATTTCAAATTCCGTGTTCCGAATTCCAAATTCCGTGTTCTGAATTCATTATTCCAAATTCCGTATTCCAAATTCCGTGTTCCGAATTCCAAATTCCAAATTCCGTATTCCAAATTTCAAATTCTATATTCCAATTTCCGTATTCCAAATTCCAAATTCCGTAGTATTCCTTATTCAAAATTCCGTGTTTTGAATTCCAAATTCCAATTTTCTTATTCCAAATTCCGTGTTCCAAATTCCGTGTTCCGAATTTCAAATTACGAATTCCAAATACTGTATTTCAAATACCAAATTCCGTGTTCCAAATTCCATGTTTCTAGTTCCAAATTCCGTGTTCCGAATTCCGTGGTCCGAATTTCAAATTCCATATTCCAAATTCCGTATTCCAAATTCCAAATTCCATATTCCGAATTCCGTGTTCCGAATTCCAAATTCCGTGTTCTGAATTCCATATTCCAAATTCAGTGATCCAAATTCAGTGTTCCAAATTCAGTGTTCCAAATTCCGTGTTCCAAATTCCGTGTTCCGAATTCCAAATTCCAAATTCCGTATTCCAAATTCCAAATTCCAAATTCTGTATTCCATATTCCAAATTCCGTGTTCCGAATTCCGTGTTTGATTTCTGTGTTCCAAATTCTGTATTCCAAATGTCATGTTCCGTGTTCCAAATTCCAAATTCAGTATTCCAAATTCCGTATTCCGAATTCCAAGTTCCATGTTCTAAATTCCATATTCCGTGTTCTAAATTCCGTATTCCAAATTCCGTGTTCCGAATTCCGTGTTCCGAATTCCGTGTTCCGAATTTTCATGTTCCGAATTCCGTGTTCCGAATTCCAAATTCCAAATTCCGTATTCCAAATTCCAAATTCCGTATTCCATATTCCAAATTCCGTGTTCCAAATTCCAAATGCCGTATTCCAAATTCCTTATTCCAAATTCCGGGTTTCAAATTCCAAATTCCCAATTTCGTATTCCAAACTCCTTATTCCAAATTCCGTGTTCCGTATTTCAAATTACAAAATCCAAATTCCGTATTTCAAATACCAAATTCCGTGTTCCGAATTCCGTGTTCCGATTTCCATGTTCCAAATTCCGTGTTCCGATTTCCGTGTTCCTAATTCCGTGTTCCGAGTTCCAAATTCCGTGTTCCGAATTCCGTGTTCTGAATTCCGTGTTCAGAATTCCATGTTCCAAATTCCACGTTCCGAATTCCAAATTCCAAATTCCGTATTCCAAATTACAAATTACAAATTCTGTATTCCAAATTACAAATTCTGTATTCTGAATTCTAAATTCAAAAATTCTGTGTTCCGTATTCCGTGTTCCGAATTCAAAAATACCGTATTCCAAATTTTGTGTTCCGAATTCCGTGTTCCGAATTCCGTGTTCCGAATTCCAAATTCCATGTTCTGAATTCCGTATTCCAAATTCAGTGTTCCAAATTCCGTGTTCCAAATTCCGTGTTCCAAATTCCGTGTTCCGAATTCCAAATTCCGTGTTCCGAATTCCGTGTTCTGAATTCCGTGTTCCGAGTTCCAAATTTCAAATTCCGTGTTCTGAATTCCAAATTCCGTATTCCGAATTCCAAATTCTGTGTTTCGAATTCCAAATTCCGTGTTCCGAATTCCAAATTCCGTGTTCCGAATTCCAAAGTCCGTGTTCCGAATTTCAAATTCCGTGTTCCGAATTCCAAATTCCGTGTTCTGAATTCATTATTCCAAATTCCGTATTCCAAATTCCGTGTTCCGAATTCCAAATTCCAAATTCCGTATTCCAAATTTCAAATTCTATATTCCAATTTCCGTATTCCAAATTCCAAATTCCGTAGTATTCCTTATTCAAAATTCCGTGTTTTGAATTCCAAATTCCAATTTTCTTATTCCAAATTCCGTGTTCCAAATTCCGTGTTCCGAATTTCAAATTACGAATTCCAAATACTGTATTTCAAATACCAAATTCCGTGTTCCAAATTCCATGTTTCTAGTTCCAAATTCCGTGTTCCGAATTCCGTGGTCCGAATTTCAAATTCCATATTCCAAATTCCGTATTCCAAATTCCAAATTCCATATTCCGAATTCCGTGTTCCGAATTCCAAATTCCGTGTTCTGAATTCCATATTCCAAATTCAGTGATCCAAATTCAGTGTTCCAAATTCAGTGTTCCAAATTCCGTGTTCCAAATTCCGTGTTCCGAATTCCAAATTCCAAATTCCGTATTCCAAATTCCAAATTCCAAATTCTGTATTCCATATTCCAAATTCCGTGTTCCGAATTCCGTGTTTGATTTCTGTGTTCCAAATTCTGTATTCCAAATGTCATGTTCCGTGTTCCAAATTCCAAATTCAGTATTCCAAATTCCGTATTCCGAATTCCAAGTTCCATGTTCTAAATTCCATATTCCGTGTTCTAAATTCCGTATTCCAAATTCCGTGTTCCGAATTCCGTGTTCCGAATTCCGTGTTCCGAATTTTCATGTTCCGAATTCCGTGTTCCGAATTCCAAATTCCAAATTCCGTATTCCAAATTCCAAATTCCGTATTCCATATTCCAAATTCCGTGTTCCGAATTCCGTGTTCCGAATTCCAAATTCCAAATTCCGTATTCCAAATTCCAAATTCCAAATTCCATATTCCAAATTCCGTGTTCCAAATTCCGTGTTTGATTTCTGTGTTCCAAATTCTGTATTCCAAATTTCATGTTCCGTGTTCCAAATTCAGTATTCCAAATTCCGTATTCCGAATTCCAAGTTCCATGTTCTAAATTCCTTATTCCAAATTTCTTGTTCCAAATTCCATATTCCGTGTTCCGAATTCCAATTTCCGAATTCCGTGTTCCAAATTCCGTGTTCTAAATTCCGTGTTCCGAATTCCATGTTCCGAATTCCAAATTCCAAATTCTGCATTCCAAATTCCAAATTCCGTATTCCATATTCCAAATTCCGTGTTCCGAATTCCGTGTTTGATTTCTGTGTTCCAAATTCTGTATTCCAAATTTCATGTTCCGTATTCCATATTCCAAATTCCGTGTTCCGATATCCGTGTTTGATTTCTGTGTTCCATATTCTGTATTCCAAATTTCATGTTCCGTGTTCCAAATTCCAAATTCAGTATTCCATATTCCGTGTTCCAAATTCCGTATTCCAAATTCCGTGTTCCGAATTCCGTGATCCAAATTCCATGTTCCGAATTCCGTGTTCCGAATTCCAAATTCCAAATTACAAATTACAAATTCCGTATTCCATATTCCGAATTCCGTGTTCCGAATTCCGTGTTCCGAATTCCAAATTCCAAATTCCATATTCCAAATTCCAAATTCCATATTCCAAATTCCGTGTTCCGAATTCCGTGTTTGATTTCTGTGTTCCAAATTCTGTATTCCAAATTTCATGTTCTGTGTTCCAAATTCCAAATTCAGTATTCCAAATTCCGTATTCCGAATTCCAAGTTCCATGTTCTAAATTCCATATTCCGTGTTCCAAATTCTGTATTCCGAATTCCGTGTTCCGAATTCCGTGTTCCGAATTCCGTGTTCCGAATTCCAAATTCCAAATTACAAATTACAAATTACAAATTACAAATTCCGTATTCCATATTCCGAATTCCGTGTTCCGAATTCCAAATTCCAAATTCCATATTCCAAATTCCAAATTCCATATTCCAAATTCCGTTTCGAATTCCGTGTTTGATTTCTGTGTTCCAAATTCTGTATTCCAAATTTCATGTTCCGTGTTCCAAATTCCAAATTCAGTATTCCAAATTCTGTATTCCGAATTCCAAGTTCCATGTTCTAAATTCCATATTCCGTGTTCCAAATTCTGTATTCCGAATTCCATGTTCCGAATTCCGTGTTCCGAATTCCGTGTTCCGAATTCCAAATTCCAAATTCCATATTCCAAATTCCAAATTCCATATTCCAAATTCCGTGTTCCGAATTCCGTGTTTGATTTCTGTGTTCCAAATTCTGTATTCCAAATTTCATGTTCCGTGTTCCAAATTCCAAATTCAGTATTCCAAATTCTGTATTCCGAATTCCAAGTTCCATGTTCTAAATTCCATATTCCGTGTTCCAAATTCTGTATTCCGAATTCCATGTTCCGAATTCCGTGTTCCGAATTCCGTGTTCCGAGTTCCAAATTCCAAATTCCAAATTCCAAATTCCAAATTACAAATTCCGTATTCCATATTCCAAATTCCGTGTTCCAAATTCCGTGTTTGATTTCTGTGTTCCAAATTCTGTATTCCAAATTTCATGTTCCGTGTTCCAAATTCAGTATTCCAAATTCCGTATTCCGAATTCCAAGTTCCATGTTCTAAATTCCTTATTCCAAATTTCTTGTTCCAAATTCCATATTCCGTGTTCCGAATTCCAATTTCCGAATTCCGTGTTCCAAATTCCGTGTTCTAAATTCCGTGTTCCAAATTCTGTGTTCCAAATTCCGTATTCCATGTTCCGAATTCCAAATTCCGAATTCCGTGTTCCGAATTTGAAATTCTGAATTCCTTATTCCAAATTCCCTGTACTGAATTTCAAATTCCGTGTTCTGAATTCCAAATTCCTTATTCCAAATTCCGTGTTCCGAATTTCAAATTACAAATTCCAAATTCCGTATTTCAAATACCAAATTCCGTGTTCCGAATTCCGTGTTCCGATTTCCGTGTTCCAAATTCTGTGTTCCGATTTCCGTGTTCCTAATTCCGTGTTCCGAGTTCCAAATTCCGCGTTCAGAGTTCCAAATTCCGTGTTCCGAGTTCCAAATTCCGTGTTCCGAATTCTGTTTTCCAAATTCCGTGTTCCGTGTTCCAAATTCTGTGTTCCGAGTTCCAAATTCCGCGTTCAGAGTTCCAAATTCCGTGTTCCGAGTTCCAAATTCCGTATTCCAAATTCCGTGTTCCGAATTCCAAATTCTGAATTCCTTATTCCAAATTCCCTGTTCTGAATTTCAAATTCCGAATTCCAAATTCCATATTCCAAATTCCGTGTTCCGAATTCCGTGTTCCGAATTCAATGTTCCGAATTCCAAATTCCAAATTCTGCATTCCAAATTCCAAATTCCAAATTCCGTATTCCATATTCCAAATTCCGTGTTCCGAATTCCGTGTTTGATTTCTGTGTTCCAAATTCTGTATTCCAAATTTCATGTTCCGTGTTCCAAATTCCAAATTCAGTATTCCAAATTCCGTATTCCGAATTCCAAGTTCCATGTTCTAAATACCATATTCCGTGTTCCAAATTCCGTATTCCAAATTCCGTGTTCCGATTTCCGTGTTCCGAATTCCGTGTTCCGAATTCCAAATTCCGTATTCCAAATTCCAAATGACAAATTCCGTATTCCATATTCCAAATTCCGTGTTCCGAATTCCGTGTTTGATTTCTGTGTTCCAAATTCTGTATTCCAAATTTCATGTTCCATGTTCCAAATTCCAAATTCAGTATTCCAAATTCCGTATTCCGAATTCCAAGTTCCATATTCCGTGTTCCAAATTCCGTATTCCAAATTCCGTGTTCCGAATTCCGTGTTCCGAATTCCGTGTTCCGAATTCCAAATTCCAAATTCCATATTCCCAATTCCAAATTCCGTGTTCCGAATTCCGTGTTCCGTGTTCCGAATTCCAAATTCCGTATTCCAAATTCCAAATTCCAAATTCCGTATTCCATATTCCAAATTCCGTGTTCCGAATTCCGTGTTTGATTTCTGTGTTCCATATTCTGTATTCCAAATTTCATGTTCCGTGTTCCAAATTCCAAATTCAGTATTCCATATTCCATATTCCGTGTTCCAAATTCCGTATTCCAAATTCCGTGTTCCGAATTCCAAATTCCAAATTCCAAATTCCAAATTCCGTATTCCATATTCCGAATTCCGTGTTCCGAATTCCGTGTTCCGAATTCCATGTTCCGAATTCCAAATTCCAAATTCCATATTCCAAATTCCAAATTCCGTGTTCCGAATTCCGTGTTTGATTTCTGTGTTCCAAATTCTGTATTCCAAATTTCATGTTCCGTATTCCAAATTCCAAATTCAGTATTCCAAATTCCGTATTCCGAATTCCAAGTTCCATGTTCTAAATTCCATATTCCGTGTTCCAAATTCTGTATTCCGAATTCCGTGTTCCGAATTCCGTGTTCCGAATTCCGTGTTCCGAATTCCAAATTCCGTATTCCAAATTCCAAATTCCAAATTCTGTATTCCATATTCCAAATTCCGTGTTCCGAATTCCGTGTTTGATTTCTGTGTTCCAAATTCTGTATTCCAAATGTCATGTTCCGTGTTCCAAATTCCAAATTCAGTATTCCAAATTCCGTATTCCGAATTCCAAGTTCCATGTTCTAAATTCCATATTCCATGTTCTAAATTCCGTATTCCAAATTCCGTGTTCCGAATTCCGTGTTCCGAATTCCGTGTTCCACATTTTCATGTTCCGAATTCCGTGTTCCGAATTCCAAATTCCAAATTCCAAATTCCAAATTCCAAATTCCATATTCCAAATTCCGTGTTCCGAATTCCGTGTTCCGAATTCCAAATTCCAAATTCCGTATTCCAAATTCCAAATTCTGTGTTACGAATTCCGTGTTTGATTTCTGTGTTCCAAATTCTGTATTCCAAATTTCATGTTCCGTGTTCCAAATTCCAAATTCAGTATTCCAAATTCCGTATTCCGAATTCCAAGTTCCATGTTCTAAATTCCATATTCCGTGTTCCGAATTCCGTGTTCCGAATTCCGTGTTCCGAATTCCAAATTCCAAATTCCAAATTACAAATTCCGTATTCCATATTCCAAATTCCGTGTTCCGAATTCCGTGTTCCAAATTCCGTGTTCCAAATTCCAAATTCCGTATTCCAAATTCCATATTCCATATTCCAAATTCCGTGTTCCGAATTCCGTGTTTGATTTCTGTGTTCCAAATTCTGTATTCCAAATTTCATGTTCCGTATTCCATATTCCAAATTCCGTGTTCCGATATCCGTGTTTGATTTCTGTGTTCCATATTCTGTATTCCAAATTTCATGTTCCGTGTTCCAAATTCCAAATTCAGTATTCCATATTCCGTGTTCCAAATTCCGTATTCCAAATTCCGTGTTCCGAATTCCGTGATCCAAATTCCATGTTCCGAATTCCGTGTTCCGAATTCCAAATTCCAAATTCCAAATTACAAATTACAAATTCCGTATTCCATATTCCGAATTCCGTGTTCCGAATTCCGTGTTCCGAATTCCAAATTCCAAATTCCATATTCCAAATTCCAAATTCCATATTCCAAATTCCGTGTTCCGAATTCCGTGTTTGATTTCTGTGTTCCAAATTCTGTATTCCAAATTTCATGTTCTGTGTTCCAAATTCCAAATTCAGTATTCCAAATTCCGTATTCCGAATTCCAAGTTCCATGTTCTAAATTCCATATTCCGTGTTCCAAATTCTGTATTCCGAATTCCGTGTTCCGAATTCCGTGTTCCGAATTCCGTGTTCCGAATTCCAAATTCCAAATTCCAAATTACAAATTACAAATTACAAATTCCGTATTCCATATTCCGAATTCCGTGTTCCGAATTCCAAATTCCAAATTCCATATTCCAAATTCCAAATTCCATATTCCAAATTCCGTTTCGAATTCCGTGTTTGATTTCTGTGTTCCAAATTCTGTATTCCAAATTTCATGTTCCGTGTTCCAAATTCCAAATTCAGTATTCCAAATTCTGTATTCCGAATTCCAAGTTCCATGTTCTAAATTCCATATTCCGTGTTCCAAATTCTGTATTCCGAATTCCATGTTCCGAATTCCGTGTTCCGAATTCCGTGTTCCGAATTCCAAATTCCAAATTCCATATTCCAAATTCCAAATTCCATATTCCAAATTCCGTGTTCCGAATTCCGTGTTTGATTTCTGTGTTCCAAATTCTGTATTCCAAATTTCATGTTCCGTGTTCCAAATTCCAAATTCAGTATTCCAAATTCTGTATTCCGAATTCCAAGTTCCATGTTCTAAATTCCATATTCCGTGTTCCAAATTCTGTATTCCGAATTCCATGTTCCGAATTCCGTGTTCCGAATTCCGTGTTCCGAATTCCAAATTCCAAATTCCGTATTCCAAATTCCAAATTCCGTATTCCATATTCCAAATTCCGTGTTCCAAATTCCGTGTTTGATTTCTGTGTTCCAAATTCTGTATTCCAAATGTCATGTTCCGTGTTCCAAATTCAGTATTCCAAATTCCGTATTCCGAATTCCAAGTTCCATGTTCTAAATTCCTTATTCCAAATTTCTTGTTCCAAATTCCATATTCCGTGTTCCGAATTCCAATTTCCGAATTCCGTGTTCCAAATTCCGTGTTCTAAATTCCGTGTTCCAAATTCTGTGTTCCAAATTCCGTATTCCATGTTCCGAATTCCAAATTCCGAATTCCGTGTTCCGAATTTGAAATTCTGAATTCCTTATTCCAAATTCCCTGTACTGAATTTCAAATTCCGTGTTCTGAATTCCAAATTCCTTATTCCAAATTCCGTGTTCCGAATTTCAAATTACAAATTACAAATTCCGTATTTCAAATACCAAATTCCGTGTTCCGAATTCCGTGTTCCGATTTCCGTGTTCCAAATTCTGTGTTCCGATTTCCGTGTTCCTAATTCCGTGTTCCGAGTTCCAAATTCCGCGTTCAGAGTTCCAAATTCCGTGTTCCGAGTTCCAAATTCCGTGTTCCGAATTCTGTTTTCCAAATTCCGTGTTCCGTGTTCCAAATTCTGTGTTCCGAGTTCCAAATTCCGCGTTCAGAGTTCCAAATTCCGTGTTCCGAGTTCCAAATTCCGTATTCCAAATTCCGTGTTCCGAATTCCAAATTCTGAATTCCTTATTCCAAATTCCCTGTTCTGAATTTCAAATTCCGAATTCCAAATTCCATATTCCAAATTCCGTGTTCCGAATTCCGTGTTCCGAATTCAATGTTCCGAATTCCAAATTCCAAATTCTGCATTCCAAATTCCAAATTCCAAATTCCGTATTCCATATTCCAAATTCCGTGTTCCGAATTCCGTGTTTGATTTCTGTGTTCCAAATTCTGTATTCCAAATTTCATGTTCCGTGTTCCAAATTCCAAATTCAGTATTCCAAATTCCGTATTCCGAATTCCAAGTTCCATGTTCTAAATACCATATTCCGTGTTCCAAATTCCGTATTCCAAATTCCGTGTTCCGATTTCCGTGTTCCGAATTCCAAATTCCGTATTCCAAATTCCAAATGACAAATTCCGTATTCCATATTCCAAATTCCGTGTTCCGAATTCCGTGTTTGATTTCTGTGTTCCAAATTCTGTATTCCAAATTTCATGTTCCATGTTCCAAATTCCAAATTCAGTATTCCAAATTCCGTATTCCGAATTCCAAGTTCCATATTCCGTGTTCCAAATTCCGTAGTCCAAATTCCGTGTTCCGAATTCCGTGTTCCGAATTCCGTGTTCCGAATTCCAAATTCCAAATTCCATATTCCCAATTCCAAATTCCGTGTTCCGAATTCCGTGTTCCGTGTTCCGAATTCCAAATTCCGTATTCCAAATTCCAAATTCCAAATTCCGTATTCCATATTCCAAATTCCGTGTTCCGAATTCCGTGTTTGATTTCTGTGTTCCATATTCTGTATTCCAAATTTCATGTTCCGTGTTCCAAATTCCAAATTCAGTATTCCATATTCCATATTCCGTGTTCCAAATTCCGTATTCCAAATTCCGTGTTCCGAATTCCAAATTCCAAATTCCAAATTACAAATTCCGTATTCCATATTCCGAATTCCGTGTTCCGAATTCCGTGTTCCGAATTCCAAATTCCAAATTCCATATTCCAAATTCCAAATTCCATATTCCAAATTCCGTGTTCCGAATTCCGTGTTTGATTTCTGTGTTCCAAATTCTGTATTCCAAATTTCATGTTCCGTATTCCAAATTCCAAATTCAGTATTCCAAATTCCGTATTCCGAATTCCAAGTTCCATGTTCTAAATTCCATATTCCGTGTTCCAAATTCTGTATTCCGAATTCCGTGTTCCAAATTCCGTGTTCCAAATTCCAAATTCCAAATTCCGTATTCCAAATTCCATATTCCATATTCCAAATTCCGTGTTCCGAATTCCGTGTTGATTTCTGTGTTCCAAATTCTGTATTCCAAATTTCATGTTCCGTGTTCCAAATTCCAAATTCAGTATTCCAAATTCTGTATTCTGAATTCCAAGTTCCATGTTCTAAATTCCATATTCCGAGTTCCAAATTCTGTATTCCGAATTCCGTTTCCCGAATTCCGTGTTCCGAATTCCGTGTTCCGAATTCCAAATTCCAAATTCCGTATTCCAAATTCCAAATTCCGTATTCCATATTCCAAATTTCGTGTTCCGAATTCCATGTTTGATTTCTGTGTTCCAAATTCTGTATTCCAAATTTCATGTTCCGTGTTCCAAATTCCAAATTCAGTATTCCAAATTCCGTATTCCGAATTCCAAGTTCCATGTTCTAAATTCCATATTCCGTGTTCCAAATTCTGTATTCCAAATTCCATGTTCTGAATTCCAAATTCCGTGTTCTAAATTCCAAATTCCGTATTCCAAATTCCATGTTCTGAATTCCAAATTCTGTGTTCTGAATTCCAAATTCCGTGTTCTGAATTCCAAATTCCGTATTCCAAATTCCATGTTCTGAATTCCAAATTCCTTGTTCTGAATTCCAAATTCTGTGTTCTGAATTCCAAATTACGAGTTCGAATTTCAAATTCCGTGTTCTGGATTTCAAATTCCGTGTTCCGAATTCCAAATTCCGTGTTCTGAATTTATTTTTCCAAATTCCGTTTTCCGAATTCCAAATTCCAAATTCCGTGTTCTGAATTAATTATTCAAAATTCCGTATTCAAATTCCGTGTTCCGAATTCCGTGTTCCGAATTCCAAACTCCAAATTCCGTATTCCAAATTCCGTATTCCAAAATCCAAATTCTTTATTCCAAATTCAAACTTCCATATTCCAAATTCAAAATTCCGTATTCCAAATTCCAAATGCCGTATTCCAAATTCCTTATTCCAAATTCCGGGTTTCAAATTCCAAATTCCCAATTTCGTATTCCAAACTCCTTATTCCAAATTCCGTGTTCCGAATTTCAAATTACAAAATCCAAATTCCGTATTTCAAATACCAAATTCCGTGTTCCGAATTCCGTGTTCCGATTTCCATGTTCCAAATTCCGTGTTCCGATTTCCGTGTTCCTAATTCCGTGTTCCGAGTTCCAAATTCCGTGTTCCGAATTCCGTGTTCTGAATTCCGTGTTCCGAATTCCATGTTCCAAATTCCACGTTCCGAATTCCAAATTCCAAATTCCGTATTCCAAATTACAAATTACAAATTCTGTATTCCAAATTCCAAATTCTGTATTCTGAATTCTAAATTCAAAAATTCTGTGTTCCGTATTCCGTGTTCCGAATTCAAAAATACCGTATTCCAAATTTTGTGTTCCGAATTCCGTGTTCCGAATTCCGTGTTCCGAATTCCAAATTCCATGTTCTGAATTCCGTATTCCAAATTCAGTGTTCCAAATTCCGTGTTCCAAATTCCGTGTTCCAAATTCCGTGTTCCGAATTCCAAATTCCGTGTTCCGAATTCCGTGTTCTGAATTCCGTGTTCCGAGTTCCAAATTTCAAATTCCGTGTTCTGAATTCCAAATTCCGTGTTCCGAATTCCAAATTCTGTGTTTCGAATTCCAAATTCCGTGTTCCGAATTCCAAATTCCGTGTTCCGAATTCCAAAGTCCGTGTTCTGAATTTCAAATTCCGTGTTCCGAATTCCAAATTCCGTGTTCTGAATTCATTATTCCAAATTCCGTATTCCAAATTCCGTGTTCCGAATTCCGTGTTTGATTTCTGTGTTCCAAATTCTGTATTCCAAATTTCATGTTCCGTGTTCCAAATTCCAAATTCAGTATTCCAAATTCTGTATTCCGAATTCCAAGTTCCATGTTCTAAATTCCATATTCCGTGTTCCAAATTCTGTATTCCGAATTCCATGTTCCGAATTCCGTGTTCCGAATTCCGTGTTCCGAATTCCAAATTCCAAATTCCGTATTCCAAATTCCAAATTCCGTATTCCATATTCCAAATTCCGTGTTCCAAATTCCGTGTTTGATTTCTGTGTTCCAAATTCTGTATTCCAAATGTCATGTTCCGTGTTCCAAATTCAGTATTCCAAATTCCGTATTCCGAATTCCAAGTTCCATGTTCTAAATTCCTTATTCCAAATTTCTTGTTCCAAATTCCATATTCCGTGTTCCGAATTCCAATTTCCGAATTCCGTGTTCCAAATTCCGTGTTCTAAATTCCGTGTTCCAAATTCTGTGTTCCAAATTCCGTATTCCATGTTCCGAATTCCAAATTCCGAATTCCGTGTTCCGAATTTGAAATTCTGAATTCCTTATTCCAAATTCCCTGTACTGAATTTCAAATTCCGTGTTCTGAATTCCAAATTCCTTATTCCAAATTCCGTGTTCCGAATTTCAAATTACAAATTACAAATTCCGTATTTCAAATACCAAATTCCGTGTTCCGAATTCCGTGTTCCGATTTCCGTGTTCCAAATTCTGTGTTCCGATTTCCGTGTTCCTAATTCCGTGTTCCGAGTTCCAAATTCCGCGTTCAGAGTTCCAAATTCCGTGTTCCGAGTTCCAAATTCCGTGTTCCGAATTCTGTTTTCCAAATTCCGTGTTCCGTGTTCCAAATTCTGTGTTCCGAGTTCCAAATTCCGCGTTCAGAGTTCCAAATTCCGTGTTCCGAGTTCCAAATTCCGTATTCCAAATTCCGTGTTCCGAATTCCAAATTCTGAATTCCTTATTCCAAATTCCCTGTTCTGAATTTCAAATTCCGAATTCCAAATTCCATATTCCAAATTCCGTGTTCCGAATTCCGTGTTCCGAATTCAATGTTCCGAATTCCAAATTCCAAATTCTGCATTCCAAATTCCAAATTCCAAATTCCGTATTCCATATTCCAAATTCCGTGTTCCGAATTCCGTGTTTGATTTCTGTGTTCCAAATTCTGTATTCCAAATTTCATGTTCCGTGTTCCAAATTCCAAATTCAGTATTCCAAATTCCGTATTCCGAATTCCAAGTTCCATGTTCTAAATACCATATTCCGTGTTCCAAATTCCGTATTCCAAATTCCGTGTTCCGATTTCCGTGTTCCGAATTCCAAATTCCGTATTCCAAATTCCAAATGACAAATTCCGTATTCCATATTCCAAATTCCGTGTTCCGAATTCCGTGTTTGATTTCTGTGTTCCAAATTCTGTATTCCAAATTTCATGTTCCATGTTCCAAATTCCAAATTCAGTATTCCAAATTCCGTATTCCGAATTCCAAGTTCCATATTCCGTGTTCCAAATTCCGTAGTCCAAATTCCGTGTTCCGAATTCCGTGTTCCGAATTCCGTGTTCCGAATTCCAAATTCCAAATTCCATATTCCCAATTCCAAATTCCGTGTTCCGAATTCCGTGTTCCGTGTTCCGAATTCCAAATTCCGTATTCCAAATTCCAAATTCCAAATTCCGTATTCCATATTCCAAATTCCGTGTTCCGAATTCCGTGTTTGATTTCTGTGTTCCATATTCTGTATTCCAAATTTCATGTTCCGTGTTCCAAATTCCAAATTCAGTATTCCATATTCCATATTCCGTGTTCCAAATTCCGTATTCCAAATTCCGTGTTCCGAATTCCAAATTCCAAATTCCAAATTACAAATTCCGTATTCCATATTCCGAATTCCGTGTTCCGAATTCCGTGTTCCGAATTCCAAATTCCAAATTCCATATTCCAAATTCCAAATTCCATATTCCAAATTCCGTGTTCCGAATTCCGTGTTTGATTTCTGTGTTCCAAATTCTGTATTCCAAATTTCATGTTCCGTATTCCAAATTCCAAATTCAGTATTCCAAATTCCGTATTCCGAATTCCAAGTTCCATGTTCTAAATTCCATATTCCGTGTTCCAAATTCTGTATTCCGAATTCCGTGTTCCGAATTCCGTGTTCCGAATTCCGTGTTCCGAATTCCAAATTCCAAATTCCGTATTCCAAATTCCAAATTCTGTATTCCATATTCCAAATTCCGTGTTCCGAATTCCGTGTTTGATTTCTGTGTTCCAAATTCTGTATTCCAAATGTCATGTTCCGTGTTCCAAATTCCAAATTCAGTATTCCAAATTCCGTATTCCGAATTCCAAGTTCCATGTTCTAAATTCCATATTCCATGTTCTAAATTCCGTATTCCAAATTCCGTGTTCCGAATTCCGTGTTCCGAATTCCGTGTTCCGAATTTTCATGTTCCGAATTCCGTGTTCCGAATTCCAAATTCCAAATTCCAAATTCCAAATTCCAAATTCCGTATTCCATATTCCAAATTCCGTGTTCCGAATTCCGTGTTCCGAATTCCAAATTCCAAATTCCGTATTCCAAATTCCAAATTCTGTGTTACGAATTCCGTGTTTGATTTCTGTGTTCCAAATTCTGTATTCCAAATTTCATGTTCCGTGTTCCAAATTCCAAATTCAGTATTCCAAATTCCGTATTCCGAATTCCAAGTTCCATGTTCTAAATTCCATATTCCGTGTTCCGAATTCCGTGTTCCGAATTCCAAATTACAAATTACAAATTACAAATTCCGTATTCCATATTCCAAATTCCGTGTTCCGAATTCCGTGTTCCGAATTCCGTGTTCCAAATTCCGTGTTCCAAATTCCAAATTCCAAATTCCGTATTCCAAATTCCATATTCCATATTCCAAATTCCGTGTTCCGAATTCCGTGTTGATTTCTGTGTTCCAAATTCTGTATTCCAAATTTCATGTTCCGTGTTCCAAATTCCAAATTCAGTATTCCAAATTCTGTATTCTGAATTCCAAGTTCCATGTTCTAAATTCCATATTCCGAGTTCCAAATTCTGTATTCCGAATTCCGTTTCCCGAATTCCGTGTTCCGAATTCCGTGTTCCGAATTCCAAATTCCAAATTCCGTATTCCAAATTCCAAATTCCGTATTCCATATTCCAAATTTCGTGTTCCGAATTCCATGTTTGATTTCTGTGTTCCAAATTCTGTATTCCAAATTTCATGTTCCGTGTTCCAAATTCCAAATTCAGTATTCCAAATTCCGTATTCCGAATTCCAAGTTCCATGTTCTAAATTCCATATTCCGTGTTCCAAATTCTGTATTCCAAATTCCATGTTCTGAATTCCAAATTCCGTGTTCTAAATTCCAAATTCCGTATTCCAAATTCCATGTTCTGAATTCCAAATTCTGTGTTCTGAATTCCAAATTCCGTGTTCTGAATTCCAAATTCCGTATTCCAAATTCCATGTTCTGAATTCCAAATTCCTTGTTCTGAATTCCAAATTCTGTGTTCTGAATTCCAAATTACGAGTTCGAATTTCAAATTCCGTGTTCTGGATTTCAAATTCCGTGTTCCGAATTCCAAATTCCGTGTTCTGAATTTATTTTTCCAAATTCCGTTTTCCGAATTCCAAATTCCAAATTCCGTGTTCTGAATTAATTATTCAAAATTCCGTATTCAAATTCCGTGTTCCGAATTCCGTGTTCCGAATTCCAAACTCCAAATTCCGTATTCCAAATTCCGTATTCCAAAATCCAAATTCTTTATTCCAAATTCAAACTTCCATATTCCAAATTCAAAATTCCGTATTCCAAATTCCAAATGCCGTATTCCAAATTCCTTATTCCAAATTCCGGGTTTCAAATTCCAAATTCCCAATTTCGTATTCCAAACTCCTTATTCCAAATTCCGTGTTCCGAATTTCAAATTACAAAATCCAAATTCCGTATTTCAAATACCAAATTCCGTGTTCCGAATTCCGTGTTCCGATTTCCATGTTCCAAATTCCGTGTTCCGATTTCCGTGTTCCTAATTCCGTGTTCCGAGTTCCAAATTCCGTGTTCCGAATTCCGTGTTCTGAATTCCGTGTTCCGAATTCCATGTTCCAAATTCCACGTTCCGAATTCCAAATTCCAAATTCCGTATTCCAAATTACAAATTACAAATTCTGTATTCCAAATTCCAAATTCTGTATTCTGAATTCTAAATTCAAAAATTCTGTGTTCCGTATTCCGTGTTCCGAATTCAAAAATACCGTATTCCAAATTTTGTGTTCCGAATTCCGTGTTCCGAATTCCGTGTTCCGAATTCCAAATTCCATGTTCTGAATTCCGTATTCCAAATTCAGTGTTCCAAATTCCGTGTTCCAAATTCCGTGTTCCGAATTCCAAATTCCGTGTTCCGAATTCCGTGTTCTGAATTCCGTGTTCCGAGTTCCAAATTTCAAATTCCGTGTTCTGAATTCCAAATTCCGTGTTCCGAATTCCAAATTCTGTGTTTCGAATTCCAAATTCCGTGTTCCGAATTCCAAATTCCGTGTTCCGAATTCCAAAGTCCGTGTTCTGAATTTCAAATTCCGTGTTCCGAATTCCAAATTCCGTGTTCTGAATTCATTATTCCAAATTCCGTATTCCAAATTCCGTGTTCCGAATTCCAAATTCCAAATTCCGTATTCCAAATTTCAAATTCTATATTCCAATTTCCGTATTCCAAATTCCAAATTCCGTAGTATTCCTTATTCAAAATTCCGTGTTTTGAATTCCAAATTCCAATTTTCTTATTCCAAATTCCGTGTTCCAAATTCCGTGTTCCGAATTTCAAATTACGAATTCCAAATACTGTATTTCAAATACCAAATTCCGTGTTCCAAATTCCATGTTTCTAGTTCCAAATTCCGTGTTCCGAATTCCGTGGTCCGAATTTCAAATTCCATATTCCAAATTCCGTATTCCAAATTCCAAATTCCATATTCCGAATTCCGTGTTCCGAATTCCAAATTCCGTGTTCTGAATTCCATATTCCAAATTCAGTGATCCAAATTCAGTGTTCCAAATTCAGTGTTCCAAATTCCGTGTTCCAAATTCCGTGTTCCGAATTCCAAATTCCAAATTCCGTATTCCAAATTCCAAATTCCAAATTCTGTATTCCATATTCCAAATTCCGTGTTCCGAATTCCGTGTTTGATTTCTGTGTTCCAAATTCTGTATACCAAATGTCATGTTCCGTGTTCCAAATTCCAAATTCAGTATTCCAAATTCCGTATTCCGAATTCCAAGTTCCATGTTCTAAATTCCATATTCCGTGTTCTAAATTCCGTATTCCAAATTCCGTGTTCCGAATTCCGTGTTCCGAATTCCGTGTTCCGAATTTTCATGTTCCGAATTCCGTGTTCCGAATTCCAAATTCCAAATTCCGTATTCCAAATTCCAAATTCCGTATTCCATATTCCAAATTCCGTGTTCCGAATTCCGTGTTCCGAATTCCAAATTCCAAATTCCGTATTCCAAATTACAAATTACAAATTCCGTATTCCATATTCCAAATTCTGTGTTCCGAATTCCGTGTTTGATTTCTGTGTTCCAAATTCTGTATTCCAAATTTCATGTTCCGTGTTCCAAATTCCAAATTCAGTATTCCAAATTCCGTATTCCGAATTCCAAGTTCCATGTTCTAAATTCCAAATTCCGTGTTCTGAATTAATTATTCAAAATTCCGTTTTCAAATTCCGTGTTCCGAATTCCGTGTTCCGAATTCCAAACTCCAAATTCCGTATTCCAAATTCCGTATTCCAAAATCCAAATTCTTTATTCCAAATTCAAACTTCCATATTCCAAATTCAAAATTCCGTATTCCAAATTCCAAATGCCGTATTCCAAATTCCTTTTTCCAAATTCCGGGTTTCAAATTCCAAATTCCCAATTTCGTATTCCAAACTCCTTATTCCAAATTCCGTGTTCCGAATTTCAAATTACAAAATCCAAATTCCGTATTTCAAATACCAAATTCTGTGTTCCGAATTCCGTGTTCCGATTTCCATGTTCCAAATTCCGTGTTCCGATTTCCGTGTTCCTAATTCCGTGTTCCGAGTTCCAAATTCCGTGTTCCGAATTCCGGGTTCTGAATTCTGTGTTCCGAATTCCATGTTCCAAATTCCACATTCCGAATTCCAAATTCCGTATTCCAAATTACAAATTACAAATTCCGTATTCCAAATTCCAAATTCTGTATTCTGAATTCTAAATTCAAAAATTCTGTGTTCCGTATTCCGTGTTCCGAATTCAAAAATACCGTATTCCAAATTTTGTGTTCCGAATTCCGTGTTCCGAATTCCGTGTTCCGAATTCCAAATTCATGTTCTGAATTCCGTATTCCAAATTCAGTGTTCCAAATTCCGTGTTCCAAATTCCGTGTTCCAAATTCCGTGTTCCGAATTCCAAATTCCGTGTTCCGAATTCCGTGTTCTGAATTCCGTGTTCCGAGTTCCAAATTTCAAATTCCGTGTTCTGAATTCCAAATTCCGTGTTCCGAATTCCAAATTCTGTGTTTCGAATTCCAAATTCCGTGTTCCGAATTCCAAATTCCGTGTTCCGAATTCCAAAGTCCGTGTTCCGAATTTCAAATTCCGTGTTCCGAATTCCAAATTCCGTGTTCTGAATTCATTATTCCAAATTCCGTATTCCAAATTCCGTGTTCCGAATTCCAAATTCCAAATTCCGTATTCCAAATTTCAAATTCTATATTCCAATTTCCGTATTCCAAATTCCAAATTCCGTATTCCTTATTCAAAATTCCGTGTTTTGAATTCCAAATTCCAATTTTCTTATTCCAAATTCCGTTTTCCAAATTCCGTGTTCCGAATTTCAAATTACGAATTCCAAATACTGTATTTCAAATACCAAATTCCGTGTTCCAAATTCCATGTTTCTAGTTCCAAATTCCGTGTTCCGAATTCCGTGGTCCGAATTTCAAATTCCATATTCCAAATTCCGTATTCCAAATTCCAAATTCCATATTCTGAATTCCGTGTTCCGAATTCCAAATTCCGTGTTCTGAATTCCATATTCCAAATTCAGTGATCCAAATTCCGTATTCCGAATTCCAAGTTCCATATTCCGTGTTCCAAATTCCGTATTCCAAATTCCGTGTTCCGAATTCCGTGTTCCGAATTCCGTGTTCCGAATTCCAAATTCCAAATTCCATATTCCCAATTCCAAATTCCGTGTTCTGAATTCTGTGTTCCGTGTTCTGAATTCCAAATTCCGTATTCCAAATTCCGTATTCCATATTCCAAATTCCGTGTTCCGAATTCCGTGTTTGATTTCTGTGTTCCAAATTCTGTATTCCAAATTTCATGTTCCTTTTTCCAAATTCCAAATTCAGTATTCCATATTCCATATTCCGTGTTCCAAATTCCGTATTCCAAATTCCGCATTCCGAATTCCGTGATCCGAATTCCGTGTTCCGAATTCCAAATTCCAAATTACAAATTACAAATTACAAATTACAAATTCCGTATTCCATATTCCGAATTCTGTGTTCCTAATTCCGTGTTCCGAATTCCGTGTTCCGAATTCCAAATTCCAAATTCCATATTCCAAATTCCGTGTTCCGAATTCCGTGTTTGATTTCTGTGTTCCAAATTCTTTATTCCAAATTTCATGTTCCGTGTTCCAAATTCCAAATTCAGTATTCCAAATTCCGTATTCCGAATTCCAAGTTCCATGTTCTAAATTCCATATTCCGTGTTCCAAATTCTGTATTCCGAATTCCGTGTTCCGAATTCCGTGTTCCGAATTCCGTGTTCCGAATTCCAAATTCCAAATTCCGTATTCCAAATTCCAAATTACAAATTCCGTATTCCATATTCCAAATTCCGTGTTCCAAATTCCGTGTTTGATTTCTGTGTTCCAAATTCTGTATTCCAAATTTCATGTTCCGTGTTCCAAATTCAGTATTCCAAATTCCGTATTCCGAATTCCAAGTTCCATGTTCTAAATTCCTTATTCCAAATTTCTTGTTCCAAATTCCATATTCCGTGATCCGAATTCCAATTTCCAAATTCCGTGTTCCAAATTCCGTGTTCTAAATTCCGTGTTCCAAATTCTGTATTCCAAATTCCGTATTCCATGTTCCAAATTCCGAATTCCCTGTTCCGAATTTGAAATTCTGAATTCCTTATTCCAAATTCCCTGTTCTGAATTTCAAATTCCGTGTTCTGAATTCCAAATTCCTTATTCCAAATTCCGTGTTCCGAATTTCAAATTACGAATTTCAAATACCAAATAACGTGTTCCGAATTCCGTGTTACGATTTACGTGTTCCAAATTCCGTGTTCCGATTTACGTGTTCCAAATTCCGTGTTCCGAGTTCCAAATTCTGCGTTCAGAGTTCCAAATTCCGCGTTCAGAGTTCCAAATTCCGTATTCCAAATTCCGTGTTCCGAATTCCAAATTCTGAATTCCTTATTCCAAATTCCCTGTTCTGAATTTCAAATTCCGAATTCCAAATTCCATATTCCAAATTCCGTGTTCCGAATTCCGTGTTCCGAATTCCATGTTCCGAATTCCAAATTCCAAATTCCAAATTCCAAATTCCAAATTCCAAATTCCATATTCCAAATTCCGTGTTCCGAATTCCGTGTTTGATTTCTGTGTTCCAAATTCTGTATTCCAAATTTCATGTTCCGTGTTCCAAATTCCAAATTCAGTATTCCAAATTCCGTATTCCGAATTCCAAGTTCCATGTTCTAAATTCCAAATTCCGTATTCCAAATTCCGTGTTCCGAATTCCGTGTTCCGAATTTTCATGTTCCGAATTCCGTGTTCCGAATTCCAAATTCCAAATTCCGTATTCCAAATTACAAATTACAAATTCCGTATTCCATATTCCAAATTCTGTGTTCCGAATTCAGTGTTCCAAATTCCGTGTTCCAAATTCCGTGTTCCGAATTCCAAATTCCGTGTTCCGAATTCCGTGTTCCGATTTCTGTGTTCCGAATTCCGTGTTCCGAATTCCAAATTCCGTATTCCAAATTCCAAATGACAAATTCCGTATTCCATATTCCAAATTCCGTGTTCCAAATTCCGTGTTTGATTTCTGTGTTCCAAATTCTGTATTCCAAATGTCATGTTCCGTGTTCCAAATTCAGTATTCCAAATTCCGTATTCCGAATTCCAAGTTCCATGTTCTAAATTCCTTATTCCAAATTTCTTGTTCCAAATTCCATATTCCGTGTTCCGAATTCCAATTTCCGAATTCCGTGTTCCAAATTCCGTGTTCTAAATTCCGTGTTCCAAATTCTGTGTTCCAAATTCCGTATTCCATGTTCCGAATTCCAAATTCCGAATTCCGTGTTCCGAATTTGAAATTCTGAATTCCTTATTCCAAATTCCCTGTACTGAATTTCAAATTCCGTGTTCTGAATTCCAAATTCCTTATTCCAAATTCCGTGTTCCGAATTTCAAATTACAAATTCCAAATTCCGTATTTCAAATACCAAATTCCGTGTTCCGAATTCCGTGTTCCGATTTCCGTGTTCCAAATTCTGTGTTCCGATTTCCGTGTTCCTAATTCCGTGTTCCGAGTTCCAAATTCCGCGTTCAGAGTTCCAAATTCCGTGTTCCGAGTTCCAAATTCCGTGTTCCGAATTCTGTTTTCCAAATTCCGTGTTCCGTGTTCCAAATTCTGTGTTCCAAGTTCCAAATTCCGCGTTCAGAGTTCCAAATTCCGTGTTCCGAGTTCCAAATTCCGTATTCCAAATTCCGTGTTCCGAATTCCAAATTCTGAATTCCTTATTCCAAATTCCCTGTTCTGAATTTCAAATTCCGAATTCCAAATTCCATATTCCAAATTCCGTGTTCCGAATTCCGTGTTCCGAATTCAATGTTCCGAATTCCAAATTCCAAATTCTGCATTCCAAATTCCAAATTCCAAATTCCGTATTCCATATTCCAAATTCCGTGTTCCAAATTCCGTGTTCCGATTTCCGTGTTCCGAATTCCGTGTTCCGAATTCCAAATTCCGTATTCCAAATTCCAAATGACAAATTCCGTGTTCCAAATTCCAAATTCAGTATTCCAAATTCCGTATTCCGAATTCCAAGTTCCATGTTCTAAATACCATATTCCGTGTTCCAAATTCCGTATTCCAAATTCCGTGTTCCGATTTCCGTATTCCGAATTCCGTGTTCCGAATTCCAAATTCCGTATTCCAAATTCCAAATGACAAATTCCGTATTCCATATTCCAAATTCCGTGTTCCGAATTCCGTGTTTGATTTCTGTGTTCCAAATTCTGTATTCCAAATTTCATGTTCCATGTTCCAAATTCCAAATTCAGTATTCCAAATTCCGTATTCCGAATTCCAAGTTCCATATTCCGTATTCCAAATTCCGTATTCCAAATTCCGTGTTCCGAATTCCGTGTTCCGAATTCCGTGTTCCGAATTCAAAAATACCGTATTCCAAATTTTGTGTTCCGAATTCCGTGTTCCGAATTCCGTGTTCCGAATTCCAAATTCATGTTCTGAATTCCGTATTCCAAATTCAGTGTTCCATATTCCGTGTTCCAAATTCCGTGTTCCAAATTCCGTGTTCCGAATTCCAAATTCCGTGTTCCGAATTCCGTGTTCTGAATTCCGTGTTCCGAGTTCCAAATTTCAAATTCCGTGTTCTGGATTTCAAATTCCGTGTTCCGAATTCCAAATTCCGTGTTCTGAATTTATTTTTCCAAATTCCGTTTTCCGAATTCCAAATTCCAAATTCCGTGTTCTGAATTAATTATTCAAAATTCCGTATTCAAATTCCGTGTTCCGAATTCCGTGTTCCGAATTCCAAACTCCAAATTCCGTATTCCAAATTCCGTATTCCAAAATCCAAATTCTTTATTCCAAATTCAAACTTCCATATTCCAAATTCAAAATTCCGTATTCCAAATTCCAAATGCCGTATTCCAAATTCCTTATTCCAAATTCCGGGTTTCAAATTCCAAATTCCCAATTTCGTATTCCAAACTCCTTATTCCAAATTCCGTGTTCCGAATTTCAAATTACAAAATCCAAATTCCGTATTTCAAATACCAAATTCCGTGTTCCGAATTCCGTGTTCCGATTTCCATGTTCCAAATTCCGTGTTCCGATTTCCGTGTTCCTAATTCCGTGTTCCGAGTTCCAAATTCCGTGTTCCGAATTCCGTGTTCTGAATTCCGTGTTCCGAATTCCATGTTCCAAATTCCACGTTCCGAATTCCAAATTCCAAATTCCGTATTCCAAATTACAAATTACAAATTCCGTATTCCAAATTCCAAATTCTGTATTCTGAATTCTAAATTCAAAAATTCTGTGTTCCGTATTCCGTGTTCCGAATTCAAAAATACCGTATTCCAAATTTTGTGTTCCGAATTCCGTGTTCCGAATTCAAAAATACCGTATTCCAAATTTTGTGTTCCGAATTCCGTGTTCCGAATTCCAAATTCCATGTTCTGAATTCCGTATTCCAAATTCAGTGTTCCAAATTCCGTGTTCCAAATTCCGTGTTCCAAATTCCGTGTTCCGAATTCCAAATTCCGTGTTCCGAATTCCGTGTTCTGAATTCCGTGTTCCGAGTTCCAAATTTCAAATTCCGTGTTCTGAATTCCAAATTCCGTGTTCCGAATTCCAAATTCTGTGTTTCGAATTCCAAATTCCGTGTTCCGAATTCCAAATTCCGTGTTCCGAATTCCAAAGTCCGTGTTCCGAATTTCAAATTCCGTGTTCCGAATTCCAAATTCCGTGTTCTGAATTCATTATTCCAAATTCCGTATTCCAAATTCCGTGTTCCGAATTCCAAATTCCAAATTCCGTATTCCAAATTTCAAATTCTATATTCCAATTTCCGTATTCCAAATTCCAAATTCCGTAGTATTCCTTATTCAAAATTCCGTGTTTTGAATTCCAAATTCCAATTTTCTTATTCCAAATTCCGTGTTCCAAATTCCGTGTTCCGAATTTCAAATTACGAATTCCAAATACTGTATTTCAAATACCAAATTCCGTGTTCCAAATTCCATGTTTCTAGTTCCAAATTCCGTGTTCCGAATTCCGTGGTCCGAATTTCAAATTCCATATTCCAAATTCCGTATTCCAAATTCCAAATTCCATGTTCCGAATTCCGTGTTCCGAATTCCAAATTCCGTGTTCTGAATTCCATATTCCAAATTCAGTGATCCAAATTCAGTGTTCCAAATTCAGTGTTCCAAATTCCGTGTTCCAAATTCCATGTTCCGAATTCCAAATTCCAAATTCCGTATTCCAAATTCCAAATTCCAAATTCTGTATTCCATATTCCAAATTCCGTGTTCCGAATTCCGTGTTTGATTTCTGTGTTCCAAATTCTGTATTCCAAATGTCATGTTCCGTGTTCCAAATTCCAAATTCAGTATTCCAAATTCCGTATTCCGAATTCCAAGTTCCATGTTCTAAATTCCATATTCCGTGTTCTAAATTCCGTATTCCAAATTCCGTGTTCCGAATTCCGTGTTCCGAATTCCGTGTTCCGAATTTTCATGTTCCGAATTCCGTGTTCCGAATTCCAAATTCCAAATTCTGTATTCCAAATTACAAATTCCGTATTCCATATTCCAAATTCCGTGTTCCGAATTCCGTGTTCCGAATTCCAAATTCCAAATTCCGTATTCCAAATTACAAATTACAAATTCCGTATTCCATATTCCAAATTCTGTGTTCCGAATTCCGTGTTTGATTTCTGTGTTCCAAATTCTGTATTCCAAATTTCATGTTCCGTGTTCCAAATTCCAAATTCCGTATTCCGAATTCCAAGTTCCATGTTCTAAATTCCAAATTCCGTGTTCTGAATTAATTATTCAAAATTCGTATTCAAATTCCGTGTTCCGAATTCCGTGTTCCGAATTCCAAACTCCAAATTCCGTATTCCAAAATCCAAATTCTTTATTCCAAATTCAAACTTCCATATTCCAAATTCAAAATTCCGTATTCCAAATTCCAAATGCCGTATTCCAAATTCCTTTTTCCAAATTCCGGGTTTCAAATTCCAAATTCCCAATTTCGTATTCCAAACTCCTTATTCCAAATTCCGTGTTCCGAATTTCAAATTACAAAATCCAAATTCCGTATTTCAAATACCAAATTCTGTGTTCCGAATTCCGTGTTCCGATTTCCATGTTCCAAATTCCGTGTTCCGATTTCCGTGTTCCTAATTCCGTGTTCCGAGTTCCAAATTCCGTGTTCCGAATTCCGTGTTCTGAATTCTGTGTTCCGAATTCCATGTTCCAAATTCCACATTCCGAATTCCAAATTCCAAATTCCGTATTCCAAATTACAAATTACAAATTCCGTATTCCAAATTCCAAATTCTGTATTCTGAATTCTAAATTCAAAAATTCTGTGTTCCGTATTCCGTGTTCCGAATTCAAAAATACCGTATTCCAAATTTTGTGTTCCGAATTCCGTGTTCCGAATTCCGTGTTCCGAATTCCAAATTCCATGTTCTGAATTCCGTATTCCAAATTCAGTGTTCCAAATTCCGTGTTCCAAATTCCGTGTTCCAAATTCCGTGTTCCGAATTCCAAATTCCGTGTTCCGAATTCCGTGTTCTGAATTCCGTGTTCCGAGTTCCAAATTTCAAATTCCGTGTTCTGAATTCCAAATTCCGTGTTCCGAATTCCAAATTCTGTGTTTCGAATTCCAAATTCCGTGTTCCGAATTCCAAATTCCGTGTTCCGAATTCCAAAGTCCGTGTTCCGAATTTCAAATTCCGTGTTCCGAATTCCAAATTCCGTGTTCTGAATTCATTATTCCAAATTCCGTATTCCAAATTCCGTGTTCCGAATTCCAAATTCCAAATTCCAAATTCCAAATTTCAAATTCTATATTCCAATTTCCGTATTCCAAATTCCAAATTCCGTATTCCTTATTCAAAATTCCGTGTTTTGAATTCCAAATTCCAATTTTCTTATTCCAAATTCCGTGTTCCAAATTCCGTGTTCCGAATTTCAAATTACGAATTCCAAATACTGTATTTCAAATACCAAATTCCATGTTCCAAATTCCATGTTTCTAGTTCCAAATTCCGTGTTCCGAATTCCGTGGTCCGAATTTCAAATTCCATATTCCAAATTCCGTATTCCAAATTCCAAATTCCATATTCTGAATTCCGTGTTCCGAATTCCATATTCCGTGTTCCAAATTCTGTATTCCAAATTCCATGTTCTGAATTCCAAATTCCGTGTTCTAAATTCCAAATTCCGTATTCCAAATTCCATGTTCTGAATTCCAAATTCCGTGTTCTGAATTCCAAATTCCGTGTTCTGAATTCCAAATTTCGTATTCCAAATTCCATGTTCTGAATTCCAAATTCCTTGTTCTGAATTCCAAATTCCGTGTTCTGAATTCCAAATTACGAGTTCGAATTTCAAATTCCGTGTTCTGGATTTCAAATTCCGTGTTCCGAATTCCAAATTCCGTGTTCTGAATTTATTTTTCCAAATTCCGTTTTCCGAATTCCAAATTCCAAATTCCGTGTTCTGAATTAATTATTCAAAATTCCGTATTCAAATTCCGTGTTCCGAATTCCGTGTTCCGAATTCCAAACTCCAAATTCCGTATTCCAAATTCCGTATTCCAAAATCCAAATTCTTTATCCAAATTCAAACTTCCATATTCCAAATTCAAAATTCCGTATTCCAAATTCCAAATGCCGTATTCCAAATTCCTTATTCCAAATTCCGGGTTTCAAATTCCAAATTCCCAATTTCGTATTCCAAACTCCTTATTCCAAATTCCGTGTTCCGAATTTCAAATTACAAAATCCAAATTCCGTATTTCAAATACCAAATTCCGTGTTCCGAATTCCGTGTTCCGATTTCCATGTTCCAAATTCCGTGTTCCGATTTCCGTGTTCCTAATTCCGTGTTCCGAGTTCCAAATTCCGTGTTCCGAATTCCGTGTTCTGAATTCCGTGTTCCGAATTCCATGTTCCAAATTCCACGTTCCGAATTCCAAATTCCAAATTCCGTATTCCAAATTACAAATTACAAATTCTGTATTCCAAATTCCAAATTCTGTATTCTGAATTCTAAATTCAAAAATTCTGTGTTCCGTATTCCGTGTTCCGAATTCAAAAATACCGTATTCCAAATTTTGTGTTCCGAATTCCGTGTTCCGAATTCCGTGTTCCGAATTCCAAATTCCATGTTCTGAATTCCGTATTCCAAATTCAGTGTTCCAAATTCCGTGTTCCAAATTCCGTGTTCTAAATTCCAAATTCCGTATTCCAAATTCCATGTTCTGAATTCCAAATTCCGTGTTCTGAATTCCAAATTCCGTGTTCTGAATTCCAAATTTCGTATTCCAAATTCCATGTTCTGAATTCCAAATTCCTTGTTCTGAATTCCAAATTCCGTGTTCTGAATTCCAAATTACGAGTTCGAATTTCAAATTCCGTGTTCTGGATTTCAAATTCCGTGTTCCGAATTCCAAATTCCGTGTTCTGAATTTATTTTTCCAAATTCCGTTTTCCGAATTCCAAATTCCAAATTCCGTGTTCTGAATTAATTATTCAAAATTCCGTATTCAAATTCCGTGTTCCGAATTCCGTGTTCCGAATTCCAAACTCCAAATTCCGTATTCCAAATTCCGTGTTCTGAATTAATTATTCAAAATTCCGTATTCAAATTCCGTGTTCCGAATTCCGTGTTCCGAATTCCAAACTCCAAATTCCGTATTCCAAATTCCGTATTCCAAAATCCAAATTCTTTATTCCAAATTCAAACTTCCATATTCCAAATTCAAAATTCCGTATTCCAAATTCCAAATGCCGTATTCCAAATTCCTTATTCCAAATTCCGGGTTTCAAATTCCAAATTCCCAATTTCGTATTCCAAACTCCTTATTCCAAATTCCGTGTTCCGAATTTCAAATTACAAAATCCAAATTCCGTATTTCAAATACCAAATTCCGTGTTCCGAATTCCGTGTTCCGATTTCCATGTTCCAAATTCCGTGTTCCGATTTCCGTGTTCCTAATTCCGTGTTCCGAGTTCCAAATTCCGTGTTCCGAATTCCGTGTTCTGAATTCCGTGTTCCGAATTCCATGTTCCAAATTCCACGTTCCGAATTCCAAATTCCAAATTCCGTATTCCAAATTACAAATTACAAATTCTGTATTCCAAATTCCAAATTCTGTATTCTGAATTCTAAATTCAAAAATTCTGTGTTCCGTATTCCGTGTTCCGAATTCAAAAATACCGTATTCCAAATTTTGTGTTCCGAATTCCGTGTTCCGAATTCCGTGTTCCGAATTCCAAATTCCATGTTCTGAATTCCGTATTCCAAATTCAGTGTTCCAAATTCCGTGTTCCAAATTCCGTGTTCCAAATTCCGTGTTCCGAATTCCAAATTCCGTGTTCCGAATTCCGTGTTCTGAATTCCGTGTTCCGAGTTCCAAATTTCAAATTCCGTGTTCTGAATTCCAAATTCCGTGTTCCGAATTCCAAATTCTGTGTTTCGAATTCCAAATTCCGTGTTCCGAATTCCAAATTCCGTGTTCCGAATTCCAAAGTCCGTGTTCCGAATTTCAAATTCCGTGTTCCGAATTCCAAATTCCGTGTTCTGAATTCATTATTCCAAATTCCGTATTCCAAATTCCGTGTTCCGAATTCCAAATTCCAAATTCCGTATTCCAAATTTCAAATTCTATATTCCAATTTCCGTATTCCAAATTCCAAATTCCGTAGTATTCCTTATTCAAAATTCCGTGTTTTGAATTCCAAATTCCAATTTTCTTATTCCAAATTCCGTGTTCCAAATTCCGTGTTCCGAATTTCAAATTACGAATTCCAAATACTGTATTTCAAATACCAAATTCCGTGTTCCAAATTCCATGTTTCTAGTTCCAAATTCCGTGTTCCGAATTTCAAATTCCATATTCCAAATTCCGTATTCCAAATTCCAAATTCCATATTCCGAATTCCGTGTTCCGAATTCCAAATTCCGTGTTCTGAATTCCATATTCCAAATTCAGTGATCCAAATTCAGTGTTCCAAATTCAGTGTTCCAAATTCCGTGTTCCAAATTCCGTGTTCCGAATTCCAAATTCCAAATTCCGTATTCCAAATTCCAAATTCCAAATTCTGTATTCCATATTCCAAATTCCGTGTTCCGAATTCCGTGTTTGATTTCTGTGTTCCAAATTCTGTATTCCAAATGTCATGTTCCGTGTTCCAAATTCCAAATTCAGTATTCCAAATTCCGTATTCCGAATTCCAAGTTCCATGTTCTAAATTCCATATTCCGTGTTCTAAATTCCGTATTCCAAATTCCGTGTTCCGAATTCCGTGTTCCGAATTCCGTGTTCCGAATTTTCATGTTCCGAATTCCGTGTTCCGAATTCCAAATTCCAAATTCCGTATTCCAAATTCCAAATTCCGTATTCCATATTCCAAATTCCGTGTTCCGAATTCCGTGTTCCGAATTCCAAATTCCAAATTCCGTATTCCAAATTACAAATTACAAATTCCGTATTCCATATTCCAAATTCTGTGTTCCGAATTCCGTGTTTGATTTCTGTGTTCCAAATTCTGTATTCCAAATTTCATGTTCCGTGTTCCAAATTCCAAATTCAGTATTCCAAATTCCGTATTCCGAATTCCAAGTTCCATGTTCTAAATTCCAAATTCCGTGTTCTGAATTAATTATTCAAAATTCCGTTTTCAAATTCCGTGTTCCGAATTCCGTGTTCCGAATTCCAAACTCCAAATTCCGTATTCCAAATTCCGTATTCCAAAATCCAAATTCTTTATTCCAAATTCAAACTTCCATATTCCAAATTCAAAATTCCGTATTCCAAATTCCAAATGCCGTATTCCAAATTCCTTTTTCCAAATTCCGGGTTTCAAATTCCAAATTCCCAATTTCGTATTCCAAACTCCTTATTCCAAATTCCGTGTTCCGAATTTCAAATTACAAAATCCAAATTCCGTATTTCAAATACCAAATTCTGTGTTCCGAATTCCGTGTTCCGATTTCCATGTTCCAAATTCCGTGTTCCGATTTCCGTGTTCCTAATTCCGTGTTCCGAGTTCCAAATTCCGTGTTCCGAATTCCGGGTTCTGAATTCTGTGTTCCGAATTCCATGTTCCAAATTCCACATTCCGAATTCCAAATTCCAAATTCCGTATTCCAAATTACAAATTACAAATTCCGTATTCCAAATTCCAAATTCTGTATTCTGAATTCTAAATTCAAAAATTCTGTGTTCCGTATTCCGTGTTCCGAATTCAAAAATACCGTATTCCAAATTTTGTGTTCCGAATTCCGTGTTCCGAATTCCGTGTTCCGAATTCCAAATTCATGTTCTGAATTCCGTATTCCAAATTCAGTGTTCCAAATTCCGTGTTCCAAATTCCGTGTTCCAAATTCCGTGTTCCGAATTCCAAATTCCGTGTTCCGAATTCCGTGTTCTGAATTCCGTGTTCCGAGTTCCAAATTTCAAATTCCGTGTTCTGAATTCCAAATTCCGTGTTCCGAATTCCAAATTCTGTGTTTCGAATTCCAAATTCCGTGTTCCGAATTCCAAATTCCGTGTTCCGAATTCCAAAGTCCGTGTTCCGAATTTCAAATTCCGTGTTCCGAATTCCAAATTCCGTGTTCTGAATTCATTATTCCAAATTCCGTATTCCAAATTCCGTGTTCCGAATTCCAAATTCCAAATTCCGTATTCCAAATTTCAAATTCTATATTCCAATTTCCGTATTCCAAATTCCAAATTCCGTATTCCTTATTCAAAATTCCGTGTTTTGAATTCCAAATTCCAATTTTCTTATTCCAAATTCCGTTTTCCAAATTCCGTGTTCCGAATTTCAAATTATGAATTCCAAATACTGTATTTCAAATACCAAATTCCGTGTTCCAAATTCCATGTTTCTAGTTCCAAATTCCGTGTTCCGAATTCCGTGGTCCGAATTTCAAATTCCATATTCCAAATTCCGTATTCCAAATTCCAAATTCCATATTCTGAATTCCGTGTTCCGAATTCCAAATTCCGTGTTCTGAATTCCATATTCCAAATTCAGTGATCCAAATTCCGTATTCCGAATTCCAAGTTCCATATTCCGTGTTCCAAATTCCGTATTCCAAATTCCGTGTTCCGAATTCCGTGTTCCGAATTCCGTGTTCCGAATTCCAAATTCCAAATTCCATATTCCCAATTCCAAATTCCGTGTTCCGAATTCTGTGTTCCGTGTTCTGAATTCCAAATTCCGTATTCCAAATTCCGTATTCCATATTCCAAATTCCGTGTTCCGAATTCCGTGTTTGATTTCTGTGTTCCAAATTCTGTATTCCAAATTTCATGTTCCTTTTTCCAAATTCCAAATTCAGTATTCCATATTCCATATTCCGTGTTCCAAATTCCGTATTCCAAATTCCGCATTCCGAATTCCGTGATCCGAATTCCGTGTTCCGAATTCCAAATTCCAAATTCCAAATTACAAATTACAAATTACAAATTCCGTATTCCATATTCCGAATTCTGTGTTCCTAATTCTGTGTTCCGAATTCCGTGTTCCGAATTCCAAATTCCAAATTCCATATTCCAAATTCCGTGTTCCGAATTCCGTGTTTGATTTCTGTGTTCCAAATTCTTTATTCCAAATTTCATGTTCCGTGTTCCAAATTCCAAATTCAGTATTCCAAATTCCGTATTCCGAATTCCAAGTTCCATGTTCTAAATTCCATATTCCGTGTTCCAAATTCTGTATTCCGAATTCCGTGTTCCGAATTCCGTGTTCCGAATTCCGTGTTCCGAATTCCAAATTCCAAATTCCGTATTCCAAATTCCAAATTACAAATTCCGTATTCCATATTCCAAATTCCGTGTTCCAAATTCCGTGTTTGATTTCTGTGTTCCAAATTCTGTATTCCAAATTTCATGTTCCGTGTTCCAAATTCAGTATTCCAAATTCCGTATTCCGAATTCCAAGTTCCATGTTCTAAATTCCTTATTCCAAATTTCTTGTTCCAAATTCCATATTCCGTGATCCGAATTCCAATTTCCAAATTCCGTGTTCCAAATTCCGTGTTCTAAATTCCGTGTTCCAAATTCTGTATTCCAAATTCCGTATTCCATGTTCCAAATTCCGAATTCCCTGTTCCGAATTTGAAATTCTGAATTCCTTATTCCAAATTCCCTGTTCTGAATTTCAAATTCCGTGTTCTGAATTCCAAATTCCTTATTCCAAATTCCGTGTTCCGAATTTCAAATTACGAATTTCAAATACCAAATAACGTGTTCCGAATTCCGTGTTACGATTTACGTGTTCCAAATTCCGTGTTCCGATTTACGTGTTCCAAATTCCGTGTTCCGAGTTCCAAATTCCGCGTTCAGAGTTCCAAATTCCGCGTTCAGAGTTCCAAATTCCGTATTCCAAATTCCGTGTTCCGAATTCCAAATTCTGAATTCCTTATTCCAAATTCCCTGTTCTGAATTTCAAATTCCGAATTCCAAATTCCGTGTTCCGAATTCCGTGTTCCGAATTCCATGTTCCGAATTCCAAATTCCAAATTCCAAATTCCAAATTCCAAATTCCAAATTCCATATTCCAAATTCCGTGTTCCGAATTCCGTGTTTGATTTCTGTGTTCCAAATTCTGTATTCCAAATTTCATGTTCCGTGTTCCAAATTCCAAATTCAGTATTCCAAATTCCGTATTCCGAATTCCAAGTTCCATGTTCTAAATTCCAAATTCCGTATTCCAAATTCCGTGTTCCGAATTCCGTGTTCCGAATTTTCATGTTCCGAATTCCGTGTTCCGAATTCCAAATTCCAAATTCCGTATTCCAAATTACAAATTACAAATTCCGTATTCCATATTCCAAATTCTGTGTTCCGAATTCAGTGTTCCAAATTCCGTGTTCCGAATTCCAAATTCCGTGTTCCGAATTCCGTGTTCCGATTTCTGTGTTCCGAATTCCGTGTTCCGAATTCCAAATTCCGTATTCCAAATTCCAAATGACAAATTCCGTATTCCATATTCCAAATTCCGTGTTCCAAATTCCGTGTTTGATTTCTGTGTTCCAAATTCTGTATTCCAAATGTCATGTTCCGTGTTCCAAATTCAGTATTCCAAATTCCGTATTCCGAATTCCAAGTTCCATGTTCTAAATTCCTTATTCCAAATTTCTTGTTCCAAATTCCATATTCCGTGTTCCGAATTCCAATTTCCGAATTCCGTGTTCCAAATTCCGTGTTCTAAATTCCGTGTTCCAAATTCTGTGTTCCAAATTCCGTATTCCATGTTCCGAATTCCAAATTCCGAATTCCGTGTTCCGAATTTGAAATTCTGAATTCCTTATTCCAAATTCCCTGTACTGAATTTCAAATTCCGTGTTCTGAATTCCAAATTCCTTATTCCAAATTCCGTGTTCCGAATTTCAAATTACAAATTCCAAATTCCGTATTTCAAATACCAAATTCCGTGTTCCGAATTCCGTGTTCCGATTTCCGTGTTCCAAATTCTGTGTTCCGATTTCCGTGTTCCTAATTCCGTGTTCCGAGTTCCAAATTCCGCGTTCAGAGTTCCAAATTCCGTGTTCCGAGTTCCAAATTCCGTGTTCCGAATTCTGTTTTCCAAATTCCGTGTTCCGTGTTCCAAATTCTGTGTTCCGAGTTCCAAATTCCGCGTTCAGAGTTCCAAATTCCGTGTTCCGAGTTCCAAATTCCGTATTCCAAATTCCGTGTTCCGAATTCCAAATTCTGAATTCCTTATTCCAAATTCCCTGTTCTGAATTTCAAATTCCGAATTCCAAATTCCATATTCCAAATTCCGTGTTCCGAATTCCGTGTTCCGAATTCAATGTTCCGAATTCCAAATTCCAAATTCTGCATTCCAAATTCCAAATTCCAAATTCCGTATTCCATATTCCAAATTCCGTGTTCCAAATTCCGTGTTCCGATTTCCGTGTTCCGAATTCCGTGTTCCGAATTCCAAATTCCGTATTCCAAATTCCAAATGACAAATTCCGTGTTCCAAATTCCAAATTCAGTATTCCAAATTCCGTATTCCGAATTCCAAGTTCCATGTTCTAAATACCATATTCCGTGTTCCAAATTCCGTATTCCAAATTCCGTGTTCCGATTTCCGTATTCCGAATTCCGTGTTCCGAATTCCAAATTCCGTATTCCAAATTCCAAATGACAAATTCCGTATTCCATATTCCAAATTCCGTGTTCCGAATTCCGTGTTTGATTTCTGTGTTCCAAATTCTGTATTCCAAATTTCATGTTCCATGTTCCAAATTCCAAATTCAGTATTCCAAATTCCGTATTCCGAATTCCAAGTTCCATATTCCGTATTCCAAATTCCGTATTCCAAATTCCGTGTTCCGAATTCCGTGTTCCGAATTCCGTGTTCCGAATTCCAAATTCCAAATTCCATATTCCCAATTCCAAATTCCGTGTTCCGAATTCCGTGTTCCGTGTTCCGAATTCCAAATTCCGTATTCCAAATTCCAAATTCCGTATTCCATATTCCAAATTCCGTGTTCCGAATTCCGTGTTTGATTTCTGTGTTCCATATTCTGTATTCCAAATTTCATGTTCCGTGTTCCAAATTCCAAATTCAGTATTCCATATTCCATATTCCGTGTTCCAAATTCCGTATTCCAAATTCCGTGTTCCGAATTCCAAATTCCAAATTACAAATTACAAATTCCGTATTCCATATTCCGAATTCCGTGTTCCGAATTCCGTGTTCCGAATTCCGTGTTCCGAATTCCAAATTCCAAATTCCATATTCCAAATTCCAAATTCCATATTCCAAATTCCGTGTTCCGAATTCCGTGTTTGATTTCTGTGTTCCAAATTCGGTATTCCAAATTTCATGTTCCGTATTCCAAATTCCAAATTCAGTATTCCAAATTCCGTATTCCGAATTCCAAGTTCCATGTTCTAAATTCCATATTCCGTGTTCCAAATTCTGTATTCCGAATTCCGTGTTCCGAATTCCGTGTTCCGAATTCCGTGTTCCGAATTCCAAATTCAAAATTCCGTATTCCAAATTCCAAATTCCAAATTCTGTATTCCATATTCCAAATTCCGTGTTCCGAATTCCGTGTTTGATTTCTGTGTTCCAAATTCTGTATTCCAAATGTCATGTTCCGTGTTCCAAATTCCAAATTCAGTATTCCAAATTCCGTATTCCGAATTCCAAGTTCCATGTTCTAAATTCCATATTCCGTGTTCTAAATTCCGTATTCCAAATTCCGTGTTCCGAATTCCGTGTTCCGAATTCCGTGTTCCGAATTTTCATGTTCCGAATTCCGTGTTCCGAATTCCAAATTCCAAATTCCGTATTCCAAATTACAAATTCCGTATTCCATATTCCAAATTCCGTGTTCCGAATTCCGTGTTCCGAATTCCAAATTCCAAATTCCGTATTCCAAATTCCAAATTCTGTGTTACGAATTCCGTGTTTGATTTCTGTGTTCCAAATTCTGTATTCCAAATTTCATGTTCCGTGTTCCAAATTCCAAATTCAGTATTCCAAATTCCGTATTCCGAATTCCAAGTTCCATGTTCTAAATTCCATATTCCGTGTTCCGAATTCCGTGTTCCGAATTCCGTGTTCCGAATTCCAAATTACAAATTACAAATTACAAATTCCGTATTCCATATTCCAAATTCCGTGTTCCGAATTCCGTGTTCCGAATTCCGTGTTCCAAATTCCGTGTTCCAAATTCCAAATTCCAAATTCCGTATTCCAAATTCCATATTCCATATTCCAAATTCCGTGTTCCGAATTCCGTGTTGATTTCTGTGTTCCAAATTCTGTATTCCAAATTTCATGTTCCGTGTTCCAAATTCCAAATTCAGTATTCCAAATTCCGTATTCTGAATTCCAAGTTCCATGTTCTAAATTCCATATTCCGAGTTCCAAATTCTGTATTCCGAATTCCGTTTCCCGAATTCCGTGTTCCGAATTCCGTGTTCCGAATTCCAAATTCCAAATTCCGTATTCCAAATTCCAAATTCCGTATTCCATATTCCAAATTTCGTGTTCCGAATTCCGTGTTTGATTTCTGTGTTCCAAATTCTGTATTCCAAATTTCATGTTCCGTGTTCCAAATTCCAAATTCAGTATTCCAAATTCCGTATTCCGAATTCCAAGTTCCATGTTCTAAATTCCATATTCCGTGTTCCAAATTCTGTATTCCAAATTCCATGTTCTGAATTCCAAATTCCGTGTTCTAAATTCCAAATTCCGTATTCCAAATTCCATGTTCTGAATTCCAAATTCCGTGTTCTGAATTCCAAATTCCGTGTTCTGAATTCCAAATTTCGTATTCCAAATTCCATGTTCTGAATTCCAAATTCCTTGTTCTGAATTCCAAATTCCGTGTTCTGAATTCCAAATTACGAGTTCGAATTTCAAATTCCGTGTTCTGGATTTCAAATTCCGTGTTCCGAATTCCAAATTCCGTGTTCTGAATTTATTTTTCCAAATTCCGTTTTCCGAATTCCAAATTCCAAATTCCGTGTTCTGAATTAATTATTCAAAATTCCGTATTCAAATTCCGTGTTCCGAATTCCGTGTTCCGAATTCCAAACTCCAAATTCCGTATTCCAAATTCCGTATTCCAAAATCCAAATTCTTTATTCCAAATTCAAACTTCCATATTCCAAATTCAAAATTCCGTATTCCAAATTCCAAATGCCGTATTCCAAATTCCTTATTCCAAATTCCGGGTTTCAAATTCCAAATTCCCAATTTCGTATTCCAAACTCCTTATTCCAAATTCCGTGTTCCGAATTTCAAATTACAAAATCCAAATTCCGTATTTCAAATACCAAATTCCGTGTTCCGAATTCCGTGTTCCGATTTCCATGTTCCAAATTCCGTGTTCCGATTTCCGTGTTCCTAATTCCGTGTTCCGAGTTCCAAATTCCGTGTTCCGAATTCCGTGTTCTGAATTCCGTGTTCCGAATTCCATGTTCCAAATTCCACGTTCCGAATTCCAAATTCCAAATTCCGTATTCCAAATTACAAATTACAAATTCCGTATTCCAAATTCCAAATTCTGTATTCTGAATTCTAAATTCAAAAATTCTGTGTTCCGTATTCCGTGTTCCGAATTCAAAAATACCGTATTCCAAATTTTGTGTTCCGAATTCCGTGTTCCGAATTCAAAAATACCGTATTCCAAATTTTGTGTTCCGAATTCCGTGTTCCGAATTCCAAATTCCATGTTCTGAATTCCGTATTCCAAATTCAGTGTTCCAAATTCCGTGTTCCAAATTCCGTGTTCCAAATTCCGTGTTCCGAATTCCAAATTCCGTGTTCCGAATTCCGTGTTCTGAATTCCGTGTTCCGAGTTCCAAATTTCAAATTCCGTGTTCTGAATTCCAAATTCCGTGTTCCGAATTCCAAATTCTGTGTTTCGAATTCCAAATTCCGTGTTCTGAATTCCAAATTCCGTGTTCCGAATTCCAAAGTCCGTGTTCCGAATTTCAAATTCCGTGTTCCGAATTCCAAATTCCGTGTTCTGAATTCATTATTCCAAATTCCGTATTCCAAATTCCGTGTTCCGAATTCCAAATTCCAAATTCCGTATTCCAAATTTCAAATTCTATATTCCAATTTCCGTATTCCAAATTCCAAATTCCGTAGTATTCCTTATTCAAAATTCCGTGTTTTGAATTCCAAATTCCAATTTTCTTATTCCAAATTCCGTGTTCCAAATTCCGTGTTCCGAATTTCAAATTACGAATTCCAAATACTGTATTTCAAATACCAAATTCCGTGTTCCAAATTCCATGTTTCTAGTTCCAAATTCCGTGTTCCGAATTCCGTGGTCCGAATTTCAAATTCCATATTCCAAATTCCGTATTCCAAATTCCAAATTCCATATTCCGAATTCCGTGTTCCGAATTCCAAATTCCGTGTTCTGAATTCCATATTCCAAATTCAGTGATCCAAATTCAGTGTTCCAAATTCAGTGTTCCAAATTCCGTGTTCCAAATTCCATGTTCCGAATTCCAAATTCCAAATTCCGTATTCCAAATTCCAAATTCCAAATTCTGTATTCCATATTCCAAATTCCGTGTTCCGAATTCCGTGTTTGATTTCTGTGTTCCAAATTCTGTATTCCAAATGTCATGTTCCGTGTTCCAAATTCCAAATTCAGTATTCCAAATTCCGTATTCCGAATTCCAAGTTCCATGTTCTAAATTCCATATTCCGTGTTCTAAATTCCGTATTCCAAATTCCGTGTTCCGAATTCCGTGTTCCGAATTCCGTGTTCCGAATTTTCATGTTCCGAATTCCGTGTTCCGAATTCCAAATTCCAAATTCTGTATTCCAAATTACAAATTCCGTATTCCATATTCCAAATTCCGTGTTCCGAATTCCGTGTTCCGAATTCCAAATTCCAAATTCCGTATTCCAAATTACAAATTACAAATTCCGTATTCCATATTCCAAATTCTGTGTTCCGAATTCCGTGTTTGATTTCTGTGTTCCAAATTCTGTATTCCAAATTTCATGTTCCGTGTTCCAAATTCCAAATTCCGTATTCCGAATTCCAAGTTCCATGTTCTAAATTCCAAATTCCGTGTTCTGAATTAATTATTCAAAATTCCGTATTCAAATTCCGTGTTCCGAATTCCGTGTTCCGAATTCCAAACTCCAAATTCCGTATTCCAAATTCCGTATTCCAAAATCCAAATTCTTTATTCCAAATTCAAACTTCCATATTCCAAATTCAAAATTCCGTATTCCAAATTCCAAATGCCGTATTCCAAATTCCTTTTTCCAAATTCCAAGTTTCAAATTCCAAATTCCCAATTTCGTATTCCAAACTCCTTATTCCAAATTCCGTGTTCCGAATTTCAAATTACAAAATCCAAATTCCGTATTTCAAATACCAAATTCTGTGTTCCGAATTCCGTGTTCCGATTTCCATGTTCCAAATTCCGTGTTCCGATTTCCGTGTTCCTAATTCCGTGTTCCGAGTTCCAAATTCCGTGTTCCGAATTCCGTGTTCTGAATTCTGTGTTCCGAATTCCATGTTCCAAATTCCACATTCCGAATTCCAAATTCCAAATTCCGTATTCCAAATTACAAATTACAAATTCCGTATTCCAAATTCCAAATTCTGTATTCTGAATTCTAAATTCAAAAATTCTGTGTTCCGTATTCCGTGTTCCGAATTCAAAAATACCGTATTCCAAATTTTGTGTTCCGAATTCCGTGTTCCGAATTCCGTGTTCCGAATTCCAAATTCCATGTTCTGAATTCCGTATTCCAAATTCAGTGTTCCAAATTCCGTGTTCCAAATTCCGTGTTCCAAATTCCGTGTTCCGAATTCCAAATTCCGTGTTCCGAATTCCGTGTTCTGAATTCCGTGTTCCGAGTTCCAAATTTCAAATTCCGTGTTCTGAATTCCAAATTCCGTGTTCCGAATTCCAAATTCTGTGTTTCGAATTCCAAATTCCGTGTTCCGAATTCCAAATTCCGTGTTCCGAATTCCAAAGTCCGTGTTCCGAATTTCAAATTCCGTGTTCCAAATTCCAAATTCCGTGTTCTGAATTCATTATTCCAAATTCCGTATTCCAAATTCCGTGTTCCGAATTCCAAATTCCAAATTCCAAATTCCAAATTTCAAATTCTATATTCCAATTTCCGTATTCCAAATTCCAAATTCCGTATTCCTTATTCAAAATTCCGTGTTTTGAATTCCAAATTCCAATTTTCTTATTCCAAATTCCGTGTTCCAAATTCCGTGTTCCGAATTTCAAATTACGAATTCCAAATACTGTATTTCAAATACCAAATTCCATGTTCCAAATTCCATGTTTCTAGTTCCAAATTCCGTGTTCCGAATTCCGTGGTCCGAATTTCAAATTCCATATTCCAAATTCCGTATTCCAAATTCCAAATTCCATATTCTGAATTCCGTGTTCCGAATTCCATATTCCGTGTTCCAAATTCTGTATTCCAAATTCCATGTTCTGAATTCCAAATTCCGTGTTCTAAATTCCAAATTCCGTATTCCAAATTCCATGTTCTGAATTCCAAATTCCGTGTTCTGAATTCCAAATTCCGTGTTCTGAATTCCAAATTTCGTATTCCAAATTCCATGTTCTGAATTCCAAATTCCTTGTTCTGAATTCCAAATTCCGTGTTCTGAATTCCAAATTACGAGTTCGAATTTCAAATTCCGTGTTCTGGATTTCAAATTCCGTGTTCCGAATTCCAAATTCCGTGTTCTGAATTTATTTTTCCAAATTCCGTTTTCCGAATTCCAAATTCCAAATTCCGTGTTCTGAATTAATTATTCAAAATTCCGTATTCAAATTCCGTGTTCCGAATTCCGTGTTCCGAATTCCAAACTCCAAATTCCGTATTCCAAATTCCGTATTCCAAAATCCAAATTCTTTATTCCAAATTCAAACTTCCATATTCCAAATTCAAAATTCCGTATTCCAAATTCCAAATGCCGTATTCCAAATTCCTTATTCCAAATTCCGGGTTTCAAATTCCAAATTCCCAATTTCGTATTCCAAACTCCTTATTCCAAATTCCGTGTTCCGAATTTCAAATTACAAAATCCAAATTCCGTATTTCAAATACCAAATTCCGTGTTCCGAATTCCGTGTTCCGATTTCCATGTTCCAAATTCCGTGTTCCGATTTCCGTGTTCCTAATTCCGTGTTCCGAGTTCCAAATTCCGTGTTCCGAATTCCGTGTTCTGAATTCCGTGTTCCGAATTCCATGTTCCAAATTCCACGTTCCGAATTCCAAATTCCAAATTCCGTATTCCAAATTACAAATTACAAATTCTGTATTCCAAATTCCAAATTCTGTATTCTGAATTCTAAATTCAAAAATTCTGTGTTCCGTATTCCGTGTTCCGAATTCAAAAATACCGTATTCCAAATTTTGTGTTCCGAATTCCGTGTTCCGAATTCCGTGTTCCGAATTCCAAATTCCATGTTCTGAATTCCGTATTCCAAATTCAGTGTTCCAAATTCCGTGTTCCAAATTCCGTGTTCCAAATTCCGTGTTCCGAATTCCAAATTCCGTGTTCCGAATTCCGTGTTCTGAATTCCGTGTTCCGAGTTCCAAATTTCAAATTCCGTGTTCTGAATTCCAAATTCCGTGTTCCGAATTCCAAATTCTGTGTTTCGAATTCCAAATTCCGTGTTCCGAATTCCAAATTCCGTGTTCCGAATTCCAAAGTCCGTGTTCCGAATTTCAAATTCCGTGTTCCGAATTCCAAATTCCGTGTTCTGAATTCATTATTCCAAATTCCGTATTCCAAATTCCGTGTTCCGAATTCCAAATTCCAAATTCCGTATTCCAAATTTCAAATTCTATATTCCAATTTCCGTATTCCAAATTCCAAATTCCGTAGTATTCCTTATTCAAAATTCCGTGTTTTGAATTCCAAATTCCAATTTTCTTATTCCAAATTCCGTGTTCCAAATTCCGTGTTCCGAATTTCAAATTACGAATTCCAAATACTGTATTTCAAATACCAAATTCCGTGTTCCAAATTCCATGTTTCTAGTTCCAAATTCCGTGTTCCGAATTCCGTGGTCCGAATTTCAAATTCCATATTCCAAATTCCGTATTCCAAATTCCAAATTCCATATTCCGAATTCCGTGTTCCGAATTCCAAATTCCGTGTTCTGAATTCCATATTCCAAATTCAGTGATCCAAATTCAGTGTTCCAAATTCAGTGTTCCAAATTCCGTGTTCCAAATTCCGTGTTCCGAATTCCAAATTCCAAATTCCGTATTCCAAATTCCAAATTCCAAATTCTGTATTCCATATTCCAAATTCCGTGTTCCGAATTCCGTGTTTGATTTCTGTGTTCCAAATTCTGTATTCCAAATGTCATGTTCCGTGTTCCAAATTCCAAATTCAGTATTCCAAATTCCGTATTCCGAATTCCAAGTTCCATGTTCTAAATTCCATATTCCGTGTTCTAAATTCCGTATTCCAAATTCCGTGTTCCGAATTCCGTGTTCCGAATTCCGTGTTCCGAATTTTCATGTTCCGAATTCCGTGTTCCGAATTCCAAATTCCAAATTCCGTATTCCAAATTCCAAATTCCGTATTCCATATTCCAAATTCCGTGTTCCGAATTCCGTGTTCCGAATTCCAAATTCCAAATTCCGTATTCCAAATTACAAATTACAAATTCCGTATTCCATATTCCAAATTCTGTGTTCCGAATTCCGTGTTTGATTTCTGTGTTCCAAATTCTGTATTCCAAATTTCATGTTCCGTGTTCCAAATTCCAAATTCAGTATTCCAAATTCCGTATTCCGAATTCCAAGTTCCATGTTCTAAATTCCAAATTCCGTGTTCTGAATTAATTATTCAAAATTCCGTTTTCAAATTCCGTGTTCCGAATTCCGTGTTCCGAATTCCAAACTCCAAATTCCGTATTCCAAATTCCGTATTCCAAAATCCAAATTCTTTATTCCAAATTCAAACTTCCATATTCCAAATTCAAAATTCCGTATTCCAAATTCCAAATGCCGTATTCCAAATTCCTTTTTCCAAATTCCGGGTTTCAAATTCCAAATTCCCAATTTCGTATTCCAAACTCCTTATTCCAAATTCCGTGTTCCGAATTTCAAATTACAAAATCCAAATTCCGTATTTCAAATACCAAATTCTGTGTTCCGAATTCCGTGTTCCGATTTCCATGTTCCAAATTCCGTGTTCCGATTTCCGTGTTCCTAATTCCGTGTTCCGAGTTCCAAATTCCGTGTTCCGAATTCCGGGTTCTGAATTCTGTGTTCCGAATTCCATGTTCCAAATTCCACATTCCGAATTCCAAATTCCAAATTCCGTATTCCAAATTACAAATTACAAATTCCGTATTCCAAATTCCAAATTCTGTATTCTGAATTCTAAATTCAAAAATTCTGTGTTCCGTATTCCGTGTTCCGAATTCAAAAATACCGTATTCCAAATTTTGTGTTCCGAATTCCGTGTTCCGAATTCCGTGTTCCGAATTCCAAATTCATGTTCTGAATTCCGTATTCCAAATTCAGTGTTCCAAATTCCGTGTTCCAAATTCCGTGTTCCAAATTCCGTGTTCCGAATTCCAAATTCCGTGTTCCGAATTCCGTGTTCTGAATTCCGTGTTCCGAGTTCCAAATTTCAAATTCCGTGTTCTGAATTCCAAATTCCGTGTTCCGAATTCCAAATTCTGTGTTTCGAATTCCAAATTCCGTGTTCCGAATTCCAAATTCCGTGTTCCGAATTCCAAAGTCCGTGTTCCGAATTTCAAATTCCGTGTTCCGAATTCCAAATTCCGTGTTCTGAATCCATTATTCCAAATTCCGTATTCCAAATTCCGTGTTCCGAATTCCAAATTCCAAATTCCGTATTCCAAATTTCAAATTCTATATTCCAATTTCCGTATTCCAAATTCCAAATTCCGTATTCCTTATTCAAAATTCCGTGTTTTGAATTCCAAATTCCAATTTTCTTATTCCAAATTCCGTTTTCCAAATTCCGTGTTCCGAATTTCAAATTACGAATTCCAAATACTGTATTTCAAATACCAAATTCCGTGTTCCAAATTCCATGTTTCTAGTTCCAAATTCCGTGTTCCGAATTCCGTGGTCCGAATTTCAAATTCCATATTCCAAATTCCGTATTCCAAATTCCAAATTCCATATTCTGAATTCCGTGTTCCGAATTCCAAATTCCGTGTTCTGAATTCCATATTCCAAATTCAGTGATCCAAATTCCGTATTCCGAATTCCAAGTTCCATATTCCGTGTTCCAAATTCCGTATTCCAAATTCCGTGTTCCGAATTCCGTGTTCCGAATTCCGTGTTCCGAATTCCAAATTCCAAATTCCATATTCCCAATTCCAAATTCCGTGTTCCGAATTCTGTGTTCCGTGTTCTGAATTCCAAATTCCGTATTCCAAATTCCGTATTCCATATTCCAAATTCCGTGTTCCGAATTCCGTGTTTGATTTCTGTGTTCCAAATTCTGTATTCCAAATTTCATGTTCCTTTTTCCAAATTCCAAATTCAGTATTCCATATTCCATATTCCGTGTTCCAAATTCCGTATTCCAAATTCCGCATTCCGAATTCCGTGATCCGAATTCCGTGTTCCGAATTCCAAATTCCAAATTACAAATTACAAATTACAAATTACAAATTCCGTATTCCATATTCCGAATTCTGTGTTCCTAATTCCGTGTTCCGAATTCCGGGTTTCAAATTCCAAATTCCCAATTTCGTATTCCAAACTCCTTATTCCAAATTCCGTGTTCCGAATTTCAAATTACAAAATCCAAATTCCGTATTTCAAATACCAAATTCTGTGTTCCGAATTCCGTGTTCCGATTTCCATGTTCCAAATTCCGTGTTCCGATTTCCGTGTTCCTAATTCCGTGTTCCGAGTTCCAAATTCCGTGTTCCGAATTCCGGGTTCTGAATTCTGTGTTCCGAATTCCATGTTCCAAATTCCACATTCCGAATTCCAAATTCCAAATTCCGTATTCCAAATTACAAATTACAAATTCCGTATTCCAAATTCCAAATTCTGTATTCTGAATTCTAAATTCAAAAATTCTGTGTTCCTTATTCCGTGTTCCGAATTCAAAAATACCGTATTCCAAATTTTGTGTTCCGAATTCCGTGTTCCGAATTCCGTGTTCCGAATTCCAAATTCATGTTCTGAATTCCGTATTCCAAATTCAGTGTTCCAAATTCCGTGTTCCAAATTCCGTGTTCCAAATTCCGTGTTCCGAATTCCAAATTCCGTGTTCCGAATTCCGTGTTCTGAATTCCGTGTTCCGAGTTCCAAATTTCAAATTCCGTGTTCTGAATTCCAAATTCCGTGTTCCGAATTCCAAATTCTGTGTTTCGAATTCCAAATTCCGTGTTCCGAATTCCAAATTCCGTGTTCCGAATTCCAAAGTCCGTGTTCCGAATTTCAAATTCCGTGTTCCGAATTCCAAATTCCGTGTTCTGAATTCATTATTCCAAATTCCGTATTCCAAATTCCGTGTTCCGAATTCCAAATTCCAAATTCCGTATTCCAAATTTCAAATTCTATATTCCAATTTCCGTATTCCAAATTCCAAATTCCGTATTCCTTATTCAAAATTCCGTGTTTTGAATTCCAAATTCCAATTTTCTTATTCCAAATTCCGTTTTCCAAATTCCGTGTTCCGAATTTCAAATTACGAATTCCAAATACTGTATTTCAAATACCAAATTCCGTGTTCCAAATTCCATGTTTCTAGTTCCAAATTCCGTGTTCCGAATTCCGTGGTCCGAATTTCAAATTCCATATTCCAAATTCCGTATTCCAAATTCCAAATTCCATATTCTGAATTCCGTGTTCCGAATTCCAAATTCCGTGTTCTGAATTCCATATTCCAAATTCAGTGATCCAAATTCCGTATTCCGAATTCCAAGTTCCATATTCCGTGTTCCAAATTCCGTATTCCAAATTCCGTGTTCCGAATTCCGTGTTCCGAATTCCGTGTTCCGAATTCCAAATTCCAAATTCCATATTCCCAATTCCAAATTCCGTGTTCCGAATTCTGTGTTCCGTGTTCTGAATTCCAAATTCCGTATTCCAAATTCCGTATTCCATATTCCAAATTCCGTGTTCCGAATTCCGTGTTTGATTTCTGTGTTCCAAATTCTGTATTCCAAATTTCATGTTCCTTTTTCCAAATTCCAAATTCAGTATTCCATATTCCATATTCCGTGTTCCAAATTCCGTATTCCAAATTCCGCATTCCGAATTCCGTGATCCGAATTCCGTGTTCCGAATTCCAAATTCCAAATTACAAATTACAAATTACAAATTACAAATTCCGTATTCCATATTCCGAATTCTGTGTTCCTAATTCCGTGTTCCGAATTCCGTGTTCCGAATTCCAAATTCCAAATTCCATATTCCAAATTCCGTGTTCCGAATTCCGTGTTTGATTTCTGTGTTCCAAATTCTTTATTCCAAATTTCATGTTCCGTGTTCCAAATTCCAAATTCAGTATTCCAAATTCCGTATTCCGAATTCCAAGTTCCATGTTCTAAATTCCATATTCCGTGTTCCAAATTCTGTATTCCGAATTCCGTGTTCCGAATTCCGTGTTCCGAATTCCGTGTTCCGAATTCCAAATTCCAAATTCCGTATTCCGAATTCCAAATTACAAATTCCGTATTCCATATTCCAAATTCCGTGTTCCAAATTCCGTGTTTGATTTCTGTGTTCCAAATTCTGTATTCCAAATTTCATGTTCCGTGTTCCAAATTCAGTATTCCAAATTCCGTATTCCGAATTCCAAGTTCCATGTTCTAAATTCCTTATTCCAAATTTCTTGTTCCAAATTCCATATTCCGTGATCCGAATTCCAATTTCCAAATTCCGTGTTCCAAATTCCGTGTTCTAAATTCCGTGTTCCAAATTCTGTATTCCAAATTCCGTATTCCATGTTCCAAATTCCGAATTCCCTGTTCCGAATTTGAAATTCTGAATTCCTTATTCCAAATTCCCTGTTCTGAATTTCAAATTCCGTGTTCTGAATTCCAAATTCCTTATTCCAAATTCCGTGTTCCGAATTTCAAATTACGAATTTCAAATACCAAATAACGTGTTCCGAATTCCGTGTTACGATTTACGTGTTCCAAATTCCGTGTTCCGATTTACGTGTTCCAAATTCCGTGTTCCGAGTTCCAAATTCCGCGTTCAGAGTTCCAAATTCCGCGTTCAGAGTTCCAAATTCCGTATTCCAAATTCCGTGTTCCGAATTCCAAATTCTGAATTCCTTATTCCAAATTCCCTGTTCTGAATTTCAAATTCCGAATTCCAAATTCCATATTCCAAATTCCGTGTTCCGAATTCCGTGTTCCGAATTCCATGTTCCGAATTCCAAATTCCAAATTCCAAATTCCAAATTCCAAATTCCAAATTCCAAATTCCATATTCCAAATTCCGTGTTCCGAATTCCGTGTTTGATTTCTGTGTTCCAAATTCTGTATTCCAAATTTCATGTTCCGTGTTCCAAATTCCAAATTCAGTATTCCAAATTCCGTATTCCGAATTCCAAGTTCCATGTTCTAAATTCCAAATTCCGTATTCCAAATTCCGTGTTCCGAATTCCGTGTTCCGAATTTTCATGTTCCGAATTCCGTGTTCCGAATTCCAAATTCCAAATTCCGTATTCCAAATTACAAATTACAAATTCCGTATTCCATATTCCAAATTCTGTGTTCCGAATTCAGTGTTCCAAATTCCGTGTTCCAAATTCCGTGTTCCGAATTCCAAATTCCGTGTTCCGAATTCCGTGTTCCGATTTCTGTGTTCCGAATTCCGTGTTCCGAATTCCAAATTCCGTATTCCAAATTCCAAATGACAAATTCCGTATTCCATATTCCAAATTCCGTGTTCCAAATTCCGTGTTTGATTTCTGTGTTCCAAATTCTGTATTCCAAATGTCATGTTCCGTGTTCCAAATTCAGTATTCCAAATTCCGTATTCCGAATTCCAAGTTCCATGTTCTAAATTCCTTATTCCAAATTTCTTGTTCCAAATTCCATATTCCGTGTTCCGAATTCCAATTTCCGAATTCCGTGTTCCAAATTCCTTGTTCTGAATTCCAAATTCCGTGTTCTGAATTCCAAATTACGAGTTCGAATTTCAAATTCCGTGTTCTGGATTTCAAATTCCGTGTTCCGAATTCCAAATTCCGTGTTCTGAATTTATTTTTCCAAATTCCGTTTTCCGAATTCCAAATTCCAAATTCCGTGTTCTGAATTAATTATTCAAAATTCCGTATTCAAATTCCGTGTTCCGAATTCCGTGTTCCGAATTCCAAACTCCAAATTCCGTATTCCAAATTCCGTATTCCAAAATCCAAATTCTTTATTCCAAATTCAAACTTCCATATTCCAAATTCAAAATTCCGTATTCCAAATTCCAAATGCCGTATTCCAAATTCCTTATTCCAAATTCCGGGTTTCAAATTCCAAATTCCCAATTTCGTATTCCAAACTCCTTATTCCAAATTCCGTGTTCCGAATTTCAAATTACAAAATCCAAATTCCGTATTTCAAATACCAAATTCCGTGTTCCGAATTCCGTGTTCCGATTTCCATGTTCCAAATTCCGTGTTCCGATTTCCGTGTTCCTAATTCCGTGTTCCGAGTTCCAAATTCCGTGTTCCGAATTCCGTGTTCTGAATTCCGTGTTCCGAATTCCATGTTCCAAATTCCACGTTCCGAATTCCAAATTCCAAATTCCGTATTCCAAATTACAAATTACAAATTCTGTATTCCAAATTCCAAATTCTGTATTCTGAATTCTAAATTCAAAAATTCTGTGTTCCGTATTCCGTGTTCCGAATTCAAAAATACCGTATTCCAAATTTTGTGTTCCGAATTCCGTGTTCCGAATTCCGTGTTCCGAATTCCAAATTCCATGTTCTGAATTCCGTATTCCAAATTCAGTGTTCCAAATTCCGTGTTCCAAATTCCGTGTTCCAAATTCCGTGTTCCGAATTCCAAATTCCATGTTCCGAATTCCGTGTTCTGAATTCCGTGTTCCGAGTTCCAAATTTCAAATTCCGTGTTCTGAATTCCAAATTCCGTGTTCCGAATTCCAAATTCTGTGTTTCGAATTCCAAATTCCGTGTTCCGAATTCCAAATTCCGTGTTCCGAATTCCAAAGTCCGTGTTCCGAATTTCAAATTCCGTGTTCCGAATTCCAAATTCCGTGTTCTGAATTCATTATTCCAAATTCCGTATTCCAAATTCCGTGTTCCGAATTCCAAATTCCAAATTCCGTATTCCAAATTTCAAATTCTATATTCCAATTTCCGTATTCCAAATTCCAAATTCCGTAGTATTCCTTATTCAAAATTCCGTGTTTTGAATTCCAAATTCCAATTTTCTTATTCCAAATTCCGTGTTCCAAATTCCGTGTTCCGAATTTCAAATTACGAATTCCAAATACTGTATTTCAAATACCAAATTCCGTGTTCCAAATTCCATGTTTCTAGTTCCAAATTCCGTGTTCCGAATTCCGTGGTCCGAATTTCAAATTCCATATTCCAAATTCCGTATTCCAAATTCCAAATTCCATATTCCGAATTCCGTGTTCCGAATTCCAAATTCCGTGTTCTGAATTCCATATTCCAAATTCAGTGATCCAAATTCAGTGTTCCAAATTCAGTGTTCCAAATTCCGTGTTCCAAATTCCGTGTTCCGAATTCCAAATTCCAAATTCCGTATTCCAAATTCCAAATTCCAAATTCTGTATTCCATATTCCAAATTCCGTGTTCCGAATTCCGTGTTTGATTTCTGTGTTCCAAATTCTGTATTCCAAATGTCATGTTCCGTGTTCCAAATTCCAAATTCAGTATTCCAAATTCCGTATTCCGAATTCCAAGTTCCATGTTCTAAATTCCATATTCCGTGTTCTAAATTCCGTATTCCAAATTCCGTGTTCCGAATTCCGTGTTCCGAATTCCGTGTTCCGAATTTTCATGTTCCGAATTCCGTGTTCCGAATTCCAAATTCCAAATTCCGTATTCCAAATTCCAAATTCCGTATTCCATATTCCAAATTCCGTGTTCCGAATTCCGTGTTCCGAATTCCAAATTCCAAATTCCGTATTCCAAATTACAAATTACAAATTCCGTATTCCATATTCCAAATTCTGTGTTCCGAATTCCGTGTTTGATTTCTGTGTTCCAAATTCTGTATTCCAAATTTCATGTTCCGTGTTCCAAATTCCAAATTCAGTATTCCAAATTCCGTATTCCGAATTCCAAGTTCCATGTTCTAAATTCCAAATTCCGTGTTCTGAATTAATTATTCAAAATTCCGTTTTCAAATTCCGTGTTCCGAATTCCGTGTTCCGAATTCCAAACTCCAAATTCCGTATTCCAAATTCCGTATTCCAAAATCCAAATTCTTTATTCCAAATTCAAACTTCCATATTCCAAATTCAAAATTCCGTATTCCAAATTCCAAATGCCGTATTCCAAATTCCTTTTTCCAAATTCCGGGTTTCAAATTCCAAATTCCCAATTTCGTATTCCAAACTCCTTATTCCAAATTCCGTGTTCCGAATTTCAAATTACAAAATCCAAATTCCGTATTTCAAATACCAAATTCTGTGTTCCGAATTCCGTGTTCCGATTTCCATGTTCCAAATTCCGTGTTCCGATTTCCGTGTTCCTAATTCCGTGTTCCGAGTTCCAAATTCCGTGTTCCGAATTCCGGGTTCTGAATTCTGTGTTCCGAATTCCATGTTCCAAATTCCACATTCCGAATTCCAAATTCCAAATTCCGTATTCCAAATTACAAATTACAAATTCCGTATTCCAAATTCCAAATTCTGTATTCTGAATTCTAAATTCAAAAATTCTGTGTTCCGTATTCCGTGTTCCGAATTCAAAAATACCGTATTCCAAATTTTGTGTTCCGAATTCCGTGTTCCGAATTCCGTGTTCCGAATTCCAAATTCATGTTCTGAATTCCGTATTCCAAATTCAGTGTTCCAAATTCCGTGTTCCAAATTCCGTGTTCCAAATTCCGTGTTCCGAATTCCAAATTCCGTGTTCCGAATTCCGTGTTCTGAATTCCGTGTTCCGAGTTCCAAATTTCAAATTCCGTGTTCTGAATTCCAAATTCCGTGTTCCGAATTCCAAATTCTGTGTTTCGAATTCCAAATTCCGTGTTCCGAATTCCAAATTCCGTGTTCCGAATTCCAAAGTCCGTGTTCCGAATTTCAAATTCCGTGTTCCGAATTCCAAATTCCGTGTTCTGAATCCATTATTCCAAATTCCGTATTCCAAATTCCGTGTTCCGAATTCCAAATTCCAAATTCCGTATTCCAAATTTCAAATTCTATATTCCAATTTCCGTATTCCAAATTCCAAATTCCGTATTCCTTATTCAAAATTCCGTGTTTTGAATTCCAAATTCCAATTTTCTTATTCCAAATTCCGTTTTCCAAATTCCGTGTTCCGAATTTCAAATTACGAATTCCAAATACTGTATTTCAAATACCAAATTCCGTGTTCCAAATTCCATGTTTCTAGTTCCAAATTCCGTGTTCCGAATTCCGTGGTCCGAATTTCAAATTCCATATTCCAAATTCCGTATTCCAAATTCCAAATTCCATATTCTGAATTCCGTGTTCCGAATTCCAAATTCCGTGTTCTGAATTCCATATTCCAAATTCAGTGATCCAAATTCCGTATTCCGAATTCCAAGTTCCATATTCCGTGTTCCAAATTCCGTATTCCAAATTCCGTGTTCCGAATTCCGTGTTCCGAATTCCGTGTTCCGAATTCCAAATTCCAAATTCCATATTCCCAATTCCAAATTCCGTGTTCCGAATTCTGTGTTCCGTGTTCTGAATTCCAAATTCCGTATTCCAAATTCCGTATTCCATATTCCAAATTCCGTGTTCCGAATTCCGTGTTTGATTTCTGTGTTCCAAATTCTGTATTCCAAATTTCATGTTCCTTTTTCCAAATTCCAAATTCAGTATTCCATATTCCATATTCCGTGTTCCAAATTCCGTATTCCAAATTCCGCATTCCGAATTCCGTGATCCGAATTCCGTGTTCCGAATTCCAAATTCCAAATTACAAATTACAAATTACAAATTACAAATTCCGTATTCCATATTCCGAATTCTGTGTTCCTAATTCCGTGTTCCGAATTCCGGGTTTCAAATTCCAAATTCCCAATTTCGTATTCCAAACTCCTTATTCCAAATTCCGTGTTCCGAATTTCAAATTACAAAATCCAAATTCCGTATTTCAAATACCAAATTCTGTGTTCCGAATTCCGTGTTCCGATTTCCATGTTCCAAATTCCGTGTTCCGATTTCCGTGTTCCTAATTCCGTGTTCCGAGTTCCAAATTCCGTGTTCCGAATTCCGGGTTCTGAATTCTGTGTTCCGAATTCCATGTTCCAAATTCCACATTCCGAATTCCAAATTCCAAATTCCGTATTCCAAATTACAAATTACAAATTCCGTATTCCAAATTCCAAATTCTGTATTCTGAATTCTAAATTCAAAAATTCTGTGTTCCGTATTCCGTGTTCCGAATTCAAAAATACCGTATTCCAAATTTTGTGTTCCGAATTCCGTGTTCCGAATTCCGTGTTCCGAATTCCAAATTCATGTTCTGAATTCCGTATTCCAAATTCAGTGTTCCAAATTCCGTGTTCCAAATTCCGTGTTCCAAATTCCGTGTTCCGAATTCCAAATTCCGTGTTCCGAATTCCGTGTTCTGAATTCCGTGTTCCGAGTTCCAAATTTCAAATTCCGTGTTCTGAATTCCAAATTCCGTGTTCCGAATTCCAAATTCTGTGTTTCGAATTCCAAATTCCGTGTTCCGAATTCCAAATTCCGTGTTCCGAATTCCAAAGTCCGTGTTCCGAATTTCAAATTCCGTGTTCCGAATTCCAAATTCCGTGTTCTGAATTCATTATTCCAAATTCCGTATTCCAAATTCCGTGTTCCGAATTCCAAATTCCAAATTCCGTATTCCAAATTTCAAATTCTATATTCCAATTTCCGTATTCCAAATTCCAAATTCCGTATTCCTTATTCAAAATTCCGTGTTTTGAATTCCAAATTCCAATTTTCTTATTCCAAATTCCGTTTTCCAAATTCCGTGTTCCGAATTTCAAATTACGAATTCCAAATACTGTATTTCAAATACCAAATTCCGTGTTCCAAATTCCATGTTTCTAGTTCCAAATTCCGTGTTCCGAATTCCGTGGTCCGAATTTCAAATTCCATATTCCAAATTCCGTATTCCAAATTCCAAATTCCATATTCTGAATTCCGTGTTCCGAATTCCAAATTCCGTGTTCTGAATTCCATATTCCAAATTCAGTGATCCAAATTCCGTATTCCGAATTCCAAGTTCCATATTCCGTGTTCCAAATTCCGTATTCCAAATTCCGTGTTCCGAATTCCGTGTTCCGAATTCCGTGTTCCGAATTCCAAATTCCAAATTCCATATTCCCAATTCCAAATTCCGTGTTCCGAATTCTGTGTTCCGTGTTCTGAATTCCAAATTCCGTATTCCAAATTCCGTATTCCATATTCCAAATTCCGTGTTCCGAATTCCGTGTTTGATTTCTGTGTTCCAAATTCTGTATTCCAAATTTCATGTTCCTTTTTCCAAATTCCAAATTCAGTATTCCATATTCCATATTCCGTGTTCCAAATTCCGTATTCCAAATTCCGCATTCCGAATTCCGTGATCCGAATTCCGTGTTCCGAATTCCAAATTCCAAATTACAAATTACAAATTACAAATTACAAATTCCGTATTCCATATTCCGAATTCTGTGTTCCTAATTCCGTGTTCCGAATTCCGTGTTCCGAATTCCAAATTCCAAATTCCATATTCCAAATTCCGTGTTCCGAATTCCGTGTTTGATTTCTGTGTTCCAAATTCTTTATTCCAAATTTCATGTTCCGTGTTCCAAATTCCAAATTCAGTATTCCAAATTCCGTATTCCGAATTCCAAGTTCCATGTTCTAAATTCCATATTCCGTGTTCCAAATTCTGTATTCCGAATTCCGTGTTCCGAATTCCGTGTTCCGAATTCCGTGTTCCGAATTCCAAATTCCAAATTCCGTATTCCAAATTCCAAATTACAAATTCCGTATTCCATATTCCAAATTCCGTGTTCCAAATTCCGTGTTTGATTTCTGTGTTCCAAATTCTGTATTCCAAATTTCATGTTCCGTGTTCCAAATTCAGTATTCCAAATTCCGTATTCCGAATTCCAAGTTCCATGTTCTAAATTCCTTATTCCAAATTTCTTGTTCCAAATTCCATATTCCGTGATCCGAATTCCAATTTCCAAATTCCGTGTTCCAAATTCCGTGTTCTAAATTCCGTGTTCCAAATTCTGTATTCCAAATTCCGTATTCCATGTTCCAAATTCCGAATTCCCTGTTCCGAATTTGAAATTCTGAATTCCTTATTCCAAATTCCCTGTTCTGAATTTCAAATTCCGTGTTCTGAATTCCAAATTCCTTATTCCAAATTCCGTGTTCCGAATTTCAAATTACGAATTTCAAATACCAAATAACGTGTTCCGAATTCCGTGTTACGATTTACGTGTTCCAAATTCCGTGTTCCGATTTCCGTGTTCCAAATTCCGTGTTCCGAGTTCCAAATTCCGCGTTCAGAGTTCCAAATTCCGCGTTCAGAGTTCCAAATTCCGTATTCCAAATTCCGTGTTCCGAATTCCAAATTCTGAATTCCTTATTCCAAATTCCCTGTTCTGAATTTCAAATTCCGAATTCCAAATTCCATATTCCAAATTCCGTGTTCCGAATTCCGTGTTCCGAATTCCATGTTCCGAATTCCAAATTCCAAATTCCAAATTCCAAATTCCAAATTCCAAATTCCATATTCCAAATTCCGTGTTCCGAATTCCGTGTTTGATTTCTGTGTTCCAAATTCTGTATTCCAAATTTCATGTTCCGTGTTCCAAATTCCAAATTCAGTATTCCAAATTCCGTATTCCGAATTCCAAGTTCCATGTTCTAAATTCCAAATTCCGTATTCCAAATTCCGTGTTCCGAATTCCGTGTTCCGAATTTTCATGTTCCGAATTCCGTGTTCCGAATTCCAAATTCCAAATTCCGTATTCCAAATTACAAATTACAAATTCCGTATTCCATATTCCAAATTCTGTGTTCCGAATTCAGTGTTCCAAATTCCGTGTTCCAAATTCCGTGTTCCGAATTCCAAATTCCGTGTTCCGAATTCCGTGTTCCGATTTCTGTGTTCCGAATTCCGTGTTCCGAATTCCAAATTCCGTATTCCAAATTCCAAATGACAAATTCCGTATTCCATATTCCAAATTCCGTGTTCCAAATTCCGTGTTTGATTTCTGTGTTCCAAATTCTGTATTCCAAATGTCATGTTCCGTGTTCCAAATTCAGTATTCCAAATTCCGTATTCCGAATTCCAAGTTCCATGTTCTAAATTCCTTATTCCAAATTTCTTGTTCCAAATTCCATATTCCGTGTTCCGAATTCCAATTTCCGAATTCCGTGTTCCAAATTCCGTGTTCTAAATTCCGTGTTCCAAATTCTGTGTTCCAAATTCCGTATTCCATGTTCCGAATTCCAAATTCCGAATTCCGTGTTCCGAATTTGAAATTCTAAATTCCTTATTCCAAATTCCCTGTACTGAATTTCAAATTCCGTGTTCTGAATTCCAAATTCCTTATTCCAAATTCCGTGTTCCGAATTTCAAATTACAAATTCCAAATTCCGTATTTCAAATACCAAATTCCGTGTTCCGAATTCCGTGTTCCGATTTCCGTGTTCCAAATTCTGTGTTCCGATTTCCGTGTTCCTAATTCCGTGTTCCGAGTTCCAAATTCCGCGTTCAGAGTTCCAAATTCCGTGTTCCGAGTTCCAAATTCCGTGTTCCGAATTCTGTTTTCCAAATTCCGTGTTCCGTGTTCCAAATTCTGTGTTCCGAGTTCCAAATTCCGCGTTCAGAGTTCCAAATTCCGTGTTCCGAGTTCCAAATTCCGTATTCCAAATTCCGTGTTCCGAATTCCAAATTCTGAATTCCTTATTCCAAATTCCCTGTTCTGAATTTCAAATTCCGAATTCCAAATTCCATATTCCAAATTCCGTGTTCCGAATTCCGTGTTCCGAATTCAATGTTCCGAATTCCAAATTCCAAATTCTGCATTCCAAATTCCAAATTCCAAATTCCGTATTCCATATTCCAAATTCCGTGTTCCAAATTCCGTGTTCCGATTTCCGTGTTCCGAATTCCGTGTTCCGAATTCCAAATTCCGTATTCCAAATTCCAAATGACAAATTCCGTGTTCCAAATTCCAAATTCAGTATTCCAAATTCCGTATTCCGAATTCCAAGTTCCATGTTCTAAATACCATATTCCGTGTTCCAAATTCCGTATTCCAAATTCCGTGTTCCGATTTCCGTATTCCGAATTCCGTGTTCCGAATTCCAAATTCCGTATTCCAAATTCCAAATGACAAATTCCGTATTCCATATTCCAAATTCCGTGTTCCGAATTCCGTGTTTGATTTCTGTGTTCCAAATTCTGTATTCCAAATTTCATGTTCCATGTTCCAAATTCCAAATTCAGTATTCCAAATTCCGTATTCCGAATTCCAAGTTCCATATTCCGTATTCCAAATTCCGTATTCCAAATTCCGTGTTCCGAATTCCGTGTTCCGAATTCCAAATTCCAAATTCCATATTCCCAATTCCAAATTCCGTGTTCCGAATTCCGTGTTCCGTGTTCCGAATTCCAAATTCCGTATTCCAAATTCCAAATTCCGTATTCCATATTCCAAATTCCGTGTTCCGAATTCCGTGTTTGATTTCTGTGTTCCATATTCTGTATTCCAAATTTCATGTTCCGTGTTCCAAATTCCAAATTCAGTATTCCATATTCCATATTCCGTGTTCCAAATTCCGTATTCCAAATTCCGTGTTCCGAATTCCAAATTCCAAATTACAAATTACAAATTCCGTATTCCATATTCCGAATTCCGTGTTCCGAATTCCGTGTTCCGAATTCCGTGTTCCGAATTCCAAATTCCAAATTCCATATTCCAAATTCCAAATTCCATATTCCAAATTCCGTGTTCCGAATTCCGTGTTTGATTTCTGTGTTCCAAATTCGGTATTCCAAATTTCATGTTCCGTATTCCAAATTCCAAATTCAGTATTCCAAATTCCGTATTCCGAATTCCAAGTTCCATGTTCTAAATTCCATATTCCGTGTTCCAAATTCTGTATTCCGAATTCCGTGTTCCGAATTCCGTGTTCCGAATTCCGTGTTCCGAATTCCAAATTCAAAATTCCGTATTCCAAATTCCAAATTCCAAATTCTGTATTCCATATTCCAAATTCCGTGTTCCGAATTCCGTGTTTGATTTCTGTGTTCCAAATTCTGTATTCCAAATGTCATGTTCCGTGTTCCAAATTCCAAATTCAGTATTCCAAATTCCGTATTCCGAATTCCAAGTTCCATGTTCTAAATTCCATATTCCGTGTTCTAAATTCCGTATTCCAAATTCCGTGTTCCGAATTCCGTGTTCCGAATTCCGTGTTCCGAATTTTCATGTTCCGAATTCCGTGTTCCGAATTCCAAATTCCAAATTCCGTATTCCAAATTACAAATTCCGTATTCCATATTCCAAATTCCGTGTTCCGAATTCCGTGTTCCGAATTCCAAATTCCAAATTCCGTATTCCAAATTCCAAATTCTGTGTTACGAATTCCGTGTTTGATTTCTGTGTTCCAAATTCTGTATTCCAAATTTCATGTTCCGTGTTCCAAATTCCAAATTCAGTATTCCAAATTCCGTATTCCGAATTCCAAGTTCCATGTTCTAAATTCCATATTCCGTGTTCCGAATTCCGTGTTCCGAATTCCGTGTTCCGAATTCCAAATTCCAAATTACAAATTACAAATTCCGTATTCCATATTCCAAATTCCGTGTTCCGAATTCCGTGTTCCGAATTCCGTGTTCCAAATTCCGTGTTCCAAATTCCAAATTCCAAATTCCGTATTCCAAATTCCATATTCCATATTCCAAATTCCGTGTTCCGAATTCCGTGTTGATTTCTGTGTTCCAAATTCTGTATTCCAAATTTCATGTTCCGTGTTCCAAATTCCAAATTCAGTATTCCAAATTCCGTATTCTGAATTCCAAGTTCCATGTTCTAAATTCCATATTCCGAGTTCCAAATTCTGTATTCCGAATTCCGTTTCCCGAATTCCGTGTTCCGAATTCCAAATTCCAAATTCCGTATTCCAAATTCCAAATTCCGTATTCCATATTCCAAATTTCGTGTTCCGAATTCCGTGTTTGATTTCTGTGTTCCAAATTCTGTATTCCAAATTTCATGTTCCGTGTTCCAAATTCCAAATTCAGTATTCCAAATTCCGTATTCCGAATTCCAAGTTCCATGTTCTAAATTCCATATTCCGTGTTCCAAATTCTGTATTCCAAATTCCATGTTCTGAATTCCAAATTCCGTGTTCTAAATTCCAAATTCCGTATTCCAAATTCCATGTTCTGAATTCCAAATTCCGTGTTCTGAATTCCAAATTCCGTGTTCTGAATTCCAAATTTCGTATTCCAAATTCCATGTTCTGAATTCCAAATTCCTTGTTCTGAATTCCAAATTCCGTGTTCTGAATTCCAAATTACGAGTTCGAATTTCAAATTCCGTGTTCTGGATTTCAAATTCCGTGTTCCGAATTCCAAATTCCGTGTTCTGAATTTATTTTTCCAAATTCCGTTTTCCGAATTCCAAATTCCAAATTCCGTGTTCTGAATTAATTATTCAAAATTCCGTATTCAAATTCCGTGTTCCGAATTCCGTGTTCCGAATTCCAAACTCCAAATTCCGTATTCCAAATTCCGTATTCCAAAATCCAAATTCTTTATTCCAAATTCAAACTTCCATATTCCAAATTCAAAATTCCGTATTCCAAATTCCAAATGCCGTATTCCAAATTCCTTATTCCAAATTCCGGGTTTCAAATTCCAAATTCCCAATTTCGTATTCCAAACTCCTTATTCCAAATTCCGTGTTCCGAATTTCAAATTACAAAATCCAAATTCCGTATTTCAAATACCAAATTCCGTGTTCCGAATTCCGTGTTCCGATTTCCATGTTCCAAATTCTGTGTTCCGATTTCCGTGTTCCTAATTCCGTGTTCCGAGTTCCAAATTCCGTGTTCCGAATTCCGTGTTCTGAATTCCGTGTTCCGAATTCCATGTTCCAAATTCCACGTTCCGAATTCCAAATTCCAAATTCCGTATTCCAAATTCCAAATTACAAATTCCGTATTCCAAATTCCAAATTCTGTATTCTGAATTCTAAATTCAAAAATTCTGTGTTCCGTATTCCGTGTTCCGAATTCAAAAATACCGTATTCCAAATTTTGTGTTCCGAATTCCGTGTTCCGAATTCAAAAATACCGTATTCCAAATTTTGTGTTCCGAATTCCGTGTTCCGAATTCCAAATTCCATGTTCTGAATTCCGTATTCCAAATTCAGTGTTCCAAATTCCGTGTTCCAAATTCCGTGTTCCAAATTCCGTGTTCCGAATTCCAAATTCCGTGTTCCGAATTCCGTGTTCTGAATTCCGTGTTCCGAGTTCCAAATTTCAAATTCCGTGTTCTGAATTCCAAATTCCGTGTTCCGAATTCCAAATTCTGTGTTTCGAATTCCAAATTCCGTGTTCCGAATTCCAAATTCCGTGTTCCGAATTCCAAAGTCCGTGTTCCGAATTTCAAATTCCGTGTTCCGAATTCCAAATTCCGTGTTCTGAATTCATTATTCCAAATTCCGTATTCCAAATTCCGTGTTCCGAATTCCAAATTCCAAATTCCGTATTCCAAATTTCAAATTCTATATTCCAATTTCCGTATTCCAAATTCCAAATTCCGTAGTATTCCTTATTCAAAATTCCGTGTTTTGAATTCCAAATTCCAATTTTCTTATTCCAAATTCCGTGTTCCAAATTCCGTGTTCCGAATTTCAAATTACGAATTCCAAATACTGTATTTCAAATACCAAATTCCGTGTTCCAAATTCCATGTTTCTAGTTCCAAATTCCGTGTTCCGAATTCCGTGGTCCGAATTTCAAATTCCATATTCCAAATTCCGTATTCCAAATTCCAAATTCCATATTCCGAATTCCGTGTTCCGAATTCCAAATTCCGTGTTCTGAATTCCATATTCCAAATTCAGTGATCCAAATTCAGTGTTCCAAATTCAGTGTTCCAAATTCCGTGTTCCAAATTCCGTGTTCCGAATTCCAAATTCCAAATTCCGTATTCCAAATTCCAAATTCTGTATTCCATATTCCAAATTCCGTGTTCCGAATTCCGTGTTTGATTTCTGTGTTCCAAATTCTGTATTCCAAATGTCATGTTCCGTGTTCCAAATTCCAAATTCAGTATTCCAAATTCCGTATTCCGAATTCCAAGTTCCATGTTCTAAATTCCATATTCCGTGTTCTAAATTCCGTATTCCAAATTCCGTGTTCCGAATTCCGTGTTCCGAATTCCGTGTTCCGAATTTTCATGTTCCGAATTCCGTGTTCCGAATTCCAAATTCCAAATTCTGTATTCCAAATTACAAATTCCGTATTCCATATTCCAAATTCCGTGTTCCGAATTCCGTGTTCCGAATTCCAAATTCCAAATTCCGTATTCCAAATTACAAATTACAAATTCCGTATTCCATATTCCAAATTCTGTGTTCCGAATTCCGTGTTTGATTTCTGTGTTCCAAATTCTGTATTCCAAATTTCATGTTCCGTGTTCCAAATTCCAAATTCCGTATTCCGAATTCCAAGTTCCATGTTCTAAATTCCAAATTCCGTGTTCTGAATTAATTATTCAAAATTCCGTATTCAAATTCCGTGTTCCGAATTCCGTGTTCCGAATTCCAAACTCCAAATTCCGTATTCCAAATTCCGTATTCCAAAATCCAAATTCTTTATTCCAAATTCAAACTTCCATATTCCAAATTCAAAATTCCGTATTCCAAATTCCAAATGCCGTATTCCAAATTCCTTTTTCCAAATTCCGGGTTTCAAATTCCAAATTCCCAATTTCGTATTCCAAACTCCTTATTCCAAATTCCGTGTTCCGAATTTCAAATTACAAAATCCAAATTCCGTATTTCAAATACCAAATTCTGTGTTCCGAATTCCGTGTTCCGATTTCCATGTTCCAAATTCCGTGTTCCGATTTCCGTGTTCCTAATTCCGTGTTCCGAGTTCCAAATTCCGTGTTCCGAATTCCGTGTTCTGAATTCTGTGTTCCGAATTCCATGTTCCAAATTCCACATTCCGAATTCCAAATTCCAAATTCCGTATTCCAAATTACAAATTACAAATTCCGTATTCCAAATTCCAAATTCTGTATTCTGAATTCTAAATTCAAAAATTCTGTGTTCCGTATTCCGTGTTCCGAATTCAAAAATACCGTATTCCAAATTTTGTGTTCCGAATTCCGTGTTCCGAATTCCGTGTTCCGAATTCCAAATTCCATGTTCTGAATTCCGTATTCCAAATTCAGTGTTCCAAATTCCGTGTTCCAAATTCCGTGTTCCAAATTCCGTGTTCCGAATTCCAAATTCCGTGTTCCGAATTCCGTGTTCTGAATTCCGTGTTCCGAGTTCCAAATTTCAAATTCCGTGTTCTGAATTCCAAATTCCGTGTTCCGAATTCCAAATTCTGTGTTTCGAATTCCAAATTCCGTGTTCCGAATTCCAAATTCCGTGTTCCGAATTCCAAAGTCCGTGTTCCGAATTTCAAATTCCGTGTTCCGAATTCCAAATTCCGTGTTCTGAATTCATTATTCCAAATTCCGTATTCCAAATTCCGTGTTCCGAATTCCAAATTCCAAATTCCAAATTCCAAATTTCAAATTCTATATTCCAATTTCCGTATTCCAAATTCCAAATTCCGTATTCCTTATTCAAAATTCCGTGTTTTGAATTCCAAATTCCAATTTTCTTATTCCAAATTCCGTGTTCCAAATTCCGTGTTCCGAATTTCAAATTACGAATTCCAAATACTGTATTTCAAATACCAAATTCCATGTTCCAAATTCCATGTTTCTAGTTCCAAATTCCGTGTTCCGAATTCCGTGGTCCGAATTTCAAATTCCATATTCCAAATTCCGTATTCCAAATTCCAAATTCCATATTCTGAAGTCCGTGTTCCGAATTCCAAATTCCGTGTTCTGAATTCCATATTCCAAATTCAGTGATCCAAATTCAGTGTTCCAAATTCAGTGTTCCAAATTCCGTGTTCCAAATTCCGTGTTCCGAATTCCAAATTCCGTGTTCCGAATTCTGTGTTCCGATTTCCGTGTTCCGAATTCCGTGTTCCGAATTCAAAATTCCGTATTCCAAATTCCAAATGACAAATTCCGTATTCCATATTCCAAATTCCGTGTTCCAAATTCCGTGTTTGATTTCTGTGTTCCAAATTCTGTATTCCAAATTTCATGTTCCATGTTCCAAATTCCAAATTCAGTATTCCAAATTCCGTATTCCGAATTCCAAGTTCCATAGTCCGTGTTCCAAATTCCGTATTCCAAATTCCGTGTTCCGAATTCCGTGTTCCGAATTCCGTGTTCCGAATTCCAAATTCCAAATTCCATATTCCCAATTCCAAATTCCGTGTTCCGAATTCTGTGTTCCGTGTTCTGAATTCCAAATTCCGTATTCCAAATTCCGTATTCCATATTCCAAATTCCGTGTTCCGAATTCCGTGTTTGATTTCTGTGTTCCAAATTCTGTATTCCAAGTTTCATGTTCCGTGTTCCAAATTCCAAATTCAGTATTCCATATTCCATATTCCGTGTTCCAAATTCCGTATTCCAAATTCCGCATTCCGAATTCCGTGATCCGAATTCCGTGTTCCGAATTCCAAATTCCAAATTACAAATTCCAAATTACAAATTACAAATTCCGTATTCCATATTCCAAATTCCGTGTTCCAAATTCCGTGTTTGATTTCTGTGTTCCAAATTCTGTATTCCAAATTTCATGTTCCGTGTTCCAAATTCAGTATTCCAAATTCCGTATTCCGAATTCCAAGTTCCATGTTCTAAATTCCTTATTCCAAATTTCTTGTTCCAAATTCCATATTCCGTGTTCCGAATTCCAATTTCCGAATTCCGTGTTCCAAATTCCGTGTTCTAAATTCCGTGTTCCGAATTCCATGTTCCGAATTCCAAATTCCAAATTCTGCATTCCAAATTCCAAATTCCGTATTCCATATTCCAAATTCCGTGTTCCGAATTCCGTGTTTGATTTCTGTGTTCCAAATTCTGTATTCCAAATTTCATGTTCCGTATTCCATATTCCAAATTCCGTGTTCCGATATCCGTGTTTGATTTCTGTGTTCCATATTCTGTATTCCAAATTTCATGTTCCGTGTTCCAAATTCCAAATTCAGTATTCCATATTCCGTGTTCCAAATTCCGTATTCCAAATTCCGTGTTCCGAATTCCGTGATCCAAATTCCATGTTCCGAATTCCGTGTTCCGAATTCCAAATTCCAAATTACAAATTACAAATTCCGTATTCCATATTCCGAATTCCGTGTTCCGAATTCCGTGTTCCGAATTCCAAATTCCAAATTCCATATTCCAAATTCCAAATTCCATATTCCAAATTCCGTGTTCCGAATTCCGTGTTTGATTTCTGTGTTCCAAATTCTGTATTCCAAATTTCATGTTCTGTGTTCCAAATTCCAAATTCAGTATTCCAAATTCCGTATTCCGAATTCCAAGTTCCATGTTCTAAATTCCATATTCCGTGTTCCAAATTCTGTATTCCGAATTCCGTGTTCCGAATTCCGTGTTCCGAATTCCGTGTTCCGAATTCCAAATTCCAAATTACAAATTACAAATTACAAATTACAAATTCCGTATTCCATATTCCGAATTCCGTGTTCCGAATTCCGTGTTCCGAATTCCAAATTCCAAATTCCATATTCCAAATTCCAAATTCCATATTCCAAATTCCGTTTCGAATTCCGTGTTTGATTTCTGTGTTCCAAATTCTGTATTCCAAATTTCATGTTCCGTGTTCCAAATTCCAAATTCAGTATTCCAAATTCTGTATTCCGAATTCCAAGTTCCATGTTCTAAATTCCATATTCCGTGTTCCAAATTCTGTATTCCGAATTCCATGTTCCGAATTCCGTGTTCCGAATTCCAAATTCCAAATTCCATATTCCAAATTCCAAATTCCATATTCCAAATTCCGTGTTCCGAATTCCGTGTTTGATTTCTGTGTTCCAAATTCTGTATTCCAAATTTCATGTTCCGTGTTCCAAATTCCAAATTCAGTATTCCAAATTCTGTATTCCGAATTCCAAGTTCCATGTTCTAAATTCCATATTCCGTGTTCCAAATTCTGTATTCCGAATTCCATGTTCCGAATTCCGTGTTCCGAATTCCGTGTTCCGAATTCCAAATTCCAAATTCCGTATTCCAAATTCCAAATTCCAAATTCCGTATTCCATATTCCAAATTCCGTGTTCCAAATTCCGTGTTTGATTTCTGTGTTCCAAATTCTGTATTCCAAATGTCATGTTCCGTGTTCCAAATTCAGTATTCCAAATTCCGTATTCCGAATTCCAAGTTCCATGTTCTAAATTCCTTATTCCAAATTTCTTGTTCCAAATTCCATATTCCGTGTTCCGAATTCCAATTTCCGAATTCCGTGTTCCAAATTCCGTGTTCTAAATTCCGTGTTCCAAATTCTGTGTTCCAAATTCCGTATTCCATGTTCCGAATTCCAAATTCCGAATTCCGTGTTCCGAATTTGAAATTCTGAATTCCTTATTCCAAATTCCCTGTACTGAATTTCAAATTCCGTGTTCTGAATTCCAAATTCCTTATTCCAAATTCCGTGTTCCGAATTTCAAATTACAAATTCCAAATTCCGTATTTCAAATACCAAATTCCGTGTTCCGAATTCCGTGTTCCGATTTCCGTGTTCCAAATTCTGTGTTCTGATTTCCGTGTTCCTAATTCCGTGTTCCGAGTTCCAAATTCCACGTTCAGAGTTCCAAATTCCGTGTTCCGAGTTCCAAATTCCGTGTTCCGAATTCTGTTTTCCAAATTCCGTGTTCCGTGTTCCAAATTCTGTGTTCCGAGTTCCAAATTCCGCGTTCAGAGTTCCAAATTCCGTGTTCCGAGTTCCAAATTCCGTATTCCAAATTCCGTGTTCCGAATTCCAAATTCTGAATTCCTTATTCCAAATTCCCTGTTCTGAATTTCAAATTCCGAATTCCAAATTCCATATTCCAAATTCCGTGTTCCGAATTCCGTGTTCCGAATTCAATGTTCCGAATTCCAAATTCCAAATTCTGCATTCCAAATTCCAAATTCCAAATTCCGTATTCCATATTCCAAATTCCGTGTTCCGAATTCCGTGTTTGATTTCTGTGTTCCAAATTCTGTATTCCAAATTTCATGTTCCGTGTTCCAAATTCCAAATTCAGTATTCCAAATTCCGTATTCCGAATTCCAAGTTCCATGTTCTAAATACCATATTCCGTGTTCCAAATTCCGTATTCCAAATTCCGTGTTCCGATTTCCGTGTTCCGAATTCCGTGTTCCGAATTCCAAATTCCGTATTCCAAATTCCAAATGACAAATTCCGTATTCCATATTCCAAATTCCGTGTTCCGAATTCCGTGTTTGATTTCTGTGTTCCAAATTCTGTATTCCAAATTTCATGTTCCATGTTCCAAATTCCAAATTCAGTATTCCAAATTCCGTATTCCGAATTCCAAGTTCCATATTCCGTGTTCCAAATTCCGTATTCCAAATTCCGTGTTCCGAATTCCGTGTTCCGAATTCCGTGTTCCGAATTCCAAATTCCAAATTCCATATTCCCAATTCCAAATTCCGTGTTCCGAATTCCGTGTTCCGTGTTCCGAATTCCAAATTCCGTATTCCAAATTCCAAATTCCAAATTCCGTATTCCATATTCCAAATTCCGTGTTCCGAATTCCATGTTTGATTTCTGTGTTCCATATTCTGTATTCCAAATTTCATGTTCCGTGTTCCAAATTCCAAATTCAGTATTCCATATTCCATATTCCGTGTTCCAAATTCCGTATTCCAAATTCCGTGTTCCGAATTCCAAATTCCAAATTACAAATTACAAATTACGTATTCCATATTCCGAATTCCGTGTTCCGAATTCCGTGTTCCGAATTCCGTGTTCCGAATTCCAAATTCCAAATTCCATATTCCAAATTCCAAATTCCATATTCCAAATTCCGTGTTCCGAATTCCGTGTTTGATTTCTGTGTTCCAAATTCTGTATTCCAAATTTCATGTTCCGTATTCCAAATTCCAAATTCAGTATTCCAAATTCCGTATTCCGAATTCCAAGTTCCATGTTCTAAATTCCATATTCCGTGTTCCAAATTCTGTATTCCGAATTCCGTGTTCCGAATTCCGTGTTCCGAATTCCGTGTTCCGAATTCCAAATTCCAAATTCCGTATTCCAAATTCCAAATTCCAAATTCTGTATTCCATATTCCAAATTCCGTGTTCCGAATTCCGTGTTTGATTTCTGTGTTCCAAATTCTGTATTCCAAATGTCATGTTCCGTGTTCCAAATTCCAAATTCAGTATTCCAAATTCCGTATTCCGAATTCCAAGTTCCATGTTCTAAATTCCATATTCCATGTTCTAAATTCCGTATTCCAAATTCCGTGTTCCGAATTCCGTGTTCCGAATTCCGTGTTCCGAATTTTCATGTTCCGAATTCCGTGTTCCGAATTCCAAATTCCAAATTCCAAATTCCAAATTCCAAATTCCGTATTCCATATTCCAAATTCCGTGTTCCGAATTCCAAATTCCAAATTCCAAATTACAAATTCCGTATTCCATATTCCGAATTCCGTGTTCCGAATTCCGTGTTCCGAATTCCAAATTCCAAATTCCATATTCCAAATTCCAAATTCCATATTCCAAATTCCGTGTTCCGAATTCCGTGTTTGATTTCTGTGTTCCAAATTCTGTATTCCAAATTTCATGTTCCGTATTCCAAATTCCAAATTCAGTATTCCAAATTCCGTATTCCGAATTCCAAGTTCCATGTTCTAAATTCCATATTCCGTGTTCCAAATTCTGTATTCCGAATTCCGTGTTCCGAATTCCGTGTTCCGAATTCCGTGTTCCGAATTCCAAATTCCAAATTCCGTATTCCAAATTCCAAATTCTGTATTCCATATTCCAAATTCCGTGTTCCGAATTCCGTGTTTGATTTCTGTGTTCCAAATTCCGTATTCCAAATGTCATGTTCCGTGTTCCAAATTCCAAATTCAGTATTCCAAATTCCGTATTCCGAATTCCAAGTTCCATGTTCTAAATTCCATATTCCATGTTCTAAATTCCGTATTCCAAATTCCGTGTTCCGAATTCCGTGTTCCGAATTCCGTGTTCCGAATTTTCATGTTCCGAATTCCGTGTTCCGAATTCCAAATTCCAAATTCCAAATTCCAAATTCCAAATTCCGTATTCCATATTCCAAATTCCGTGTTCCGAATTCCGTGTTCCGAATTCCAAATTCCAAATTCCGTATTCCAAATTCCAAATTCTGTGTTACGAATTCCGTGTTTGATTTCTGTGTTCCAAATTCTGTATTCCAAATTTCATGTTCCGTGTTCCAAATTCCAAATTCAGTATTCCAAATTCCGTATTCCGAATTCCAAGTTCCATGTTCTAAATTCCATATTCCGTGTTCCGAATTCCGTGTTCCGAATTCCAAATTACAAATTACAAATTACAAATTCCGTATTCCATATTCCAAATTCCGTGTTCCGAATTCCGTGTTCCGAATTCCGTGTTCCAAATTCCGTGTTCCAAATTCCAAATTCCAAATTCCGTATTCCAAATTCCATATTCCATATTCCAAATTCCGTGTTCCGAATTCCGTGTTGATTTCTGTGTTCCAAATTCTGTATTCCAAATTTCATGTTCCGTGTTCCAAATTCCAAATTCAGTATTCCAAATTCTGTATTCTGAATTCCAAGTTCCATGTTCTAAATTCCATATTCCGAGTTCCAAATTCTGTATTCCGAATTCCGTTTCCCGAATTCCGTGTTCCGAATTCCGTGTTCCGAATTCCAAATTCCAAATTCCGTATTCCAAATTCCAAATTCCGTATTCCATATTCCAAATTTCGTGTTCCGAATTCCATGTTTGATTTCTGTGTTCCAAATTCTGTATTCCAAATTTCATGTTCCGTGTTCCAAATTCCAAATTCAGTATTCCAAATTCCGTATTCCGAATTCCAAGTTCCATGTTCTAAATTCCATATTCCGTGTTCCAAATTCTGTATTCCAAATTCCATGTTCTGAATTCCAAATTCCGTGTTCTAAATTCCAAATTCCGTATTCCAAATTCCATGTTCTGAATTCCAAATTCTGTGTTCTGAATTCCAAATTCCGTGTTCTGAATTCCAAATTCCGTATTCCAAATTCCATGTTCTGAATTCCAAATTCCTTGTTCTGAATTCCAAATTCTGTGTTCTGAATTCCAAATTACGAGTTCGAATTTCAAATTCCGTGTTCTGGATTTCAAATTCCGTGTTCCGAATTCCAAATTCCGTGTTCTGAATTTATTTTTCCAAATTCCGTTTTCCGAATTCCAAATTCCAAATTCCGTGTTCTGAATTAATTATTCAAAATTCCGTATTCAAATTCCGTGTTCCGAATTCCGTGTTCCGAATTCCAAACTCCAAATTCCGTATTCCAAATTCCGTATTCCAAAATCCAAATTCTTTATTCCAAATTCAAACTTCCATATTCCAAATTCAAAATTCCGTATTCCAAATTCCAAATGCCGTATTCCAAATTCCTTATTCCAAATTCCGGGTTTCAAATTCCAAATTCCCAATTTCGTATTCCAAACTCCTTATTCCAAATTCCGTGTTCCGAATTTCAAATTACAAAATCCAAATTCCGTATTTCAAATACCAAATTCCGTGTTCCGAATTCCGTGTTCCGATTTCCATGTTCCAAATTCCGTGTTCCGATTTCCGTGTTCCTAATTCCGTGTTCCGAGTTCCAAATTCCGTGTTCCGAATTCCGTGTTCTGAATTCCGTGTTCCGAATTCCATGTTCCAAATTCCACGTTCCGAATTCCAAATTCCAAATTCCGTATTCCAAATTACAAATTACAAATTCTGTATTCCAAATTCCAAATTCTGTATTCTGAATTCTAAATTCAAAAATTCTGTGTTCCGTATTCCGTGTTCCGAATTCAAAAATACCGTATTCCAAATTTTGTGTTCCGAATTCCGTGTTCCGAATTCCGTGTTCCGAATTCCAAATTCCATGTTCTGAATTCCGTATTCCAAATTCAGTGTTCCAAATTCCGTGTTCCAAATTCCGTGTTCCAAATTCCGTGTTCCGAATTCCAAATTCCGTGTTCCGAATTCCGTGTTCTGAATTCCGTGTTCCGAGTTCCAAATTTCAAATTCCGTGTTCTGAATTCCAAATTCCGTGTTCCGAATTCCAAATTCTGTGTTTCGAATTCCAAATTCCGTGTTCCGAATTCCAAATTCCGTGTTCCGAATTCCAAAGTCCGTGTTCCGAATTTCAAATTCCGTGTTCCGAATTCCAAATTCCGTGTTCTGAATTCATTATTCCAAATTCCGTATTCCAAATTCCGTGTTCCGAATTCCAAATTCCAAATTCCGTATTCCAAATTTCAAATTCTATATTCCAATTTCCGTATTCCAAATTCCAAATTCCGTAGTATTCCTTATTCAAAATTCCGTGTTTTGAATTCCAAATTCCAATTTTCTTATTCCAAATTCCGTGTTCCAAATTCCATGTTTCTAGTTCCAAATTCCGTGTTCCGAATTCCGTGGTCCGAATTTCAAATTCCATATTCCAAATTCCGTATTCCAAATTCCAAATTCCATATTCCGAATTCCGTGTTCCGAATTCCAAATTCCGTGTTCTGAATTCCATATTCCAAATTCAGTGATCCAAATTCAGTGTTCCAAATTCAGTGTTCCAAATTCCGTGTTCCAAATTCCGTGTTCCGAATTCCAAATTCCAAATTCCGTATTCCAAATTCCAAATTCCAAATTCTGTATTCCATATTCCAAATTCCGTGTTCCGAATTCCGTGTTTGATTTCTGTGTTCCAAATTCTGTATTCCAAATGTCATGTTCCGTGTTCCAAATTCCAAATTCAGTATTCCAAATTCCGTATTCCGAATTCCAAGTTCCATGTTCTAAATTCCATATTCCGTGTTCTAAATTCCGTATTCCAAATTCCGTGTTCCGAATTCCGTGTTCCGAATTCTGTGTTCCGAATTTTCATGTTCCGAATTCCGTGTTCCGAATTCCAAATTCCAAATTCCGTATTCCAAATTCCAAATTCCGTATTCCATATTCCAAATTCCGTGTTCCGAATTCCGTGTTCCGAATTCCAAATTCCAAATTCCGTATTCCAAATTACAAATTACAAATTCCGTATTCCATATTCCAAATTCTGTGTTCCGAATTCCGTGTTTGATTTCTGTGTTCCAAATTCTGTATTCCAAATTTCATGTTCCGTGTTCCAAATTCCAAATTCAGTATTCCAAATTCCGTATTCCGAATTCCAAGTTCCATGTTCTAAATTCCAAATTCCGTGTTCTGAATTAATTATTCAAAATTCCGTTTTCAAATTCCGTGTTCCGAATTCCGTGTTCCGAATTCCAAACTCCAAATTCCGTATTCCAAATTCCGTATTCCAAAATCCAAATTCTTTATTCCAAATTCAAACTTCCATATTCCAAATTCAAAATTCCGTATTCCAAATTCCAAATGCCGTATTCCAAATTCCTTTTTCCAAATTCCGGGTTTCAAATTCCAAATTCCCAATTTCGTATTCCAAACTCCTTATTCCAAATTCCGTGTTCCGAATTTCAAATTACAAAATCCAAATTCCGTATTTCAAATACCAAATTCTGTGTTCCGAATTCCGTGTTCCGATTTCCATGTTCCAAATTCCGTGTTCCGATTTCCGTGTTCCTAATTCCGTGTTCCGAGTTCCAAATTCCGTGTTCCGAATTCCGGGTTCTGAATTCTGTGTTCCGAATTCCATGTTCCAAATTCCACATTCCGAATTCCAAATTCCAAATTCCGTATTCCAAATTACAAATTCCAAATTCCGTATTCCAAATTCCAAATTCTGTATTCTGAATTCTAAATTCAAAAATTCTGTGTTCCGTATTCCGTGTTCCGAATTCAAAAATACCGTATTCCAAATTTTGTGTTCCGAATTCCGTGTTCCGAATTCCGTGTTCCGAATTCCAAATTCATGTTCTGAATTCCGTATTCCAAATTCAGTGTTCCAAATTCCGTGTTCCAAATTCCGTGTTCCAAATTCCGTGTTCCGAATTCCAAATTCCGTGTTCCGAATTCCGTGTTCTGAATTCCGTGTTCCGAGTTCCAAATTTCAAATTCCGTGTTCTGAATTCCAAATTCCGTGTTCCGAATTCCAAATTCTGTGTTTCGAATTCCAAATTCCGTGTTCCGAATTCCAAATTCCGTGTTCCGAATTCCAAAGTCCGTGTTCCGAATTTCAAATTCCGTGTTCCGAATTCCAAATTCCGTGTTCTGAATTCATTATTCCAAATTCCGTATTCCAAATTCCGTGTTCCGAATTCCAAATTCCAAATTCCGTATTCCAAATTTCAAATTCTATATTCCAATTTCCGTATTCCAAATTCCAAATTCCGTATTCCTTATTCAAAATTCCGTGTTTTGAATTCCAAATTCCAATTTTCTTATTCCAAATTCCGTTTTCCAAATTCCGTGTTCCGAATTTCAAATTACGAATTCCAAATACTGTATTTCAAATACCAAATTCCGTGTTCCAAATTCCATGTTTCTAGTTCCAAATTCCGTGTTCCGAATTCCGTGGTCCGAATTTCAAATTCCATATTCCAAATTCCGTATTCCAAATTCCAAATTCCATATTCTGAATTCCGTGTTCCGAATTCCAAATTCCGTGTTCTGAATTCCATATTCCAAATTCAGTGATCCAAATTCCGTATTCCGAATTCCAAGTTCCATATTCCGTGTTCCAAATTCCGTATTCCAAATTCCGTGTTCCGAATTCCGTGTTCCGAATTCCGTGTTCCGAATTCCAAATTCCAAATTCCATATTCCCAATTCCAAATTCCGTGTTCCGAATTCTGTGTTCCGTGTTCTGAATTCCAAATTCCGTATTCCAAATTCCGTATTCCATATTCCAAATTCCGTGTTCCGAATTCCGTGTTTGATTTCTGTGTTCCAAATTCTGTATTCCAAATTTCATGTTCCTTTTTCCAAATTCCAAATTCAGTATTCCATATTCCATATTCCGTGTTCCAAATTCCGTATTCCAAATTCCGCATTCCGAATTCCGTGATCCGAATTCCGTGTTCCGAATTCCAAATTACAAATTACAAATTACAAATTACAAATTCCGTATTCCATATTCCGAATTCTGTGTTCCTAATTCCGTGTTCCGAATTCCGTGTTCCGAATTCCAAATTCCAAATTCCATATTCCAAATTCCGTGTTCCGAATTCCGTGTTTGATTTCTGTGTTCCAAATTCTTTATTCCAAATTTCATGTTCCGTGTTCCAAATTCCAAATTCAGTATTCCAAATTCCGTATTCCGAATTCCAAGTTCCATGTTCTAAATTCCATATTCCGTGTTCCAAATTCTGTATTCCGAATTCCGTGTTCCGAATTCCGTGTTCCGAATTCCGTGTTCCGAATTCCAAATTCCAAATTCCGTATTCCAAATTCCAAATTACAAATTCCGTATTCCATATTCCAAATTCCGTGTTCCAAATTCCGTGTTTGATTTCTGTGTTCCAAATTCTGTATTCCAAATTTCATGTTCCGTGTTCCAAATTCAGTATTCCAAATTCCGTATTCCGAATTCCAAGTTCCATGTTCTAAATTCCTTATTCCAAATTTCTTGTTCCAAATTCCATATTCCGTGATCCGAATTCCAATTTCCAAATTCCGTGTTCCAAATTCCGTGTTCTAAATTCCGTGTTCCAAATTCTGTATTCCAAATTCCGTATTCCATGTTCCAAATTCCGAATTCCCTGTTCCGAATTTGAAATTCTGAATTCCTTATTCCAAATTCCCTGTTCTGAATTTCAAATTCCGTGTTCTGAATTCCAAATTCCTTATTCCAAATTCCGTGTTCCGAATTTCAAATTACGAATTTCAAATACAAAATAACGTGTTCCGAATTCCGTGTTACGATTTACGTGTTCCAAATTCCGTGTTCCGATTTACGTGTTCCAAATTCCGTGTTCCGAGTTCCAAATTCCGCGTTCAGAGTTCCAAATTCCGCGTTCAGAGTTCCAAATTCCGTATTCCAAATTCCGTGTTCCGAATTCCAAATTCTGAATTCCTTATTCCAAATTCCCTGTTCTGAATTTCAAATTCCGAATTCCAAATTCCATATTCCAAATTCCGTGTTCCGAATTCCGTGTTCCGAATTCCATGTTCCGAATTCCAAATTCCAAATTCCAAATTCCAAATTCCAAATTCCAAATTCCATATTCCAAATTCCGTGTTCCGAATTCCGTGTTTGATTTCTGTGTTCCAAATTCTGTATTCCAAATTTCATGTTCCGTGTTCCAAATTCCAAATTCAGTATTCCAAATTCCGTATTCCGAATTCCAAGTTCCATGTTCTAAATTCCAAATTCCGTATTCCAAATTCCGTGTTCCGAATTCCGTGTTCCGAATTTTCATGTTCCGAATTCCGTGTTCCGAATTCCAAATTCCAAATTCCGTATTCCAAATTACAAATTACAAATTCCGTATTCCATATTCCAAATTCTGTGTTCCGAATTCAGTGTTCCAAATTCCGTGTTCCAAATTCCGTGTTCCGAATTCCAAATTCCGTGTTCCGAATTCCGTGTTCCGATTTCTGTGTTCCGAATTCCGTGTTCCGAATTCCAAATTCCGTATTCCAAATTCCAAATGACAAATTCCGTATTCCATATTCCAAATTCCGTGTTCCAAATTCAGTATTCCAAATTCCGTATTCCGAATTCCAAGTTCCATGTTCTAAATTCCTTATTCCAAATTTCTTGTTCCAAATTCCATATTCCGTGTTCCGAATTCCAATTTCCGAATTCCGTGTTCCAAATTCCGTGTTCTAAATTCCGTGTTCCAAATTCTGTGTTCCAAATTCCGTATTCCATGTTCCGAATTCCAAATTCCGAATTCCGTGTTCCGAATTTGAAATTCTGAATTCCTTATTCCAAATTCCCTGTACTGAATTTCAAATTCCGTGTTCTGAATTCCAAATTCCTTATTCCAAATTTCGTGTTCCGAATTTCAAATTACAAATTCCAAATTCCGTATTTCAAATACCAAATTCCGTGTTCCGAATTCCGTGTTCCGATTTCCGTGTTCCAAATTCTGTGTTCCGATTTCCGTGTTCCTAATTCCGTGTTCCGAGTTCCAAATTCCGCGTTCAGAGTTCCAAATTCCGTGTTCCGAGTTCCAAATTCCGTGTTCCGAATTCTGTTTTCCAAATTCCGTGTTCCAAATTCTGTGTTCCGAGTTCCAAATTCCGCGTTCAGAGTTCCAAATTCCGTGTTCCGAGTTCCAAATTCCGTATTCCAAATTCCGTGTTCCGAATTCCAAATTCTGAATTCCTTATTCCAAATTCCCTGTTCTGAATTTCAAATTCCGAATTCCAAATTCCATATTCCAAATTCCGTGTTCCGAATTCCGTGTTCCGAATTCAATGTTCCGAATTCCAAATTCCAAATTCTGCATTCCAAATTCCAAATTCCAAATTCCGTATTCCATATTCCAAATTCCGTGTTCCAAATTCCGTGTTCCGATTTCCGTGTTCCGAATTCCGTGTTCCGAATTCCAAATTCCGTATTCCAAATTCCAAATGACAAATTCCGTGTTCCAAATTCCAAATTCAGTATTCCAAATTCCGTATTCCGAATTCCAAGTTCCATGTTCTAAATACCATATTCCGTGTTCCAAATTCCGTATTCCAAATTCCGTGTTCCGATTTCCGTATTCCGAATTCCGTGTTCCGAATTCCAAATTCCGTATTCCAAATTCCAAATGACAAATTCCGTATTCCATATTCCAAATTCCGTGTTCCGAATTCCGTGTTTGATTTCTGTGTTCCAAATTCTGTATTCCAAATTTCATGTTCCATGTTCCAAATTCCAAATTCAGTATTCCAAATTCCGTATTCCGAATTCCAAGTTCCATATTCCGTATTCCAAATTCCGTATTCCAAATTCCGTGTTCCGAATTCCGTGTTCCGAATTCCGTGTTCCGAATTCCAAATTCCAAATTCCATATTCCCAATTCCAAATTCTGTGTTCCGAATTCCGTGTTCCGTGTTCCGAATTCCAAATTCCGTATTCCAAATTCCAAATTCCGTATTCCATATTCCAAATTCCGTGTTCCGAATTCCGTGTTTGATTTCTGTGTTCCATATTCTGTATTCCAAATTTCATGTTCCGTGTTCCAAATTCCAAATTCAGTATTCCATATTCCATATTCCGTGTTCCAAATTCCGTATTCCAAATTCCGTGTTCCGAATTCCAAATTCCAAATTCCAAATTACAAATTCCGTATTCCATATTCCGAATTCCGTGTTCCGAATTCCGTGTTCCGAATTCCGTGTTCCGAATTCCAAATTCCAAATTCCATATTCCAAATTCCAAATTCCATATTCCAAATTCCGTGTTCCGAATTCCGTGTTTGATTTCTGTGTTCCAAATTCGGTATTCCAAATTTCATGTTCCGTATTCCAAATTCCAAATTCAGTATTCCAAATTCCGTATTCCGAATTCCAAGTTCCATGTTCTAAATTCCATATTCCGTGTTCCAAATTCTGTATTCCGAATTCCGTGTTCCGAATTCCGTGTTCCGAATTCCGTGTTCCGAATTCCAAATTCAAAATTCCGTATTCCAAATTCCAAATTCCAAATTCTGTATTCCATATTCCAAATTCCGTGTTCCGAATTCCGTGTTTGATTTCTGTGTTCCAAATTCTGTATTCCAAATGTCATGTTCCGTGTTCCAAATTCCAAATTCAGTATTCCAAATTCCGTATTCCGAATTCCAAGTTCCATGTTCTAAATTCCATATTCCGTGTTCTAAATTCCGTATTCCAAATTCCGTGTTCCGAATTCCGTGTTCCGAATTCCGTGTTCCGAATTTTCATGTTCCGAATTCCGTGTTCCGAATTCCAAATTCCAAATTCCGTATTCCAAATTACAAATTCCGTATTCCATATTCCAAATTCCGTGTTCCGAATTCCGTGTTCCGAATTCCAAATTCCAAATTCCGTATTCCAAATTCCAAATTCTGTGTTACGAATTCCGTGTTTGATTTCTGTGTTCCAAATTCTGTATTCCAAATTTCATGTTCCGTGTTCCAAATTCCAAATTCAGTATTCCAAATTCCGTATTCCGAATTCCAAGTTCCATGTTCTAAATTCCATATTCCGTGTTCCGAATTCCGTGTTCCGAATTCCGTGTTCCGAATTCCAAATTACAAATTACAAATTACAAATTCCGTATTCCATATTCCAAATTCCGTGTTCCGAATTCCGTGTTCCGAATTCCGTGTTCCAAATTCCGTGTTCCAAATTCCAAATTCCAAATTCCGTATTCCAAATTCCATATTCCATATTCCAAATTCCGTGTTCCGAATTCCGTGTTGATTTCTGTGTTCCAAATTCTGTATTCCAAATTTCATGTTCCGTGTTCCAAATTCCAAATTCAGTATTCCAAATTCCGTATTCTGAATTCCAAGTTCCATGTTCTAAATTCCATATTCCGAGTTCCAAATTCTGTATTCCGAATTCCGTTTCCCGAATTCCGTGTTCCGAATTCCGTGTTCCGAATTCCAAATTCCAAATTCCGTATTCCAAATTCCAAATTCCGTATTCCATATTCCAAATTTCGTGTTCCGAATTCCGTGTTTGATTTCTGTGTTCCAAATTCTGTATTCCAAATTTCATGTTCCGTGTTCCAAATTCCAAATTCAGTATTCCAAATTCCGTATTCCGAATTCCAAGTTCCATGTTCTAAATTCCATATTCCGTGTTCCAAATTCTGTATTCCAAATTCCATGTTCTGAATTCCAAATTCCGTGTTCTAAATTCCAAATTCCGTATTCCAAATTCCATGTTCTGAATTCCAAATTCCGTGTTCTGAATTCCAAATTCCGTGTTCTGAATTCCAAATTTCGTATTCCAAATTCCATGTTCTGAATTCCAAATTCCTTGTTCTGAATTCCAAATTCCGTGTTCTGAATTCCAAATTACGAGTTCGAATTTCAAATTCCGTGTTCTGGATTTCAAATTCCGTGTTCCGAATTCCAAATTCCGTGTTCTGAATTTATTTTTCCAAATTCCGTTTTCCGAATTCCAAATTCCAAATTCCGTGTTCTGAATTAATTATTCAAAATTCCGTATTCAAATTCCGTGTTCCGAATTCCGTGTTCCGAATTCCAAACTCCAAATTCCGTATTCCAAATTCCGTATTCCAAAATCCAAATTCTTTATTCCAAATTCAAACTTCCATATTCCAAATTCAAAATTCCGTATTCCAAATTCCAAATGCCGTATTCCAAATTCCTTATTCCAAATTCCGGGTTTCAAATTCCAAATTCCCAATTTTGTATTCCAAACTCCTTATTCCAAATTCCGTGTTCCGAATTTCAAATTACAAAATCCAAATTCCGTATTTCAAATACCAAATTCCGTGTTCCGAATTCCGTGTTCCGATTTCCATGTTCCAAATTCCGTGTTCCGATTTCCGTGTTCCTAATTCCGTGTTCCGAGTTCCAAATTCCGTGTTCCGAATTCCGTGTTCTGAATTCCGTGTTCCGAATTCCATGTTCCAAATTCCACGTTCCGAATTCCAAATTCCAAATTCCGTATTCCAAATTACAAATTACAAATTCCGTATTCCAAATTCCAAATTCTGTATTCTGAATTCTAAATTCAAAAATTCTGTGTTCCGTATTCCGTGTTCCGAATTCAAAAATACCGTATTCCAAATTTTGTGTTCCGAATTCCGTGTTCCGAATTCAAAAATACCGTATTCCAAATTTTGTGTTCCGAATTCCGTGTTCCGAATTCCAAATTCCATGTTCTGAATTCCGTATTCCAAATTCAGTGTTCCAAATTCCGTGTTCCAAATTCCGTGTTCCAAATTCCGTGTTCCGAATTCCAAATTCCGTGTTCCGAATTCCGTGTTCTGAATTCCGTGTTCCGAGTTCCAAATTTCAAATTCCGTGTTCTGAATTCCAAATTCCGTGTTCCGAATTCCAAATTCTGTGTTTCGAATTCCAAATTCCGTGTTCCGAATTCCAAATTCCGTGTTCCGAATTCCAAAGTCCGTGTTCCGAATTTCAAATTCCGTGTTCCGAATTCCAAATTCCGTGTTCTGAATTCATTATTCCAAATTCCGTATTCCAAATTCCGTGTTCCGAATTCCAAATTCCAAATTCCGTATTCCGAATTCCAAATTCCGTATTCCAAATTCCAAATGACAAATTCCGTATTCCATATTCCAAATTCCGTGTTCCAAATTCCGTGTTTGATTTCTGTGTTCCAAATTCTGTATTCCAAATGTCATGTTCCGTGTTCCAAATTCAGTATTCCAAATTCCGTATTCCGAATTCCAAGTTCCATGTTCTAAATTCCTTATTCCAAATTTCTTGTTCCAAATTCCATATTCCGTGTTCCGAATTCCAATTTCCGAATTCCGTGTTCCAAATTCCGTGTTCTAAATTCCGTGTTCCAAATTCTGTGTTCCAAATTCCGTATTCCATGTTCCGAATTCCAAATTCCGAATTCCGTGTTCCGAATTTGAAATTCTAAATTCCTTATTCCAAATTCCCTGTACTGAATTTCAAATTCCGTGTTCTGAATTCCAAATTCCTTATTCCAAATTCCGTGTTCCGAATTTCAAATTACAAATTCCAAATTCCGTATTTCAAATACCAAATTCCGTGTTCCGAATTCCGTGTTCCGATTTCCGTGTTCCAAATTCTGTGTTCCGATTTCCGTGTTCCTAATTCCGTGTTCCGAGTTCCAAATTCCGCGTTCAGAGTTCCAAATTCCGTGTTCCGAGTTCCAAATTCCGTGTTCCGAATTCTGTTTTCCAAATTCCGTGTTCCGTGTTCCAAATTCTGTGTTCCGAGTTCCAAATTCCGCGTTCAGAGTTCCAAATTCCGTGTTCCGAGTTCCAAATTCCGTATTCCAAATTCCGTGTTCCGAATTCCAAATTCTGAATTCCTTATTCCAAATTCCCTGTTCTGAATTTCAAATTCCGAATTCCAAATTCCATATTCCAAATTCCGTGTTCCGAATTCCGTGTTCCGAATTCAATGTTCCGAATTCCAAATTCCAAATTCTGCATTCCAAATTCCAAATTCCAAATTCCGTATTCCATATTCCAAATTCCGTGTTCCAAATTCCGTGTTCCGATTTCCGTGTTCCGAATTCCGTGTTCCGAATTCCAAATTCCGTATTCCAAATTCCAAATGACAAATTCCGTGTTCCAAATTCCAAATTCAGTATTCCAAATTCCGTATTCCGAATTCCAAGTTCCATGTTCTAAATACCATATTCCGTGTTCCAAATTCCGTATTCCAAATTCCGTGTTCCGATTTCCGTATTCCGAATTCCGTGTTCCGAATTCCAAATTCCGTATTCCAAATTCCAAATGACAAATTCCGTATTCCATATTCCAAATTCCGTGTTCCGAATTCCGTGTTTGATTTCTGTGTTCCAAATTCTGTATTCCAAATTTCATGTTCCATGTTCCAAATTCCAAATTCAGTATTCCAAATTCCGTATTCCGAATTCCAAGTTCCATATTCCGTATTCCAAATTCCGTATTCCAAATTCCGTGTTCCGAATTCCGTGTTCCGAATTCCAAATTCCAAATTCCATATTCCCAATTCCAAATTCCGTGTTCCGAATTCCGTGTTCCGTGTTCCGAATTCCAAATTCCGTATTCCAAATTCCAAATTCCGTATTCCATATTCCAAATTCCGTGTTCCGAATTCCGTGTTTGATTTCTGTGTTCCATATTCTGTATTCCAAATTTCATGTTCCGTGTTCCAAATTCCAAATTCAGTATTCCATATTCCATATTCCGTGTTCCAAATTCCGTATTCCAAATTCCGTGTTCCGAATTCCAAATTCCAAATTACAAATTACAAATTCCGTATTCCATATTCCGAATTCCGTGTTCCGAATTCCGTGTTCCGAATTCCGTGTTCCGAATTCCAAATTCCAAATTCCATATTCCAAATTCCAAATTCCATATTCCAAATTCCGTGTTCCGAATTCCGTGTTTGATTTCTGTGTTCCAAATTCGGTATTCCAAATTTCATGTTCCGTATTCCAAATTCCAAATTCAGTATTCCAAATTCCGTATTCCGAATTCCAAGTTCCATGTTCTAAATTCCATATTCCGTGTTCCAAATTCTGTATTCCGAATTCCGTGTTCCGAATTCCGTGTTCCGAATTCCGTGTTCCGAATTCCAAATTCAAAATTCCGTATTCCAAATTCCAAATTCCAAATTCTGTATTCCATATTCCAAATTCCGTGTTCCGAATTCCGTGTTTGATTTCTGTGTTCCAAATTCTGTATTCCAAATGTCATGTTCCGTGTTCCAAATTCCAAATTCAGTATTCCAAATTCCGTATTCCGAATTCCAAGTTCCATGTTCTAAATTCCATATTCCGTGTTCTAAATTCCGTATTCCAAATTCCGTGTTCCGAATTCCGTGTTCCGAATTCCGTGTTCCGAATTTTCATGTTCCGAATTCCGTGTTCCGAATTCCAAATTCCAAATTCCGTATTCCAAATTACAAATTCCGTATTCCATATTCCAAATTCCGTGTTCCGAATTCCGTGTTCCGAATTCCAAATTCCAAATTCCGTATTCCAAATTCCAAATTCTGTGTTACGAATTCCGTGTTTGATTTCTGTGTTCCAAATTCTGTATTCCAAATTTCATGTTCCGTGTTCCAAATTCCAAATTCAGTATTCCAAATTCCGTATTCCGAATTCCAAGTTCCATGTTCTAAATTCCATATTCCGTGTTCCGAATTCCGTGTTCCGAATTCCGTGTTCCGAATTCCAAATTACAAATTACAAATTACAAATTCCGTATTCCATATTCCAAATTCCGTGTTCCGAATTCCGTGTTCCGAATTCCGTGTTCCAAATTCCGTGTTCCAAATTCCAAATTCCAAATTCCGTATTCCAAATTCCATATTCCATATTCCAAATTCCGTGTTCCGAATTCCGTGTTGATTTCTGTGTTCCAAATTCTGTATTCCAAATTTCATGTTCCGTGTTCCAAATTCCAAATTCAGTATTCCAAATTCCGTATTCTGAATTCCAAGTTCCATGTTCTAAATTCCATATTCCGAGTTCCAAATTCTGTATTCCGAATTCCGTTTCCCGAATTCCGTGTTCCGAATTCCAAATTCCAAATTCCGTATTCCAAATTCCAAATTCCGTATTCCATATTCCAAATTTCGTGTTCCGAATTCCGTGTTTGATTTCTGTGTTCCAAATTCTGTATTCCAAATTTCATGTTCCGTGTTCCAAATTCCAAATTCAGTATTCCAAATTCCGTATTCCGAATTCCAAGTTCCATGTTCTAAATTCCATATTCCGTGTTCCAAATTCTGTATTCCAAATTCCATGTTCTGAATTCCAAATTCCGTGTTCTAAATTCCAAATTCCGTATTCCAAATTCCATGTTCTGAATTCCAAATTCCGTGTTCTGAATTCCAAATTCCGTGTTCTGAATTCCAAATTTCGTATTCCAAATTCCATGTTCTGAATTCCAAATTCCTTGTTCTGAATTCCAAATTCCGTGTTCTGAATTCCAAATTACGAGTTCGAATTTCAAATTCCGTGTTCTGGATTTCAAATTCCGTGTTCCGAATTCCAAATTCCGTGTTCTGAATTTATTTTTCCAAATTCCGTTTTCCGAATTCCAAATTCCAAATTCCGTGTTCTGAATTAATTATTCAAAATTCCGTATTCAAATTCCGTGTTCCGAATTCCGTGTTCCGAATTCCAAACTCCAAATTCCGTATTCCAAATTCCGTATTCCAAAATCCAAATTCTTTATTCCAAATTCAAACTTCCATATTCCAAATTCAAAATTCCGTATTCCAAATTCCAAATGCCGTATTCCAAATTCCTTATTCCAAATTCCGGGTTTCAAATTCCAAATTCCCAATTTCGTATTCCAAACTCCTTATTCCAAATTCCGTGTTCCGAATTTCAAATTACAAAATCCAAATTCCGTATTTCAAATACCAAATTCCGTGTTCCGAATTCCGTGTTCCGATTTCCATGTTCCAAATTCCGTGTTCCGATTTCCGTGTTCCTAATTCCGTGTTCCGAGTTCCAAATTCCGTGTTCCGAATTCCGTGTTCTGAATTCCGTGTTCCGAATTCCATGTTCCAAATTCCACGTTCCGAATTCCAAATTCCAAATTCCGTATTCCAAATTCCAAATTACAAATTCCGTATTCCAAATTCCAAATTCTGTATTCTGAATTCTAAATTCAAAAATTCTGTGTTCCGTATTCCGTGTTCCGAATTCAAAAATACCGTATTCCAAATTTTGTGTTCCGAATTCCGTGTTCCGAATTCAAAAATACCGTATTCCAAATTTTGTGTTCCGAATTCCGTGTTCCGAATTCCGTGTTCCAAATTCCGTGTTCCGAATTCCAAATTCCGTGTTCCGAATTCCGTGTTCTGAATTCCGTGTTCCGAATTCCAAATTCATGTTCTGAATTCCGTATTCCAAATTCAGTGTTCCAAATTCCGTGTTCCAAATTCCGTGTTCCAAATTCCGTGTTCCGAATTCCAAATTCCGTGTTCCGAATTCCGTGTTCTGAATTCCGTGTTCCGAGTTCCAAATTTCAAATTCCGTGTTCTGAATTCCAAATTCCGTGTTCCGAATTCCAAATTCTGTGTTTCGAATTCCAAATTCCGTGTTCCGAATTCCAAATTCCGTGTTCCGAATTCCAAAGTCCGTGTTCCGAATTTCAAATTCCGTGTTCCGAATTCCAAATTCCGTGTTCTGAATTCATTATTCCAAATTCCGTATTCCAAATTCCGTGTTCCGAATTCCAAATTCCAAATTCCGTATTCCAAATTTCAAATTCTATATTCCAATTTCCGTATTCCAAATTCCAAATTCCGTAGTATTCCTTATTCAAAATTCCGTGTTTTGAATTCCAAATTCCAATTTTCTTATTCCAAATTCCGTGTTCCAAATTCCGTGTTCCGAATTTCAAATTACGAATTCCAAATACTGTATTTCAAATACCAAATTCCGTGTTCCAAATTCCATGTTTCTAGTTCCAAATTCCGTGTTCCGAATTCCGTGGTCCGAATTTCAAATTCCATATTCCAAATTCCGTATTCCAAATTCCAAATTCCATATTCCGAATTCCGTGTTCCGAATTCCAAATTCCGTGTTCTGAATTCCATATTCCAAATTCAGTGATCCAAATTCAGTGTTCCAAATTCAGTGTTCCAAATTCCGTGTTCCAAATTCCGTGTTCCGAATTCCAAATTCCAAATTCCGTATTCCAAATTCCAAATTCTGTATTCCATATTCCAAATTCCGTGTTCCGAATTCCGTGTTTGATTTCTGTGTTCCAAATTCTGTATTCCAAATGTCATGTTCCGTGTTCCAAATTCCAAATTCAGTATTCCAAATTCCGTATTCCGAATTCCAAGTTCCATGTTCTAAATTCCATATTCCGTGTTCTAAATTCCGTATTCCAAATTCCGTGTTCCGAATTCCGTGTTCCGAATTCCGTGTTCCGAATTTTCATGTTCCGAATTCCGTGTTCCGAATTCCAAATTCCAAATTCTGTATTCCAAATTACAAATTCCGTATTCCATATTCCAAATTCCGTGTTCCGAATTCCGTGTTCCGAATTCCAAATTCCAAATTCCGTATTCCAAATTACAAATTACAAATTCCGTATTCCATATTCCAAATTCTGTGTTCCGAATTCCGTGTTTGATTTCTGTGTTCCAAATTCTGTATTCCAAATTTCATGTTCCGTGTTCCAAATTCCAAATTCCGTATTCCGAATTCCAAGTTCCATGTTCTAAATTCCAAATTCCGTGTTCTGAATTAATTATTCAAAATTCCGTATTCAAATTCCGTGTTCCGAATTCCGTGTTCCGAATTCCAAACTCCAAATTCCGTATTCCAAATTCCGTATTCCAAAATCCAAATTCTTTATTCCAAATTCAAACTTCCATATTCCAAATTCAAAATTCCGTATTCCAAATTCCAAATGCCGTATTCCAAATTCCTTTTTCCAAATTCCGGGTTTCAAATTCCAAATTCCCAATTTCGTATTCCAAACTCCTTATTCCAAATTCCGTGTTCCGAATTTCAAATTACAAAATCCAAATTCCGTATTTCAAATACCAAATTCTGTGTTCCGAATTCCGTGTTCCGATTTCCATGTTCCAAATTCCGTGTTCCGATTTCCGTGTTCCTAATTCCGTGTTCCGAGTTCCAAATTCCGTGTTCCGAATTCCGTGTTCTGAATTCTGTGTTCCGAATTCCATGTTCCAAATTCCACATTCCGAATTCCAAATTCCAAATTCCGTATTCCAAATTACAAATTACAAATTCCGTATTCCAAATTCCAAATTCTGTATTCTGAATTCTAAATTCAAAAATTCTGTGTTCCGTATTCCGTGTTCCGAATTCAAAAATACCGTATTCCAAATTTTGTGTTCCGAATTCCGTGTTCCGAATTCCGTGTTCCGAATTCCAAATTCCATGTTCTGAATTCCGTATTCCAAATTCAGTGTTCCAAATTCCGTGTTCCAAATTCCGTGTTCCAAATTCCGTGTTCCGAATTCCAAATTCCGTGTTCCGAATTCCGTGTTCTGAATTCCGTGTTCCGAGTTCCAAATTTCAAATTCCGTGTTCTGAATTCCAAATTCCGTGTTCCGAATTCCAAATTCTGTGTTTCGAATTCCAAATTCCGTGTTCCGAATTCCAAATTCCGTGTTCCGAATTCCAAAGTCCGTGTTCCGAATTTCAAATTCCGTGTTCCGAATTCCAAATTCCGTGTTCTGAATTCATTATTCCAAATTCCGTATTCCAAATTCCGTGTTCCGAATTCCAAATTCCAAATTCCAAATTCCAAATTTCAAATTCTATATTCCAATTTCCGTATTCCAAATTCCAAATTCCGTATTCCTTATTCAAAATTCCGTGTTTTGAATTCCAAATTCCAATTTTCTTATTCCAAATTCCGTGTTCCAAATTCCGTGTTCCGAATTTCAAATTACGAATTCCAAATACTGTATTTCAAATACCAAATTCCATGTTCCAAATTCCATGTTTCTAGTTCCAAATTCCGTGTTCCGAATTCCGTGGTCCGAATTTCAAATTCCATATTCCAAATTCCGTATTCCAAATTCCAAATTCCATATTCTGAATTCCGTGTTCCGAATTCCAAATTCCGTGTTCTGAATTCCATATTCCAAATTCAGTGATCCAAATTCAGTGTTCCAAATTCAGTGTTCCAAATTCCGTGTTCCAAATTCCGTGTTCCGAATTCCAAATTCCGTGTTCCGAATTCTGTGTTCCGATTTCCGTGTTCCGAATTCCGTGTTCCGAATTCAAAATTCCGTATTCCAAATTCCAAATGACAAATTCCGTATTCCATATTCCAAATTCCGTGTTCCAAATTCCGTGTTTGATTTCTGTGTTCCAAATTCTGTATTCCAAATTTCATGTTCCATGTTCCAAATTCCAAATTCAGTATTCCAAATTCCGTATTCCGAATTCCAAGTTCCATAGTCCGTGTTCCAAATTCCGTATTCCAAATTCCGTGTTCCGAATTCCGTGTTCCGAATTCCGTGTTCCGAATTCCAAATTCCAAATTCCATATTCCCAATTCCAAATTCCGTGTTCCGAATTCTGTGTTCCGTGTTCTGAATTCCAAATTCCGTATTCCAAATTCCGTATTCCATATTCCAAATTCCGTGTTCCGAATTCCGTGTTTGATTTCTGTGTTCCAAATTCTGTATTCCAAGTTTCATGTTCCGTGTTCCAAATTCCAAATTCAGTATTCCATATTCCATATTCCGTGTTCCAAATTCCGTATTCCAAATTCCGCATTCCGAATTCCGTGATCCGAATTCCGTGTTCCGAATTCCAAATTCCAAATTACAAATTCCAAATTACAAATTACAAATTCCGTATTCCATATTCCAAATTCCGTGTTCCAAATTCCGTGTTTGATTTCTGTGTTCCAAATTCTGTATTCCAAATTTCATGTTCCGTGTTCCAAATTCAGTATTCCAAATTCCGTATTCCGAATTCCAAGTTCCATGTTCTAAATTCCTTATTCCAAATTTCTTGTTCCAAATTCCATATTCCGTGTTCCGAATTCCAATTTCCGAATTCCGTGTTCCAAATTCCGTGTTCTAAATTCCGTGTTCCGAATTCCATGTTCCGAATTCCAAATTCCAAATTCTGCATTCCAAATTCCAAATTCCGTATTCCATATTCCAAATTCCGTGTTCCGAATTCCGTGTTTGATTTCTGTGTTCCAAATTCTGTATTCCAAATTTCATGTTCCGTATTCCATATTCCAAATTCCGTGTTCCGATATCCGTGTTTGATTTCTGTGTTCCATATTCTGTATTCCAAATTTCATGTTCCGTGTTCCAAATTCCAAATTCAGTATTCCATATTCCGTGTTCCAAATTCCGTATTCCAAATTCCGTGTTCCGAATTCCGTGATCCAAATTCCATGTTCCGAATTCCGTGTTCCGAATTCCAAATTCCAAATTACAAATTACAAATTCCGTATTCCATATTCCGAATTCCGTGTTCCGAATTCCGTGTTCCGAATTCCAAATTCCAAATTCCATATTCCAAATTCCAAATTCCATATTCCAAATTCCGTGTTCCGAATTCCGTGTTTGATTTCTGTGTTCCAAATTCTGTATTCCAAATTTCATGTTCTGTGTTCCAAATTCCAAATTCAGTATTCCAAATTCCGTATTCCGAATTCCAAGTTCCATGTTCTAAATTCCATATTCCGTGTTCCAAATTCTGTATTCCGAATTCCGTGTTCCGAATTCCGTGTTCCGAATTCCGTGTTCCGAATTCCAAATTCCAAATTACAAATTACAAATTACAAATTACAAATTCCGTATTCCATATTCCGAATTCCGTGTTCCGAATTCCGTGTTCCGAATTCCAAATTCCAAATTCCATATTCCAAATTCCAAATTCCATATTCCAAATTCCGTTTCGAATTCCGTGTTTGATTTCTGTGTTCCAAATTCTGTATTCCAAATTTCATGTTCCGTGTTCCAAATTCCAAATTCAGTATTCCAAATTCTGTATTCCGAATTCCAAGTTCCATGTTCTAAATTCCATATTCCGTGTTCCAAATTCTGTATTCCGAATTCCATGTTCCGAATTCCGTGTTCCGAATTCCAAATTCCAAATTCCATATTCCAAATTCCAAATTCCATATTCCAAATTCCGTGTTCCGAATTCCGTGTTTGATTTCTGTGTTCCAAATTCTGTATTCCAAATTTCATGTTCCGTGTTCCAAATTCCAAATTCAGTATTCCAAATTCTGTATTCCGAATTCCAAGTTCCATGTTCTAAATTCCATATTCCGTGTTCCAAATTCTGTATTCCGAATTCCATGTTCCGAATTCCGTGTTCCGAATTCCGTGTTCCGAATTCCAAATTCCAAATTCCGTATTCCAAATTCCAAATTCCAAATTCCGTATTCCATATTCCAAATTCCGTGTTCCAAATTCCGTGTTTGATTTCTGTGTTCCAAATTCTGTATTCCAAATGTCATGTTCCGTGTTCCAAATTCAGTATTCCAAATTCCGTATTCCGAATTCCAAGTTCCATGTTCTAAATTCCTTATTCCAAATTTCTTGTTCCAAATTCCATATTCCGTGTTCCGAATTCCAATTTCCGAATTCCGTGTTCCAAATTCCGTGTTCTAAATTCCGTGTTCCAAATTCTGTGTTCCAAATTCCGTATTCCATGTTCCGAATTCCAAATTCCGAATTCCGTGTTCCGAATTTGAAATTCTGAATTCCTTATTCCAAATTCCCTGTACTGAATTTCAAATTCCGTGTTCTGAATTCCAAATTCCTTATTCCAAATTCCGTGTTCCGAATTTCAAATTACAAATTCCAAATTCCGTATTTCAAATACCAAATTCCGTGTTCCGAATTCCGTGTTCCGATTTCCGTGTTCCAAATTCTGTGTTCTGATTTCCGTGTTCCTAATTCCGTGTTCCGAGTTCCAAATTCCACGTTCAGAGTTCCAAATTCCGTGTTCCGAGTTCCAAATTCCGTGTTCCGAATTCTGTTTTCCAAATTCCGTGTTCCGTGTTCCAAATTCTGTGTTCCGAGTTCCAAATTCCGCGTTCAGAGTTCCAAATTCCGTGTTCCGAGTTCCAAATTCCGTATTCCAAATTCCGTGTTCCGAATTCCAAATTCTGAATTCCTTATTCCAAATTCCCTGTTCTGAATTTCAAATTCCGAATTCCAAATTCCATATTCCAAATTCCGTGTTCCGAATTCCGTGTTCCGAATTCAATGTTCCGAATTCCAAATTCCAAATTCTGCATTCCAAATTCCAAATTCCAAATTCCGTATTCCATATTCCAAATTCCGTGTTCCGAATTCCGTGTTTGATTTCTGTGTTCCAAATTCTGTATTCCAAATTTCATGTTCCGTGTTCCAAATTCCAAATTCAGTATTCCAAATTCCGTATTCCGAATTCCAAGTTCCATGTTCTAAATACCATATTCCGTGTTCCAAATTCCGTATTCCAAATTCCGTGTTCCGATTTCCGTGTTCCGAATTCCGTGTTCCGAATTCCAAATTCCGTATTCCAAATTCCAAATGACAAATTCCGTATTCCATATTCCAAATTCCGTGTTCCGAATTCCGTGTTTGATTTCTGTGTTCCAAATTCTGTATTCCAAATTTCATGTTCCATGTTCCAAATTCCAAATTCAGTATTCCAAATTCCGTATTCCGAATTCCAAGTTCCATATTCCGTGTTCCAAATTCCGTATTCCAAATTCCGTGTTCCGAATTCCGTGTTCCGAATTCCGTGTTCCGAATTCCAAATTCCAAATTCCATATTCCCAATTCCAAATTCCGTGTTCCGAATTCCGTGTTCCGTGTTCCGAATTCCAAATTCCGTATTCCAAATTCCAAATTCCAAATTCCGTATTCCATATTCCAAATTCCGTGTTCCGAATTCCATGTTTGATTTCTGTGTTCCATATTCTGTATTCCAAATTTCATGTTCCGTGTTCCAAATTCCAAATTCAGTATTCCATATTCCATATTCCGTGTTCCAAATTCCGTATTCCAAATTCCGTGTTCCGAATTCCAAATTCCAAATTACAAATTACAAATTCCGTATTCCATATTCCGAATTCCGTGTTCCGAATTCCGTGTTCCGAATTCCGTGTTCCGAATTCCAAATTCCAAATTCCATATTCCAAATTCCAAATTCCATATTCCAAATTCCGTGTTCCGAATTCCGTGTTTGATTTCTGTGTTCCAAATTCTGTATTCCAAATTTCATGTTCCGTATTCCAAATTCCAAATTCAGTATTCCAAATTCCGTATTCCGAATTCCAAGTTCCATGTTCTAAATTCCATATTCCGTGTTCCAAATTCTGTATTCCGAATTCCGTGTTCCGAATTCCGTGTTCCGAATTCCGTGTTCCGAATTCCAAATTCCAAATTCCGTATTCCAAATTCCAAATTCCAAATTCTGTATTCCATATTCCAAATTCCGTGTTCCGAATTCCGTGTTTGATTTCTGTGTTCCAAATTCTGTATTCCAAATGTCATGTTCCGTGTTCCAAATTCCAAATTCAGTATTCCAAATTCCGTATTCCGAATTCCAAGTTCCATGTTCTAAATTCCATATTCCATGTTCTAAATTCCGTATTCCAAATTCCGTGTTCCGAATTCCGTGTTCCGAATTCCGTGTTCCGAATTTTCATGTTCCGAATTCCGTGTTCCGAATTCCAAATTCCAAATTCCAAATTCCAAATTCCAAATTCCGTATTCCATATTCCAAATTCCGTGTTCCGAATTCCAAATTCCAAATTCCAAATTACAAATTCCGTATTCCATATTCCGAATTCCGTGTTCCGAATTCCGTGTTCCGAATTCCAAATTCCAAATTCCATATTCCAAATTCCAAATTCCATATTCCAAATTCCGTGTTCCGAATTCCGTGTTTGATTTCTGTGTTCCAAATTCTGTATTCCAAATTTCATGTTCCGTATTCCAAATTCCAAATTCAGTATTCCAAATTCCGTATTCCGAATTCCAAGTTCCATGTTCTAAATTCCATATTCCGTGTTCCAAATTCTGTATTCCGAATTCCGTGTTCCGAATTCCGTGTTCCGAATTCCGTGTTCCGAATTCCAAATTCCAAATTCCGTATTCCAAATTCCAAATTCTGTATTCCATATTCCAAATTCCGTGTTCCGAATTCCGTGTTTGATTTCTGTGTTCCAAATTCTGTATTCCAAATGTCATGTTCCGTGTTCCAAATTCCAAATTCAGTATTCCAAATTCCGTATTCCGAATTCCAAGTTCCATGTTCTAAATTCCATATTCCATGTTCTAAATTCCGTATTCCAAATTCCGTGTTCCGAATTCCGTGTTCCGAATTCCGTGTTCCGAATTTTCATGTTCCGAATTCCGTGTTCCGAATTCCAAATTCCAAATTCCAAATTCCAAATTCCAAATTCCGTATTCCATATTCCAAATTCCGTGTTCCGAATTCCGTGTTCCGAATTCCAAATTCCAAATTCCGTATTCCAAATTCCAAATTCTGTGTTACGAATTCCGTGTTTGATTTCTGTGTTCCAAATTCTGTATTCCAAATTTCATGTTCCGTGTTCCAAATTCCAAATTCAGTATTCCAAATTCCGTATTCCGAATTCCAAGTTCCATGTTCTAAATTCCATATTCCGTGTTCCGAATTCCGTGTTCCGAATTCCAAATTACAAATTACAAATTACAAATTCCGTATTCCATATTCCAAATTCCGTGTTCCGAATTCCGTGTTCCGAATTCCGTGTTCCAAATTCCGTGTTCCAAATTCCAAATTCCAAATTCCGTATTCCAAATTCCATATTCCATATTCCAAATTCCGTGTTCCGAATTCCGTGTTGATTTCTGTGTTCCAAATTCTGTATTCCAAATTTCATGTTCCGTGTTCCAAATTCCAAATTCAGTATTCCAAATTCTGTATTCTGAATTCCAAGTTCCATGTTCTAAATTCCATATTCCGAGTTCCAAATTCTGTATTCCGAATTCCGTTTCCCGAATTCCGTGTTCCGAATTCCGTGTTCCGAATTCCAAATTCCAAATTCCGTATTCCAAATTCCAAATTCCGTATTCCATATTCCAAATTTCGTGTTCCGAATTCCATGTTTGATTTCTGTGTTCCAAATTCTGTATTCCAAATTTCATGTTCCGTGTTCCAAATTCCAAATTCAGTATTCCAAATTCCGTATTCCGAATTCCAAGTTCCATGTTCTAAATTCCATATTCCGTGTTCCAAATTCTGTATTCCAAATTCCATGTTCTGAATTCCAAATTCCGTGTTCTAAATTCCAAATTCCGTATTCCAAATTCCATGTTCTGAATTCCAAATTCTGTGTTCTGAATTCCAAATTCCGTGTTCTGAATTCCAAATTCCGTATTCCAAATTCCATGTTCTGAATTCCAAATTCCTTGTTCTGAATTCCAAATTCTGTGTTCTGAATTCCAAATTACGAGTTCGAATTTCAAATTCCGTGTTCTGGATTTCAAATTCCGTGTTCCGAATTCCAAATTCCGTGTTCTGAATTTATTTTTCCAAATTCCGTTTTCCGAATTCCAAATTCCAAATTCCGTGTTCTGAATTAATTATTCAAAATTCCGTATTCAAATTCCGTGTTCCGAATTCCGTGTTCCGAATTCCAAACTCCAAATTCCGTATTCCAAATTCCGTATTCCAAAATCCAAATTCTTTATTCCAAATTCAAACTTCCATATTCCAAATTCAAAATTCCGTATTCCAAATTCCAAATGCCGTATTCCAAATTCCTTATTCCAAATTCCGGGTTTCAAATTCCAAATTCCCAATTTCGTATTCCAAACTCCTTATTCCAAATTCCGTGTTCCGAATTTCAAATTACAAAATCCAAATTCCGTATTTCAAATACCAAATTCCGTGTTCCGAATTCCGTGTTCCGATTTCCATGTTCCAAATTCCGTGTTCCGATTTCCGTGTTCCTAATTCCGTGTTCCGAGTTCCAAATTCCGTGTTCCGAATTCCGTGTTCTGAATTCCGTGTTCCGAATTCCATGTTCCAAATTCCACGTTCCGAATTCCAAATTCCAAATTCCGTATTCCAAATTACAAATTACAAATTCTGTATTCCAAATTCCAAATTCTGTATTCTGAATTCTAAATTCAAAAATTCTGTGTTCCGTATTCCGTGTTCCGAATTCAAAAATACCGTATTCCAAATTTTGTGTTCCGAATTCCGTGTTCCGAATTCCGTGTTCCGAATTCCAAATTCCATGTTCTGAATTCCGTATTCCAAATTCAGTGTTCCAAATTCCGTGTTCCAAATTCCGTGTTCCAAATTCCGTGTTCCGAATTCCAAATTCCGTGTTCCGAATTCCGTGTTCTGAATTCCGTGTTCCGAGTTCCAAATTTCAAATTCCGTGTTCTGAATTCCAAATTCCGTGTTCCGAATTCCAAATTCTGTGTTTCGAATTCCAAATTCCGTGTTCCGAATTCCAAATTCCGTGTTCCGAATTCCAAAGTCCGTGTTCCGAATTTCAAATTCCGTGTTCCGAATTCCAAATTCCGTGTTCTGAATTCATTATTCCAAATTCCGTATTCCAAATTCCGTGTTCCGAATTCCAAATTCCAAATTCCGTATTCCAAATTTCAAATTCTATATTCCAATTTCCGTATTCCAAATTCCAAATTCCGTAGTATTCCTTATTCAAAATTCCGTGTTTTGAATTCCAAATTCCAATTTTCTTATTCCAAATTCCGTGTTCCAAATTCCGTGTTCCGAATTTCAAATTACGAATTCCAAATACTGTATTTCAAATACCAAATTCCGTGTTCCAAATTCCATGTTTCTAGTTCCAAATTCCGTGTTCCGAATTCCGTGGTCCGAATTTCAAATTCCATATTCCAAATTCCGTATTCCAAATTCCAAATTCCATATTCCGAATTCCGTGTTCCGAATTCCAAATTCCGTGTTCTGAATTCCATATTCCAAATTCAGTGATCCAAATTCAGTGTTCCAAATTCAGTGTTCCAAATTCCGTGTTCCAAATTCCGTGTTCCGAATTCCAAATTCCAAATTCCGTATTCCAAATTCCAAATTCCAAATTCTGTATTCCATATTCCAAATTCCGTGTTCCGAATTCCGTGTTTGATTTCTGTGTTCCAAATTCTGTATTCCAAATGTCATGTTCCGTGTTCCAAATTCCAAATTCAGTATTCCAAATTCCGTATTCCGAATTCCAAGTTCCATGTTCTAAATTCCATATTCCGTGTTCTAAATTCCGTATTCCAAATTCCGTGTTCCGAATTCCGTGTTCCGAATTCTGTGTTCCGAATTTTCATGTTCCGAATTCCGTGTTCCGAATTCCAAATTCCAAATTCCGTATTCCAAATTCCAAATTCCGTATTCCATATTCCAAATTCCGTGTTCCGAATTCCGTGTTCCGAATTCCAAATTCCAAATTCCGTATTCCAAATTACAAATTACAAATTCCGTATTCCATATTCCAAATTCTGTGTTCCGAATTCCGTGTTTGATTTCTGTGTTCCAAATTCTGTATTCCAAATTTCATGTTCCGTGTTCCAAATTCCAAATTCAGTATTCCAAATTCCGTATTCCGAATTCCAAGTTCCATGTTCTAAATTCCAAATTCCGTGTTCTGAATTAATTATTCAAAATTCCGTTTTCAAATTCCGTGTTCCGAATTCCGTGTTCCGAATTCCAAACTCCAAATTCCGTATTCCAAATTCCGTATTCCAAAATCCAAATTCTTTATTCCAAATTCAAACTTCCATATTCCAAATTCAAAATTCCGTATTCCAAATTCCAAATGCCGTATTCCAAATTCCTTTTTCCAAATTCCGGGTTTCAAATTCCAAATTCCCAATTTCGTATTCCAAACTCCTTATTCCAAATTCCGTGTTCCGAATTTCAAATTACAAAATCCAAATTCCGTATTTCAAATACCAAATTCTGTGTTCCGAATTCCGTGTTCCGATTTCCATGTTCCAAATTCCGTGTTCCGATTTCCGTGTTCCTAATTCCGTGTTCCGAGTTCCAAATTCCGTGTTCCGAATTCCGGGTTCTGAATTCTGTGTTCCGAATTCCATGTTCCAAATTCCACATTCCGAATTCCAAATTCCAAATTCCGTATTCCAAATTACAAATTCCAAATTCCGTATTCCAAATTCCAAATTCTGTATTCTGAATTCTAAATTCAAAAATTCTGTGTTCCGTATTCCGTGTTCCGAATTCAAAAATACCGTATTCCAAATTTTGTGTTCCGAATTCCGTGTTCCGAATTCCGTGTTCCGAATTCCAAATTCATGTTCTGAATTCCGTATTCCAAATTCAGTGTTCCAAATTCCGTGTTCCAAATTCCGTGTTCCAAATTCCGTGTTCCGAATTCCAAATTCCGTGTTCCGAATTCCGTGTTCTGAATTCCGTGTTCCGAGTTCCAAATTTCAAATTCCGTGTTCTGAATTCCAAATTCCGTGTTCCGAATTCCAAATTCTGTGTTTCGAATTCCAAATTCCGTGTTCCGAATTCCAAATTCCGTGTTCCGAATTCCAAAGTCCGTGTTCCGAATTTCAAATTCCGTGTTCCGAATTCCAAATTCCGTGTTCTGAATTCATTATTCCAAATTCCGTATTCCAAATTCCGTGTTCCGAATTCCAAATTCCAAATTCCGTATTCCAAATTTCAAATTCTATATTCCAATTTCCGTATTCCAAATTCCAAATTCCGTATTCCTTATTCAAAATTCCGTGTTTTGAATTCCAAATTCCAATTTTCTTATTCCAAATTCCGTTTTCCAAATTCCGTGTTCCGAATTTCAAATTACGAATTCCAAATACTGTATTTCAAATACCAAATTCCGTGTTCCAAATTCCATGTTTCTAGTTCCAAATTCCGTGTTCCGAATTCCGTGGTCCGAATTTCAAATTCCATATTCCAAATTCCGTATTCCAAATTCCAAATTCCATATTCTGAATTCCGTGTTCCGAATTCCAAATTCCGTGTTCTGAATTCCATATTCCAAATTCAGTGATCCAAATTCCGTATTCCGAATTCCAAGTTCCATATTCCGTGTTCCAAATTCCGTATTCCAAATTCCGTGTTCCGAATTCCGTGTTCCGAATTCCGTGTTCCGAATTCCAAATTCCAAATTCCATATTCCCAATTCCAAATTCCGTGTTCCGAATTCTGTGTTCCGTGTTCTGAATTCCAAATTCCGTATTCCAAATTCCGTATTCCATATTCCAAATTCCGTGTTCCGAATTCCGTGTTTGATTTCTGTGTTCCAAATTCTGTATTCCAAATTTCATGTTCCTTTTTCCAAATTCCAAATTCAGTATTCCATATTCCATATTCCGTGTTCCAAATTCCGTATTCCAAATTCCGCATTCCGAATTCCGTGATCCGAATTCCGTGTTCCGAATTCCAAATTACAAATTACAAATTACAAATTACAAATTACAAATTCCGTATTCCATATTCCGAATTCTGTGTTCCTAATTCCGTGTTCCGAATTCCGTGTTCCGAATTCCAAATTCCAAATTCCATATTCCAAATTCCGTGTTCCGAATTCCGTGTTTGATTTCTGTGTTCCAAATTCTTTATTCCAAATTTCATGTTCCGTGTTCCAAATTCCAAATTCAGTATTCCAAATTCCGTATTCCGAATTCCAAGTTCCATGTTCTAAATTCCATATTCCGTGTTCCAAATTCTGTATTCCGAATTCCGTGTTCCGAATTCCGTGTTCCGAATTCCGTGTTCCGAATTCCAAATTCCAAATTCCGTATTCCAAATTCCAAATTACAAATTCCGTATTCCATATTCCAAATTCCGTGTTCCAAATTCCGTGTTTGATTTCTGTGTTCCAAATTCTGTATTCCAAATTTCATGTTCCGTGTTCCAAATTCAGTATTCCAAATTCCGTATTCCGAATTCCAAGTTCCATGTTCTAAATTCCTTATTCCAAATTTCTTGTTCCAAATTCCATATTCCGTGATCCGAATTCCAATTTCCAAATTCCGTGTTCCAAATTCCGTGTTCTAAATTCCGTGTTCCAAATTCTGTATTCCAAATTCCGTATTCCATGTTCCAAATTCCGAATTCCCTGTTCCGAATTTGAAATTCTGAATTCCTTATTCCAAATTCCCTGTTCTGAATTTCAAATTCCGTGTTCTGAATTCCAAATTCCTTATTCCAAATTCCGTGTTCCGAATTTCAAATTACGAATTTCAAATACAAAATAACGTGTTCCGAATTCCGTGTTACGATTTACGTGTTCCAAATTCCGTGTTCCGATTTACGTGTTCCAAATTCCGTGTTCCGAGTTCCAAATTCCGCGTTCAGAGTTCCAAATTCCGCGTTCAGAGTTCCAAATTCCGTATTCCAAATTCCGTGTTCCGAATTCCAAATTCTGAATTCCTTATTCCAAATTCCCTGTTCTGAATTTCAAATTCCGAATTCCAAATTCCATATTCCAAATTCCGTGTTCCGAATTCCGTGTTCCGAATTCCATGTTCCGAATTCCAAATTCCAAATTCCAAATTCCAAATTCCAAATTCCATATTCCAAATTCCGTGTTCCGAATTCCGTGTTTGATTTCTGTGTTCCAAATTCTGTATTCCAAATTTCATGTTCCGTGTTCCAAATTCCAAATTCAGTATTCCAAATTCCGTATTCCGAATTCCAAGTTCCATGTTCTAAATTCCAAATTCCGTATTCCAAATTCCGTGTTCCGAATTCCGTGTTCCGAATTTTCATGTTCCGAATTCCGTGTTCCGAATTCCAAATTCCAAATTCCGTATTCCAAATTACAAATTACAAATTCCGTATTCCATATTCCAAATTCTGTGTTCCGAATTCAGTGTTCCAAATTCCGTGTTCCAAATTCCGTGTTCCGAATTCCAAATTCCGTGTTCCGAATTCCGTGTTCCGATTTCTGTGTTCCGAATTCCGTGTTCCGAATTCCAAATTCCGTATTCCAAATTCCAAATGACAAATTCCGTATTCCATATTCCAAATTCCGTGTTCCAAATTCCGTGTTTGATTTCTGTGTTCCAAATTCTGTATTCCAAATGTCATGTTCCGTGTTCCAAATTCAGTATTCCAAATTCCGTATTCCGAATTCCAAGTTCCATGTTCTAAATTCCTTATTCCAAATTTCTTGTTCCAAATTCCATATTCCGTGTTCCGAATTCCAATTTCCGAATTCCGTGTTCCAAATTCCGTGTTCTAAATTCCGTGTTCCAAATTCTGTGTTCCAAATTCCGTATTCCATGTTCCGAATTCCAAATTCCGAATTCCGTGTTCCGAATTTGAAATTCTGAATTCCTTATTCCAAATTCCCTGTACTGAATTTCAAATTCCGTGTTCTGAATTCCAAATTCCTTATTCCAAATTTCGTGTTCCGAATTTCAAATTACAAATTCCAAATTCCGTATTTCAAATACCAAATTCCGTGTTCCGAATTCCGTGTTCCGATTTCCGTGTTCCAAATTCTGTGTTCCGATTTCCGTGTTCCTAATTCCGTGTTCCGAGTTCCAAATTCCGCGTTCAGAGTTCCAAATTCCGTGTTCCGAGTTCCAAATTCCGTGTTCCGAATTCTGTTTTCCAAATTCCGTGTTCCAAATTCTGTGTTCCGAGTTCCAAATTCCGCGTTCAGAGTTCCAAATTCCGTGTTCCGAGTTCCAAATTCCGTATTCCAAATTCCGTGTTCCGAATTCCAAATTCTGAATTCCTTATTCCAAATTCCCTGTTCTGAATTTCAAATTCCGAATTCCAAATTCCATATTCCAAATTCCGTGTTCCGAATTCCGTGTTCCGAATTCAATGTTCCGAATTCCAAATTCCAAATTCTGCATTCCAAATTCCAAATTCCAAATTCCGTATTCCATATTCCAAATTCCGTGTTCCAAATTCCGTGTTCCGATTTCCGTGTTCCGAATTCCGTGTTCCGAATTCCAAATTCCGTATTCCAAATTCCAAATGACAAATTCCGTGTTCCAAATTCCAAATTCAGTATTCCAAATTCCGTATTCCGAATTCCAAGTTCCATGTTCTAAATACCATATTCCGTGTTCCAAATTCCGTATTCCAAATTCCGTGTTCCGATTTCCGTATTCCGAATTCCGTGTTCCGAATTCCAAATTCCGTATTCCAAATTCCAAATTACAAATTCCGTATTCCATATTCCAAATTCCGTGTTCCGAATTCCGTGTTTGATTTCTGTGTTCCAAATTCTGTATTCCAAATTTCATGTTCCATGTTCCAAATTCCAAATTCAGTATTCCAAATTCCGTATTCCGAATTCCAAGTTCCATATTCCGTATTCCAAATTCCGTATTCCAAATTCCGTGTTCCGAATTCCGTGTTCCGAATTCCGTGTTCCGAATTCCAAATTCCAAATTCCATATTCCCAATTCCAAATTCCGTGTTCCGAATTCCGTGTTCCGTGTTCCGAATTCCAAATTCCGTATTCCAAATTCCAAATTCCGTATTCCATATTCCAAATTCCGTGTTCCGAATTCCGTGTTTGATTTCTGTGTTCCATATTCTGTATTCCAAATTTCATGTTCCGTGTTCCAAATTCCAAATTCAGTATTCCATATTCCATATTCCGTGTTCCAAATTCCGTATTCCAAATTCCGTGTTCCGAATTCCAAATTCCAAATTCCAAATTACAAATTCCGTATTCCATATTCCGAATTCCGTGTTCCGAATTCCGTGTTCCGAATTCCGTGTTCCGAATTCCAAATTCCAAATTCCATATTCCAAATTCCAAATTCCATATTCCAAATTCCGTGTTCCGAATTCCGTGTTTGATTTCTGTGTTCCAAATTCGGTATTCCAAATTTCATGTTCCGTATTCCAAATTCCAAATTCAGTATTCCAAATTCCGTATTCCGAATTCCAAGTTCCATGTTCTAAATTCCATATTCCGTGTTCCAAATTCTGTATTCCGAATTCCGTGTTCCGAATTCCGTGTTCCGAATTCCGTGTTCCGAATTCCAAATTCAAAATTCCGTATTCCAAATTCCAAATTCCAAATTCTGTATTCCATATTCCAAATTCCGTGTTCCGAATTCCGTGTTTGATTTCTGTGTTCCAAATTCTGTATTCCAAATGTCATGTTCCGTGTTCCAAATTCCAAATTCAGTATTCCAAATTCCGTATTCCGAATTCCAAGTTCCATGTTCTAAATTCCATATTCCGTGTTCTAAATTCCGTATTCCAAATTCCGTGTTCCGAATTCCGTGTTCCGAATTCCGTGTTCCGAATTTTCATGTTCCGAATTCCGTGTTCCGAATTCCAAATTCCAAATTCCGTATTCCAAATTACAAATTCCGTATTCCATATTCCAAATTCCGTGTTCCGAATTCCGTGTTCCGAATTCCAAATTCCAAATTCCGTATTCCAAATTCCAAATTCTGTGTTACGAATTCCGTGTTTGATTTCTGTGTTCCAAATTCTGTATTCCAAATTTCATGTTCCGTGTTCCAAATTCCAAATTCAGTATTCCAAATTCCGTATTCCGAATTCCAAGTTCCATGTTCTAAATTCCATATTCCGTGTTCCGAATTCCGTGTTCCGAATTCCGTGTTCCGAATTCCAAATTACAAATTACAAATTACAAATTCCGTATTCCATATTCCAAATTCCGTGTTCCGAATTCCGTGTTCCGAATTCCGTGTTCCAAATTCCGTGTTCCAAATTCCAAATTCCAAATTCCGTATTCCAAATTCCATATTCCATATTCCAAATTCCGTGTTCCGAATTCCGTGTTGATTTCTGTGTTCCAAATTCTGTATTCCAAATTTCATGTTCCGTGTTCCAAATTCCAAATTCAGTATTCCAAATTCCGTATTCTGAATTCCAAGTTCCATGTTCTAAATTCCATATTCCGAGTTCCAAATTCTGTATTCCGAATTCCGTTTCCCGAATTCCGTGTTCCGAATTCCGTGTTCCGAATTCCAAATTCCAAATTCCGTATTCCAAATTCCAAATTCCGTATTCCATATTCCAAATTTCGTGTTCCGAATTCCGTGTTTGATTTCTGTGTTCCAAATTCTGTATTCCAAATTTCATGTTCCGTGTTCCAAATTCCAAATTCAGTATTCCAAATTCCGTATTCCGAATTCCAAGTTCCATGTTCTAAATTCCATATTCCGTGTTCCAAATTCTGTATTCCAAATTCCATGTTCTGAATTCCAAATTCCGTGTTCTAAATTCCAAATTCCGTATTCCAAATTCCATGTTCTGAATTCCAAATTCCGTGTTCTGAATTCCAAATTCCGTGTTCTGAATTCCAAATTTCGTATTCCAAATTCCATGTTCTGAATTCCAAATTCCTTGTTCTGAATTCCAAATTCCGTGTTCTGAATTCCAAATTACGAGTTCGAATTTCAAATTCCGTGTTCTGGATTTCAAATTCCGTGTTCCGAATTCCAAATTCCGTGTTCTGAATTTATTTTTCCAAATTCCGTTTTCCGAATTCCAAATTCCAAATTCCGTGTTCTGAATTAATTATTCAAAATTCCGTATTCAAATTCCGTGTTCCGAATTCCGTGTTCCGAATTCCAAACTCCAAATTCCGTATTCCAAATTCCGTATTCCAAAATCCAAATTCTTTATTCCAAATTCAAACTTCCATATTCCAAATTCAAAATTCCGTATTCCAAATTCCAAATGCCGTATTCCAAATTCCTTATTCCAAATTCCGGGTTTCAAATTCCAAATTCCCAATTTTGTATTCCAAACTCCTTATTCCAAATTCCGTGTTCCGAATTTCAAATTACAAAATCCAAATTCCGTATTTCAAATACCAAATTCCGTGTTCCGAATTCCGTGTTCCGATTTCCATGTTCCAAATTCCGTGTTCCGATTTCCGTGTTCCTAATTCCGTGTTCCGAGTTCCAAATTCCGTGTTCCGAATTCCGTGTTCTGAATTCCGTGTTCCGAATTCCATGTTCCAAATTCCACGTTCCGAATTCCAAATTACAAATTCCGTATTCCAAATTACAAATTACAAATTCCGTATTCCAAATTCCAAATTCTGTATTCTGAATTCTAAATTCAAAAATTCTGTGTTCCGTATTCCGTGTTCCGAATTCAAAAATACCGTATTCCAAATTTTGTGTTCCGAATTCCGTGTTCCGAATTCAAAAATACCGTATTCCAAATTTTGTGTTCCGAATTCCGTGTTCCGAATTCCAAATTCCATGTTCTGAATTCCGTATTCCAAATTCAGTGTTCCAAATTCCGTGTTCCAAATTCCGTGTTCCAAATTCCGTGTTCCGAATTCCAAATTCCGTGTTCCGAATTCCGTGTTCTGAATTCCGTGTTCCGAGTTCCAAATTTCAAATTCCGTGTTCTGAATTCCAAATTCCGTGTTCCGAATTCCAAATTCTGTGTTTCGAATTCCAAATTCCGTGTTCCGAATTCCAAATTCCGTGTTCCGAATTCCAAAGTCCGTGTTCCGAATTTCAAATTCCGTGTTCCGAATTCCAAATTCCGTGTTCTGAATTCATTATTCCAAATTCCGTATTCCAAATTCCGTGTTCCGAATTCCAAATTCCAAATTCCGTATTCCAAATTTCAAATTCTATATTCCAATTTCCGTATTCCAAATTCCAAATTCCGTAGTATTCCTTATTCAAAATTCCGTGTTTTGAATTCCAAATTCCAATTTTCTTATTCCAAATTCCGTGTTCCAAATTCCGTGTTCCGAATTTCAAATTACGAATTCCAAATACTGTATTTCAAATACCAAATTCCGTGTTCCAAATTCCATGTTTCTAGTTCCAAATTCCGTGTTCCGAATTCCGTGGTCCGAATTTCAAATTCCATATTCCAAATTCCGTATTCCAAATTCCAAATTCCATATTCCGAATTCCGTGTTCCGAATTCCAAATTCCGTGTTCTGAATTCCATATTCCAAATTCAGTGATCCAAATTCAGTGTTCCAAATTCAGTGTTCCAAATTCCGTGTTCCAAATTCCGTGTTCCGAATTCCAAATTCCAAATTCCGTATTCCAAATTCCAAATTCCAAATTCTGTATTCCATATTCCAAATTCCGTGTTCCGAATTCCGTGTTTGATTTCTGTGTTCCAAATTCTGTATTCCAAATGTCATGTTCCGTGTTCCAAATTCCAAATTCAGTATTCCAAATTCCGTATTCCGAATTCCAAGTTCCATGTTCTAAATTCCATATTCCGTGTTCTAAATTCCGTATTCCAAATTCCGTGTTCCGAATTCCGTGTTCCGAATTCCGTGTTCCGAATTTTCATGTTCCGAATTCCGTGTTCCGAATTCCAAATTCCAAATTCTGTATTCCAAATTACAAATTCCGTATTCCATATTCCAAATTCCGTGTTCCGAATTCCGTGTTCCGAATTCCAAATTCCAAATTCCGTATTCCAAATTACAAATTACAAATTCCGTATTCCATATTCCAAATTCTGTGTTCCGAATTCCGTGTTTGATTTCTGTGTTCCAAATTCTGTATTCCAAATTTCATGTTCCGTGTTCCAAATTCCAAATTCCGTATTCCGAATTCCAAGTTCCATGTTCTAAATTCCAAATTCCGTGTTCTGAATTAATTATTCAAAATTCCGTATTCAAATTCCGTGTTCCGAATTCCGTGTTCCGAATTCCAAACTCCAAATTCCGTATTCCAAATTCCGTATTCCAAAATCCAAATTCTTTATTCCAAATTCAAACTTCCATATTCCAAATTCAAAATTCCGTATTCCAAATTCCAAATGCCGTATTCCAAATTCCTTTTTCCAAATTCCGGGTTTCAAATTCCAAATTCCCAATTTCGTATTCCAAACTCCTTATTCCAAATTCCGTGTTCCGAATTTCAAATTACAAAATCCAAATTCCGTATTTCAAATACCAAATTCTGTGTTCCGAATTCCGTGTTCCGATTTCCATGTTCCAAATTCCGTGTTCCGATTTCCGTGTTCCTAATTCCGTGTTCCGAGTTCCAAATTCCGTGTTCCGAATTCCGTGTTCTGAATTCTGTGTTCCGAATTCCATGTTCCAAATTCCACATTCCGAATTCCAAATTCCAAATTCCGTATTCCAAATTACAAATTACAAATTCCGTATTCCAAATTCCAAATTCTGTATTCTGAATTCTAAATTCAAAAATTCTGTGTTCCGTATTCCGTGTTCCGAATTCAAAAATACCGTATTCCAAATTTTGTGTTCCGAATTCCGTGTTCCGAATTCCGTGTTCCGAATTCCAAATTCCATGTTCTGAATTCCGTATTCCAAATTCAGTGTTCCAAATTCCGTGTTCCAAATTCCGTGTTCCAAATTCCGTGTTCCGAATTCCAAATTCCGTGTTCCGAATTCCGTGTTCTGAATTCCGTGTTCCGAGTTCCAAATTTCAAATTCCGTGTTCTGAATTCCAAATTCCGTGTTCCGAATTCCAAATTCTGTGTTTCGAATTCCAAATTCCGTGTTCCGAATTCCAAATTCCGTGTTCCGAATTCCAAAGTCCGTGTTCCGAATTTCAAATTCCGTGTTCCGAATTCCAAATTCCGTGTTCTGAATTCATTATTCCAAATTCCGTATTCCAAATTCCGTGTTCCGAATTCCAAATTCCAAATTCCAAATTCCAAATTTCAAATTCTATATTCCAATTTCCGTATTCCAAATTCCAAATTCCGTATTCCTTATTCAAAATTCCGTGTTTTGAATTCCAAATTCCAATTTTCTTATTCCAAATTCCGTGTTCCAAATTCCGTGTTCCGAATTTCAAATTACGAATTCCAAATACTGTATTTCAAATACCAAATTCCATGTTCCAAATTCCATGTTTCTAGTTCCAAATTCCGTGTTCCGAATTCCGTGGTCCGAATTTCAAATTCCATATTCCAAATTCCAAATTCCATATTCTGAATTCCGTGTTCCGAATTCCATATTCCGTGTTCCAAATTCTGTATTCCAAATTCCATGTTCTGAATTCCAAATTCCGTGTTCTAAATTCCAAATTCCGTATTCCAAATTCCATGTTCTGAATTCCAAATTCCGTGTTCTGAATTCCAAATTCCGTGTTCTGAATTCCAAATTTCGTATTCCAAATTCCATGTTCTGAATTCCAAATTCCTTGTTCTGAATTCCAAATTCCGTGTTCTGAATTCCAAATTACGAGTTCGAATTTCAAATTCCGTGTTCTGGATTTCAAATTCCGTGTTCCGAATTCCAAATTCCGTGTTCTGAATTTATTTTTCCAAATTCCGTTTTCCGAATTCCAAATTCCAAATTCCGTGTTCTGAATTAATTATTCAAAATTCCGTATTCAAATTCCGTGTTCCGAATTCCGTGTTCCGAATTCCAAACTCCAAATTCCGTATTCCAAATTCCGTATTCCAAAATCCAAATTCTTTATTCCAAATTCAAACTTCCATATTCCAAATTCAAAATTCCGTATTCCAAATTCCAAATGCCGTATTCCAAATTCCTTATTCCAAATTCCGGGTTTCAAATTCCAAATTCCCAATTTCGTATTCCAAACTCCTTATTCCAAATTCCGTGTTCCGAATTTCAAATTACAAAATCCAAATTCCGTATTTCAAATACCAAATTCCGTGTTCCGAATTCCGTGTTCCGATTTCCATGTTCCAAATTCCGTGTTCCGATTTCCGTGTTCCTAATTCCGTGTTCCGAGTTCCAAATTCCGTGTTCCGAATTCCGTGTTCTGAATTCCGTGTTCCGAATTCCATGTTCCAAATTCCACGTTCCGAATTCCAAATTCCAAATTCCGTATTCCAAATTACAAATTACAAATTCTGTATTCCAAATTCCAAATTCTGTATTCTGAATTCTAAATTCAAAAATTCTGTGTTCCGTATTCCGTGTTCCGAATTCAAAAATACCATATTCCAAATTTTGTGTTCCGAATTCCGTGTTCCGAATTCCGTGTTCCGAATTCCAAATTCCATGTTCTGAATTCCGTATTCCAAATTCAGTGTTCCAAATTCCGTGTTCCAAATTCCGTGTTCCAAATTCCGTGTTCCGAATTCCAAATTCCGTGTTCCGAATTCCGTGTTCTGAATTCCGTGTTCCGAGTTCCAAATTTCAAATTCCGTGTTCTGAATTCCAAATTCCGTGTTCCGAATTCCAAATTCTGTGTTTCGAATTCCAAATTCCGTGTTCCGAATTCCAAATTCCGTGTTCCGAATTCCAAAGTCCGTGTTCCGAATTTCAAATTCCGTGTTCCGAATTCCAAATTCCGTGTTCTGAATTCATTATTCCAAATTCCGTATTCCAAATTCCGTGTTCCGAATTCCAAATTCCAAATTCCGTATTCCAAATTTCAAATTCTATATTCCAATTTCCGTATTCCAAATTCCAAATTCCGTAGTATTCCTTATTCAAAATTCCGTGTTTTGAATTCCAAATTCCAATTTTCTTATTCCAAATTCCGTGTTCCAAATTCCGTGTTCCGAATTTCAAATTACGAATTCCAAATACTGTATTTCAAATACCAAATTCCGTGTTCCAAATTCCATGTTTCTAGTTCCAAATTCCGTGTTCCGAATTCCGTGGTCCGAATTCCAAATTCCAAATTCCGTATTCCAAATTCCAAATTCCAAATTCTGTATTCCATATTCCAAATTCCGTGTTCCGAATTCCGTGTTTGATTTCTGTGTTCCAAATTCTGTATTCCAAATGTCATGTTCCGTGTTCCAAATTCCAAATTCAGTATTCCAAATTCCGTATTCCGAATTCCAAGTTCCATGTTCTAAATTCCATATTCCGTGTTCTAAATTCCGTATTCCAAATTCCGTGTTCCGAATTCCGTGTTCCGAATTCCGTGTTCCGAATTTTCATGTTCCGAATTCCGTGTTCCGAATTCCAAATTCCAAATTCCGTATTCCAAATTCCAAATTCCGTATTCCATATTCCAAATTCCGTGTTCCGAATTCCGTGTTCCGAATTCCAAATTCCAAATTCCGTATTCCAAATTACAAATTACAAATTCCGTATTCCATATTCCAAATTCTGTGTTCCGAATTCCGTGTTTGATTTCTGTGTTCCAAATTCTGTATTCCAAATTTCATGTTCCGTGTTCCAAATTCCAAATTCAGTATTCCAAATTCCGTATTCCGAATTCCAAGTTCCATGTTCTAAATTCCAAATTCCGTGTTCTGAATTAATTATTCAAAATTCCGTTTTCAAATTCCGTGTTCCGAATTCCGTGTTCCGAATTCCAAACTCCAAATTCCGTATTCCAAATTCCGTATTCCAAAATCCAAATTCTTTATTCCAAATTCAAACTTCCATATTCCAAATTCAAAATTCCGTATTCCAAATTCCAAATGCCGTATTCCAAATTCCTTTTTCCAAATTCCGGGTTTCAAATTCCAAATTCCCAATTTCGTATTCCAAACTCCTTATTCCAAATTCCGTGTTCCGAATTTCAAATTACAAAATCCAAATTCCGTATTTCAAATACCAAATTCTGTGTTCCGAATTCCGTGTTCCGATTTCCATGTTCCAAATTCCGTGTTCCGATTTCCGTGTTCCTAATTCCGTGTTCCGAGTTCCAAATTCCGTGTTCCGAATTCCGGGTTCTGAATTCTGTGTTCCAAATTCCATGTTCCAAATTCCACATTCCGAATTCCAAATTCCAAATTCCGTATTCCAAATTACAAATTCCAAATTCCGTATTCCAAATTCCAAATTCTGTATTCTGAATTCTAAATTCAAAAATTCTGTGTTCCGTATTCCGTGTTCCGAATTCAAAAATACCGTATTCCAAATTTTGTGTTCCGAATTCCGTGTTCCGAATTCCGTGTTCCGAATTCCAAATTCCATGTTCTGAATTCCGTATTCCAAATTCAGTGTTCCAAATTCCGTGTTCCAAATTCCGTGTTCCAAATTCCGTGTTCCGAATTCCAAATTCCGTGTTCCGAATTCCGTGTTCTGAATTCCGTGTTCCGAGTTCCAAATTTCAAATTCCGTGTTCTGAATTCCAAATTCCGTGTTCCGAATTCCAAATTCTGTGTTTCGAATTCCAAATTCCGTGTTCCGAATTCCAAATTCCGTGTTCCGAATTCCAAAGTCCGTGTTCCGAATTTCAAATTCCGTGTTCCGAATTCCAAATTCCGTGTTCTGAATTCATTATTCCAAATTCCGTATTCCAAATTCCGTGTTCCGAATTCCAAATTCCAAATTCCGTATTCCAAATTTCAAATTCTATATTCCAATTTCCGTATTCCAAATTCCAAATTCCGTATTCCTTATTCAAAATTCCGTGTTTTGAATTCCAAATTCCAATTTTCTTATTCCAAATTCCGTTTTCCAAATTCCGTGTTCCGAATTTCAAATTACGAATTCCAAATACTGTATTTCAAATACCAAATTCCGTGTTCCAAATTCCATGTTTCTAGTTCCAAATTCCGTGTTCCGAATTCCGTGGTCCGAATTTCAAATTCCATATTCCAAATTCCGTATTCCAAATTCCAAATTCCATATTCTGAATTCCGTGTTCCGAATTCCAAATTCCGTGTTCTGAATTCCATATTCCAAATTCAGTGATCCAAATTCCGTATTCCGAATTCCAAGTTCCATATTCCGTGTTCCAAATTCCGTATTCCAAATTCCGTGTTCCGAATTCCGTGTTCCGAATTCCGTGTTCCGAATTCCAAATTCCAAATTCCATATTCCCAATTCCAAATTCCGTGTTCCGAATTCTGTGTTCCGTGTTCTGAATTCCAAATTCCGTATTCCAAATTCCGTATTCCATATTCCAAATTCCGTGTTCCGAATTCCGTGTTTGATTTCTGTGTTCCAAATTCTGTATTCCAAATTTCATGTTCCTTTTTCCAAATTCCAAATTCAGTATTCCATATTCCATATTCCGTGTTCCAAATTCCGTATTCCAAATTCCGCATTCCGAATTCCGTGATCCGAATTCCGTGTTCCGAATTCCAAATTCCAAATTACAAATTACAAATTACAAATTACAAATTCCGTATTCCATATTCCGAATTCTGTGTTCCTAATTCCGTGTTCCGAATTCCGTGTTCCGAATTCCAAATTCCATATTCCAAATTCCGTGTTCCGAATTCCGTGTTTGATTTCTGTGTTCCAAATTCTTTATTCCAAATTTCATGTTCCGTGTTCCAAATTCCAAATTCAGTATTCCAAATTCCGTATTCCGAATTCCAAGTTCCATGTTCTAAATTCCATATTCCGTGTTCCAAATTCTGTATTCCGAATTCCGTGTTCCGAATTCCGTGTTCCGAATTCCGTGTTCCGAATTCCAAATTCCAAATTCCGTATTCCAAATTCCAAATTACAAATTCCGTATTCCATATTCCAAATTCCGTGTTCCGAATTCCGTGTTCCGAATTCCGTGTTCCAAATTCCAAATTCCGTATTCCAAATTCCATATTCCATATTCCAAATTCCGTGTTCCGAATTCCGTGTTGATTTCTGTGTTCCAAATTCTGTATTCCAAATTTCATGTTCCGTGTTCCAAATTCCAAATTCAGTATTCCAAATTCCGTCTTCCGAATTCCAAGTTCCATGTTCTAAATTCCATATTCCGTGTTCCAAATTCTGTATTCCAAATTCCATGTTCTGAATTCCAAATTCCGTGTTCTAAATTCCAAATTCCGTATTCCAAATTCCATGTTCTGAATTCCAAATTCCGTGTTCTGAATTCCAAATTCCGTGTTCTCAATTCCAAATTCCGTATTCCAAATTCCATGTTCTGAATTCCAAATTCCTTGTTCTGAATTCCAAATTCCGTGTTCTGAATTCCAAATTACGAGTTCGAATTTCAAATTCCGTGTTCTGGATTTCAAATTCCGTGTTCCAAATTCCAAATTCCGTGTTCTGAATTTATTTTTCCAAATTCCGTTTTCCGAATTCCAAATTCCAAATTCCGTGTTCTGAATTAATTATTCAAAATTCCGTATTCAAATTCCGTGTTCCGAATTCCGTGTTCCGAATTCCAAACTCCAAATTCCGTATTCCAAATTCCGTATTCCAAAATCCAAATTCTTTATTCCAAATTCAAACTTCCATATTCCAAATTCAAAATTCCGTATTCCAAATTCCAAATGCCGTATTCCAAATTCCTTATTCCAAATTCCGGGTTTCAAATTCCAAATTCCCAATTTCGTATTCCAAACTCCTTATTCCAAATTCCGTGTTCCGAATTTCAAATTACAAAATCCAAATTCCGTATTTCAAATACCAAATTCCGTGTTCCGAATTCCGTGTTCCGATTTCCATGTTCCACATTCCGTGTTCCGATTTCCGTGTTCCTAATTCCGTGTTCCGAGTTCCAAATTCCGTGTTCCGAATTCCGTGTTCTGAATTCCGTGTTCCGAATTCCATGTTCCAAATTCCACGTTCCGAATTCCAAATTCCAAATTCCGTATTCCAAATTACAAATTACAAATTCTGTATTCCAAATTCCAAATTCTGTATTCTGAATTCTAAATTCAAAAATTCTGTGTTCCGTATTCCGTGTTCCGAATTCAAAAATACCGTATTCCAAATTTTGTGTTCCGAATTCCGTGTTCCGAATTCCGTGTTCCGAATTCCAAATTCCATGTTCTGAATTCCGTATTCCAAATTCAGTGTTCCAAATTCCGTGTTCCAAATTCCGTGTTCCAAATTCCGTGTTCCGAATTCCAAATTCCGTGTTCCGAATTCCGTGTTCTGAATTCCGTGTTCCGAGTTCCAAATTTCAAATTCCGTGTTCTGAATTCCAAATTCCGTGTTCCGAATTCCAAATTCTGTGTTTCGAATTCCAAATTCCGTGTTCCGAATTCCAAATTCCGTGTTCCGAATTCCAAAGTCCGTGTTCCGAATTTCAAATTCCGTGTTCCGAATTCCAAATTCCGTGTTCTGAATTCATTATTCCAAATTCCGTATTCCAAATTCCGTGTTCCGAATTCCAAATTCCAAATTCCGTATTCCAAATTTCAAATTCTATATTCCAATTTCCGTATTCCAAATTCCAAATTCCGTAGTATTCCTTATTCAAAATTCCGTGTTTTGAATTCCAAATTCCAATTTTCTTATTCCAAATTCCGTGTTCCAAATTCCGTGTTCCGAATTTCAAATTACGAATTCCAAATACTGTATTTCAAATACCAAATTCCGTGTTCCAAATTCCATGTTTCTAGTTCCAAATTCCGTGTTCCGAATTCCGTGGTCCGAATTTCAAATTCCATATTCCAAATTCCGTATTCCAAATTCCAAATTCCATATTCCGAATTCCGTGTTCCGAATTCCAAATTCCGTGTTCTGAATTCCATATTCCAAATTCAGTGATCCAAATTCAGTGTTCCAAATTCAGTGTTCCAAATTCCGTGTTCCAAATTCCGTGTTCCGAATTCCAAATTCCAAATTCCGTATTCCAAATTCCAAATTCCAAATTCTGTATTCCATATTCCAAATTCCGTGTTCCGAATTCCGTGTTTGATTTCTGTGTTCCAAATTCTGTATTCCAAATGTCATGTTCCGTGTTCCAAATTCCAAATTCAGTATTCCAAATTCCGTATTCCGAATTCCAAGTTCCATGTTCTAAATTCCATATTCCGTGTTCTAAATTCCGTATTCCAAATTCCGTGTTCCGAATTCCGTGTTCCGAATTCCGTGTTCCGAATTTTCATGTTCCGAATTCCGTGTTCCGAATTCCAAATTCCAAATTCCGTATTCCAAATTCCAAATTCCGTATTCCATATTCCAAATTCCGTGTTCCGAATTCCGTGTTCCGAATTCCAAATTCCAAATTCCGTATTCCAAATTACAAATTCCGTATTCCATATTCCAAATTCTGTGTTCCGAATTCCGTGTTTGATTTCTGTGTTCCAAATTCTGTATTCCAAATTTCATGTTCCGTGTTCCAAATTCCAAATTCAGTATTCCAAATTCCGTATTCCGAATTCCAAGTTCCATGTTCTAAATTCCAAATTCCGTGTTCTGAATTAATTATTCAAAATTCCGTTTTCAAATTCCGTGTTCCGAATTCCGTGTTCCGAATTCCAAACTCCAAATTCCGTATTCCAAATTCCGTATTCCAAAATCCAAATTCTTTATTCCAAATTCAAACTTCCATATTCCAAATTCAAAATTCCGTATTCCAAATTCCAAATGCCGTATTCCAAATTCCTTTTTCCAAATTCCGGGTTTCAAATTCCAAATTCCCAATTTCGTATTCCAAACTCCTTATTCCAAATTCCGTGTTCCGAATTTCAAATTACAAAATCCAAATTCCGTATTTCAAATACCAAATTCTGTGTTCCGAATTCCGTGTTCCGATTTCCATGTTCCAAATTCCGTGTTCCGATTTCCGTGTTCCTAATTCCGTGTTCCGAGTTCCAAATTCCGTGTTCCGAATTCCGGGTTCTGAATTCTGTGTTCCGAATTCCATGTTCCAAATTCCACATTCCGAATTCCAAATTCCAAATTCCGTATTCCAAATTACAAATTACAAATTCCGTATTCCAAATTCCAAATTCTGTATTCTGAATTCTAAATTCAAAAATTCTGTGTTCCGTATTCCGTGTTCCGAATTCAAAAATACCGTATTCCAAATTTTGTGTTCCGAATTCCGTGTTCCGAATTCCGTGTTCCGAATTCCAAATTCATGTTCTGAATTCCGTATTCCAAATTCAGTGTTCCAAATTCCGTGTTCCAAATTCCGTGTTCCAAATTCCGTGTTCCGAATTCCAAATTCCGTGTTCCGAATTCCGTGTTCTGAATTCCATGTTCCGAGTTCCAAATTTCAAATTCCGTGTTCTGAATTCCAAATTCCGTGTTCCGAATTCCAAATTCTGTGTTTCGAATTCCAAATTCCGTGTTCCGAATTCCAAATTCCGTGTTCCGAATTCCAAAGTCCGTGTTCCGAATTTCAAATTCCGTGTTCCGAATTCCAAATTCCGTGTTCTGAATTCATTATTCCAAATTCCGTATTCCAAATTCCGTGTTCCGAATTCCAAATTCCAAATTCCGTATTCCAAATTTCAAATTCTATATTCCAATTTCCGTATTCCAAATTCCAAATTCCGTATTCCTTATTCAAAATTCCGTGTTTTGAATTCCAAATTCCAATTTTCTTATTCCAAATTCCGTTTTCCAAATTCCGTGTTCCGAATTTCAAATTACGAATTCCAAATACTGTATTTCAAATACCAAATTCCGTGTTCCAAATTCCATGTTTCTAGTTCCAAATTCCGTGTTCCGAATTCCGTGGTCCGAATTTCAAATTCCATATTCCAAATTCCGTATTCCAAATTCCAAATTCCATATTCTGAATTCCGTGTTCCGAATTCCAAATTCCGTGTTCTGAATTCCATATTCCAAATTCAGTGATCCAAATTCCGTATTCCGAATTCCAAGTTCCATATTCCGTGTTCCAAATTCCGTATTCCAAATTCCGTGTTCCGAATTCCGTGTTCCGAATTCCGTGTTCCGAATTCCAAATTCCAAATTCCATATTCCCAATTCCAAATTCCGTGTTCCGAATTCTGTGTTCCGTGTTCTGAATTCCAAATTCCGTATTCCAAATTCCGTATTCCATATTCCAAATTCCGTGTTCCGAATTCCGTGTTTGATTTCTGTGTTCCAAATTCTGTATTCCAAATTTCATGTTCCTTTTTCCAAATTCCAAATTCAGTATTCCATATTCCATATTCCGTGTTCCAAATTCCGTATTCCAAATTCCGCATTCCGAATTCCGTGATCCGAATTCCGTGTTCCGAATTCCAAATTCCAAATTACAAATTACAAATTACAAATTACAAATTCCGTATTCCATATTCCGAATTCTGTGTTCCTAATTCCGTGTTCCGAATTCCGTGTTCCGAATTCCAAATTCCAAATTCCATATTCCAAATTCCGTGTTCCGAATTCCGTGTTTGATTTCTGTGTTCCAAATTCTTTATTCCAAATTTCATGTTCCGTGTTCCAAATTCCAAATTCAGTATTCCAAATTCCGTATTCCGAATTCCAAGTTCCATGTTCTAAATTCCATATTCCGTGTTCCAAATTCTGTATTCCGAATTCCGTGTTCCGAATTCCGTGTTCCGAATTCCGTGTTCCGAATTCCAAATTCCAAATTCCGTATTCCAAATTCCAAATTACAAATTCCGTATTCCATATTCCAAATTCCGTGTTCCAAATTCCGTGTTTGATTTCTGTGTTCCAAATTCTGTATTCCAAATTTCATGTTCCGTGTTCCAAATTCAGTATTCCAAATTCCGTATTCCGAATTCCAAGTTCCATGTTCTAAATTCCTTATTCCAAATTTCTTGTTCCAAATTCCATATTCCGTGATCCGAATTCCAATTTCCAAATTCTGTGTTCCAAATTCCGTGTTCTAAATTCCGTGTTCCAAATTCTGTATTCCAAATTCCGTATTCCATGTTCCAAATTCCGAATTCCCTGTTCCGAATTTGAAATTCTGAATTCCTTATTCCAAATTCCCTGTTCTGAATTTCAAATTCCGTGTTCTGAATTCCAAATTCCTTATTCCAAATTCCGTGTTCCGAATTTCAAATTACGAATTTCAAATACCAAATAACGTGTTCCGAATTCCGTGTTACGATTTACGTGTTCCAAATTCCATGTTCCGATTTACGTGTTCCAAATTCCGTGTTCCGAGTTCCAAATTCCGCGTTCAGAGTTCCAAATTCCGCGTTCAGAGTTCCAAATTCCGTATTCCAAATTCCGTGTTCCGAATTCCAAATTCTGAATTCCTTATTCCAAATTCCCTGTTCTGAATTTCAAATTCCGAATTCCAAATTCCATATTCCAAATTCCGTGTTCCGAATTCCGTGTTCCGAATTCCATGTTCCGAATTCCAAATTCCAAATTCCAAATTCCAAATTCCAAATTCCAAATTCCAAATTCCATATTCCAAATTCCGTGTTCCGAATTCCGTGTTTGATTTCTGTGTTCCAAATTCTGTATTCCAAATTTCATGTTCCGTGTTCCAAATTCCAAATTCAGTATTCCAAATTCCGTATTCCGAATTCCAAGTTCCATGTTCTAAATTCCAAATTCCGTATTCCAAATTCCGTGTTCCGAATTCCGTGTTCCGAATTTTCATGTTCCGAATTCCGTGTTCCGAATTCCAAATTCCAAATTCCGTATTCCAAATTACAAATTACAAATTCCGTATTCCATATTCCAAATTCTGTGTTCCGAATTCAGTGTTCCAAATTCCGTGTTCCAAATTCCGTGTTCCGAATTCCAAATTCCGTGTTCCGAATTCCGTGTTCCGATTTCTGTGTTCCGAATTCCGTGTTCCGAATTCCAAATTCCGTATTCCAAATTCCAAATGACAAATTCCGTATTCCATATTCCAAATTCCGTGTTCCAAATTCCGTGTTTGATTTCTGTGTTCCAAATTCTGTATTCCAAATGTCATGTTCCGTGTTCCAAATTCAGTATTCCAAATTCCGTATTCCGAATTCCAAGTTCCATGTTCTAAATTCCTTATTCCAAATTTCTTGTTCCAAATTCCATATTCCGTGTTCCGAATTCCAATTTCCGAATTCCGTGTTCCAAATTCCGTGTTCTAAATTCCGTGTTCCAAATTCTGTGTTCCAAATTCCGTATTCCATGTTCCGAATTCCAAATTCCGAATTCCGTGTTCCGAATTTGAAATTCTGAATTCCTTATTCCAAATTCCCTGTACTGAATTTCAAATTCCGTGTTCTGAATTCCAAATTCCTTATTCCAAATTCCGTGTTCCGAATTTCAAATTACAAATTCCAAATTCCGTATTTCAAATACCAAATTCCGTGTTCCGAATTCCGTGTTCCGATTTCCGTGTTCCAAATTCTGTGTTCCGATTTCCGTGTTCCTAATTCCGTGTTCCGAGTTCCAAATTCCGCGTTCAGAGTTCCAAATTCCGTGTTCCGAGTTCCAAATTCCGTGTTCCGAATTCTGTTTTCCAAATTCCGTGTTCCGTGTTCCAAATTCTGTGTTCCGAGTTCCAAATTCCGCGTTCAGAGTTCCAAATTCCGTGTTCCGAGTTCCAAATTCCGTATTCCAAATTCCGTGTTCCGAATTCCAAATTCTGAATTCCTTATTCCAAATTCCCTGTTCTGAATTTCAAATTCCGAATTCCAAATTCCATATTCCAAATTCCGTGTTCCGAATTCCATGTTCCGAATTCAATGTTCCGAATTCCAAATTCCAAATTCTGCATTCCAAATTCCAAATTCCAAATTCCGTATTCCATATTCCAAATTCCGTGTTCCAAATTCCGTGTTCCGATTTCCGTGTTCCGAATTCCGTGTTCCGAATTCCAAATTCCGTATTCCAAATTCCAAATGACAAATTCCGTGTTCCAAATTCCAAATTCAGTATTCCAAATTCCGTATTCCGAATTCCAAGTTCCATGTTCTAAATACCATATTCCGTGTTCCAAATTCCGTATTCCAAATTCCGTGTTCCGATTTCCGTATTCCGAATTCCGTGTTCCGAATTCCAAATTCCGTATTCCAAATTCCAAATGACAAATTCCGTATTCCATATTCCAAATTCCGTGTTCCGAATTCCGTGTTTGATTTCTGTGTTCCAAATTCTGTATTCCAAATTTCATGTTCCATGTTCCAAATTCCAAATTCAGTATTCCAAATTCCGTATTCCGAATTCCAAGTTCCATATTCCGTATTCCAAATTCCGTATTCCAAATTCCGTGTTCCGAATTCCGTGTTCCGAATTCCGTGTTCCGAATTCCAAATTCCAAATTCCATATTCCCAATTCCAAATTCCGTGTTCCGAATTCCGTGTTCCGTGTTCCGAATTCCAAATTCCGTATTCCAAATTCCGTATTCCATATTCCAAATTCCGTGTTCCGAATTCCGTGTTTGATTTCTGTGTTCCATATTCTGTATTCCAAATTTCATGTTCCGTGTTCCAAATTCCAAATTCAGTATTCCATATTCCATATTCCGTGTTCCAAATTCCGTATTCCAAATTCCGTGTTCCGAATTCCAAATTCCAAATTCCAAATTCCAAATTCCGTATTCCATATTCCGAATTCCGTGTTCCGAATTCCGTGTTCCGAATTCCGTGTTCCGAATTCCAAATTCCAAATTCCATATTCCAAATTCCAAATTCCATATTCCAAATTCCGTGTTCCGAATTCCGTGTTTGATTTCTGTGTTCCAAATTCGGTATTCCAAATTTCATGTTCCGTATTCCAAATTCCAAATTCAGTATTCCAAATTCCGTATTCCGAATTCCAAGTTCCATGTTCTAAATTCCATATTCCGTGTTCCAAATTCTGTATTCCGAATTCCGTGTTCCGAATTCCGTGTTCCGAATTCCGTGTTCCGAATTCCAAATTCAAAATTCCGTATTCCAAATTCCAAATTCCAAATTCTGTATTCCATATTCCAAATTCCGTGTTCCGAATTCCGTGTTTGATTTCTGTGTTCCAAATTCTGTATTCCAAATGTCATGTTCCGTGTTCCAAATTCCAAATTCAGTATTCCAAATTCCGTATTCCGAATTCCAAGTTCCATGTTCTAAATTCCATATTCCGTGTTCTAAATTCCGTATTCCAAATTCCGTGTTCCGAATTCCGTGTTCCGAATTCCGTGTTCCGAATTTTCATGTTCCGAATTCCGTGTTCCGAATTCCAAATTCCAAATTCCGTATTCCAAATTACAAATTCCGTATTCCATATTCCAAATTCCGTGTTCCGAATTCCGTGTTCCGAATTCCAAATTCCAAATTCCGTATTCCAAATTCCAAATTCTGTGTTACGAATTCCGTGTTTGATTTCTGTGTTCCAAATTCTGTATTCCAAATTTCATGTTCCGTGTTCCAAATTCCAAATTCAGTATTCCAAATTCCGTATTCCGAATTCCAAGTTCCATGTTCTAAATTCCATATTCCGTGTTCCGAATTCCGTGTTCCGAATTCCGTGTTCCGAATTCCAAATTACAAATTACAAATTACAAATTCCGTATTCCATATTCCAAATTCCGTGTTCCGAATTCCGTGTTCCGAATTCCGTGTTCCAAATTCCGTGTTCCAAATTCCAAATTCCAAATTCCGTATTCCAAATTCCATATTCCATATTCCAAATTCCGTGTTCCGAATTCCGTGTTGATTTCTGTGTTCCAAATTCTGTATTCCAAATTTCATGTTCCGTGTTCCAAATTCCAAATTCAGTATTCCAAATTCCGTATTCTGAATTCCAAGTTCCATGTTCTAAATTCCATATTCCGAGTTCCAAATTCTGTATTCCGAATTCCGTTTCCCGAATTCCGTGTTCCGAATTCCGTGTTCCGAATTCCAAATTCCAAATTCCGTATTCCAAATTCCAAATTCCGTATTCCATATTCCAAATTTCGTGTTCCGAATTCCGTGTTTGATTTCTGTGTTCCAAATTCTGTATTCCAAATTTCATGTTCCGTGTTCCAAATTCCAAATTCAGTATTCCAAATTCCGTATTCCGAATTCCAAGTTCCATGTTCTAAATTCCATATTCCGTGTTCCAAATTCTGTATTCCAAATTCCATGTTCTGAATTCCAAATTCCGTGTTCTAAATTCCAAATTCCGTATTCCAAATTCCATGTTCTGAATTCCAAATTCCGTGTTCTGAATTCCAAATTCCGTGTTCTGAATTCCAAATTTCGTATTCCAAATTCCATGTTCTGAATTCCAAATTCCTTGTTCTGAATTCCAAATTCCGTGTTCTGAATTCCAAATTACGAGTTCTAATTTCAAATTCCGTGTTCTGGATTTCAAATTCCGTGTTCCGAATTCCAAATTCCGTGTTCTGAATTTATTTTTCCAAATTCCGTTTTCCGAATTCCAAATTCCAAATTCCGTGTTCTGAATTAATTATTCAAAATTCCGTATTCAAATTCCGTGTTCCGAATTCCGTGTTCCGAATTCCAAACTCCAAATTCCGTATTCCAAATTCCGTATTCCAAAATCCAAATTCTTTATTCCAAATTCAAACTTCCATATTCCAAATTCAAAATTCCGTATTCCAAATTCCAAATGCCGTATTCCAAATTCCTTATTCCAAATTCCGGGTTTCAAATTCCAAATTCCCAATTTTGTATTCCAAACTCCTTATTCCAAATTCCGTGTTCCGAATTTCAAATTACAAAATCCAAATTCCGTATTTCAAATACCAAATTCCGTGTTCCGAATTCCGTGTTCCGATTTCCATGTTCCAAATTCCGTGTTCCGATTTCCGTGTTCCTAATTCCGTGTTCCGAGTTCCAAATTCCGTGTTCCGAATTCCGTGTTCTGAATTCCGTGTTCCGAATTCCATGTTCCAAATTCCACGTTCCGAATTCCAAATTCCAAATTCCGTATTCCAAATTACAAATTACAAATTCCGTATTCCAAATTCCAAATTCTGTATTCTGAATTCTAAATTCAAAAATTCTGTGTTCCGTATTCCGTGTTCCGAATTCAAAAATACCGTATTCCAAATTTTGTGTTCCGAATTCCGTGTTCCGAATTCAAAAATACCGTATTCCAAATTTTGTGTTCCGAATTCCGTGTTCCGAATTCCAAATTCCATGTTCTGAATTCCGTATTCCAAATTCAGTGTTCCAAATTCCGTGTTCCAAATTCCGTGTTCCAAATTCCGTGTTCCGAATTCCAAATTCCGTGTTCCGAATTCCGTGTTCTGAATTCCGTGTTCCGAGTTCCAAATTTCAAATTCCGTGTTCTGAATTCCAAATTCCGTGTTCCGAATTCCAAATTCTGTGTTTCGAATTCCAAATTCCGTGTTCCGAATTCCAAATTCCGTGTTCCGAATTCCAAAGTCCGTGTTCCGAATTTCAAATTCCGTGTTCCGAATTCCAAATTCCGTGTTCTGAATTCATTATTCCAAATTCCGTATTCCAAATTCCGTGTTCCGAATTCCAAATTCCAAATTCCGTATTCCAAATTTCAAATTCTATATTCCAATTTCCGTATTCCAAATTCCAAATTCCGTAGTATTCCTTATTCAAAATTCCGTGTTTTGAATTCCAAATTCCAATTTTCTTATTCCAAATTCCGTGTTCCAAATTCCGTGTTCCGAATTTCAAATTACGAATTCCAAATACTGTATTTCAAATACCAAATTCCGTGTTCCAAATTCCATGTTTCTAGTTCCAAATTCCGTGTTCCGAATTCCGTGGTCCGAATTTCAAATTCCATATTCCAAATTCCGTATTCCAAATTCCAAATTCCATATTCCGAATTCCGTGTTCCGAATTCCAAATTCCGTGTTCTGAATTCCATATTCCAAATTCAGTGATCCAAATTCAGTGTTCCAAATTCAGTGTTCCAAATTCCGTGTTCCAAATTCCGTGTTCCGAATTCCAAATTCCAAATTCCGTATTCCAAATTCCAAATTCCAAATTCTGTATTCCATATTCCAAATTCCGTGTTCCGAATTCCGTGTTTGATTTCTGTGTTCCAAATTCTGTATTCCAAATGTCATGTTCCGTGTTCCAAATTCCAAATTCAGTATTCCAAATTCCGTATTCCGAATTCCAAGTTCCATGTTCTAAATTCCATATTCCGTGTTCTAAATTCCGTATTCCAAATTCCGTGTTCCGAATTCCGTGTTCCGAATTCCGTGTTCCGAATTTTCATGTTCCGAATTCCGTGTTCCGAATTCCAAATTCCAAATTCTGTATTCCAAATTACAAATTCCGTATTCCATATTCCAAATTCCGTGTTCCGAATTCCGTGTTCCGAATTCCAAATTCCAAATTCCGTATTCCAAATTACAAATTACAAATTCCGTATTCCATATTCCAAATTCTGTGTTCCGAATTCCGTGTTTGATTTCTGTGTTCCAAATTCTGTATTCCAAATGTCATGTTCCGTGTTCCAAATTCCAAATTCCGTATTCCGAATTCCAAGTTCCATGTTCTAAATTCCAAATTCCGTGTTCTGAATTAATTATTCAAAATTCCGTATTCAAATTCCGTGTTCCGAATTCCGTGTTCCGAATTCCAAACTCCAAATTCCGTATTCCAAATTCCGTATTCCAAAATCCAAATTCTTTATTCCAAATTCAAACTTCCATATTCCAAATTCAAAATTCCGTATTCCAAATTCCAAATGCCGTATTCCAAATTCCTTTTTCCAAATTCCGGGTTTCAAATTCCAAATTCCCAATTTCGTATTCCAAACTCCTTATTCCAAATTCCGTGTTCCGAATTTCAAATTACAAAATCCAAATTCCGTATTTCAAATACCAAATTCTGTGTTCCGAATTCCGTGTTCCGATTTCCATGTTCCAAATTCCGTGTTCCGATTTCCGTGTTCCTAATTCCGTGTTCCGAGTTCCAAATTCCGTGTTCCGAATTCCGTGTTCTGAATTCTGTGTTCCGAATTCCATGTTCCAAATTCCACATTCCGAATTCCAAATTCCAAATTCCGTATTCCAAATTACAAATTACAAATTCCGTATTCCAAATTCCAAATTCTGTATTCTGAATTCTAAATTCAAAAATTCTGTGTTCCGTATTCCGTGTTCCGAATTCAAAAATACCGTATTCCAAATTTTGTGTTCCGAATTCCGTGTTCCGAATTCCGTGTTCCGAATTCCAAATTCCATGTTCTGAATTCCGTATTCCAAATTCAGTGTTCCAAATTCCGTGTTCCAAATTCCGTGTTCCAAATTCCGTGTTCCGAATTCCAAATTCCGTGTTCCGAATTCCGTGTTCTGAATTCCGTGTTCCGAGTTCCAAATTTCAAATTCCGTGTTCTGAATTCCAAATTCCGTGTTCCGAATTCCAAATTCTGTGTTTCGAATTCCAAATTCCGTGTTCCGAATTCCAAATTCCGTGTTCCGAATTCCAAAGTCCGTGTTCCGAATTTCAAATTCCGTGTTCCGAATTCCAAATTCCGTGTTCTGAATTCATTATTCCAAATTCCGTATTCCAAATTCCGTGTTCCGAATTCCAAATTCCAAATTCCAAATTCCAAATTTCAAATTCTATATTCCAATTTCCGTATTCCAAATTCCAAATTCCGTATTCCTTATTCAAAATTCCGTGTTTTGAATTCCAAATTCCAATTTTCTTATTCCAAATTCCGTGTTCCAAATTCCGTGTTCCGAATTTCAAATTACGAATTCCAAATACTGTATTTCAAATACCAAATTCCATGTTCCAAATTCCATGTTTCTAGTTCCAAATTCCGTGTTCCGAATTCCGTGGTCCGAATTTCAAATTCCATATTCCAAATTCCGTATTCCAAATTCCAAATTCCATATTCTGAATTCCGTGTTCCGAATTCCAAATTCCGTGTTCTGAATTCCATATTCCAAATTCAGTGATCCAAATTCAGTGTTCCAAATTCAGTGTTCCAAATTCCGTGTTCCAAATTCCGTGTTCCGAATTCCAAATTCCGTGTTCCGAATTCTGTGTTCCGATTTCCGTGTTCCGAATTCCGTGTTCCGAATTCAAAATTCCGTATTCCAAATTCCAAATGACAAATTCCGTATTCCATATTCCAAATTCCGTGTTCCAAATTCCGTGTTTGATTTCTGTGTTCCAAATTCTGTATTCCAAATTTCATGTTCCATGTTCCAAATTCCAAATTCAGTATTCCAAATTCCGTATTCCGAATTCCAAGTTCCATATTCCGTGTTCCAAATTCCGTATTCCAAATTCCGTGTTCCGAATTCCGTGTTCCGAATTCCGTGTTCCGAATTCCAAATTCCAAATTCCATATTCCCAATTCCAAATTCCGTGTTCCGAATTCTGTGTTCCGTGTTCTGAATTCCAAATTCCGTATTCCAAATTCCGTATTCCATATTCCAAATTCCGTGTTCCGAATTCCGTGTTTGATTTCTGTGTTCCAAATTCTGTATTCCAAGTTTCATGTTCCGTGTTCCAAATTCCAAATTCAGTATTCTATATTCCATATTCCGTGTTCCAAATTCCGTATTCCAAATTCCGCATTCCGAATTCCGTGATCCGAATTCCGTGTTCCGAATTCCAAATTCCAAATTACAAATTCCAAATTACAAATTACAAATTCCGTATTCCATATTCCAAATTCCGTGTTCCAAATTCCGTGTTTGATTTCTGTGTTCCAAATTCTGTATTCCAAATTTCATGTTCCGTGTTCCAAATTCAGTATTCCAAATTCCGTATTCCGAATTCCAAGTTCCATGTTCTAAATTCCTTATTCCAAATTTCTTGTTCCAAATTCCATATTCCGTGTTCCGAATTCCAATTTCCGAATTCCGTGTTCCAAATTCCGTGTTCTAAATTCCGTGTTCCGAATTCCATGTTCCGAATTCCAAATTCCAAATTCTGCATTCCAAATTCCAAATTCCGTATTCCATATTCCAAATTCCGTGTTCCGAATTCCGTGTTTGATTTCTGTGTTCCAAATTCTGTATTCCAAATTTCATGTTCCGTATTCCATATTCCAAATTCCGTGTTCCGATATCCGTGTTTGATTTCTGTGTTCCATATTCTGTATTCCAAATTTCATGTTCCGTGTTCCAAATTCCAAATTCAGTATTCCATATTCCGTGTTCCAAATTCCGTATTCCAAATTCCGTGTTCCGAATTCCGTGATCCAAATTCCATGTTCCGAATTCCGTGTTCCGAATTCCAAATTACAAATTACAAATTACAAATTCCGTATTCCATATTCCGAATTCCGTGTTCCGAATTCCGTGTTCCGAATTCCAAATTCCAAATTCCATATTCCAAATTCCAAATTCCATATTCCAAATTCCGTGTTCCGAATTCCGTGTTTGATTTCTGTGTTCCAAATTCTGTATTCCAAATTTCATGTTCTGTGTTCCAAATTCCAAATTCAGTATTCCAAATTCCGTATTCCGAATTCCAAGTTCCATGTTCTAAATTCCATATTCCGTGTTCCAAATTCTGTATTCCGAATTCCGTGTTCCGAATTCCGTGTTCCGAATTCCGTGTTCCGAATTCCAAATTCCAAATTACAAATTACAAATTACAAATTACAAATTCCGTATTCCATATTCCGAATTCCGTGTTCCGAATTCCGTGTTCCGAATTCCAAATTCCAAATTCCATATTCCAAATTCCAAATTCCATATTCCAAATTCCGTTTCGAATTCCGTGTTTGATTTCTGTGTTCCAAATTCTGTATTCCAAATTTCATGTTCCGTGTTCCAAATTCCAAATTCAGTATTCCAAATTCTGTATTCCGAATTCCAAGTTCCATGTTCTAAATTCCATATTCCGTGTTCCAAATTCTGTATTCCGAATTCCATGTTCCGAATTCCGTGTTCCGAATTCCGTGTTCCGAATTCCAAATTCCAAATTCCATATTCCAAATTCCAAATTCCATATTCCAAATTCCGTGTTCCGAATTCCGTGTTTGATTTCTGTGTTCCAAATTCTGTATTCCAAATTTCATGTTCCGTGTTCCAAATTCCAAATTCAGTATTCCAAATTCTGTATTCCGAATTCCAAGTTCCATGTTCTAAATTCCATATTCCGTGTTCCAAATTCTGTATTCCGAATTCCATGTTCCGAATTCCGTGTTCCGAATTCCGTGTTCCGAATTCCAAATTCCAAATTCCGTATTCCAAATTCCAAATTACAAATTCCGTATTCCATATTCCAAATTCCGTGTTCCAAATTCCGTGTTTGATTTCTGTGTTCCAAATTCTGTATTCCAAATGTCATGTTCCGTGTTCCAAATTCAGTATTCCAAATTCCGTATTCCGAATTCCAAGTTCCATGTTCTAAATTCCTTATTCCAAATTTCTTGTTCCAAATTCCATATTCCGTGTTCCGAATTCCAATTTCCGAATTCCGTGTTCCAAATTCCGTGTTCTAAATTCCGTGTTCCAAATTCTGTGTTCCAAATTCCGTATTCCATGTTCCGAATTCCAAATTCCGAATTCCGTGTTCCGAATTTGAAATTCTGAATTCCTTATTCCAAATTCCCTGTACTGAATTTCAAATTCCGTGTTCTGAATTCCAAATTCCTTATTCCAAATTCCGTGTTCCGAATTTCAAATTACAAATTCCAAATTCCGTATTTCAAATACCAAATTCCGTGTTCCGAATTCCGTGTTCCGATTTCCGTGTTCCAAATTCTGTGTTCCGATTTCCGTGTTCCTAATTCCGTGTTCCGAGTTCCAAATTCCGCGTTCAGAGTTCCAAATTCCGTGTTCCGAGTTCCAAATTCCGTGTTCCGAATTCTGTTTTCCAAATTCCGTGTTCCGTGTTCCAAATTCTGTGTTCCGAGTTCCAAATTCCGCGTTCAGAGTTCCAAATTCCGTGTTCCGAGTTCCAAATTCCGTATTCCAAATTCCGTGTTCCGAATTCCAAATTCTGAATTCCTTATTCCAAATTCCCTGTTCTGAATTTCAAATTCCGAATTCCAAATTCCATATTCCAAATTCCGTGTTCCGAATTCCGTGTTCCGAATTCAATGTTCCGAATTCCAAATTCCAAATTCTGCATTCCAAATTCCAAATTCCAAATTCCGTATTCCATATTCCAAATTCCGTGTTCCGAATTCCGTGTTTGATTTCTGTGTTCCAAATTCTGTATTCCAAATTTCATGTTCCGTGTTCCAAATTCCAAATTCAGTATTCCAAATTCCGTATTCCGAATTCCAAGTTCCATGTTCTAAATACCATATTCCGTGTTCCAAATTCCGTATTCCAAATTCCGTGTTCCGATTTCCGTGTTCCGAATTCCGTGTTCCGAATTCCAAATTCCGTATTCCAAATTCCAAATGACAAATTCCGTATTCCATATTCCAAATTCCGTGTTCCGAATTCCGTGTTTGATTTCTGTGTTCCAAATTCTGTATTCCAAATTTCATGTTCCATGTTCCAAATTCCAAATTCAGTATTCCAAATTCCGTATTCCGAATTCCAAGTTCCATATTCCGTGTTCCAAATTCCGTATTCCAAATTCCGTGTTCCGAATTCTGTGTTCCGAATTCCGTGTTCCGAATTCCAAATTCCAAATTCCATATTCCCAATTCCAAATTCCGTGTTCCGAATTCCGTGTTCCGTGTTCCGAATTCCAAATTCCGTATTCCAAATTCCAAATTCCAAATTCCGTATTCCATATTCCAAATTCCGTGTTCCGAATTCCGTGTTTGATTTCTGTGTTCCATATTCTGTATTCCAAATTTCATGTTCCGTGTTCCAAATTCCAAATTCAGTATTCCATATTCCATATTCCGTGTTCCAAATTCCGTATTCCAAATTCCGTGTTCCGAATTCCAAATTCCAAATTACAAATTACAAATTCCGTATTCCATATTCCGAATTCCGTGTTCCGAATTCCGTGTTCCGAATTCCGTGTTCCGAATTCCAAATTCCAAATTCCATATTCCAAATTCCAAATTCCATATTCCAAATTCCGTGTTCCGAATTCCGTGTTTGATTTCTGTGTTCCAAATTCTGTATTCCAAATTTCATGTTCCGTATTCCAAATTCCAAATTCAGTATTCCAAATTCCGTATTCCGAATTCCAAGTTCCATGTTCTAAATTCCATATTCCGTGTTCCAAATTCTGTATTCCGAATTCCGTGTTCCGAATTCCGTGTTCCGAATTCCGTGTTCCGAATTCCAAATTCAAAATTCCGTATTCCAAATTCCAAATTCCAAATTCTGTATTCCATATTCCAAATTCCGTGTTCCGAATTCCGTGTTTGATTTCTGTGTTCCAAATTCTGTATTCCAAATGTCATGTTCCGTGTTCCAAATTCCAAATTCAGTATTCCAAATTCCGTATTCCGAATTCCAAGTTCCATGTTCTAAATTCCATATTCCGTGTTCTAAATTCCGTATTCCAAATTCCGTGTTCCGAATTCCGTGTTCCGAATTCCGTGTTCCGAATTTTCATGTTCCGAATTCCGTGTTCCGAATTCCAAATTCCAAATTCCGTATTCCAAATTACAAATTCCGTATTCCATATTCCAAATTCCGTGTTCCGAATTCCGTGTTCCGAATTCCAAATTCCAAATTCCGTATTCCAAATTCCAAATTCTGTGTTACGAATTCCGTGTTTGATTTCTGTGTTCCAAATTCTGTATTCCAAATTTCATGTTCCGTGTTCCAAATTCCAAATTCAGTATTCCAAATTCCGTATTCCGAATTCCAAGTTCCATGTTCTAAATTCCATATTCCGTGTTCCGAATTCCGTGTTCCGAATTCCGTGTTCCGAATTCCAAATTACAAATTACAAATTACAAATTCCGTATTCCATATTCCAAATTCCGTGTTCCGAATTCCGTGTTCCGAATTCCGTGTTCCAAATTCCGTGTTCCAAATTCCAAATTCCAAATTCCGTATTCCAAATTCCATATTCCATATTCCAAATTCCGTGTTCCGAATTCCGTGTTGATTTCTGTGTTCCAAATTCTGTATTCCAAATTTCATGTTCCGTGTTCCAAATTCCAAATTCAGTATTCCAAATTCCGTATTCTGAATTCCAAGTTCCATGTTCTAAATTCCATATTCCGAGTTCCAAATTCTGTATTCCGAATTCCGTTTCCCGAATTCCGTGTTCCGAATTCCGTGTTCCGAATTCCAAATTCCAAATTCCGTATTCCAAATTCCAAATTCCGTATTCCATATTCCAAATTTCGTGTTCCGAATTCCGTGTTTGATTTCTGTGTTCCAAATTCTGTATTCCAAATTTCATGTTCCGTGTTCCAAATTCCAAATTCAGTATTCCAAATTCCGTATTCCGAATTCCAAGTTCCATGTTCTAAATTCCATATTCCGTGTTCCAAATTCTGTATTCCAAATTCCATGTTCTGAATTCCAAATTCCGTGTTCTAAATTCCAAATTCCGTATTCCAAATTCCATGTTCTGAATTCCAAATTCCGTGTTCTGAATTCCAAATTCCGTGTTCTGAATTCCAAATTTCGTATTCCAAATTCCATGTTCTGAATTCCAAATTCCTTGTTCTGAATTCCAAATTCCGTGTTCTGAATTCCAAATTACGAGTTCTAATTTCAAATTCCGTGTTCTGGATTTCAAATTCCGTGTTCCGAATTCCAAATTCCGTGTTCTGAATTTATTTTTCCAAATTCCGTTTTCCGAATTCCAAATTCCAAATTCCGTGTTCTGAATTAATTATTCAAAATTCCGTATTCAAATTCCGTGTTCCGAATTCCGTGTTCCGAATTCCAAACTCCAAATTCCGTATTCCAAATTCCGTATTCCAAAATCCAAATTCTTTATTCCAAATTCAAACTTCCATATTCCAAATTCAAAATTCCGTATTCCAAATTCCAAATGCCGTATTCCAAATTCCTTATTCCAAATTCCGGGTTTCAAATTCCAAATTCCCAATTTTGTATTCCAAACTCCTTATTCCAAATTCCGTGTTCCGAATTTCAAATTACAAAATCCAAATTCCGTATTTCAAATACCAAATTCCGTGTTCCGAATTCCGTGTTCCGATTTCCATGTTCCAAATTCCGTGTTCCGATTTCCGTGTTCCTAATTCCGTGTTCCGAGTTCCAAATTCCGTGTTCCGAATTCCGTGTTCTGAATTCCGTGTTCCGAATTCCATGTTCCAAATTCCACGTTCCGAATTCCAAATTCCAAATTCCGTATTCCAAATTACAAATTACAAATTCCGTATTCCAAATTCCAAATTCTGTATTCTGAATTCTAAATTCAAAAATTCTGTGTTCCGTATTCCGTGTTCCGAATTCAAAAATACCGTATTCCAAATTTTGTGTTCCGAATTCCGTGTTCCGAATTCAAAAATACCGTATTCCAAATTTTGTGTTCCGAATTCCGTGTTCCAAATTCCAAATTCCATGTTCTGAATTCCGTATTCCAAATTCAGTGTTCCAAATTCCGTGTTCCAAATTCCGTGTTCCAAATTCCGTGTTCCGAATTCCAAATTCCGTGTTCCGAATTCCGTGTTCTGAATTCCGTGTTCCGAGTTCCAAATTTCAAATTCCGTGTTCTGAATTCCAAATTCCGTGTTCCGAATTCCAAATTCTGTGTTTCGAATTCCAAATTCCGTGTTCCGAATTCCAAATTCCGTGTTCCGAATTCCAAAGTCCGTGTTCCGAATTTCAAATTCCGTGTTCCGAATTCCAAATTCCGTGTTCTGAATTCATTATTCCAAATTCCGTATTCCAAATTCCGTGTTCCGAATTCCAAATTCCAAATTCCGTATTCCAAATTTCAAATTCTATATTCCAATTTCCGTATTCCAAATTCCAAATTCCGTAGTATTCCTTATTCAAAATTCCGTGTTTTGAATTCCAAATTCCAATTTTCTTATTCCAAATTCCGTGTTCCAAATTCCGTGTTCCGAATTTCAAATTACGAATTCCAAATACTGTATTTCAAATACCAAATTCCGTGTTCCAAATTCCATGTTTCTAGTTCCAAATTCCGTGTTCCGAATTCCGTGGTCCGAATTTCAAATTCCATATTCCAAATTCCGTATTCCAAATTCCAAATTCCATATTCCGAATTCCGTGTTCCGAATTCCAAATTCCGTGTTCTGAATTCCATATTCCAAATTCAGTGATCCAAATTCAGTGTTCCAAATTCAGTGTTCCAAATTCCGTGTTCCAAATTCCGTGTTCCGAATTCCAAATTCCAAATTCCGTATTCCAAATTCCAAATTCCAAATTCTGTATTCCATATTCCAAATTCCGTGTTCCGAATTCCGTGTTTGATTTCTGTGTTCCAAATTCTGTATTCCAAATGTCATGTTCCGTGTTCCAAATTCCAAATTCAGTATTCCAAATTCCGTATTCCGAATTCCAAGTTCCATGTTCTAAATTCCATATTCCGTGTTCTAAATTCCGTATTCCAAATTCCGTGTTCCGAATTCCGTGTTCCGAATTCCGTGTTCCGAATTTTCATGTTCCGAATTCCGTGTTCCGAATTCCAAATTCCAAATTCTGTATTCCAAATTACAAATTCCGTATTCCATATTCCAAATTCCGTGTTCCGAATTCCGTGTTCCGAATTCCAAATTCCAAATTCCGTATTCCAAATTACAAATTACAAATTCCGTATTCCATATTCCAAATTCTGTGTTCCGAATTCCGTGTTTGATTTCTGTGTTCCAAATTCTGTATTCCAAATTTCATGTTCCGTGTTCCAAATTCCAAATTCCGTATTCCGAATTCCAAGTTCCATGTTCTAAATTCCAAATTCCGTGTTCTGAATTAATTATTCAAAATTCCGTATTCAAATTCCGTGTTCCGAATTCCGTGTTCCGAATTCCAAACTCCAAATTCCGTATTCCAAATTCCGTATTCCAAAATCCAAATTCTTTATTCCAAATTCAAACTTCCATATTCCAAATTCAAAATTCCGTATTCCAAATTCCAAATGCCGTATTCCAAATTCCTTTTTCCAAATTCCGGGTTTCAAATTCCAAATTCCCAATTTCGTATTCCAAACTCCTTATTCCAAATTCCGTGTTCCGAATTTCAAATTACAAAATCCAAATTCCGTATTTCAAATACCAAATTCTGTGTTCCGAATTCCGTGTTCCGATTTCCATGTTCCAAATTCCGTGTTCCGATTTCCGTGTTCCTAATTCCGTGTTCCGAGTTCCAAATTCCGTGTTCCGAATTCCGTGTTCTGAATTCTGTGTTCCGAATTCCATGTTCCAAATTCCACATTCCGAATTCCAAATTCCAAATTCCGTATTCCAAATTACAAATTACAAATTCCGTATTCCAAATTCCAAATTCTGTATTCTGAATTCTAAATTCAAAAATTCTGTGTTCCGTATTCCGTGTTCCGAATTCAAAAATACCGTATTCCAAATTTTGTGTTCCGAATTCCGTGTTCCGAATTCCGTGTTCCGAATTCCAAATTCCATGTTCTGAATTCCGTATTCCAAATTCAGTGTTCCAAATTCCGTGTTCCAAATTCCGTGTTCCAAATTCCGTGTTCCGAATTCCAAATTCCGTGTTCCGAATTCCGTGTTCTGAATTCCGTGTTCCGAGTTCCAAATTTCAAATTCCGTGTTCTGAATTCCAAATTCCGTGTTCCGAATTCCAAATTCTGTGTTTCGAATTCCAAATTCCGTGTTCCGAATTCCAAATTCCGTGTTCCGAATTCCAAAGTCCGTGTTCCGAATTTCAAATTCCGTGTTCCGAATTCCAAATTCCGTGTTCTGAATTCATTATTCCAAATTCCGTATTCCAAATTCCGTGTTCCGAATTCCAAATTCCAAATTCCAAATTCCAAATTTCAAATTCTATATTCCAATTTCCGTATTCCAAATTCCAAATTCCGTATTCCTTATTCAAAATTCCGTGTTTTGAATTCCAAATTCCAATTTTCTTATTCCAAATTCCGTGTTCCAAATTCCGTGTTCCGAATTTCAAATTACGAATTCCAAATACTGTATTTCAAATACCAAATTCCATGTTCCAAATTCCATGTTTCTAGTTCCAAATTCCGTGTTCCGAATTCCGTGGTCCGAATTTCAAATTCCATATTCCAAATTCCGTATTCCAAATTCCAAATTCCATATTCTGAATTCCGTGTTCCGAATTCCAAATTCCGTGTTCTGAATTCCATATTCCAAATTCAGTGATCCAAATTCAGTGTTCCAAATTCAGTGTTCCAAATTCCGTGTTCCAAATTCCGTGTTCCGAATTCCAAATTCCGTGTTCCGAATTCTGTGTTCCGATTTCCGTGTTCCGAATTCCGTGTTCCGAATTCAAAATTCCGTATTCCAAATTCCAAATGACAAATTCCGTATTCCATATTCCAAATTCCGTGTTCCAAATTCCGTGTTTGATTTCTGTGTTCCAAATTCTGTATTCCAAATTTCATGTTCCATGTTCCAAATTCCAAATTCAGTATTCCAAATTCCGTATTCCGAATTCCAAGTTCCATATTCCGTGTTCCAAATTCCGTATTCCAAATTCCGTGTTCCGAATTCCGTGTTCCGAATTCCGTGTTCCGAATTCCAAATTCCAAATTCCATATTCCCAATTCCAAATTCCGTGTTCCGAATTCTGTGTTCCGTGTTCTGAATTCCAAATTCCGTATTCCAAATTCCGTATTCCATATTCCAAATTCCGTGTTCCGAATTCCGTGTTTGATTTCTGTGTTCCAAATTCTGTATTCCAAGTTTCATGTTCCGTGTTCCAAATTCCAAATTCAGTATTCTATATTCCATATTCCGTGTTCCAAATTCCGTATTCCAAATTCCGCATTCCGAATTCCGTGATCCGAATTCCGTGTTCCGAATTCCAAATTACAAATTACAAATTCCAAATTACAAATTACAAATTCCGTATTCCATATTCCAAATTCCGTGTTCCAAATTCCGTGTTTGATTTCTGTGTTCCAAATTCTGTATTCCAAATTTCATGTTCCGTGTTCCAAATTCAGTATTCCAAATTCCGTATTCCGAATTCCAAGTTCCATGTTCTAAATTCCTTATTCCAAATTTCTTGTTCCAAATTCCATATTCCGTGTTCCGAATTCCAATTTCCGAATTCCGTGTTCCAAATTCCGTGTTCTAAATTCCGTGTTCCGAATTCCATGTTCCGAATTCCAAATTCCAAATTCTGCATTCCAAATTCCAAATTCCGTATTCCATATTCCAAATTCCGTGTTCCGAATTCCGTGTTTGATTTCTGTGTTCCAAATTCTGTATTCCAAATTTCATGTTCCGTATTCCATATTCCAAATTCCGTGTTCCGATATCCGTGTTTGATTTCTGTGTTCCATATTCTGTATTCCAAATTTCATGTTCCGTGTTCCAAATTCCAAATTCAGTATTCCATATTCCGTGTTCCAAATTCCGTATTCCAAATTCCGTGTTCCGAATTCCGTGATCCAAATTCCATGTTCCGAATTCCGTGTTCCGAATTCCAAATTACAAATTACAAATTACAAATTCCGTATTCCATATTCCGAATTCCGTGTTCCGAATTCCGTGTTCCGAATTCCAAATTCCAAATTCCATATTCCAAATTCCAAATTCCATATTCCAAATTCCGTGTTCCGAATTCCGTGTTTGATTTCTGTGTTCCAAATTCTGTATTCCAAATTTCATGTTCTGTGTTCCAAATTCCAAATTCAGTATTCCAAATTCCGTATTCCGAATTCCAAGTTCCATGTTCTAAATTCCATATTCCGTGTTCCAAATTCTGTATTCCGAATTCCGTGTTCCGAATTCCGTGTTCCGAATTCCGTGTTCCGAATTCCAAATTCCAAATTACAAATTACAAATTACAAATTACAAATTCCGTATTCCATATTCCGAATTCCGTGTTCCGAATTCCGTGTTCCGAATTCCAAATTCCAAATTCCATATTCCAAATTCCAAATTCCATATTCCAAATTCTGTTTCGAATTCCGTGTTTGATTTCTGTGTTCCAAATTCTGTATTCCAAATTTCATGTTCCGTGTTCCAAATTCCAAATTCAGTATTCCAAATTCTGTATTCCGAATTCCAAGTTCCATGTTCTAAATTCCATATTCCGTGTTCCAAATTCTGTATTCCGAATTCCATGTTCCGAATTCCGTGTTCCGAATTCCGTGTTCCGAATTCCAAATTCCAAATTCCATATTCCAAATTCCAAATTCCATATTCCAAATTCCGTGTTCCGAATTCCGTGTTTGATTTCTGTGTTCCAAATTCTGTATTCCAAATTTCATGTTCCGTGTTCCAAATTCCAAATTCAGTATTCCAAATTCTGTATTCCGAATTCCAAGTTCCATGTTCTAAATTCCATATTCCGTGTTCCAAATTCTGTATTCCGAATTCCATGTTCCGAATTCCGTGTTCCGAATTCCGTGTTCCGAATTCCAAATTCCAAATTCCGTATTCCAAATTCCAAATTACAAATTCCGTATTCCATATTCCAAATTCCGTGTTCCAAATTCCGTGTTTGATTTCTGTGTTCCAAATTCTGTATTCCAAATGTCATGTTCCGTGTTCCAAATTCAGTATTCCAAATTCCGTATTCCGAATTCCAAGTTCCATGTTCTAAATTCCTTATTCCAAATTTCTTGTTCCAAATTCCATATTCCGTGTTCCGAATTCCAATTTCCGAATTCCGTGTTCCAAATTCCGTGTTCTAAATTCCGTGTTCCAAATTCTGTGTTCCAAATTCCGTATTCCATGTTCCGAATTCCAAATTCCGAATTCCGTGTTCCGAATTTGAAATTCTGAATTCCTTATTCCAAATTCCCTGTACTGAATTTCAAATTCCGTGTTCTGAATTCCAAATTCCTTATTCCAAATTCCGTGTTCCGAATTTCAAATTACAAATTCCAAATTCCGTATTTCAAATACCAAATTCCGTGTTCCGAATTCCGTGTTCCGATTTCCGTGTTCCAAATTCTGTGTTCCGATTTCCGTGTTCCTAATTCCGTGTTCCGAGTTCCAAATTCCGCGTTCAGAGTTCCAAATTCCGTGTTCCGAGTTCCAAATTCCGTGTTCCGAATTCTGTTTTCCAAATTCCGTGTTCCGTGTTCCAAATTCTGTGTTCCGAGTTCCAAATTCCGCGTTCAGAGTTCCAAATTCCGTGTTCCGAGTTCCAAATTCCGTATTCCAAATTCCGTGTTCCGAATTCCAAATTCTGAATTCCTTATTCCAAATTCCCTGTTCTGAATTTCAAATTCCGAATTCCAAATTCCATATTCCAAATTCCGTGTTCCGAATTCCGTGTTCCGAATTCAATGTTCCGAATTCCAAATTCCAAATTCTGCATTCCAAATTCCAAATTCCAAATTCCGTATTCCATATTCCAAATTCCGTGTTCCGAATTCCGTGTTTGATTTCTGTGTTCCAAATTCTGTATTCCAAATTTCATGTTCCGTGTTCCAAATTCCAAATTCAGTATTCCAAATTCCGTATTCCGAATTCCAAGTTCCATGTTCTAAATACCATATTCCGTGTTCCAAATTCCGTATTCCAAATTCCGTGTTCCGATTTCCGTGTTCCGAATTCCGTGTTCCGAATTCCAAATTCCGTATTCCAAATTCCAAATGACAAATTCCGTATTCCATATTCCAAATTCCGTGTTCCGAATTCCGTGTTTGATTTCTGTGTTCCAAATTCTGTATTCCAAATTTCATGTTCCATGTTCCAAATTCCAAATTCAGTATTCCAAATTCCGTATTCCGAATTCCAAGTTCCATATTCCGTGTTCCAAATTCCGTATTCCAAATTCCGTGTTCCGAATTCTGTGTTCCGAATTCCGTGTTCCGAATTCCAAATTCCAAATTCCATATTCCCAATTCCAAATTCCGTGTTCCGAATTCCGTGTTCCGTGTTCCGAATTCCAAATTCCGTATTCCAAATTCCAAATTCCAAATTCCGTATTCCATATTCCAAATTCCGTGTTCCGAATTCCGTGTTTGATTTCTGTGTTCCATATTCTGTATTCCAAATTTCATGTTCCGTGTTCCAAATTCCAAATTCAGTATTCCATATTCCATATTCCGTGTTCCAAATTCCGTATTCCAAATTCCGTGTTCCGAATTCCAAATTCCAAATTCCAAATTACAAATTCCGTATTCCATATTCCGAATTCCGTGTTCCGAATTCCGTGTTCCGAATTCCGTGTTCCGAATTCCAAATTCCAAATTCCATATTCCAAATTCCAAATTCCATATTCCAAATTCCGTGTTCCGAATTCCGTGTTTGATTTCTGTGTTCCAAATTCTGTATTCCAAATTTCATGTTCCGTATTCCAAATTCCAAATTCAGTATTCCAAATTCCGTATTCCGAATTCCAAGTTCCATGTTCTAAATTCCATATTCCGTGTTCCAAATTCTGTATTCCGAATTCCGTGTTCCGAATTCCGTGTTCCGAATTCCGTGTTCCGAATTCCAAATTCCAAATTCCGTATTCCAAATTCCAAATTCCAAATTCTGTATTCCATATTCCAAATTCCGTGTTCCGAATTCCGTGTTTGATTTCTGTGTTCCAAATTCTGTATTCCAAATGTCATGTTCCGTGTTCCAAATTCCAAATTCAGTATTCCAAATTCCGTATTCCGAATTCCAAGTTCCATGTTCTAAATTCCATATTCCATGTTCTAAATTCCGTATTCCAAATTCCGTGTTCCGAATTCCGTGTTCCGAATTCCGTGTTCCGAATTTTCATGTTCCGAATTCCGTGTTCCGAATTCCAAATTCCAAATTCCAAATTCCAAATTCCAAATTCCGTATTCCATATTCCAAATTCCGTGTTCCGAATTCCGTGTTCCGAATTCCAAATTCCAAATTCCGTATTCCAAATTCCAAATTCTGTGTTACGAATTCCGTGTTTGATTTCTGTGTTCCAAATTCTGTATTCCAAATTTCATGTTCCGTGTTCCAAATTCCAAATTCAGTATTCCAAATTCCGTATTCCGAATTCCAAGTTCCACGTTCTAAATTCCATATTCCGTGTTCCGAATTCCGTGTTCCGAATTCCGTGTTCCGAATTCCAAATTCCAAATTACAAATTACAAATTCCGTATTCCATATTCCAAATTCCGTGTTCCGAATTCCGTGTTCCGAATTCCGTGTTCCAAATTCCGTGTTCCAAATTCCAAATTCCAAATTCCGTATTCCAAATTCCATATTCCATATTCCAAATTCCGTGTTCCGAATTCCGTGTTTGATTTCTGTGTTCCAAATTCTGTATTCCAAATTTCATGTTCCGTATTCCATATTCCAAATTCCGTGTTCCGATATCCGTGTTTGATTTCTGTGTTCCATATTCTGTATTCCAAATTTCATGTTCCGTGTTCCAAATTCCAAATTCAGTATTCCATATTCCGTGTTCCAAATTCCGTATTCCAAATTCCGTGTTCCGAATTCCGTGATCCAAATTCCATGTTCCGAATTCCGTGTTCCGAATTCCAAATTCCAAATTCCAAATTACAAATTACAAATTCCGTATTCCATATTCCGAATTCCGTGTTCCGAATTCCGTGTTCCGAATTCCAAATTCCAAATTCCATATTCCAAATTCCAAATTCCATATTCCAAATTCCGTGTTCCGAATTCCGTGTTTGATTTCTGTGTTCCAAATTCTGTATTCCAAATTTCATGTTCTGTGTTCCAAATTCCAAATTCAGTGTTCCAAATTCCGTATTCCGAATTCCAAGTTCCATGTTCTAAATTCCATATTCCGTGTTCCAAATTCTGTATTCCGAATTCCGTGTTCCGAATTCCGTGTTCCGAATTCCGTGTTCCGAATTCCAAATTACAAATTACAAATTACAAATTACAAATTACAAATTCCGTATTCCATATTCCGAATTCCGTGTTCCGAATTCCGTGTTCCGAATTCCAAATTCCAAATTCCATATTCCAAATTCCAAATTCCATATTCCAAATTCCGTTTCGAATTCCGTGTTTGATTTCTGTGTTCCAAATTCTGTATTCCAAATTTCATGTTCCGTGTTCCAAATTCCAAATTCAGTATTCCAAATTCTGTATTCCGAATTCCAAGTTCCATGTTCTAAATTCCATATTCCGTGTTCCAAATTCTGTATTCCGAATTCCATGTTCCGAATTCCGTGTTCCGAATTCCGTGTTCCGAATTCCAAATTCCAAATTCCATATTCCAAATTCCAAATTCCATATTCCAAATTCCGTGTTCCGAATTCCGTGTTTGATTTCTGTGTTCCAAATTCTGTATTCCAAATTTCATGTTCCGTGTTCCAAATTCCAAATTCAGTATTCCAAATTCTGTATTCCGAATTCCAAGTTCCATGTTCTAAATTCCATATTCCGTGTTCCAAATTCTGTATTCCGAATTCCATGTTCCGAATTCCGTGTTCCGAATTCCGTGTTCCGAATTCCAAATTCCAAATTCCGTATTCCAAATTCCAAATTCCAAATTCCGTATTCCATATTCCAAATTCCGTGTTCCAAATTCCGTGTTTGATTTCTGTGTTCCAAATTCTGTATTCCAAATGTCATGTTCCGTGTTCCAAATTCAGTATTCCAAATTCCGTATTCCAAATTCCAAGTTCCATGTTCTAAATTCCTTATTCCAAATTTCTTGTTCCAAATTCCATATTCCGTGTTCCGAATTCCAATTTCCGAATTCCGTGTTCCAAATTCCGTGTTCTAAATTCCGTGTTCCAAATTCTGTGTTCCAAATTCCGTATTCCATGTTCCGAATTCCAAATTCCAAATTCCGTGTTCCGAATTTGAAATTCTGAATTCCTTATTCCAAATTCCCTGTACTGAATTTCAAATTCCGTGTTCTGAATTCCAAATTCCTTATTCCAAATTCCGTGTTCCGAATTTCAAATTACAAATTACAAATTCCGTATTTCAAATACCAAATTCCGTGTTCCGAATTCCGTGTTCCGATTTCCGTGTTCCAAATTCTGTGTTCCGATTTCCGTGTTCCTAATTCCGTGTTCCGAGTTCCAAATTCCGCGTTCAGAGTTCCAAATTCCGTGTTCCGAGTTCCAAATTCCGTGTTCCGAATTCTGTTTTCCAAATTCCGTGTTCCGTGTTCCAAATTCTGTGTTCCGAGTTCCAAATTCCGCGTTCAGAGTTCCAAATTCCGTGTTCCGAGTTCCAAATTCCGTATTCCAAATTCCGTGTTCCGAATTCCAAATTCTGAATTCCTTATTCCAAATTCCCTGTTCTGAATTTCAAATTCCGAATTCCAAATTCCATATTCCAAATTCCGTGTTCCGAATTCCGTGTTCCGAATTCAATGTTCCGAATTCCAAATTCCAAATTCTGCATTCCAAATTCCAAATTCCAAATTCCGTATTCCATATTCCAAATTCCGTGTTCCGAATTCCGTGTTTGATTTCTGTGTTCCAAATTCTGTATTCCAAATTTCATGTTCCGTGTTCCAAATTCCAAATTCAGTATTCCAAATTCCGTATTCCGAATTCCAAGTTCCATGTTCTAAATACCATATTCCGTGTTCCAAATTCCGTATTCCAAATTCCGTGTTCCGATTTCCGTGTTCCGAATTCCGTGTTCCGAATTCCAAATTCCGTATTCCAAATTCCAAATGACAAATTCCGTATTCCATATTCCAAATTCCGTGTTCCGAATTCCGTGTTTGATTTCTGTGTTCCAAATTCTGTATTCCAAATTTCATGTTCCATGTTCCAAATTCCAAATTCAGTATTCCAAATTCCGTATTCCGAATTCCAAGTTCCATATTCCGTGTTCCAAATTCCGTATTCCAAATTCCGTGTTCCGAATTCCGTGTTCCGAATTCCGTGTTCCGAATTCCAAATTCCAAATTCCATATTCCCAATTCCAAATTCCGTGTTCCGAATTCCGTGTTCCGTGTTCCGAATTCCAAATTCCGTATTCCAAATTCCAAATTCCAAATTCCGTATTCCATATTCCAAATTCCGTGTTCCGAATTCCGTGTTTGATTTCTGTGTTCCATATTCTGTATTCCAAATTTCATGTTCCGTGTTCCAAATTCCAAATTCAGTATTCCATATTCCATATTCCGTGTTCCAAATTCCGTATTCCAAATTCCGTGTTCCGAATTCCAAATTCCAAATTACAAATTACAAATTCCGTATTCCATATTCCGAATTCCGTGTTCCGAATTCCGTGTTCCGAATTCCAAATTCCAAATTCCATATTCCAAATTCCAAATTCCATATTCCAAATTCCGTGTTCCGAATTCCGTGTTTGATTTCTGTGTTCCAAATTCTGTATTCCAAATTTCATGTTCCGTATTCCAAATTCCAAATTCAGTATTCCAAATTCCGTATTCCGAATTCCAAGTTCCATGTTCTAAATTCCATATTCCGTGTTCCAAATTCTGTATTCCGAATTCCGTGTTCCGAATTCCGTGTTCCGAATTCCGTGTTCCGAATTCCAAATTCCAAATTCCATATTCCCAATTCCAAATTCCGTGTTCCGAATTCCGTGTTCCGTGTTCCGAATTCCAAATTCCGTATTCCAAATTCCAAATTCCAAATTCCGTATTCCATATTCCAAATTCCGTGTTCCGAATTCCGTGTTTGATTTATGTGTTCCATATTCTGTATTCCAAATTTCATGTTCCGTGTTCCAAATTCCAAATTCAGTATTCCATATTCCATATTCCGTGTTCCAAATTCCGTATTCCAAATTCCGTGTTCCGAATTCCAAATTCCAAATTACAAATTACAAATTCCGTATTCCATATTCCGAATTCCGTGTTCCGAATTCCGTGTTCCGAATTCCGTGTTCCGAATTCCAAATTCCAAATTCCATATTCCAAATTCCAAATTCCATATTCCAAATTCCGTGTTCCGAATTCCGTGTTTGATTTCTGTGTTCCAAATTCTGTATTCCAAATTTCATGTTCCGTATTCCAAATTCCAAATTCAGTATTCCAAATTCCGTATTCCGAATTCCAAGTTCCATGTTCTAAATTCCATATTCCGTGTTCCAAATTCTGTATTCCGAATTCCGTGTTCCGAATTCCGTGTTCCGAATTCCGTGTTCCGAATTCCAAATTCCAAATTCCGTATTCCAAATTCCAAATTCCAAATTCTGTATTCCATATTCCAAATTCCGTGTTCCGAATTCCGTGTTTGATTTCTGTGTTCCAAATTCTGTATTCCAAATGTCATGTTCCGTGTTCCAAATTCCAAATTCAGTATTCCAAATTCCGTATTCCGAATTCCAAGTTCCATGTTCTAAATTCCATATTCCATGTTCTAAATTCCGTATTCCAAATTCCGTGTTCCGAATTCCGTGTTCCGAATTCCGTGTTCCGAATTTTCATGTTCCGAATTCCGTGTTCCGAATTCCAAATTCCAAATTCCAAATTCCAAATTCCAAATTCCAAATTCCATATTCCAAATTCCGTGTTCCGAATTCCGTGTTCCGAATTCCAAATTCCAAATTCCGTATTCCAAATTCCAAATTCTGTGTTACGAATTCCGTGTTTGATTTCTGTGTTCCAAATTCTGTATTCCAAATTTCATGTTCCGTGTTCCAAATTCCAAATTCAGTATTCCAAATTCCGTATTCCGAATTCCAAGTTCCATGTTCTAAATTCCATATTCCGTGTTCCGAATTCCGTGTTCCGAATTCCGTGTTCCGAATTCCAAATTCCAAATTCCAAATTACAAATTCCGTATTCCATATTCCAAATTCCGTGTTCCGAATTCCGTGTTCCGAATTCCGTGTTCCAAATTCCGTGTTCCAAATTCCAAATTCCAAATTCCGTATTCCAAATTCCATATTCCATATTCCAAATTCCGTGTTCCGAATTCCGTGTTTGATTTCTGTGTTCCAAATTCTGTATTCCAAATTTCATGTTCCGTATTCCATATTCCAAATTCCGTGTTCCGATATCCGTGTTTGATTTCTGTGTTCCATATTCTGTATTCCAAATTTCATGTTCCGTGTTCCAAATTCCAAATTCAGTATTCCATATTCCGTGTTCCAAATTCCGTATTCCAAATTCCGTGTTCCGAATTCCGTGATCCAAATTCCATGTTCCGAATTCCGTGTTCCGAATTCCAAATTCCAAATTACAAATTACAAATTCCGTATTCCATATTCCGAATTCCGTGTTCCGAATTCCGTGTTCCGAATTCCAAATTCCAAATTCCATATTCCAAATTCCAAATTCCATATTCCAAATTCCGTGTTCCGAATTCCGTGTTTGATTTCTGTGTTCCAAATTCTGTATTCCAAATTTCATGTTCTGTGTTCCAAATTCCAAATTCAGTATTCCAAATTCCGTATTCCGAATTCCAAGTTCCATGTTCTAAATTCCATATTCCGTGTTCCAAATTCTGTATTTCGAATTCCGTGTTCCGAATTCCGTGTTCCGAATTCCAAATTCCAAATTACAAATTACAAATTACAAATTACAAATTCCGTATTCCATATTCCGAATTCCATGTTCCGAATTCCGTGTTCCGAATTCCAAATTCCAAATTCCATATTCCAAATTCCAAATTCCATATTCCAAATTCCGTTTCGAATTCCGTGTTTGATTTCTGTGTTCCAAATTCTGTATTCCAAATTTCATGTTCCGTGTTCCAAATTCCAAATTCAGTATTCCAAATTCTGTATTCCGAATTCCAAGTTCCATGTTCTAAATTCCATATTCCGTGTTCCAAATTCTGTATTCCGAATTCCATGTTCCGAATTCCGTGTTCCGAATTCCGTGTTCCGAATTCCAAATTCCAAATTCCATATTCCAAATTCCAAATTCCATATTCCAAATTCCGTGTTCCGAATTCCGTGTTTGATTTCTGTGTTCCAAATTCTGTATTCCAAATTTCATGTTCCGTGTTCCAAATTCCAAATTCAGTATTCCAAATTCTGTATTCCGAATTCCAAGTTCCATGTTCTAAATTCCATATTCCGTGTTCCAAATTCTGTATTCCGAATTCCATGTTCCGAATTCCGTGTTCCGAATTCCGTGTTCCGAATTCCAAATTCCAAATTCCGTATTCCAAATTCCAAATTCCAAATTCCGTATTCCATATTCCAAATTCCGTGTTCCAAATTCCGTGTTTGATTTCTGTGTTCCAAATTCTGTATTCCAAATGTCATGTTCCGTGTTCCAAATTCAGTATTCCAAATTCCGAATTCCAAGTTCCATGTTCTAAATTCCTTATTCCAAATTTCTTGTTCCAAATTCCATATTCCGTGTTCCGAATTCCAATTTCCGAATTCTGTGTTCCAAATTCCGTGTTCTAAATTCCGTGTTCCAAATTCTGTGTTCCAAATTCCGTATTCCATGTTCCGAATTCCAAATTCCGAATTCCGTGTTCCGAATTTGAAATTCTGAATTCCTTATTCCAAATTCCCTGTACTGAATTTCAAATTCCGTGTTCTGAATTCCAAATTCCTTATTCCAAATTCCGTGTTCCGAATTTCAAATTACAAATTACAAATTCCGTATTTCAAATACCAAATTCCGTGTTCCGAATTCCGTGTTCCGATTTCCGTGTTCCAAATTCTGTGTTCCGATTTCCGTGTTCCTAATTCCGTGTTCCGAGTTCCAAATTCCGCGTTCAGAGTTCCAAATTCCGTGTTCCGAGTTCCAAATTCCGTGTTCCGAATTCTGTTTTCCAAATTCCGTGTTCCGTGTTCCAAATTCTGTGTTCCGAGTTCCAAATTCCGCGTTCAGAGTTCCAAATTCCGTGTTCCTAGTTCCAAATTCCGTATTCCAAATTCCGTGTTCCGAATTCCAAATTCTGAATTCCTTATTCCAAATTCCCTGTTCTGAATTTCAAATTCCGAATTCCAAATTCCATATTCCAAATTCCGTGTTCCGAATTCCGTGTTCCGAATTCAATGTTCCGAATTCCAAATTCCAAATTCTGCATTCCAAATTCCAAATTCCAAATTCCGTATTCCATATTCCAAATTCCGTGTTCCGAATTCCGTGTTTGATTTCTGTGTTCCAAATTCTGTATTCCAAATTTCATGTTCCGTGTTCCAAATTCCAAATTCAGTATTCCAAATTCCGTATTCCGAATTCCAAGTTCCATGTTCTAAATACCATATTCCGTGTTCCAAATTCCGTATTCCAAATTCCGTGTTCCGATTTCCGTGTTCCGAATTCCGTGTTCCGAATTCCAAATTCCGTATTCCAAATTCCAAATGACAAATTCCGTATTCCATATTCCAAATTCCGTGTTCCGAATTCCGTGTTTGATTTCTGTGTTCCAAATTCTGTATTCCAAATTTCATGTTCCATGTTCCAAATTCCAAATTCAGTATTCCAAATTCCGTATTCCGAATTCCAAGTTCCATATTCCGTGTTCCAAATTCCGTATTCCAAATTCCGTGTTCCGAATTCCGTGTTCCGAATTCCGTGTTCCGAATTCCAAATTCCAAATTCCATATTCCCAATTCCAAATTCCGTGTTCCGAATTCCGTGTTCCGTGTTCCGAATTCCAAATTCCGTATTCCAAATTCCAAATTCCAAATTCCGTATTCCATATTCCAAATTCCGTGTTCCGAATTCCGTGTTTGATTTCTGTGTTCCATATTCTGTATTCCAAATTTCATGTTCCGTGTTCCAAATTCCAAATTCAGTATTCCATATTCCATATTCCGTGTTCCAAATTCCGTATTCCAAATTCCGTGTTCCGAATTCCAAATTCCAAATTACAAATTACAAATTCCGTATTCCATATTCCGAATTCCGTGTTCCGAATTCCGTGTTCCGAATTCCAAATTCCAAATTCCATATTCCAAATTCCAAATTCCATATTCCAAATTCCGTGTTCCGAATTCCGTGTTTGATTTCTGTGTTCCAAATTCTGTATTCCAAATTTCATGTTCCGTATTCCAAATTCCAAATTCAGTATTCCAAATTCCGTATTCCGAATTCCAAGTTCCATGTTCTAAATTCCATATTCCGTGTTCCAAATTCTGTATTCCGAATTCCGTGTTCCGAATTCCGTGTTCCGAATTCCGTGTTCCGAATTCCAAATTCCAAATTCCGTATTCCAAATTCCAAATTCTGTATTCCATATTCCAAATTCCGTGTTCCGAATTCCGTGTTTGATTTCTGTGTTCCAAATTCTGTATTCCAAATGTCATGTTCCGTGTTCCAAATTCCAAATTCAGTATTCCAAATTCCGTATTCCGAATTCCAAGTTCCATGTTCTAAATTCCATATTCCATGTTCTAAATTCCGTATTCCAAATTCCGTGTTCCGAATTCCGTGTTCCGAATTCCGTGTTCCGAATTTTCATGTTCCGAATTCCGTGTTCCGAATTCCAAATTCCAAATTCCAAATTCCAAATTCCGTATTCCATATTCCAAATTCCGTGTTCCGAATTCCGTGTTCCGAATTCCAAATTCCAAATTCCGTATTCCAAATTCCAAATTCTGTGTTACGAATTCCGTGTTTGATTTCTGTGTTCCAAATTCTGTATTCCAAATTTCATGTTCCGTGTTCCAAATTCCAAATTCAGTATTCCAAATTCCGTATTCCGAATTCCAAGTTCCATGTTCTAAATTCCATATTCCGTGTTCCGAATTCCGTGTTCCGAATTCCGTGTTCCGAATTCCAAATTACAAATTACAAATTACAAATTCCGTATTCCATATTCCAAATTCCGTGTTCCGAATTCCGTGTTCCGAATTCCGTGTTCCAAATTCCGTGTTCCAAATTCCAAATTCCAAATTCCAAATTCCAAATTCCATATTCCATATTCCAAATTCCGTGTTCCGAATTCCGTGTTCCAAATTCTGTATTCCAAATTTCATGTTCCGTGTTCCAAATTCCAAATTCAGTATTCCAAATTCCGTATTCTGAATTCCAAGTTCCATGTTCTAAATTCCATATTCCGAGTTCCAAATTCTGTATTCCGAATTCCGTTTCCCGAATTCCGTGTTCCAAATTCCGTGTTCCGAATTCCAAATTCCAAATTCCGTATTCCAAATTCCAAATTCCGTATTCCATATTCCAAATTTCGTGTTCCGAATTCCATGTTTGATTTCTGTGTTCCAAATTCTGTATTCCAAATTTCATGTTCCGTGTTCCAAATTCCAAATTCAGTATTCCAAATTCCGTATTCCGAATTCCAAGTTCCATGTTCTAAATTCCATATTCCGTGTTCCAAATTCTGTATTCCAAATTCCATGTTCTGAATTCCAAATTCCGTGTTCTAAATTCCAAATTCCGTATTCCAAATTCCATGTTCTGAATTCCAAATTCTGTGTTCTGAATTCCAAATTCCGTGTTCTGAATTCCAAATTCCGTATTCCAAATTCCATGTTCTGAATTCCAAATTCCTTGTTCTGAATTCCAAATTCTGTGTTCTGAATTCCAAATTACGAGTTCGAATTTCAAATTCCGTGTTCTGGATTTCAAATTCCGTGTTCCGAATTCCAAATTCCGTGTTCTGAATTTATTTTTCCAAATTCCGTTTTCCGAATTCCAAATTCCAAATTCCGTGTTCTGAATTAATTATTCAAAATTCCGTATTCAAATTCCGTGTTCCGAATTCCGTGTTCCGAATTCCAAACTCCAAATTCCGTATTCCAAATTCCGTATTCCAAAATCCAAATTCTTTATTCCAAATTCAAACTTCCATATTCCAAATTCCAAATTCCGTATTCCAAATTCCAAATGCCGTATTCCAAATTCCTTATTCCAAATTCCGGGTTTCAAATTCCCAATTTCGTATTCCAAACTCCTTATTCCAAATTCCGTGTTCCGAATTTCAAATTACAAAATCCAAATTCCGTATTTCAAATACCAAATTCCGTGTTCCGAATTCCGTGTTCCGATTTCCATGTTCCAAATTCCGTGTTCCGATTTCCGTGTTCCTAATTCCGTGTTCCGAGTTCCAAATTCCGTGTTCCGAATTCCGTGTTCTGAATTCCGTGTTCCGAATTCCATGTTCCAAATTCCACGTTCCGAATTCCAAATTCCAAATTCCGTATTCCAAATTACAAATTACAAATTCTGTATTCCAAATTCCAAGTTCTGTATTCTGAATTCTAAATTCAAAAATTCTGTGTTCCGTATTCCGTGTTCCGAATTCAAAAATACCGTATTCCAAATTTTGTGTTCCGAATTCCGTGTTCCGAATTCCGTGTTCCGAATTCCAAATTCCATGTTCTGAATTCCGTATTCCAAATTCAGTGTTCCAAATTCCGTGTTCCAAATTCCGTGTTCCAAATTCCGTGTTCCGAATTCCAAATTCCGTGTTCTGAATTCCGTGTTCCGAGTTCCAAATTTCAAATTCCGTGTTCTGAATTCCAAATTCCGTGTTCCGAATTCCAAATTCTGTGTTTCGAATTCCAAATTCCGTGTTCCGAATTCCAAATTCCGTGTTCCGAATTCCAAAGTCCGTGTTCCGAATTTCAAATTCCGTGTTCCGAATTCCAAATTCCGTGTTCTGAATTCATTATTCCAAATTCCGTATTCCAAATTCCGTGTTCCGAATTCCAAATTCCAAATTCCGTATTCCAAATTTCAAATTCTATATTCCAATTTCCGTATTCCAAATTCCAAATTCCGTAGTATTCCTTATTCAAAATTCCGTGTTTTGAATTCCAAATTCCAATTTTCTTATTCCAAATTCCGTGTTCCAAATTCCGTGTTCCGAATTTCAAATTACGAATTCCAAATACTGTATTTCAAATACCAAATTCCGTGTTCCAAATTCCATGTTTCTAGTTCCAAATTCCGTGTTCCGAATTCCGTGGTCCGAATTTCAAATTCCATATTCCAAATTCCGTATTCCAAATTCCAAATTCCATATTCCGAATTCCGTGTTCCGAATTCCAAATTCCGTGTTCTGAATTCCATATTCCAAATTCAGTGATCCAAATTCAGTGTTCCAAATTCAGTGTTCCAAATTCCGTGTTCCAAATTCCGTGTTCCGAATTCCAAATTCCAAATTCCGTATTCCAAATTCCAAATTCCAAATTCTGTATTCCATATTCCAAATTCCGTGTTCCGAATTCCGTGTTTGATTTCTGTGTTCCAAATTCTGTATTCCAAATGTCATGTTCCGTGTTCCGAATTCCAAATTCAGTATTCCAAATTCCGTATTCCGAATTCCAAGTTCCATGTTCTAAATTCCATATTCCGTGTTCTAAATTCCGTATTCCAAATTCCGTGTTCCGAATTCCGTGTTCCGAATTCCGTGTTCCGAATTTTCATGTTCTGAATTCCGTGTTCCGAATTCCAAATTCCAAATTCCGTATTCCAAATTCCAAATTCCGTATTCCATATTCCAAATTCCGTGTTCCGAATTCCAAATTCCAAATTCCGTATTCCAAATTACAAATTACAAATTCCGTATTCCATATTCCAAATTCTGTGTTCCGAATTCCGTGTTTGATTTCTGTGTTCCAAATTCTGTATTCCAAATTTCATGTTCCGTGTTCCAAATTCCAAATTCAGTATTCCAAATTCCGTATTCCGAATTCCAAGTTCCATGTTCTAAATTCCAAATTCCGTGTTCTGAATTAATTATTCAAAATTCCGTTTTCAAATTCCGTGTTCCGAATTCCGTGTTCCGAATTCCAAACTCCAAATTCCGTATTCCAAATTCCGTATTCCAAAATCCAAATTCTTTATTCCAAATTCAAACTTCCATATTCCAAATTCAAAATTCCGTATTCCAAATTCCAAATGCCGTATTCCAAATTCCTTTTTCCAAATTCCGGGTTTCAAATTCCAAATTCCCAATTTCGTATTCCAAACTCCTTATTCCAAATTCCGTGTTCCGAATTTCAAATTACAAAATCCAAATTCTGTATTTCAAATACCAAATTCTGTGTTCCGAATTCCGTGTTCCGATTTCCATGTTCCAAATTCCGTGTTCCGATTTACGTGTTCCTAATTCCGTGTTCCGAGTTCCAAATTCCGTGTTCCGAATTCCGGGTTCTGAATTCTGTGTTCCGAATTCCATGTTCCAAATTCCACATTCCGAATTCCAAATTCCAAATTCCGTATTCCAAATTACAAATTACAAATTCCGTATTCCAAATTCCAAATTCTGTATTCTGAATTCTAAATTCAAAAATTCTGTGTTCCGTATTCCGTGTTCCGAATTCAAAAATACCGTATTCCAAATTTTGTGTTCCGAATTCCGTGTTCCGAATTCCGTGTTCCGAATTCCAAATTCATGTTCTGAATTCCGTATTCCAAATTCAGTGTTCCAAATTCCGTGTTCCAAATTCCGTGTTCCAAATTCCGTGTTCCGAATTCCAAATTCCGTGTTCCGAATTCCGTGTTCTGAATTCCGTGTTCCGAGTTCCAAATTTCAAATTCCGTGTTCTGAATTCCAAATTCCGTGTTCCGAATTCCAAATTCTGTGTTTCGAATTCCAAATTCCGTGTTCCGAATTCCAAATTCCGTGTTCCGAATTCCAAAGTCCGTGTTCCGAATTTCAAATTCCGTGTTCCGAATTCCAAATTCCGTGTTCTGAATTCATTATTCCAAATTCCGTATTCCAAATTCCGTGTTCCGAATTCCAAATTCCAAATTCCGTATTCCAAATTTCAAATTCTATATTCCAATTTCCGTATTCCAAATTCCAAATTCCGTAGTATTCCTTATTCAAAATTCCGTGTTTTGAATTCCAAATTCCAATTTTCTTATTCCAAATTCCGTGTTCCAAATTCCGTGTTCCGAATTTCAAATTACGAATTCCAAATACTGTATTTCAAATACCAAATTCCGTGTTCCAAATTCCATGTTTCTAGTTCCAAATTCCGTGTTCCGAATTCCGTGGTCCGAATTTCAAATTCCATATTCCAAATTCCGTATTCCAAATTCCAAATTCCATATTCCGAATTCCGTGTTCCGAATTCCAAATTCCGTGTTCTGAATTCCATATTCCAAATTCAGTGATCCAAATTCAGTGTTCCAAATTCAGTGTTCCAAATTCCGTGTTCCAAATTCCGTGTTCCGAATTCCAAATTCCAAATTCCGTATTCCAAATTCCAAATTCTGTATTCCATATTCCAAATTCCGTGTTCCGAATTCCGTGTTTGATTTCTGTGTTCCAAATTCTGTATTCCAAATGTCATGTTCCGTGTTCCAAATTCCAAATTCAGTATTCCAAATTCCGTATTCTGAATTCCAAGTTCCATGTTCTAAATTCCATATTCCGTGTTCTAAATTCCGTATTCCAAATTCCGTGTTCCGAATTCCGTGTTCCGAATTCCGTGTTCCGAATTTTCATGTTCTGAATTCCGTGTTCCGAATTCCAAATTCCAAATTCCGTATTCCAAATTCCAAATTCCGTATTCCATATTCCAAATTCCGTGTTCCGAATTCCGTGTTCCGAAATCCAAATTCCAAATTCCGTATTCCAAATTACAAATTACAAATTCCGTATTCCATATTCCAAATTCTGTGTTCCGAATTCCGTGTTTGATTTCTGTGTTCCAAATTCTGTATTCCAAATTTCATGTTCCGTGTTCCAAATTCCAAATTCAGTATTCCAAATTCCGTATTCCGAATTCCAAGTTCCATGTTCTAAATTCCAAATTCCGTGTTCTGAATTAATTATTCAAAATTCCGTTTTCAAATTCCGTGTTCCGAATTCCGTGTTCCGAATTCCAAACTCCAAATTCCGTATTCCAAATTCCGTATTCCAAAATCCAAATTCTTTATTCCAAATTCAAACTTCCATATTCCAAATTCAAAATTCCGTATTCCAAATTCCAAATGCCGTATTCCAAATTCCTTTTTCCAAATTCCGGGTTTCCAATTTCCAAATTCCCAATTTCGTATTCCAAACTCCTTATTCCAAATTCCGTGTTCCGAATTTCAAATTACAAAATCCAAATTCCGTATTTCAAATACCAAATTCTGTGTTCCGAATTCCGTGTTCCGATTTCCATGTTCCAAATTCCGTGTTCCGATTTCCGTGTTCCTAATTCCGTGTTCCGAGTTCCAAATTCCGTGTTCCGAATTCCGGGTTCTGAATTCTGTGTTCCGAATTCCATGTTCCAAATTCCACATTCCGAATTCCAAATTCCAAATTCCGTATTCCAAATTACAAATTACAAATTCCGTATTCCAAATTCCAAATTCTGTATTCTGAATTCTAAATTCAAAAATTCTGTGTTCCGTATTCCGTGTTCCGAATTCAAAAATACCGTATTCCAAATTTTGTGTTCCGAATTCCGTGTTCCGAATTCCGTGTTCCGAATTCCAAATTCATGTTCTGAATTCCGTATTCCAAATTCAGTGTTCCAAATTCCGTGTTCCAAATTCCGTGTTCCAAATTCCGTGTTCCGAATTCCAAATTCCGTGTTCCGAATTCCGTGTTCTGAATTCCGTGTTCCGAGTTCCAAATTTCAAATTCCGTGTCCTGAATTCCAAATTCCGTGTTCCGAATTCCAAATTCTGTGTTTCGAATTCCAAATTCCGTGTTCCGAATTCCAAATTCCGTGTTCCGAATTCCAAAGTCCGTGTTCCGAATTTCAAATTCCGTGTTCCGAATTCCAAATTCCGTGTTCTGAATTCATTATTCCAAATTCCGTATTCCAAATTCCGTGTTCCGAATTCCAAATTCCAAATTCCGTATTCCAAATTTCAAATTCTATATTCCAATTTCCGTATTCCAAATTCCAAATTCCGTATTCCTTATTCAAAATTCCGTGTTTTGAATTCCAAATTCCAATTTTCTTATTCCAAATTCCGTGTTCCAAATTCCGTGTTCCGAATTTCAAATTACGAATTCCAAATACTGTATTTCAAATACCAAATTCCGTGTTCCAAATTCCATGTTTCTAGTTCCAAATTCCGTGTTCCGAATTTCAAATTCCATATTCCAAATTCCGTATTCCAAATTCCAAATTCCATATTCTGAATTCCGTGTTCCGAATTCCAAATTCCGTGTTCTGAATTCCATATTCCAAATTCAGTGATCCAAATTCCGTATTCCGAATTCCAAGTTCCATATTCCGTGTTCCAAATTCCGTATTCCAAATTCCGTGTTCCGAATTCCGTGTTCCGAATTCCGTGTTCCGAATTCCAAATTCCAAATTCCATATTCCCAATTCCAAATTCCGTGTTCCGAATTCTGTGTTCCGTGTTCTGAATTCCAAATTCCGTATTCCAAATTCCGTATTCCATATTCCAAATTCCGTGTTCCGAATTCCGTGTTTGATTTCTGTGTTCCAAATTCTGTATTCCAAATTTCATGTTCCTTTTTCCAAATTCCAAATTCAGTATTCCATATTCCATATTCCGTGTTCCAAATTCCGTATTCCAAATTCCGCATTCCGAATTCCGTGATCCGAATTCCGTGTTCCGAATTCCAAATTCCAAATTAGAAATTACAAATTACAAATTACAAATTCCGTATTCCATATTCCGAATTCTGTGTTCCTAATTCCGTGTTCCGAATTCCGTGTTCCGAATTCCAAATTCCAAATTCCGTATTCCAAATTCCGTGTTCCGAATTCCGTGTTTGATTTCTGTGTTCCAAATTCTTTATTCCAAATTTCATGTTCCGTGTTCCAAATTCCAAATTCAGTATTCCAAATTCCGTATTCCGAATTCCAAGTTCCATGTTCTAAATTCCATATTCCGTGTTCCAAATTCTGTATTCCGAATTCCGTGTTCCGAATTCCGTGTTCCGAATTCCAAATTCCAAATTCCGTATTCCAAATTACAAATTCCGTATTCCATATTCCAAATTCCGTGTTCCAAATTCCGTGTTTGATTTCTGTGTTCCAAATTCTGTATTCCAAATTTCATGTTCCGTGTTCCAAATTCAGTATTCCAAATTCCGTATTCCGAATTCCAAGTTCCATGTTCTAAATTCCTTATTCCAAATTTCTTGTTCCAAATTCCATATTCCGTGATCCGAATTCCAATTTCCAAATTCCGTGTTCCAAATTCCGTGTTCTAAATTCCGTGTTCCAAATTCTGTATTCCAAATTCCGTATTCCATGTTCCAAATTCCGAATTCCCTGTTCCGAATTTGAAATTCTGAATTCCTTATTCCAAATTCCCTGTTCTGAATTTCAAATTCCGTGTTCTGAATTCCAAATTCCTTATTCCAAATTCCGTGTTCCGAATTTCAAATTACGAATTTCAAATACCAAATAACGTGTTCCGAATTCCGTGTTACGATTTACGTGTTCCAAATTCCGTGTTCCGATTTACGTGTTCCAAATTCCGTGTTCCGAGTTCCAAATTCCGCGTTCAGAGTTCCAAATTCCGCGTTCAGAGTTCCAAATTCCGTATTCCAAATTCCGTGTTCCGAATTCCAAATTCTGAATTCCTTATTCCAAATTCCCTGTTCTGAATTTCAAATTCCGAATTCCAAATTCCATATTCCAAATTCCGTGTTCCGAATTCCGTGTTCCGAATTCCATGTTCCGAATTCCAAATTCCAAATTCCAAATTCCAAATTCCAAATTCCAAATTCCATATTCCAAATTCCGTGTTCCGAATTCCGTGTTTGATTTCTGTGTTCCAAATTCTGTATTCCAAATTTCATGTTCCGTGTTCCAAATTCCAAATTCAGTATTCCAAATTCCGTATTCCGAATTCCAAGTTCCATGTTCTGAATTCCAAATTCCGTATTCCAAATTCCGTGTTCCGAATTCCGTGTTCCGAATTTTCATGTTCCGAATTCCGTGTTCCGAATTCCAAATTCCAAATTCCGTATTCCAAATTACAAATTACAAATTCCGTATTCCATATTCCAAATTCTGTGTTCCGAATTCAGTGTTCCAAATTCCGTGTTCCAAATTCCGTGTTCCGAATTCCAAATTCCGTGTTCCGAATTCCGTGTTCCGATTTCTGTGTTCCGAATTCCGTGTTCCGAATTCCAAATTCCGTATTCCAAATTCCAAATGACAAATTCCGTATTCCATATTCCAAATTCCGTGTTCCAAATTCCGTGTTTGATTTCTGTGTTCCAAATTCTGTATTCCAAATGTCATGTTCCGTGTTCCAAATTCAGTATTCCAAATTCCGTATTCCGAATTCCAAGTTCCATGTTCTAAATTCCTTATTCCAAATTTCTTGTTCCAAATTCCATATTCCGTGTTCCGAATTCCAATTTCCGAATTCCGTGTTCCAAATTCCGTGTTCTAAATTCCGTGTTCCAAATTCTGTGTTCCAAATTCCGTATTCCATGTTCCGAATTCCAAATTCCGAATTCCGTGTTCCGAATTTGAAATTCTGAATTCCTTATTCCAAATTCCCTGTACTGAATTTCAAATTCCGTGTTCTGAATTCCAAATTCCTTATTCCAAATTCCGTGTTCCGAATTTCAAATTACAAATTCCAAATTCCGTATTTCAAATACCAAATTCCGTGTTCCGAATTCCGTGTTCCGATTTCCGTGTTCCAAATTCTGTGTTCCGATTTCCGTGTTCCTAATTCCGTGTTCCGAGTTCCAAATTCCGCGTTCAGAGTTCCAAATTCCGTGTTCCGAGTTCCAAATTCCGTGTTCCGAATTCTGTTTTCCAAATTCCGTGTTCTGTGTTCCAAATTCTGTGTTCCGAGTTCCAAATTCCGCGTTCAGAGTTCCAAATTCCGTGTTCCGAGTTCCAAATTCCGTATTCCAAATTCCGTGTTCCGAATTCCAAATTCTGAATTCCTTATTCCAAATTCCCTGTTCTGAATTTCAAATTCCGAATTCCAAATTCCATATTCCAAATTCCGTGTTCCGAATTCCGTGTTCCGAATTCAATGTTCCGAATTCCAAATTCCAAATTCTGCATTCCAAATTCCAAATTCCAAATTCCGTATTCCATATTCCAAATTCCGTGTTCCGAATTCCGTGTTTGATTTCTGTGTTCCAAATTCTGTATTCCAAATTTCATGTTCCGTGTTCCAAATTCCAAATTCAGTATTCCAAATTCCGTATTCCGAATTCCAAGTTCCATGTTCTAAATACCATATTCCGTGTTCCAAATTCCGTATTCCAAATTCCATGTTCCGATTTCCGTGTTCCGAATTCCGTGTTCCGAATTCCAAATTCCGTATTCCAAATTCCAAATGACAAATTCCGTATTCCATATTCCAAATTCCGTGTTCCGAATTCCGTGTTTGATTTCTGTGTTCCAAATTCTGTATTCCAAATTTCATGTTCCATGTTCCAAATTCCAAATTCAGTATTCCAAATTCCGTATTCCGAATTCCAAGTTCCATATTCCGTATTCCAAATTCCGTATTCCAAATTCCGTGTTCCGAATTCCGTGTTCCGAATTCCGTGTTCCGAATTCCAAATTCCAAATTCCATATTCCCAATTCCAAATTCCGTGTTCCGAATTCCGTGTTCCGTGTTCCGAATTCCAAATTCCGTATTCCAAATTCCAAATTCCGTATTCCATATTCCAAATTCCGTGTTCCGAATTCCGTGTTTGATTTCTGTGTTCCATATTCTGTATTCCAAATTTCATGTTCCGTGTTCCAAATTCCAAATTCAGTATTCCATATTCCATATTCCGTGTTCCAAATTCCGTATTCCAAATTCCGTGTTCCGAATTCCAAATTCCAAATTACAAATTACAAATTCCGTATTCCATATTCCGAATTCCGTGTTCCGAATTCCGTGTTCCGAATTCCGTGTTCCGAATTCCAAATTCCAAATTCCATATTCCAAATTCCAAATTCCATATTCCAAATTCCGTGTTCCGAATTCCGTGTTTGATTTCTGTGTTCCAAATTCTGTATTCCAAATTTCATGTTCCGTATTCCAAATTCCAAATTCAGTATTCCAAATTCCGTATTCCGAATTCCAAGTTCCATGTTCTAAATTCCATATTCCGTGTTCCAAATTCTGTATTCCGAATTCCGTGTTCCGAATTCCGTGTTCTGAATTCCGTGTTCCGAATTCCAAATTCAAAATTCCGTATTCCAAATTCCAAATTCCAAATTCTGTATTCCATATTCCAAATTCCGTGTTCCGAATTCCGTGTTTGATTTCTGTGTTCCAAATTCTGTATTCCAAATTTCATGTTCCGTGTTCCAAATTCCAAATTCAGTACTCCAAATTCCGTATTCCGAATTCCAAGTTCCATGTTCTAAATTCCATATTCCGTGTTCTAAATTCCGTATTCCAAATTCCGTGTTCCGAATTCCGTGTTCCGAATTCCGTGTTCCGAATTTTCATGTTCCGAATTCCGTGTTCCGAATTCCAAATTCCAAATTCCGTATTCCAAATTACAAATTCCGTATTCCATATTCCAAATTCCGTGTTCCGAATTCCGTGTTCCGAATTCCAAATTCCAAATTCCGTATTCCAAATTCCAAATTCTGTGTTACGAATTCCGTGTTTGATTTCTGTGTTCCAAATTCTGTATTCCAAATTTCATGTTCCGTGTTCCAAATTCCAAATTCAGTATTCCAAATTCCGTATTCCGAATTCCAAGTTCCATGTTCTAAATTCCATATTCCGTGTTCCGAATTCTGTGTTCCGAATTCCGTGTTCCGAATTCCAAATTACAAATTACAAATTACAAATTCCGTATTCCATATTCCAAATTCCGTGTTCCGAATTCCGTGTTCCGAATTCCGTGTTCCAAATTCCGTGTTCCAAATTCCAAATTCCAAATTCCGTATTCCAAATTCCATATTCCATATTCCAAATTCCGTGTTCCGAATTCCGTGTTGATTTCTGTGTTCCAAATTCTGTATTCCAAATTTCATGTTCCGTGTTCCAAATTCCAAATTCAGTATTCCAAATTCCGTATTCTGAATTCCAAGTTCCATGTTCTAAATTCCATATTCCGAGTTCCAAATTCTGTATTCCGAATTCCGTTTCCCGAATTCCGTGTTCCGAATTCCGTGTTCCGAATTCCAAATTCCAAATTCCGTATTCCAAATTCCAAATTCCGTATTCCATATTCCAAATTTCGTGTTCCGAATTCCGTGTTTGATTTCTGTGTTCCAAATTCTGTATTCCAAATTTCATGTTCCGTGTTCCAAATTCCAAATTCAGTATTCCAAATTCCGTATTCCGAATTCCAAGTTCCATGTTCTAAATTCCATATTCCGTGTTCCAAATTCTGTATTCCAAATTCCATGTTCTGAATTCCAAATTCCGTGTTCTAAATTCCAAATTCCGTATTCCAAATTCCATGTTCTGAATTCCAAATTCCGTGTTCTGAATTCCAAATTCCGTGTTCTGAATTCCAAATTTCGTATTCCAAATTCCATGTTCTGAATTCCAAATTCCTTGTTCTGAATTCCAAATTCCGTGTTCTGAATTCCAAATTACGAGTTCGAATTTCAAATTCCGTGTTCTGGATTTCAAATTCCGTGTTCCGAATTCCAAATTCCGTGTTCTGAATTTATTTTTCCAAATTCCGTTTTCCGAATTCCAAATTCCAAATTCCGTGTTCTGAATTAATTATTCAAAATTCCGTATTCAAATTCCGTGTTCCGAATTCCGTGTTCCGAATTCCAAACTCCAAATTCCGTATTCCAAATTCCGTATTCCAAAATCCAAATTCTTTATTCCAAATTCAAACTTCCATATTCCAAATTCAAAATTCCGTATTCCAAATTCCAAATGCCGTATTCCAAATTCCTTATTCCAAATTCCGGGTTTCAAATTCCAAATTCCCAATTTCGTATTCCAAACTCCTTATTCCAAATTCCGTGTTCCGAATTTCAAATTACAAAATCCAAATTCCGTATTTCAAATACCAAATTCCGTGTTCCGAATTCCGTGTTCCGATTTCCATGTTCCAAATTCCGTGTTCCGATTTCCGTGTTCCTAATTCCGTGTTCCGAGTTCCAAATTCCGTGTTCCGAATTCCGTGTTCTGAATTCCGTGTTCCGAATTCCATGTTCCAAATTCCACGTTCCGAATTCCAAATTCCAAATTCCGTATTCCAAATTACAAATTACAAATTCCGTATTCCAAATTCCAAATTCTGTATTCTGAATTCTAAATTCAAAAATTCTGTGTTCCGTATTCCGTGTTCCGAATTCAAAAATACCGTATTCCAAATTTTGTGTTCCGAATTCCGTGTTCCGAATTCAAAAATACCGTATTCCAAATTTTGTGTTCCGAATTCCGTGTTCCGAATTCCAAATTCCATGTTCTGAATTCCGTATTCCAAATTCAGTGTTCCAAATTCCGTGTTCCAAATTCCGTGTTCCAAATTCCGTGTTCCGAATTCCAAATTCCGTGTTCCGAATTCCGTGTTCTGAATTCCGTGTTCCGAGTTCCAAATTTCAAATTCCGTGTTCTGAATTCCAAATTCCGTGTTCCGAATTCCAAATTCTGTGTTTCGAATTCCAAATTCCGTGTTCCGAATTCCAAATTCCGTGTTCCGAATTCCAAAGTCCGTGTTCCGAATTTCAAATTCCGTGTTCCGAATTCCAAATTCCGTGTTCTGAATTCATTATTCCAAATTCCGTATTCCAAATTCCGTGTTCCGAATTCCAAATTCCAAATTCTGTATTCCAAATTTCAAATTCTATATTCCAATTTCCGTATTCCAAATTCCAAATTCCGTAGTATTCCTTATTCAAAATTCCGTGTTTTGAATTCCAAATTCCAATTTTCTTATTCCAAATTCCGTGTTCCAAATTCCGTGTTCCGAATTTCAAATTACGAATTCCAAATACTGTATTTCAAATACCAAATTCCGTGTTCCAAATTCCATGTTTCTAGTTCCAAATTCCGTGTTCCGAATTCCGTGGTCCGAATTTCAAATTCCATATTCCAAATTCCGTATTCCAAATTCCAAATTCCATATTCCGAATTCCGTGTTCCGAATTCCAAATTCCGTGTTCTGAATTCCATATTCCAAATTCAGTGATCCAAATTCAGTGTTCCAAATTCAGTGTTCCAAATTCCGTGTTCCAAATTCCGTGTTCCGAATTCCAAATTCCAAATTCCGTATTCCAAATTCCAAATTCCAAATTCTGTATTCCATATTCCAAATTCCGTGTTCCGAATTCCGTGTTTGATTTCTGTGTTCCAAATTCTGTATTCCAAATGTCATGTTCCGTGTTCCAAATTCCAAATTCAGTATTCCAAATTCCGTATTCCGAATTCCAAGTTCCATGTTCTAAATTCCATATTCCGTGTTCTAAATTCCGTATTCCAAATTCCGTGTTCCGAATTCCGTGTTCCGAATTCCATGTTCCGAATTTTCATGTTCCGAATTCCGTGTTCCGAATTCCAAATTCCAAATTCCGTATTCCAAATTACAAATTCCGTATGCCATATTCCAAATTCCGTGTTCCGAATTCCGTGTTCCGAATTCCAAATTCCAAATTCCGTATTCCAAATTACAAATTACAAATTCCGTATTCCATATTCCAAATTCTGTGTTCCGAATTCCGTGTTTGATTTCTGTGTTCCAAATTCTGTATTCCAAATTTCATGTTCCGTGTTCCAAATTCCAAATTCAGTATTCCAAATTCCGTATTCCGAATTCCAAGTTCCATGTTCTAAATTCCAAATTCCGTGTTCTGAATTAATTATTCAAAATTCCGTATTCAAATTCCGTGTTCCGAATTCCGTGTTCCGAATTCCAAACTCCAAATTCCGTATTCCAAATTCCGTATTCCAAAATCCAAATTCTTTATTCCAAATTCAAACTTCCATATTCCAAATTCAAAATTCCGTATTCCAAATTCCAAATGCCGTATTCCAAATTCCTTTTTCCAAATTCCGGGTTTCAAATTCCAAATTCCCAATTTCGTACTCCAAACTCCTTATTCCAAATTCCGTGTTCCGAATTTCAAATTACAAAATCCAAATTCCGTATTTCAAATACCAAATTCTGTGTTCCGAATTCCGTGTTCCGATTTCCATGTTCCAAATTCCGTGTTCCGATTTCCGTGTTCCTAATTCCGTGTTCCGAGTTCCAAATTCCGTGTTCCGAATTCCGTGTTCTGAATTCTGTGTTCCGAATTCCATGTTCCAAATTCCACATTCCGAATTCCAAATTCCAAATTCCGTATTCCAAATTACAAATTACAAATTCCGTATTCCAAATTCCAAATTCTGTATTCTGAATTCTAAATTCAAAAATTCTGTGTTCCGTATTCCGTGTTCCGAATTCAAAAATACCGTATTCCAAATTTTGTGTTCCGAATTCCGTGTTCCGAATTCCGTGTTCCGAATTCCAAATTCCATGTTCTGAATTCCGTATTCCAAATTCAGTGTTCCAAATTCCGTGTTCCAAATTCCGTGTTCCAAATTCCGTGTTCCGAATTCCAAATTCCGTGTTCCGAATTCCGTGTTCTGAATTCCGTGTTCCGAGTTCCAAATTTCAAATTCCGTGTTCTGAATTCCAAATTCCGTGGTCCGAATTCCAAATTCTGTGTTTCGAATTCCAAATTCCGTGTTCCGAATTCCAAATTCCGTGTTCCGAATTCCAAAGTCCGTGTTCCGAATTTCAAATTCCGTGTTCCGAATTCCAAATTCCGTGTTCTGAATTCATTATTCCAAATTCCGTATTCCAAATTCCGTGTTCCGAATTCCAAATTCCAAATTCCGTATTCCAAATTTCAAATTCTATATTCCAATTTCCGTATTCCAAATTCCAAATTCCGTATTCCTTATTCAAAATTCCGTGTTTTGAATTCCAAATTCCAATTTTCTTATTCCAAATTCCGTGTTCCAAATTCCGTGTTCCGAATTTCAAATTACGAATTCCAAATACTGTATTTCAAATACCAAATTCCGTGTTCCAAATTCCATGTTTCTAGTTCCAAATTCCGTGTTCCGAATTCCGTGGTCCGAATTTCAAATTCCATATTCCAAATTCCGTATTCCAAATTCCAAATTCCATATTCTGAATTCCGTGTTCCGAATTCCAAATTCCGTGTTCTGAATTCCATATTCCAAATTCAGTGATCCAAATTCAGTGTTCCAAATTCAGTGTTCCAAATTCCGTGTTCCAAATTCCGTGTTCCGAATTCCAAATTCCGTGTTCCGAATTCTGTGTTCCGATTTCCGTGTTCCGAATTCCGTGTTCCGAATTCAAAATTCCGTATTCCAAATTCCAAATGACAAATTCCGTATTCCATATTCCAAATTCCGTGTTCCAAATTCCGTGTTTGATTTCTGTGTTCCAAATTCTGTATTCCAAATTTCATGTTCCATGTTCCAAATTCCAAATTCAGTATTCCAAATTCCGTATTCCGAATTCCAAGTTCCATATTCCGTGTTCCAAATTCCGTATTCCAAATTCCGTGTTCCGAATTCCGTGTTCCGAATTCCGTGTTCCGAATTCCAAATTCCAAATTCCATATTCCCAATTCCAAATTCCGTGTTCCGAATTCTGTGTTCCGTGTTCTGAATTCCAAATTCCGTATTCCAAATTCCGTATTCCATATTCCAAATTCCGTGTTCCGAATTCCGTGTTTGATTTCTGTGTTCCAAATTCTGTATTCCAAGTTTCATGTTCCGTGTTCCAAATTCCAAATTCAGTATTCCATATTCCATATTCCGTGTTCCAAATTCCGTATTCCAAATTCCGCATTCCGAATTCCGTGATCCGAATTCCGTGTTCCGAATTCCAAATTCCAAATTACAAATTACAAATTACAAATTCCGTATTCCATATTCCGAATTCTGTGTTCCTAATTCCGTGTTCCGAATTCCGTGTTCCGAATTCCAAATTCCAAATTCCATATTCCAAATTCCGTGTTCCGAATTCCGTGTTTGATTTCTGTGTTCCAAATTCTTTATTCCAAATTTCATGTTCCGTGTTCCAAATTCCAAATTCAGTATTCCAAATTCCGTATTCCGAATTCCAAGTTCCATGTTCTAAATTCCATATTCCGTGTTCCAAATTCTGTATTCCGAATTCCGTGTTCCGAATTCCGTGTTCCGAATTCCAAATTCCAAATTCCGTATTCCAAATTCCAAATTCCAAATTCCGTATTCCATATTCCAAATTCCGTGTTCCAAATTCCGTGTTTGATTTCTGTGTTCCAAATTCTGTATTCCAAATTTCATGTTCCGTGTTCCAAATTCAGTATTCCAAATTCCGTATTCCGAATTCCAAGTTCCATGTTCTAAATTCCTTATTCCAAATTTCTTGTTCCAAATTCCATATTCCGTGATCCGAATTCCAATTTCCAAATTCCGTGTTCCAAATTCCGTGTTCTAAATTCCGTGTTCCAAATTCTGTATTCCAAATTCCGTATTCCATGTTCCAAATTCCGAATTCCCTGTTCCGAATTTGAAATTCTGAATTCCTTATTCCAAATTCCCTGTTCTGAATTTCAAATTCCGTGTTCTGAATTCCAAATTCCTTATTCCAAATTCCGTGTTCCGAATTTCAAATTACGAATTTCAAATACCAAATAACGTGTTCCGAATTCCGTGTTACGATTTACGTGTTCCAAATTCCGTGTTCCGATTTCCGTGTTCCAAATTCCGTGTTCCGAGTTCCAAATTCCGCGTTCAGAGTTCCAAATTCCGTGTTCCGAGTTCCAAATTCCGTATTCCAAATTCCGTGTTCCGAATTCCAAATTCTGAATTCCTTATTCCAAATTCCCTGTTCTGAATTTCAAATTCCGAATTCCAAATTCCATATTCCAAATTCCGAGTTCCGAATTCCGTGTTCCGAATTCCATGTTCCGAATTCCAAATTCCAAATTCTGCATTCCAAATTCCAAATTCCAAATTCCGTATTCCATATTCCAAATTCCGTGTTCCGAATTCCGTGTTTGATTTCTGTGTTCCAAATTCTGTATTCCAAATTTCATGTTCCGTGTTCCAAATTCCAAATTCAGTATTCCAAATTCCGTATTCCGAATTCCAAGTTCCATGTTCTAAATTCCATATTCCGTGTTCCAAATTCCGTATTCCAAATTCCGTGTTCCGAATTCCGTGTTCCGAATTCCGTGTTCCGAATTCCAAATTCTGAATTCCTTATTCCAAATTCCCTGTTCTGAATTTCAAATTCCGAATTCCAAATTCCATATTCCAAATTCCGTGTTCCGAATTCCGTGTTCCGAATTCCATGTTCCGAATTCCAAATTCCAAATTCTGCATTCCAAATTCCAAATTCCAAATTCCGTATTCCATATTCCAAATTCCGTGTTCCGAATTCCGTGTTTGATTTCTGTGTTCCAAATTCTGTATTCCAAATTTCATGTTCCGTGTTCCAAATTCCAAATTCAGTATTCCAAATTCCGTATTCCGAATTCCAAGTTCCATGTTCTAAATTCCATATTCCGTGTTCCAAATTCCGTATTCCAAATTCCGTGTTCCGAATTCCGTGTTCCGAATTCCGTGTTCCGAATTTTCATGTTCTGAATTCCGTGTTCCGAATTCCAAATTCCAAATTCCGTATTCCAAATTACAAATTACAAATTCCGTATTCCATATTCCAAATTCTGTGTTCCGAATTCAGTGTTCCAAATTCCGTGTTCCAAATTCCGTGTTCCGAATTCCAAATTCCGTGTTCCGAAATCCGTGTTCCGATTTCCGTGTTCCGAATTCCGTGTTCCGAATTCCAAATTCCTTATTCCAAATTCCAAATGACAAATTCCGTATTCCATATTCCAAATTCCGTGTTCCGAATTCCGTGTTTGATTTCTGTGTTCCAAATTCTGTATTCCAAATTTCATGTTCCGTGTTCCAAATTCCAAATTCAGTATTCCAAATTCCGTATTCCGAATTCCAAGTTCCATATTCCGTGTTCCAAATTCCGTATTCCAAATTCCGTGTTCCGAATTCCGTGTTCCGAATTCCGTGTTCCGAATTCCGTGTTCCGAATTCCAAATTCCAAATTCCATATTCCCAATTCCAAATTCCGTGTTCCGAATTCCGTGTTCCGTGTTCCGAATTCCAAATTCTGTATTCCAAATTCCTAATTCCAAATTCCCTATTCCATATTCCAAATTCCGTGTTCCGAATTCCGTGTTTGATTTCTGTGTTCCAAATTCTGTATTCCAAATTTCATGTTCCGTGTTCCAAATTCCAAATTCAGTATTCCATATTCCATATTCCGTGTTCCAAATTCCGTATTCCAAATTCCGTGTTCCGAATTCCGTGATCCGAATTCCATGTTCCGAATTCCGTGTTCCGAATTCCAAATTCCAAATTCCAAATTCCAAATTACAAATTACAAATTCCGTATTCCATATTCCAAATTCCGTGTTCCAAATTCCGTGTTCCGAATTCCGTGTTCCGAATTCCGTGTTCCGAATTCCAAATTCCAAATTCCGTATTCCAAATTCCAAATTCCAAATTCCAAATTCCGTATTCCTTATTCAAAATTCCGTGTTTTGAATTCCAAATTCCAATTTTCTTATTCCAAATTCCGTGTTCCAAATTCCGTGTTCCGAATTTCAAATTACGAATTCCAAATACTGTATTTCAAATACCAAATTCCGTGTTCCAAATTCCATGTTTCTAGTTCCAAATTCCGTGTTCCGAATTCCGTGGTCCGAATTTCAAATTCCATATTCCAAATTCCGTATTCCAAATTCCAAATTCCATATTCTGAATTCCGTGTTCCGAATTCCAAATTCCGTGTTCTGAATTCCATATTCCAAATTCAGTGATCCAAATTCAGTGTTCCAAATTCAGTGTTCCAAATTCCGTGTTCCAAATTCCGTGTTCCGAATTCCAAATTCCGTGTTCCGAATTCTGTGTTCCGATTTCCGTGTTCCGAATTCCGTGTTCCGAATTCAAAATTCCGTATTCCAAATTCCAAATGACAAATTCCGTATTCCATATTCCAAATTCCGTGTTCCAAATTCCGTGTTTGATTTCTGTGTTCCAAATTCTGTATTCCAAATTTCATGTTCCATGTTCCAAATTCCAAATTCAGTATTCCAAATTCCGTATTCCGAATTCCAAGTTCCATGTTCTAAATTCCATATTCCGTGTTCCAAATTCTGTATTCCGAATTCCGTGTTCCGAATTCCGTGTTCCGAATTCCAAATTCCAAATTCCGTATTCCAAATTCCAAATTCCAAATTCCGTATTCCATATTCCAAATTCTGTGTTCCGAATTCAGTGTTCCAAATTCCGTGTTCCAAATTCCGTGTTCCGAATTCCAAATTCCGTGTTCCGAAATCCGTGTTCCGATTTCCGTGTTCCGAATTCCGTGTTCCGAATTCCAAATTCCTTATTCCAAATTCCAAATGACAAATTCCGTATTCCATATTCCAAATTCCGTGTTCCGAATTCCGTGTTTGATTTCTGTGTTCCAAATTCTGTATTCCAAATTTCATGTTCCGTGTTCCAAATTCCAAATTCAGTATTCCAAATTCCGTATTCCGAATTCCAAGTTCCATATTCCGTGTTCCAAATTCCGTATTCCAAATTCCGTGTTCCGAATTCCGTGTTCCGAATTCCGTGTTCCGAATTCCGTGTTCCGAATTCCAAATTCCAAATTCCATATTCCCAATTCCAAATTCCGTGTTCCGAATTCCGTGTTCCGTGTTCCGAATTCCAAATTCTGTATTCCAAATTCCTAATTCCAAATTCCCTATTCCATATTCCAAATTCCGTGTTCCGAATTCCGTGTTTGATTTCTGTGTTCCAAATTCTGTATTCCAAATTTCATGTTCCGTGTTCCAAATTCCAAATTCAGTATTCCATATTCCATATTCCGTGTTCCAAATTCCGTATTCCAAATTCCGTGTTCCGAATTCCGTGATCCGAATTCCATGTTCCGAATTCCGTGTTCCGAATTCCAAATTCCAAATTCCAAATTCCAAATTACAAATTACAAATTCCGTATTCCATATTCCAAATTCCGTGTTCCAAATTCCGTGTTCCGAATTCCGTGTTCCGAATTCCGTGTTCCGAATTCCAAATTCCAAATTCCGTATTCCAAATTCCAAATTCCAAATTCCGTATTCCTTATTCAAAATTCCGTGTTTTGAATTCCAAATTCCAATTTTCTTATTCCAAATTCCGTGTTCCAAATTCCGTGTTCCGAATTTCAAATTACGAATTCCAAATACTGTATTTCAAATACCAAATTTCGTGTTCCAAATTCCATGTTTCTAGTTCCAAATTCCGTGTTCCGAATTCCGTGGTCCGAATTTCAAATTCCATATTCCAAATTCCGTATTCCAAATTCCAAATTCCATATTCTGAATTCCGTGTTCCGAATTCCAAATTCCGTGTTCTGAATTCCATATTCCAAATTCAGTGATCCAAATTCAGTGTTCCAAATTCAGTGTTCCAAATTCCGTGTTCCAAATTCCGTGTTCCGAATTCCAAATTCCGTGTTCCGAATTCTGTGTTCCGATTTCCGTGTTCCGAATTCCGTGTTCCGAATTCAAAATTCCGTATTCCAAATTCCAAATGACAAATTCCGTATTCCATATTCCAAATTCCGTGTTCCAAATTCCGTGTTTGATTTCTGTGTTCCAAATTCTGTATTCCAAATTTCATGTTCCATGTTCCAAATTCCAAATTCAGTATTCCAAATTCCGTATTCCGAATTCCAAGTTCCATGTTCTAAATTCCATATTCCGTGTTCCAAATTCTGTATTCCGAATTCCGTGTTCCGAATTCCGTGTTCCGAATTCCAAATTCCAAATTCCGTATTCCAAATTCCAAATTCCAAATTCCGTATTCCATATTCCAAATTCCGTGTTCCAAATTCCGTGTTTGATTTCTGTGTTCCAAATTCTGTATTCCAAATTTCATGTTCCGTGTTCCAAATTCAGTATTCCAAATTCCGTATTCCGAATTCCAAGTTCCATGTTCTAAATTCCTTATTCCAAATTTCTTGTTCCAAATTCCATATTCCGTGATCCGAATTCCAATTTCCAAATTCCGTGTTCCAAATTCCGTGTTCTAAATTCCGTGTTCCAAATTCTGTATTCCAAATTCCGTATTCCATGTTCCAAATTCCGAATTCCCTGTTCCGAATTTGAAATTCTGAATTCCTTATTCCAAATTCCCTGTTCTGAATTTCAAATTCCGTGTTCTGAATTCCAAATTCCTTATTCCAAATTCCGTGTTCCGAATTTCAAATTACGAATTTCAAATACCAAATAACGTGTTCCGAATTCCGTGTTACGATTTACGTGTTCCAAATTCCGTGTTCCGATTTCCGTGTTCCAAATTCCGTGTTCCGAGTTCCAAATTCCGCGTTCAGAGTTCCAAATTCCGTGTTCCGAGTTCCAAATTCCGTATTCCAAATTCCGTGTTCCGAATTCCAAATTCTGAATTCCTTATTCCAAATTCCCTGTTCTGAATTTCAAATTCCGAATTCCAAATTCCATATTCCAAATTCCGTGTTCCGAATTCCGTGTTCCGAATTCCATGTTCCGAATTCCAAATTCCAAATTCTGCATTCCAAATTCCAAATTCCAAATTCCGTATTCCATATTCCAAATTCCGTGTTCCGAATTCCGTGTTTGATTTCTGTGTTCCAAATTCTGTATTCCAAATTTCATGTTCCGTGTTCCAAATTCCAAATTCAGTATTCCAAATTCCGTATTCCGAATTCCAAGTTCCATGTTCTAAATTCCATATTCCGTGTTCCAAATTCCGTATTCCAAATTCCGTGTTCCGAATTCCGTGTTCCGAATTCCGTGTTCCGAATTTTCATGTTCTGAATTCCGTGTTCCGAATTCCAAATTCCAAATTCCGTATTCCAAATTACAAATTACAAATTCCGTATTCCATATTCCAAATTCTGTGTTCCGAATTCAGTGTTCCAAATTCCGTGTTACAAATTCCGTGTTCCGAATTCCAAATTCCGTGTTCCGAAATCCGTGTTCCGATTTCCGTGTTCCGAATTCCGTGTTCCGAATTCCAAATTCCTTATTCCAAATTCCAAATGACAAATTCCGTATTCCATATTCCAAATTCCGTGTTCCGAATTCCGTGTTTGATTTCTGTGTTCCAAATTCTGTATTCCAAATTTCATGTTCCGTGTTCCAAATTCCAAATTCAGTATTCCAAATTCCGTATTCCGAATTCCAAGTTCCATATTCCGTGTTCCAAATTCCGTATTCCAAATTCCGTGTTCCGAATTCCGTGTTCCGAATTCCGTGTTCCGAATTCCGTGTTCCGAATTCCAAATTCAAAATTCCATATTCCCAATTCCAAATTCCGTGTTCCGAATTCCGTGTTCCGTGTTCCGAATTCCAAATTCTGTATTCCAAATTCCTAATTCCAAATTCCCTATTCCATATTCCAAATTCCGTGTTCCGAATTCCGTGTTTGATTTCTGTGTTCCAAATTCTGTATTCCAAATTTCATGTTCCGTGTTCCAAATTCCAAATTCAGTATTCCATATTCCATATTCCGTGTTCCAAATTCCGTATTCCAAATTCCGTGTTCCGAATTCCGTGATCCGAATTCCATGTTCCGAATTCCGTGTTCCGAATTCCAAATTCCAAATTCCAAATTCCAAATTACAAATTACAAATTCCGTATTCCATATTCCAAATTCCGTGTTCCAAATTCCGTGTTCCGAATTCCGTGTTCCGAATTCCGTGTTCCGAATTCCAAATTCCAAATTCCGTATTCCAAATTCCAAATTCCAAATTCCAAATTCCGTATTCCTTATTCAAAATTCCGTGTTTTGAATTCCAAATTCCAATTTTCTTATTCCAAATTCCGTGTTCCAAATTCTGTGTTCCGAATTTCAAATTACGAATTCCAAATACTGTATTTCAAATACCAAATTCCGTGTTCCAAATTCCATGTTTCTAGTTCCAAATTCCGTGTTCCGAATTCCGTGGTCCGAATTTCAAATTCCATATTCCAAATTCCGTATTCCAAATTCCAAATTCCATATTCTGAATTCCGTGTTCCGAATTCCAAATTCCGTGTTCTGAATTCCATATTCCAAATTCAGTGATCCAAATTCAGTGTTCCAAATTCAGTGTTCCAAATTCCGTGTTCCAAATTCCGTGTTCCGAATTCCAAATTCCGTTTTCCGAATTCTGTGTTCCGATTTCCGTGTTCCGAATTCCGTGTTCCGAATTCAAAATTCCGTATTCCAAATTCCAAATGACAAATTCCGTATTCCATATTCCAAATTCCGTGTTCCAAATTCCGTGTTTGATTTCTGTGTTCCAAATTCTGTATTCCAAATTTCATGTTCCATGTTCCAAATTCCAAATTCAGTATTCCAAATTCCGTATTCCGAATTCCAAGTTCCATATTCCGTGTTCCAAATTCCGTATTCCAAATTCCGTGTTCCGAATTCCGTGTTCCGAATTCCGTGTTCCGAATTCCAAATTCCAAATTCCATATTCCCAATTCCAAATTCCGTGTTCCGAATTCTGTGTTCCGTGTTCTGAATTCCAAATTCCGTATTCCAAATTCCGTATTCCGAATTCCGTGTTTGATTTCTGTGTTCCAAATTCTGTATTCCAAGTTTCATGTTCCGTGTTCCAAATTCCAAATTCAGTATTCCATATTCCATATTCCGTGTTCCAAATTCCGTATTCCAAATTCCGCATTCCGAATTCCGTGATCCGAATTCCGTGTTCCGAATTCCAAATTCCAAATTCCAAATTACAAATTACAAATTACAAATTCCGTATTCCATATTCCGAATTCTGTGTTCCTAATTCCGTGTTCCGAATTCCGTGTTCCGAATTCCAAATTCCAAATTCCATATTCCAAATTCCGTGTTCCGAATTCCGTGTTTGATTTCTGTGTTCCAAATTCTTTATTCCAAATTTCATGTTCCGTGTTCCAAATTCCAAATTCAGTATTCCAAATTCCGTATTCCGAATTCCAAGTTCCATGTTCTAAATTCCATATTCCGTGTTCCAAATTCTGTATTCCGAATTCCGTGTTCCGAATTCCGTGTTCCGAATTCCGTGTTCCGAATTCCAAATTCCAAATTCCGTATTCCAAATTCCAAATTACAAATTCCGTATTCCATATTCCAAATTCCGTGTTCCAAATTCCGTGTTTGATTTCTGTGTTCCAAATTCTGTATTCCAAATTTCATGTTCCGTGTTCCAAATTCAGTATTCCAAATTCCGTATTCCGAATTCAAAGTTCCATGTTCTAAATTCCTTATTCCAAATTTCTTGTTCCAAATTCCATATTCCGTGTTCCAAATTCCAAATTCCGTATTCCATATTCCGAATTCCGTGTTCCGAATTCCGTGTTCCAAATTCCGTATTCCATGTTCCGAATTCCAAATTCCAAATTCCGTGTTCCGAATTTGAAATTCTGAATTCCTTATTCCAAATTCCCTGTTCTGAATTTCAAATTCCGTGTTCTGAATTCCAAATTCCTTATTCCAAATTCCGTGTTCCGAATTTCAAATTACGAATTCCAAATTCCGTATTTCAAATACCAAATTCCGTGTTCCGAATTCCGTGTTACGATTTACGTGTTCCAAATTCCGTGTTCCGATTTCCGTGTTCCAAATTCCGTGTTCCGAGTTCCAAATTCCACGTTCAGAGTTCCAAATTCCGTATTCCAAATTCCAAATTCCAAATTCCAAATTCCAAATTCCAAATTCCAAATTCCATATTCCAAATTCCGTGTTCCGAATTCCGTGTTTGATTTCTGTGTTCCAAATTCTGTATTCCAAATTTCATGTTCCGTGTTCCAAATTCCAAATTCAGTATTCCAAATTCCGTATTCCGAATTCCAAGTTCCATGTTCTAAATTCCATATTCCGTGTTCCAAATTCCATATTCCAAATTCCGTGTTCTGAATTCCGTGTTCCGAATTCCGTGTTCCGAATTTTCATGTTCCGAATTCCGTGTTCCGAATTCCGTGTTCCGAATTCCGTGTTCCGAATTTTCATGTTCCGAATTCCGTGTTCCGAATTCCGTGTTCCGAATTCCAAATTCCGTATTCCAAATTACAAATTCCGTATTCCATATTCCAAATTCTGTGTTCCGAATTCCGTGTTTGATTTCTGTGTTCCAAATTCTGTATTCCAAATTTCATGTTCCGTGTTCCAAATTCCAAATTCAGTATTCCAAATTCCGTATTCCGAATTCCAAGTTCCATGTTCTAAATTCCATATTCCGTGTTCCGAATTCCGTGTTCCGAATTCCGTGTTCCGAATTCCAAATTCCAAATGACAAATTCCGTATTCCATGTTCCAAATTCCGTGTTCCAAATTCCGTGTTCCGAATTCCGTGTTCCGAATTCCGTGTTCCAAATTCCAAATTCCAAATTCCGTATTCCAAATTCCATATTCCATATTCCAAATTCCGTGTTACGAATTACGTGTTGATTTCTGTGTTCCAAATTCTGTATTCCAAATTTCATGTTCCGTGTTCCAAATTCCAAATTCAGTATTCCAAATTCCGTATTCCGAATTCCAAGTTCCATGTTCTAAATTCCATATTCCGTGTTCCGAATTCCGTGTTCCGAATTCCGTGTTCCGAATTCCAAATTACAAATTACAAATTACAAATTCCGTATTCCATATTCCAAATTCCGTGTTCCGAATTCCGTGTTCCGAATTCCGTGTTCCAAATTCCGTGTTCCAAATTCCAAATTCCAAATTCCGTATTCCAAATTCCATATTCCATATTCCAAATTCCGTGTTCCGAATTCCGTGTTGATTTCTGTGTTCCAAATTCTGTATTCCAAATTTCATGTTCCGTGTTCCAAATTCCAAATTCAGTATTCCAAATTCCGTCTTCCGAATTCCAAGTTCCATGTTCTAAATTCCATATTCCGTGTTCCAAATTCTGTATTCCAAATTCCATGTTCTGAATTCCAAATTCCGTGTTCTAAATTCCAAATTCCGTATTCCAAATTCCATGTTCTGAATTCCAAATTCTGTGTTCTGAATTCCAAATTCCGTGTTCTGAATTCCAAATTCCGTATTCCAAATTCCATGTTCTGAATTCCAAATTCCTTGTTCTGAATTCCAAATTCCGTGTTCTGAATTCCAAATTACGAGTTCGAATTTCAAATTCCGTGTTCTGGATTTCAAATTCCGTGTTCCGAATTCCAAATTCCGTGTTCTGAATTTATTTTTCCAAATTCCGTTTTCCGAATTCCAAATTCCAAATTCCGTGTTCTGAATTAATTATTCAAAATTCCGTATTCAAATTCCGTGTTCCGAATTCCGTGTTCCGAATTCCAAACTCCAAATTCCGTATTCCAAATTCCGTATTCCAAAATCCAAATTCTTTATTCCAAATTCAAACTTCCATATTCCAAATTCAAAATTCCGTATTCCAAATTCCAAATGCCGTATTCCAAATTCCTTATTCCAAATTCCGGGTTTCAAATTCCAAATTCCCAATTTCGTATTCCAAACTCCTTATTCCAAATTCCGTGTTCCGAATTTCAAATTACAAAATCCAAATTCCGTATTTCAAATACCAAATTCCGTGTTCCGAATTCCGTGTTCCGATTTCCATGTTCCAAATTCCGTGTTCCGATTTCCGTGTTCCTAATTCCGTGTTCCGAGTTCCAAATTCCGTGTTCCGAATTCCGTGTTCTGAATTCCGTGTTCCGAATTCCATGTTCCATATTCCACGTTCCGAATTCCAAATTCCAAATTCCGTATTCCAAATTACAAATTACAAATTCCGTATTCCAAATTCCAAATTCTGTATTCTGAATTCTAAATTCAAAAATTCTGTGTTCCGTATTCCGTGTTCCGAATTCAAAAATACCGTATTCCAAATTTTGTGTTCCGAATTCCGTGTTCCGAATTCCGTGTTCCGAATTCCAAATTCCATGTTCTGAATTCCGTATTCCAAATTCAGTGTTCCAAATTCCGTGTTCCAAATTCCGTGTTCCAAATTCCGTGTTCCGAATTCCAAATTCCGTGTTCCGAATTCCGTGTTCTGAATTCCGTGTTCCGAGTTCCAAATTTCAAATTCCGTGTTCTGAATTCCAAATTCCGTGTTCCGAATTCCAAATTCTGTGTTTCGAATTCCAAATTCCGTGTTCCGAATTCCAAATTCCATGTTCCGAATTTCAAATTCCGTGTTCCGAATTCCAAATTCCGTGTTCTGAATTCATTATTCCAAATTCTGTATTCCAAATTCCGTGTTCCGAATTCCAAATTCCAAATTCCGTATTCCAAATTTCAAATTCTATATTCCAATTTCCGTATTCCAAATTCCAAATTCCGTAGTATTCCTTATTCAAAATTCCGTGTTTTGAATTCCAAATTCCAATTTTCTTATTCCAAATTCCGTGTTCCAAATTCCGTGTTCCGAATTTCAAATTACGAATTCCAAATACTGTATTTCAAATACCAAATTCCGTGTTCCAAATTCCATGTTTCTAGTTCCAAATTCCGTGTTCCGAATTCCGTGGTCCGAATTTCAAATTCCATATTCCAAATTCCGTATTCCAAATTCCAAATTCCATATTCCGAATTCCGTGTTCCGAATTCCAAATTCCGTGTTCTGAATTCCATATTCCAAATTCAGTGATCCAAATTCAGTGTTCCAAATTCAGTGTTCCAAATTCCGTGTTCCAAATTCCGTGTTCCGAATTCCAAATTCCAAATTCCGTATTCCAAATTCCAAATTCTGTATTCCATATTCCAAATTCCGTGTTCCGAATTCCGTGTTTGATTTCTGTGTTCCAAATTCTGTATTCCAAATGTCATGTTCCGTGTTCCAAATTCCAAATTCAGTATTCCAAATTCCGTATTCCGAATTCCAAGTTCCATGTTCTAAATTCCATATTCCGTGTTCTAAATTCCGTATTCCAAATTCCGTGTTCCGAATTCCGTGTTCCGAATTCCGTGTTCCGAATTTTCATGTTCCGAATTCCGTGTTCCGAATTCCAAATTCCAAATTCCGTATTCCAAATTACAAATTCCGTATTCCATATTCCAAATTCCGTGTTCCGAATTCCGTGTTCCAAATTCCAAATTCCAAATTCCGTATTCCAAATTACAAATTACAAATTCCGTATTCCATATTCCAAATTCTGTGTTCCGAATTCCGTGTTTGATTTCTGTGTTCCAAATTCTGTATTCCAAATTTCATGTTCCGTGTTCCAAATTCCAAATTCAGTATTCCAAATTCCGTATTCCGAATTCCAAGTTCCATGTTCTAAATTCCAAATTCCGTGTTCTGAATTAATTATTCAAAATTCCGTTTTCAAATTCCGTGTTCCGAATTCCGTGTTCCGAATTCCAAACTCCAAATTCCGTATTCCAAATTCCGTATTCCAAAATCCAAATTCTTTATTCCAAATTCAAACTTCCATATTCCAAATTCAAAATTCCGTATTCCAAATTCCAAATGCCGTATTCCAAATTCCTTATTCCAAATTCCGGGTTTCAAATTCCAAATTCCCAATTTCGTATTCCAAACTCCTTATTCCAAATTCCGTGTTCCGAATTTCAAATTACAAAATCAAAATTCCGTATTTCAAATACCAAATTCTGTGTTCCGAATTCCGTGTTCCGATTTCCATGTTCCAAATTCCGTGTTCCGATTTCCGTGTTCCTAATTCCGTGTTCCGAGTTCCAAATTCCGTGTTCCGAATTCCGGGTTCTGAATTCTGTGTTCCGAATTCCATGTTCCAAATTCCACATTCCGAATTCCAAATTCCAAATTCCGTATTCCATATTACAAATTACAAATTCCGTATTCCAAATTCCAAATTCTGTATTCTGAATTCTAAATTCAAAAATTCTGTGTTCCGTATTCCGTGTTCCGAATTCAAAAATACCGTATTCCAAATTTTGTGTTCCGAATTCCGTGTTCCGAATTCCGTGTTCCGAATTCCAAATTCCATGTTCTGAATTCCGTATTCCAAATTCAGTGTTCCAAATTCCGTGTTCCAAATTCCGTGTTCCAAATTCCAAATTCCGTGTTCCGAATTCCGTGTTCTGAATTCCGTGTTCCGAGTTCCAAATTTCAAATTCCGTGTTCTGAATTCCAAATTCCGTGTTCCGAATTCCAAATTCTGTGTTTCGAATTCCAAATTCCGTGTTCCGAATTCCAAATTCCGTGTTCCGAATTCCAAAGTCCGTGTTCCGAATTTCAAATTCCGTGTTCCGAATTCCAAATTCCGTGTTCTGAATTCATTATTCCAAATTCCGTATTCCAAATTCCGTGTTCCGAATTCCAAATTCCAAATTCCGTATTCCAAATTTCAAATTCTATATTCCAATTTCCGTATTCCAAATTCCAAATTCCGTATTCCTTATTCAAAATTCCGTGTTTTGAATTCCAAATTCCAATTTTCTTATTCCAAATTCCGTGTTCCAAATTCCGTGTTCCGAATTTCAAATTACGAATTCCAAATACTGTATTTCAAATACCAAATTCCGTGTTCCAAATTCCATGTTTCTAGTTCCAAATTCCGTGTTCCGAATTCCGTGGTCCGAATTTCAAATTCCATATTTCAAATTCCGTATTCCAAATTCCAAATTCCATATTCTGAATTCCGTGTTCCGAATTCCAAATTCCGTGTTCTGAATTCCATATTCCAAATTCAGTGATCCAAATTCCGTATTCCGAATTCCAAGTTCCATATTCCGTGTTCCAAATTCCGTATTCCAAATTCCGTGTTCCGAATTCCGTGTTCCGAATTCCAAATTCCAAATTCCATATTCCCAATTCCAAATTCCGTGTTCCGAATTCTGTGTTCCGTGTTCTGAATTCCAAATTCCGTATTCCAAATTCCGTATTCCATATTCCAAATTCCGTGTTCCGAATTCCGTGTTTGATTTCTGTGTTCCAAATTCTGTATTCCAAATTTCATGTTCCGTGTTCCAAATTCCAAATTCAGTATTCCATATTCCATATTCCGTGTTCCAAATTCCGTATTCCAAATTCCGCATTCCGAATTCCGTGATCCGAATTCCGTGTTCCGAATTCCAAATTCCAAATTCCAAATTACAAATTACAAATTACAAATTCCGTATTCCATATTCCGAATTCTGTGTTCCTAATTCCGTGTTCCGAATTCCGTGTTCCGAATTCCAAATTCCAAATTCCATATTCCAAATTCCGTGTTCCGAATTCCGTGTTTGATTTCTGTGTTCCAAATTCTTTATTCCAAATTTCATGTTCCGTGTTCCAAATTCCAAATTCAGTATTCCAAATTCCGTATTCCGAATTCCAAGTTCCATGTTCTAAATTCCATATTCCGTGTTCCAAATTCTGTATTCCGAATTCCGTGTTCCGAATTCCGTGTTCCGAATTCCGTGTTCCGAATTCCAAATTCCAAATTCCGTATTCCAAATTCCAAATTACAAATTCCGTATTCCATATTCCAAATTCCGTGTTCCAAATTCCGTGTTTGATTTCTGTGTTCCAAATTCTGTATTCCAAATTTCATGTTCCGTGTTCCAAATTCAGTATTCCAAATTCCGTATTCCGAATTCCAAGTTCCATGTTCTAAATTCCTTATTCCAAATTTCTTGTTCCAAATTCCATATTCCGTGATCCGAATTCCAATTTCCAAATTCCGTGTTCCAAATTCCGTGTTCTAAATTCCGTGTTCTAAATTCCGTGTTCCAAATTCTGTATTCCAAATTCCGAATTCCCTGTTCCGAATTTGAAATTCTGAATTCCTTATTCCAAATTCCCTGTTCTGAATTTCAAATTCCGTGTTCTGAATTCCAAATCCTTATTCCAAATTCCGTGTTCCGAATTTCAAATTACGAATTTCAAATACCAAATAACGTGTTCCGAATTCCGTGTTACGATTTACGTGTTCCAAATTCCGTGTTCCGATTTCCGTGTTCCAAATTCCGTGTTCCGAGTTCCAAATTCCGCGTTCAGAGTTCCAAATTCCGCGTTCAGAGTTCCAAATTCCGTATTCCAAATTCCGTGTTCCGAATTCCAAATTCTGAATTCCTTATTCCAAATTCCCTGTTCTGAATTTCAAATTCCGAATTCCAAATTCCATATTCCAAATTCCGTGTTCCGAATTCCGTGTTCCGAATTCCATGTTCCGGATTCCAAATTCCAAATTCCAAATTCCAAATTCCAAATTCCAAATTCCATATTCCAAATTCCGTGTTCCGAATTCCGTGTTTGATTTCTGTGTTCCAAATTCTGTATTCCAAATTTCATGTTCCGTGTTCCAAATTCCAAATTCAGTATTCCAAATTCCGTATTCCGAATTCCAAGTTCCATGTTCTAAATTCCAAATTCCGTATTCCAAATTCCGTGTTCCGAATTCCGTGTTGCGAATTCCGTGTTCCGAATTTTCATGTTCCGAATTCCGTGTTCCGAATTCCAAATTCCAAATTCCGTATTCCAAATTACAAATTACAAATTCCGTATTCCATATTCCAAATTCTGTGTTCCGAATTCAGTGTTCCAAATTCCGTGTTCCAAATTCCGTGTTCCGAATTCCAAATTCCGTGTTCCGAATTCCGTGTTCCGATTTCTGTGTTCCGAATTCCGTGTTCCGAATTCCAAATTCCGTATTCCAAATTCCAAATGACAAATTCCGTATTCCATATTCCAAATTCCGTGTTCCAAATTCCGTGTTTGATTTCTGTGTTCCAAATTCTGTATTCCAAATGTCATGTTCCGTGTTCCAAATTCAGTATTCCAAATTCTGTATTCCGAATTCCAAGTTCCATGTTCTAAATTCCTTATTCCAAATTTCTTGTTCCAAATTCCATATTCCGTGTTCCGAATTCCAATTTCCGAATTCCGTGTTCCAAATTCCGTGTTCTAAATTCCGTGTTCCAAATTCTGTGTTCCAAATTCCGTATTCCATGTTCCGAATTCCAAATTCCGAATTCCGTGTTCCGAATTTGAAATTCTGAATTCCTTATTCCAAATTCCCTGTACTGAATTTCAAATTCCGTGTTCTGAATTCCAAATTCCTTATTCCAAATTCCGTGTTCCGAATTTCAAATTACAAATTCCAAATTCCGTATTTCAAATACCAAATTCCGTGTTCCGAATTCCGTGTTCCGATTTCCGTGTTCCAAATTCTGTGTTCCGATTTCCATGTTCCTAATTCCGTGTTCCGAGTTCCAAATTCCGCGTTCAGAGTTCCAAATTCCGTGTTCCGAGTTCCAAATTCCGTGTTCCGAATTCTGTTTTCCAAATTCCGTGTTCCGTGTTCCAAATTATGTGTTCCGAGTTCCAAATTCCGCGTTCAGAGTTCCAAATTCCGTGTTCCGAGTTCCAAATTCCGTATTCCAAATTCCGTGTTCCGAATTCCAAATTCTGAATTCCTTATTCCAAATTCCCTGTTCTGAATTTCAAATTCCGAATTCCAAATTCCATATTCCAAATTCCGTGTTCCGAATTCCGTGTTCCGAATTCAATGTTCCGAATTCCAAATTCCAAATTCTGCATTCCAAATTCCAAATTCCAAATTCCGTATTCCATATTCCAAATTCCGTGTTCCGAATTCCGTGTTTGATTTCTGTGTTCCAAATTCTGTATTCCAAATTTCATGTTCCGTGTTCCAAATTCCAAATTCAGAATTCCAAATTCCGTATTCCGAATTCCAAGTTCCATGTTCTAAATACCATATTCCGTGTTCCAAATTCCGTATTCCAAATTCCGTGTTCCGATTTCCGTGTTCCGAATTCCGTGTTCCGAATTCCAAATTCAGTATTCCAAATTCCAAATGACAAATTCCGTATTCCATATTCCAAATTCCGTGTTCCGAATTCCGTGTTTGATTTCTGTGTTCCAAATTCTGTATTCCAAATTTCATGTTCCATGTTCCAAATTCCAAATTCAGTATTCCAAATTCCGTATTCCGAATTCCAAGTTCCATATTCCGTATTCCAAATTCCGTATTCCAAATTCCGTGTTCCGAATTCCGTGTTCCGAATTCCGTGTTCCGAATTCCAAATTCCAAATTCCATATTCCCAATTCCAAATTCCGTGTTCCGAATTCCGTGTTCCGTGTTCCGAATTCCAAATTCCGTATTCCAAATTCCAAATTCCAAATTCCGTATTCCATATTCCAAATTCCGTGTTCCGAATTCCGTGTTTGATTTCTGTGTTCCATATTCTGTATTCCAAATTTCATGTTCCGTGTTCCAAATTCCAAATTCAGTATTCCATATTCCATATTCCGTGTTCCAAATTCCGTATTCCAAATTCCGTGTTCCGAATTCCAAATTCCAAATTACAAATTACAAATTCCGTATTCCAAATTCCGTGTTCCGAATTCCGTGTTCCGAATTCCGTGTTCCGAATTCCAAATTCCAAATTCCATATTCCCAATTCCAAATTCCGTGTTCCGAATTCCGTGTTCCGAATTCCGTGTTCCGAATTCCAAATTCCAAATTCCATATTCCAAATTCCAAATTCCATATTCCAAATTCCGTGTTCCGAATTCCGTGTTTGATTTCTGTGTTCCAAATTCTGTATTCCAAATTTCATGTTCCGTATTCCAAATTCCAAATTCAGTATTCCAAATTCCGTATTCCGAATTCCAAGTTCCATGTTCTAAATTCCATATTCCGTGTTCCAAATTCTGTATTCCGAATTCCGTGTTCCGAATTCCGTGTTCCGAATTCCGTGTTCCGAATTCCAAATTCAAAATTCCGTATTCCAAATTCCAAATTCCAAATTCTGTATTCCATATTCCAAATTCCGTGTTCCGAATTCCGTGTTTGATTTCTGTGTTCCAAATTCTGTATTCCAAATGTCATGTTCCGTGTTCCAAATTCCAAATTCAGTATTCCAAATTCCGTATTCCGAATTCCAAGTTCCATGTTCTAAATTCCATATTCCGTGTTCTAAATTCTGTATTCCAAATTCCGTGTTCCGAATTCCGTGTTCCGAATTCCGTGTTCCGAATTTTCATGTTCCGAATTCCGTGTTCCGAATTCCAAATTCCAAATTCCGTATTCCAAATTACAAATTCCGTATTCCATATTCCAAATTCTGTGTTCCGAATTCCGTGTTCCGAATTCCAAATTCCAAATTCCGTATTCCAAATTCCAAATTCTGTGTTACGAATTCCGTGTTTGATTTCTGTGTTCCAAATTCTGTATTCCAAATTTCATGTTCCGTGTTCCAAATTCCAAATTCAGTATTCCAAATTCCGTATTCCGAATTCCAAGTTCCATGTTCTAAATTCCATATTCCGTGTTCCGAATTCCGTGTTCCGAATTCCGTGTTCCGAATTCCAAATTCCAAATTACAAATTCCGTATTCCATATTCCAAATTCCGTGTTCCGAATTCCGTGTTCCGAATTCCGTGTTCCAAATTCCGTGTTCCAAATTCCAAATTCCAAATTCCGTATTCCAAATTCCATATTCCATATTCCAAATTCCGTGTTCCGAATTCCGTGTTGATTTCTGTGTTCCAAATTCTGTATTCCAAATTTCATGTTCCGTGTTCCAAATTCCAAATTCAGTATTCCAAATTCCGTATTCTGAATTCCAAGTTCCATGTTCTAAATTCCATATTCCGAGTTCCAAATTCTGTATTCCGAATTCCGTTTCCCGAATTCCGTGTTCCGAATTCCGTGTTCCGAATTCCAAATTCCAAATTCCGTATTCCAAATTCCAAATTCCGTATTCCATATTCCAAATTTCGTGTTCCGAATTCCGTGTTTGATTTCTGTGTTCCAAATTCTGTATTCCAAATTTCATGTTCCGTGTTCCAAATTCCAAATTCAGTATTCCAAATTCCGTATTCCGAATTCCAAGTTCCATGTTCTAAATTCCATATTCCGTGTTCCAAATTCTGTATTCCAAATTCCATGTTCTGAATTCCAAATTCCGTGTTCTAAATTCCAAATTCCGTATTCCAAATTCCATGTTCTGAATTCCAAATTCCGTGTTCTGAATTCCAAATTCCGTGTTCTGAATTCCAAATTCCGTATTCCAAATTCCATGTTCTGAATTCCAAATTCCTTGTTCTGAATTCCAAATTCCGTGTTCTGAATTCCAAATTACGAGTTCGAATTTCAAATTCCGTGTTCTGGATTTCAAATTCCGTGTTCCGAATTCCAAATTCCGTGTTCTGAATTTATTTTTCCAAATTCCGTTTTCCGAATTCCAAATTCCAAATTCCGTGTTCTGAATTAATTATTCAAAATTCCGTATTCAAATTCCGTGTTCCGAATTCCGTGTTCCGAATTCCAAACTCCAAATTCCGTATTCCAAATTCCGTATTCCAAATTCCAAATTCTGTATTCTGAATTCTAAATTCAAAAATTCTGTGTTCCGTATTCCGTGTTCCGAATTCAAAAATACCGTATTCCAAATTTTGTGTTCCGAATTCCGTGTTCCGAATTCCGTGTTCCGAATTCCAAATTCCATGTTCTGAATTCCGTATTCCAAATTCAGTGTTCCAAATTCCGTGTTCCAAATTCCGTGTTCCAAATTCCGTGTTCCGAATTCCAAATTCCGTGTTCCGAATTCCGTGTTCTGAATTCCGTGTTCCGAGTTCCAAATTTCAAATTCCGTGTTCTGAATTCCAAATTCCGTGTTCCGAATTCCAAATTCTGTGTTTCGAATTCCAAATTCCGTGTTCCGAATTCCAAATTCCGTGTTCCGAATTCCAAAGTCCGTGTTCCGAATTTCAAATTCCGTGTTCCGAATTCCAAATTCCGTGTTCTGAATTCATTATTCCAAATTCCGTATTCCAAATTCCGTGTTCCGAATTCCAAATTCCAAATTCCGTATTCCAAATTTCAAATTCTATATTCCAATTTCCGTATTCCAAATTCCAAATTCCGTATTCCTTATTCAAAATTCCGTGTTTTGAATTCCAAATTCCAATTTTCTTATTCCAAATTCCGTGTTCCAAATTCCGTGTTCCGAATTTCAAATTACGAATTCCAAATACTGTATTTCAAATACCAAATTCCGTGTTCCAAATTCCATGTTTCTAGTTCCAAATTCCGTGTTCCGAATTCCGTGGTCCGAATTTCAAATTCCATATTCCAAATTCCGTATTCCAAATTCCAAATTCCATATTCTGAATTCCGTGTTCCGAATTCCAAATTCCGTGTTCTGAATTCCATATTCCAAATTCAGTGATCCAAATTCCGTATTCCGAATTCCAAGTTCCATATTCCGTGTTCCAAATTCCGTATTCCAAATTCCGTGTTCCGAATTCCGTGTTCCGAATTCCGTGTTCCGAATTCCAAATTCCAAATTCCATATTCCCAATTCCAAATTCCGTGTTCCGAATTCTGTGTTCCGTGTTCTGAATTCCAAATTCCGTATTCCAAATTCCGTATTCCATATTCCAAATTCCGTGTTCCGAATTCCGTGTTTGATTTCTGTGTTCCAAATTCTGTATTCCAAATTTCATGTTCCGTGTTCCAAATTCCAAATTCAGTATTCCATATTCCATATTCCGTGTTCCAAATTCCGTATTCCAAATTCCGCATTCCGAATTCCGTGATCCGAATTCCGTGTTCCGAATTCCAAATTCCAAATTACAAATTACAAATTACAAATTACAAATTCCGTATTCCATATTCCGAATTCTGTGTTCCTAATTCCGTGTTCCGAATTCCGTGTTCCGAATTCCAAATTCCAAATTCCATATTCCAAATTCCGTGTTCCGAATTCCGTGTTTGATTTCTGTGTTCCAAATTCTTTATTCCAAATTTCATGTTCCGTGTTCCAAATTCCAAATTCAGTATTCCAAATTCCGTATTCCGAATTCCAAGTTCCATGTTCTAAATTCCATATTCCGTGTTCCAAATTCTGTATTCCGAATTCCGTGTTCCGAATTCCGTGTTCCGAATTCCGTGTTCCGAATTCCAAATTCCAAATTCCGTATTCCAAATTCCAAATTACAAATTCCGTATTCCATATTCCAAATTCCGTGTTCCAAATTCCGTGTTTGATTTCTGTGTTCCAAATTCTGTATTCCAAATTTCATGTTCCATGTTCCAAATTCAGTATTCCAAATTCCGTATTCCGAATTCCAAGTTCCATGTTCTAAATTCCTTATTCCAAATTTCTTGTTCCAAATTCCATATTCCGTGATCCGAATTCCAATTTCCAAATTCCGTGTTCCAAATTCCGTGTTCTAAATTCCGTGTTCCAAATTCTGTATTCCAAATTCCGTATTCCATGTTCCAAATTCCGAATTCCCTGTTCCGAATTTGAAATTCTGAATTCCTTATTCCAAATTCCCTGTTCTGAATTTCAAATTCCGTGTTCTGAATTCCAAATTCCTTATTCCAAATTCCGTGTTCCGAATTTCAAATTACGAATTTCAAATACCAAATAACGTGTTCCGAATTCCGTGTTACGATTTACGTGTTCCAAATTCCGTGTTCCGATTTCCGTGTTCCAAATTCCGTGTTCCGAGTTCCAAATTCCGCGTTCAGAGTTCCAAATTCCGCGTTCAGAGTTCCAAATTCCGTATTCCAAATTCCGTGTTCCGAATTCCAAATTCTGAATTCCTTATTCCAAATTCCCTGTTCTGAATTTCAAATTCCGAATTCCAAATTCCATATTCCAAATTCCGTGTTCCGAATTCCGTGTTCCGAATTCCATGTTCCGGATTCCAAATTCCAAATTCCAAATTCCAAATTCCAAATTCCAAATTCCATATTCCAAATTCCGTGTTCCGAATTCCGTGTTTGATTTCTGTGTTCCAAATTCTGTATTCCAAATTTCATGTTCCGTGTTCCAAATTCCAAATTCAGTATTCCAAATTCCGTATTCCGAATTCCAAGTTCCATGTTCTAAATTCCAAATTCCGTATTCCAAATTCCGTGTTCCGAATTCCGTGTTGCGAATTCCGTGTTCCGAATTTTCATGTTCCGAATTCCGTGTTCCGAATTCCAAATTCCAAATTCCGTATTCCAAATTACAAATTACAAATTCCGTATTCCATATTCCAAATTCTGTGTTCCGAATTCAGTGTTCCAAATTCCGTGTTCCAAATTCCGTGTTCCGAATTCCAAATTCCGTGTTCCGAATTCCGTGTTCCGATTTCTGTGTTCCGAATTCCGTGTTCCGAATTCCAAATTCCGTATTCCAAATTCCAAATGACAAATTCCGTATTCCATATTCCAAATTCCGTGTTCCAAATTCCGTGTTTGATTTCTGTGTTCCAAATTCTGTATTCCAAATGTCATGTTCCGTGTTCCAAATTCAGTATTCCAAATTCTGTATTCCGAATTCCAAGTTCCATGTTCTAAATTCCTTATTCCAAATTTCTTGTTCCAAATTCCATATTCCGTGTTCCGAATTCCAATTTCCGAATTCCGTGTTCCAAATTCCGTGTTCTAAATTCTGTGTTCCAAATTCTGTGTTCCAAATTCCGTATTCCATGTTCCGAATTCCAAATTCCGAATTCCGTGTTCTGAATTTGAAATTCTGAATTCCTTATTCCAAATTCCCTGTACTGAATTTCAAATTCCGTGTTCTGAATTCCAAATTCCTTATTCCAAATTCCGTGTTCCGAATTTCAAATTACAAATTCCAAATTCCGTATTTCAAATACCAAATTCCGTGTTCCGAATTCCGTGTTCCGATTTCCGTGTTCCAAATTCTGTGTTCCGATTTCCGTGTTCCTAATTCCGTGTTCCGAGTTCCAAATTCCGCGTTCAGAGTTCCAAATTCCGTGTTCCGAGTTCCAAATTCCGTGTTCCGAATTCTGTTTTCCAAATTCCGTGTTCCGTGTTCCAAATTCTGTGTTCCGAGTTCCAAATTCCGCGTTCAGAGTTCCAAATTCCGTGTTCCGAGTTCCAAATTCCGTATTCCAAATTCCGTGTTCCGAATTCCAAATTCTGAATTCCTTATTCCAAATTCCCTGTTCTGAATTTCAAATTCCGAATTCCAAATTCCATATTCCAAATTCCGTGTTCCGAATTCCGTGTTCCGAATTCAATGTTCCGAATTCCAAATTCCAAATTCTGCATTCCAAATTCCAAATTCCAAATTCCGTATTCCATATTCCAAATTCCGTGTTCCGAATTCCGTGTTTGATTTCTGTGTTCCAAATTCTGTATTCCAAATTTCATGTTCCGTGTTCCAAATTCCAAATTCAGAATTCCAAATTCCGTATTCCGAATTCCAAGTTCCATGTTCTAAATACCATATTCCGTGTTCCAAATTCCGTATTCCAAATTCCGTGTTCCGATTTCCGTGTTCCGAATTCCGTGTTCCGAATTCCAAATTCAGTATTCCAAATTCCAAATGACAAATTCCGTATTCCATATTCCAAATTCCGTGTTCCGAATTCCGTGTTTGATTTCTGTGTTCCAAATTCTGTATTCCAAATTTCATGTTCCATGTTCCAAATTCCAAATTCAGTATTCCAAATTCCGTATTCCGAATTCCAAGTTCCATATTCCGTATTCCAAATTCCGTATTCCAAATTCCGTGTTCCGAATTCCGTGTTCCGAATTCCGTGTTCCGAATTCCAAATTCCAAATTCCATATTCCCAATTCCAAATTCCGTGTTCCGAATTCCGTGTTCCGTGTTCCGAATTCCAAATTCCGTATTCCAAATTCCAAATTCCAAATTCCGTATTCCATATTCCAAATTCCGTGTTCCGAATTCCGTGTTTGATTTCTGTGTTCCATATTCTGTATTCCAAATTTCATGTTCCGTGTTCCAAATTCCAAATTCAGTATTCCATATTCCGTGTTCCAAATTCCGTATTCCAAATTCCGTGTTCCGAATTCCAAATTCCAAATTACAAATTCCAAATTCCGTATTCCAAATTCCGTGTTCCGAATTCCGTGTTCCGAATTCCGTGTTCCGAATTCCAAATTCCATATTCCCAATTCCAAATTCCGTGTTCCGAATTCCGTGTTCCGAATTCCGTGTTCCGAATTCCAAATTCCAAATTCCATATTCCAAATTCCAAATTCCATATTCCAAATTCCGTGTTCCGAATTCCGTGTTTGATTTCTGTGTTCCAAATTCTGTATTCCAAATTTCATGTTCCGTATTCCAAATTCCAAATTCAGTATTCCAAATTCCGTATTCCGAATTCCAAGTTCCATGTTCTAAATTCCATATTCCGTGTTCCAAATTCTGTATTCCGAATTCCGTGTTCCGAATTCCGTGTTCCGAATTCCGTGTTCCGAATTCCAAATTCAAAATTCCGTATTCCAAATTCCAAATTCTGTATTCCATATTCCAAATTCCGTGTTCCGAATTCCGTGTTTGATTTCTGTGTTCCAAATTCTGTATTCCAAATGTCATGTTCCGTGTTCCAAATTCCAAATTCAGTATTCCAAATTCCGTATTCCGAATTCCAAGTTCCATGTTCTAAATTCCATATTCCGTGTTCTAAATTCTGTATTCCAAATTCCGTGTTCCGAATTCCGTGTTCCGAATTCCGTGTTCCGAATTTTCATGTTCCGAATTCCGTGTTCCGAATTCCAAATTCCAAATTCCGTATTCCAAATTACAAATTCCGTATTCCATATTCCAAATTCTGTGTTCCGAATTCCGTGTTCCGAATTCCAAATTCCAAATTCCGTATTCCAAATTCCAAATTCTGTGTTACGAATTCCGTGTTTGATTTCTGTGTTCCAAATTCTGTATTCCAAATTTCATGTTCCGTGTTCCAAATTCCAAATTCAGTATTCCAAATTCCGTATTCCGAATTCCAAGTTCCATGTTCTAAATTCCATATTCCGTGTTCCGAATTCCGTGTTCCGAATTCCGTGTTCCGAATTCCAAATTCCAAATTACAAATTCCGTATTTCATATTCCAAATTCCGTGTTCCGAATTCCGTGTTCCGAATTCCGTGTTCCAAATTCCGTGTTCCAAATTCCAAATTCCAAATTCCGTATTCCAAATTCCATATTCCATATTCCAAATTCCGTGTTCCGAATTCCGTGTTGATTTCTGTGTTCCAAATTCTGTATTCCAAATTTCATGTTCCGTGTTCCAAATTCCAAATTCAGTATTCCAAATTCCGTATTCTGAATTCCAAGTTCCATGTTCTAAATTCCATATTCCGAGTTCCAAATTCTGTATTCCGAATTCCGTTTCCCGAATTCCGTGTTCCGAATTCCGTGTTCCGAATTCCAAATTCCAAATTCCGTATTCCAAATTCCAAATTCCGTATTCCATATTCCAAATTTCGTGTTCCGAATTCCGTGTTTGATTTCTGTGTTCCAAATTCTGTATTCCAAATTTCATGTTCCGTGTTCCAAATTCCAAATTCAGTATTCCAAATTCCGTATTCCGAATTCCAAGTTCCATGTTCTAAATTCCATATTCCGTGTTCCAAATTCTGTATTCCAAATTCCATGTTCTGAATTCCAAATTCCGTGTTCTAAATTCCAAATTCCGTATTCCAAATTCCATGTTCTGAATTCCAAATTCCGTGTTCTGAATTCCAAATTCCGTGTTCTGAATTCCAAATTCCGTATTCCAAATTCCATGTTCTGAATTCCAAATTCCTTGTTCTGAATTCCAAATTCCGTGTTCTGAATTCCAAATTACGAGTTCGAATTTCAAATTCCGTGTTCTGGATTTCAAATTCCGTGTTCCGAATTCCAAATTCCGTGTTCTGAATTTATTTTTCCAAATTCCGTTTTCCGAATTCCAAATTCCAAATTCCGTGTTCTGAATTAATTATTCAAAATTCCGTATTCAAATTCCGTGTTCCGAATTCCGTGTTCCGAATTCCAAACTCCAAATTCCGTATTCCAAATTCCGTATTCCAAAATCCAAATTCTTTATTCCAAATTCAAACTTCCATATTCCAAATTCAAAATTCCGTATTCCAAATTCCAAATGCCGTATTCCAAATTCCTTATTCCAAATTCCGGGTTTCAAATTCCAAATTCCCAATTTCGTATTCCAAACTCCTTATTCCAAATTCCGTGTTCCGAATTTCAAATTACAAAATCCAAATTCCGTATTTCAAATACCAAATTCCGTGTTCCGAATTCCGTGTTCCGATTTCCATGCTCCAAATTCCGTGTTCCGATTTCCTTGTTCCTAATTCCGTGTTCCGAGTTCCAAATTCCGTGTTCCGAATTCCGTGTTCTGAATTCCGTGTTCCGAATTCCATGTTCCAAATTCCACGTTCCGAATTCCAAATTCCAAATTCCGTATTCCAAATTACAAATTACAAATTCCGTATTCCAAATTCCAAATTCTGTATTCTGAATTCTAAATTCAAAAATTCTGTGTTCCGTATTCCGTGTTCCGAATTCAAAAATACCGTATTCCAAATTTTGTGTTCCGAATTCCGTGTTCCGAATTCAAAAATACGTATTCCAAATTTTGTGTTCCGAATTCTGTGTTCCGAATTCCGTGTTCCGAATTCCAAATTCCATGTTCTGAATTCCGTATTCCAAATTCAGTGTTCCAAATTCCGTGTTCCAAATTCCGTGTTCCAAATTCCGTGTTCCGAATTCCAAATTCCGTGTTCCGAATTCCGTGTTCTGAATTCCGTGTTCCGAGTTCCAAATTTCAAATTCCGTGTTCTGAATTCCAAATTCCAAATTCCGTATTCCAAATTTCAAATTCTATATTCCAATTTCCGTATTCCAAATTCCAAATTCCGTATTCCTTATTCAAAATTCCGTGTTTTGAATTCCAAATTCCAATTTTCTTATTCCAAATTCCGTGTTCCAAATTCCGTGTTCCGAATTTCAAATTACGAATTCCAAATACTGTATTTCAAATACCAAATTCCGTGTTCCAAATTCCATGTTTCTAGTTCCAAATTCCGTGTTCCGAATTCCGTGGTCCGAATTTCAAATTCCATATTCCAAATTCCGTATTCCAAATTCCAAATTCCATATTCTGAATTCCGTGTTCCGAATTCCAAATTCCGTGTTCTGAATTCCATATTCCAAATTCAGTGATCCAAATTCAGTGTTCCAAATTCAGTGTTCCAAATTCCGTGTTCCAAATTCCGTGTTCCGAATTCCAAATTCCGTGTTCCGAATTCTGTGTTCCGATTTCCGTGTTCCGAATTCCGTGTTCCGAATTCAAAATTCCGTATTCCAAATTCCAAATGACAAATTCCGTATTCCATATTCCAAATTCCGTGTTCCAAATTCCGTGTTTGATTTCTGTGTTCCAAATTCTGTATTCCAAATTTCATGTTCCATGTTCCAAATTCCAAATTCAGTATTCCAAATTCCGTATTCCGAATTCCAAGTTCCATATTCCGTGTTCCAAATTCCGTATTCCAAATTCTGTGTTCCGAATTCCGTGTTCCGAATTCCGTGTTCCGAATTCCAAATTCCAAATTCCATATTCCCAATTCCAAATTCCGTGTTCCGAATTCTGTGTTCCGTGTTCTGAATTCCAAATTCCGTATTCCAAATTCCGTATTCCATATTCCAAATTCCGTGTTCCGAATTCCGTGTTTGATTTCTGTGTTCCAAATTCTGTATTCCAAGTTTCATGTTCCGTGTTCCAAATTCCAAATTCAGTATTCCATATTCCATATTCCGTGTTCCAAATTCCGTATTCCAAATTCCGCATTCCGAATTCCGTGATCCGAATTCCGTGTTCCGAATTCCAAATTCCAAATTACAAATTACAAATTACAAATTACAAATTCCGTATTCCATATTCCGAATTCTGTGTTCCTAATTCCGTGTTCCGAATTCCGTGTTCCGAATTCCAAATTCCAAATTACAAATTACAAATTACAAATTACAAATTCCGTGTTTGATTTCTGTGTTCCAAATTCTTTATTCCAAATTTCATGTTCCGTGTTCCAAATTCCAAATTCAGTATTCCAAATTCCGTATTCCGAATTCCAAGTTCCATGTTCTAAATTCCATATTCCGTGTTCCAAATTCTGTATTCCGAATTCCGTGTTCCGAATTCCGTGTTCCGAATTCCAAATTCCAAATTCCGTATTCCAAATTCCAAATTACAAATTCCGTATTCCATATTCCAAATTCCGTGTTCCAAATTCCGTGTTTGATTTCTGTGTTCCAAATTCTGTATTCCAAATTTCATGTTCCGTGTTCCAAATTCAGTATTCCAAATTCCGTATTCCGAATTCCAAGTTCCATGTTCTAAATTCCTTATTCCAAATTTCTTGTTCCAAATTCCATATTCCGTGATCCGAATTCCAATTTCCAAATTCCGTGTTCCAAATTCCGTGTTCTAAATTCCGTGTTCCAAATTCTGTATTCCAAATTCCGTATTCCATGTTCCAAATTCCGAATTCCCTGTTCCGAATTTGAAATTCTGAATTCCTTATTCCAAATTCCCTGTTCTGAATTTCAAATTCCGTGTTCTGAATTCCAAATTCCTTATTCCAAATTCCGTGTTCCGAATTTCAAATTACGAATTTCAAATACCAAATAACGTGTTCCGAATTCCGTGTTACGATTTACGTGTTCCAAATTCCGTGTTCCGATTTCCGTGTTCCAAATTCCGTGTTCCGAGTTCCAAATTCCGCGTTCAGAGTTCCAAATTCCGTGTTCCGAGTTCCAAATTCCGTATTCCAAATTCCGTGTTCCGAATTCCAAATTCTGAATTCCTTATTCCAAATTCCCTGTTCTGAATTTCAAATTCCGAATTCCAAATTCCATATTCCAAATTCCGTGTTCCGAATTCCGTGTTCCGAATTCCATGTTCCGAATTCCAAATTCCAAATTCTGCATTCCAAATTCCAAATTCCAAATTCCGTATTCCATATTCCAAATTCCGTGTTCCGAATTCCGTGTTTGATTTCTGTGTTCCAAATTCTGTATTCCAAATTTCATGTTCCGTGTTCCAAATTCCAAATTCAGTATTCCAAATTCCGTATTCCGAATTCCAAGTTCCATGTTCTAAATTCCATATTCCGTGTTCCAAATTCCGTATTCCAAATTCCGTGTTCCGAATTCCGTGTTCCGAATTTCGTATTCCGAATTTTCATGTTCTGAATTCCGTGTTCCGAATTCCAAATTCCAAATTCCGTATTCCAAATTACAAATTACAAATTCCGTATTCCATATTCCAAATTCTGTGTTCCGAATTCAGTGTTCCAAATTCCGTGTTCCAAATTCCGTGTTCCGAATTCCAAATTCCGTGTTCCGAAATCCGTGTTCCGATTTCCGTGTTCCGAATTCCGTGTTCCGAATTCCAAATTCCTTATTCCAAATTCCAAATGACAAATTCCGTATTCCATATTCCAAATTCCGTGTTCCGAATTCCGTGTTTGATTTCTGTGTTCCAAATTCTGTATTCCAAATTTCATGTTCCGTGTTCCAAATTCCAAATTCAGTATTCCAAATTCCGTATTCCGAATTCCAAGTTCCATATTCCGTGTTCCAAATTCCGTATTCCAAATTCCGTGTTCCGAATTCCGTGTTCCGAATTCCGTGTTCCGAATTCCGTGTTCCGAATTCCAAATTCCAAATTCCATATTCCCAATTCCAAATTCCGTGTTCCGAATTCCGTGTTCCGTGTTCCGAATTCCAAATTCTGTATTCCAAATTCCTAATTCCAAATTCCCTATTCCATATTCCAAATTCCGTGTTCCGAATTCCGTGTTTGATTTCTGTGTTCCAAATTCTGTATTCCAAATTTCATGTTCCGTGTTCCAAATTCCAAATTCAGTATTCCATATTCCATATTCCGTGTTCCAAATTCCGTATTCCAAATTCCGTGTTCCGAATTCCGTGATCCGAATTCCATGTTCCGAATTCCGTGTTCCGAATTCCAAATTCCAAATTCCAAATTCCAAATTCCAAATTACAAATTCCGTATTCCATATTCCAAATTCCGTGTTCCAAATTCCGTGTTCCGAATTCCGTGTTCCGAATTCCGTGTTCCGAATTCCAAATTCCAAATTCCGTATTCCAAATTCCAAATTCCAAATTCCAAATTCCGTATTCCATATTCCAAATTCCGTGTTCCAAATTCCGTGTTTGATTTCTGTGTTCCAAATTCTGTATTCCAAATTTCATGTTCCGTGTTCCAAATTCAGTATTCCAAATTCCGTATTCCGAATTCAAAGTTCCATGTTCTAAATTCCTTATTCCAAATTTCTTGTTCCAAATTCCATATTCCGTGTTCCAAATTCCAAATTCCAAATTCCAAATTCCAAATTCCGTATTCCATATTCCGAATTCCGTGTTCCGAATTCCGTGTTCCAAATTCCGTATTCCATGTTCCGAATTCCAAATTCCAAATTCCGTGTTCCGAATTTGAAATTCTGAATTCCTTATTCCAAATTCCCTGTTCTGAATTTCAAATTCCGTGTTCTGAATTCCAAATTCCTTATTCCAAATTCCGTGTTCCGAATTTCAAATTACGAATTCCAAATTCCGTATTTCAAATACCAAATTCCGTGTTCCGAATTCCGTGTTACGATTTACGTGTTCCAAATTCCGTGTTCCGATTTCCGTGTTCCAAATTCCGTGTTCCGAGTTCCAAATTCCACGTTCAGAGTTCCAAATTCCGAATTCCAAATTCCGTGTTCCAAATTCCAAATTCCAAATTCCAAATTCCAAATTCCAAATTCCATATTCCAAATTCCGTGTTCCGAATTCCGTGTTTGATTTCTGTGTTCCAAATTCTGTATTCCAAATTTCATGTTCCGTGTTCCAAATTCCAAATTCAGTATTCCAAATTCCGTATTCCGAATTCCAAGTTCCATGTTCTAAATTCCATATTCCGTGTTCCAAATTCCATATTCCAAATTCCGTGTTCTGAATTCCGTGTTCCGAATTCCGTGTTCCGAATTTTCATGTTCCGAATTCCGTGTTCCGAATTCCGTGTTCCGAATTCCAAATTCCGTATTCCAAATTACAAATTACAAATTCCGTATTCCATATTCCAAATTCTGTGTTCCGAATTCCGTGTTTGATTTCTGTGTTCCAAATTCTGTATTCCAAATTTCATGTTCCGTGTTCCAAATTCCAAATTCAGTATTCCAAATTCCGTATTCCGAATTCCAAGTTCCATGTTCTAAATTCCATATTCCGTGTTCCGAATTCCGTGTTCCGAATTCCGTGTTCCGAATTCCAAATTCCAAATGACAAATTCCGTATTCCATGTTCCAAATTCCGTGTTCCAAATTCCGTGTTCCGAATTCCGTGTTCCGAATTCCGTGTTCCAAATTCCAAATTCCAAATTCCGTATTCCAAATTCCATATTCCATATTCCAAATTCCGTGTTCCGAATTCCGTGTTGATTTCTGTGTTCCAAATTCTGTATTCCAAATTTCATGTTCCGTGTTCCAAATTCCAAATTCAGTATTCCAAATTCCGTCTTCCGAATTCCAAGTTCCATGTTCTAAATTCCATATTCCGTGTTCCAAATTCTGTATTCCAAATTCCATGTTCTGAATTCCAAATTCCGTGTTCTAAATTCCAAATTCCGTATTCCAAATTCCATGTTCTGAATTCCAAATTCCGTGTTCTGAATTCCAAATTCCGTGTTCTGAATTCCAAATTCCGTATTCCAAATTCCATGTTCTGAATTCCAAATTCCTTGTTCTGAATTCCAAATTCCGTGTTCTGAATTCCAAATTACGAGTTCGAATTTCAAATTCCGTGTTCTGGATTTCAAATTCCGTGTTCCGAATTCCAAATTCCGTGTTCTGAATTTATTTTTCCAAATTCCGTTTTCCGAATTCCAAATTCCAAATTCCGTGTTCTGAATTAATTATTCAAAATTCCGTATTCAAATTCCGTGTTCCGAATTCCGTGTTCCGAATTCCAAACTCCAAATTCCGTATTCCAAATTCCGTATTCCAAAATCCAAATTCTTTATTCCAAATTCAAACTTCCATATTCCAAATTCAAAATTCCGTATTCCAAATTCCAAATGCCGTATTCCAAATTCCTTATTCCAAATTCCGGGTTTCAAATTCCAAATTCCCAATTTCGTATTCCAAACTCCTTATTCCAAATTCCGTGTTCCGAATTTCAAATTACAAAATCCAAATTCCGTATTTCAAATACCAAATTCCGTGTTCCGAATTCCGTGTTCCGATTTCCATGTTCCAAATTCCGTGTTCCGATTTCCGTGTTCCTAATTCCGTGTTCCGAGTTCCAAATTCCGTGTTCCGAATTCCGTGTTCTGAATTCCGTGTTCCAAATTCTGTATTCCGAATTCCATGTTCCGAATTCCGTGTTCCGAATTCCGTGTTCCGAATTCCAAATTCCAAATTCCGTATTCCAAATTCCAAATTACAAATTCCGTATTCCATATTCCAAATTTCTTGTTCCAAATTCCATATTCCGTGTTCCGAATTCCAATTTCCGAATTCCGTGTTCCAAATTCCGTGTTCTAAATTCCGTGTTCCAAATTCTGTGTTCCAAATTCCGTATTCCATGTTCCGAATTCCAAATTCCGAATTCCGTGTTCCGAATTTGAAATTCTGAATTCCTTATTCCAAATTCCCTGTACTGAATTTCAAATTCCGTGTTCTGAATTCCAAATTCCTTATTCCAAATTCCGTGTTCCGAATTTCAAATTACAAATTCCAAATTCTGTATTTCAAATACCAAATTCCGTGTTCCGAATTCCGTGTTCCGATTTCCGTGTTCCAAATTCTGTGTTCCGATTTCCGTGTTCCTAATTCCGTGTTCCGAGTTCCAAATTCCGCGTTCAGAGTTCCAAATTCCGTGTTCCGAGTTCCAAATTCCGTGTTCCGAATTCTGTTTTCCAATTTCCGTGTTCCGTGTTCCAAATTCTGTGTTCCGAGTTCCAAATTCCGCGTTCAGAGTTCCAAATTCCGTGTTCCGAGTTCCAAATTCCGTATTCCAAATTCCGTGTTCCGAATTCCAAATTCTGAATTCCTTATTCCAAATTCCCTGTTCTGAATTTCAAATTCCGAATTCCAAATTCCATATTCCAAATTCCGTGTTCCGAATTCCGTGTTCCGAATTCAATGTTCCGAATTCCAAATTCCAAATTCTGCATTCCAAATTCCAAATTCCAAATTCCGTATTCCATATTCCAAATTCCGTGTTCCGAATTCCGTGTTTGATTTCTGTGTTCCAAATTCTGTATTCCAAATTTCATGTTCCGTGTTCCAAATTCCAAATTCAGTATTCCAAATTCCGTATTCCGAATTCCAAGTTCCATGTTCTAAATACCATATTCCGTGTTCCAAATTCCGTATTCCAAATTCCGTGTTCCGATTTCCGTGTTCCGAATTCCGTGTTCCGAATTCCAAATTCCGTATTCCAAATTCCAAATGACAAATTCCGTATTCCATATTCCAAATTCCGTGTTCCGAATTCCGTGTTTGATTTCTGTGTTCCAAATTCTGTATTCCAAATTTCATGTTCCATGTTCCAAATTCCAAATTCAGTATTCCAAATTCCGTATTCCGAATTCCAAGTTCCATATTCCGTGTTCCAAATTCCGTATTCCAAATTCCGTGTTCCGAATTCCGTGTTCCGAATTCCGTGTTCCGAATTCCAAATTCCAAATTCCATATTCCCAATTCCAAATTCCGTGTTCCGAATTCCGTGTTCCGTGTTCCGAATTCCAAATTCCGTATTCCAAATTCCAAATTCCAAATTCCGTATTCCATATTCCAAATTCCGTGTTCCGAATTCCGTGTTTGATTTCTGTGTTCCATATTCTGTATTCCAAATTTCATGTTCCGTGTTCCAAATTCCAAATTCAGTATTCCATATTCCATATTCCGTGTTCCAAATTCCGTATTCCAAATTCCGTGTTCCGAATTCCAAATTCCAAATTACAAATTACAAATTCCGTATTCCATATTCCGAATTCCGTGTTCCGAATTCCGTGTTCCGAATTCCAAATTCCAAATTCCATATTCCAAATTCCAAATTCCATATTCCAAATTCCGTGTTCCGAATTCCGTGTTTGATTTCTGTGTTCCAAATTCTGTATTCCAAATTTCATGTTCCGTATTCCAAATTCCAAATTCAGTATTCCAAATTCCGTATTCCGAATTCCAAGTTCCATGTTCTAAATTCCATATTCCGTGTTCCAAATTCTGTATTCCGAATTCCGTGTTCCGAATTCCGTGTTCCGAATTCCGTGTTCCGAATTCCAAATTCCAAATTCCGTATTCCAAATTCCAAATTCCAAATTCTGTATTCCATATTCCAAATTCCGTGTTCCGAATTCCGTGTTTAAATTCTGTGTTCCAAATTCTGTATTCCAAATGTCATGTTCCGTGTTCCAAATTCCAAATTCAGTATTCCAAATTCCGTATTCCGAATTCCAAGTTCCATGTTCTAAATTCCATATTCCATGTTCTAAATTCCGTATTCCAAATTCCGTGTTCCGAATTCCGTGTTCCGAATTCCGTGTTCCGAATTTTCATGTTCCGAATTCCGTGTTCCGAATTCCAAATTCCAAATTCCAAATTCCAAATTACAAATTCCGTATTCCATATTCCAAATTCCGTGTTCCGAATTCCGTGTTCCGAATTCCAAATTCCAAATTCCGTATTCCAAATTCCAAATTCTGTGTTACGAATTCCGTGTTTGATTTCTGTGTTCCAAATTCTGTATTCCAAATTTCATGTTCCGTGTTCCAAATTCCAAATTCAGTATTCCAAATTCCGTATTCCGAATTCCAAGTTCCATGTTCTAAATTCCATATTCCGTGTTCCGAATTCCGTGTTCCGAATTCCGTGTTCCGAATTCCAAATTCCAAATTACAAATTCCGTATTCCATATTCCAAATTCCGTGTTCTGAATTCCGTGTTCCGAATTCCGTGTTCCGAATTCCGTGTTCCGAATTCCAAATTCCAAATTCCATATTCCAAATTCCAAATTCCATATTCCAAATTCCGTGTTCCGAATTCCGTGTTTGATTTCTGTGTTCCAAATTCTGTATTCCAAATTTCATGTTCTGTGCTCCAAATTCCAAATTCAGTATTCCAAATTCCGTATTCCGAATTCCAAGTTCCATGTTCTAAATTCCATATTCCGTGTTCCAAATTCTGTATTCCGAATTCCGTGTTCCGAATTCCGTGTTTCGAATTCCGTGTTCCGAATTCCAAATTCCAAATTACAAATTACAAATTACAAATTACAAATTCCGTATTCCATATTCCGAATTCCGTGTTCCGAATTCCGTGTTCCGAATTCCAAATTCCAAATTCCATATTCCAAATTCCAAATTCCATATTCCAAATTCCGTTTCGAATTCCGTGTTTGATTTCTGTGTTCCAAATTCTGTATTCCAAATTTCATGTTCCGTGTTCCAAATTCCAAATTCAGTATTCCAAATTCTGTATTCCGAATTCCAAGTTCCATGTTCTAAATTCCATATTCCGTGTTCCAAATTCTGTATTCCGAATTCCATGTTCCGAATTCCGTGTTCCGAATTCCGTGTTCCGAATTCCAAATTCCAAATTCCATATTCCAAATTCCAAATTCCATATTCCAAATTCCGTGTTCCGAATTCCGTGTTTGATTTCTGTGTTCCAAATTCTGTATTCCAAATTTCATGTTCCGTGTTCCAAATTCCAAATTCAGTATTCCAAATTCTGTATTCCGAATTCCAAGTTCCATGTTCTAAATTCCATATTCCGTGTTCCAAATTCTGTATTCCGAATTCCATGTTCCGAATTCCGTGTTCCGAATTCCGTGTTCCGAATTCCAAATTCCAAATTCCGTATTCCAAATTCCAAATTCCAAATTCCGTATTCCATATTCCAAATTCCGTGTTCCAAATTCCGTGTTTGATTTCTGTGTTCCAAATTCTGTATTCCAAATGTCATGTTCCGTGTTCCAAATTCAGTATTCCAAATTCCGTATTCCGAATTCCAAGTTCCATGTTCTAAATTCCTTATTCCAAATTTCTTGTTCCAAATTCCATATTCCGTGTTCCGAATTCCAATTTCCGAATTCCGTGTTCCAAATTCCGTGTTCTAAATTCCGTGTTCCAAATTCTGTGTTCCAAATTCCGTATTCCATGTTCCGAATTCCAAATTCCGAATTCCGTGTTCCGAATTTGAAATTCTGAATTCCTTATTCCAAATTCCCTGTACTGAATTTCAAATTCCGTGTTCTGAATTCCAAATTCCATATTCCAAATTCCGTGTTCCGAATTCCGTGTTCCGAATTCAATGTTCCGAATTCCAAATTCCAAATTCTGCATTCCAAATTCCAAATTCCGTATTCCATATTCCAAATTCCGTGTTCCGAATTCCGTGTTTGATTTCTGTGTTCCAAATTCTGTATTCCAAATTTCATGTTCCGTGTTCCAAATTCCAAATTCAGTATTCCAAATTCCGTATTCCGAATTCCAAGTTCCATGTTCTAAATACCATATTCCGTGTTCCAAATTCCGTATTCCAAATTCCGTGTTCCGATTTCCGTGTTCCGAATTCCGTGTTCCGAATTCCAAATTCCATATTCCAAATTCCAAATGACAAATTCCGTATTCCATATTCCAAATTCCGTGTTCCGAATTCCGTGTTTGATTTCTGTGTTCCAAATTCTGTATTCCAAATTTCATGTTCCATGTTCCAAATTCCAAATTCAGTATTCCAAATTCCGTATTCCGAATTCCAAGTTCCATATTCCGTGTTCCAAATTCCGTATTCCAAATTCCGTGTTCCGAATTCCGTGTTCCGAATTCCGTGTTCCGAATTCCAAATTCCAAATTCCATATTCCCAATTCCAAATTCCGTGTTCCAAATTCCGTGTTCCGTGTTCCGAATTCCAAATTCCGTATTCCAAATTCCAAATTCCGTATTCCATATTCCAAATTCCGTGTTCCGAATTCCGTGTTTGATTTCTGTGTTCCATATTCTGTATTCCAAATTTCATGTTCCGTGTTCCAAATTCCAAATTCAGTATTCCATATTCCATATTCCGTGTTCCAAATTCCGTATTCCAAATTCCGTGTTCCGAATTCCAAATTCCAAATTACAAATTACAAATTCCGTATTCCATATTCCGAATTCCGTGTTCCGAATTCCGTGTTCCGAATTCCAAATTCCAAATTCCATATTCCAAATTCCAAATTCCATATTCCAAATTCCGTGTTCCGAATTCCGTGTTTGATTTCTGTGTTCCAAATTCTGTATTCCAAATTTCATGTTCCGTATTCCAAATTCCAAATTCAGTATTCCAAATTCCGTATTCCGAATTCCAAGTTCCATGTTCTAAATTCCATATTCCGTGTTCCAAATTCTGTATTCCGAATTCCGTGTTCCGAATTCCGTGTTCCGAATTCCGTGTTCCGAATTCCAAATTCCAAATTCCGTATTCCAAATTCCAAATTCCAAATTCTGTATTCCATATTCCAAATTCCGTGTTCCGAATTCCGTGTTTAAATTCTGTGTTCCAAATTCTGTATTCCAAATGTCATGTTCCGTGTTCCAAATTCCAAATTCAGTATTCCAAATTCCGTATTCCGAATTCCAAGTTCCATGTTCTAAATTCCATATTCCATGTTCTAAATTCCGTATTCCAAATTCCGTGTTCCGAATTCCGTGTTCCGAATTCCGTGTTCCGAATTTTCATGTTCCGAATTCCGTGTTCCGAATTCCAAATTCAAAATTCCAAATTCCAAATTACAAATTCCGTATTCCATATTCCAAATTCCGTGTTCCGAATTCCGTGTTCCGAATTCCAAATTCCAAATTCCGTATTCCAAATTCCAAATTCTGTGTTACGAATTCCGTGTTTGATTTCTGTGTTCCAAATTCTGTATTCCAAATTTCATGTTCCGTGTTCCAAATTCCAAATTCAGTATTCCAAATTCCGTATTCCGAATTCCAAGTTCCATGTTCTAAATTCCATATTCCGTGTTCCGAATTCCGTGTTCCGAATTCCGTGTTCCGAATTCCAAATTCCAAATTACAAATTCCGTATTCCATATTCCAAATTCCGTGTTCTGAATTCCGTGTTCCGAATTCCGTGTTCCAAATTCCGTGTTCCAAATTCCAAATTCCAAATTCCGTATTCCAAATTCCATATTCCATATTCCAAATTCCGTGTTCCGAATTCCGTGTTTGATTTCTGTGTTCCAAATTCTGTATTCCAAATTTCATGTTCCGTATTCCATATTCCAAATTCCGTGTTCCGATATCCGTGTTTGATTTCTGTGTTCCATATTCTGTATTCCAAATTTCATGTTCCGTGTTCCAAATTCCAAATTCAGTATTCCATATTCCGTGTTCCAAATTCCGTATTCCAAATTCCGTGTTCCGAATTCCGTGATCCAAATTCCATGTTCCGAATTCCGTGTTCCGAATTCCAAATTCCAAATTACAAATTACAAATTCCGTATTCCATATTCCGAATTCCGTGTTCCGAATTCCGTGTTCCGAATTCCAAATTCCAAATTCCATATTCCAAATTCCAAATTCCATATTCCAAATTCCGTGTTCCGAATTCCGTGTTTGATTTCTGTGTTCCAAATTCTGTATTCCAAATTTCATGTTCTGTGCTCCAAATTCCAAATTCAGTATTCCAAATTCCGTATTCCGAATTCCAAGTTCCATGTTCTAAATTCCATATTCCGTGTTCCAAATTCTGTATTCCGAATTCCGTGTTCCGAATTCCGTGTTTCGAATTCCGTGTTCCGAATTCCAAATTCCAAATTACAAATTACAAATTACAAATTACAAATTCCGTATTCCATATTCCGAATTCCGTGTTCCGAATTCCGTGTTCCGAATTCCAAATTCCAAATTCCATATTCCAAATTCCAAATTCCATATTCCAAATTCCGTTTCGAATTCCGTGTTTGATTTCTGTGTTCCAAATTCTGTATTCCAAATTTCATGTTCCGTGTTCCAAATTCCAAATTCAGTATTCCAAATTCTGTATTCCGAATTCCAAGTTCCATGTTCTAAATTCCATATTCCGTGTTCCAAATTCTGTATTCCGAATTCCATGTTCCGAATTCCGTGTTCCGAATTCCGTGTTCCGAATTCCAAATTCCAAATTCCATATTCCAAATTCCAAATTCCATATTCCAAATTCCGTGTTCCGAATTCCGTGTTTGATTTCTGTGTTCCAAATTCTGTATTCCAAATTTCATGTTCCGTGTTCCAAATTCCAAATTCAGTATTCCAAATTCTGTATTCCGAATTCCAAGTTCCATGTTCTAAATTCCATATTCCGTGTTCCAAATTCTGTATTCCGAATTCCATGTTCCGAATTCCGTGTTCCGAATTCCGTGTTCCGAATTCCAAATTCCAAATTCCGTATTCCAAATTCCAAATTCCAAATTCCGTATTCCATATTCCAAATTCCGTGTTCCAAATTCCGTGTTTGATTTCTGTGTTCCAAATTCTGTATTCCAAATGTCATGTTCCGTGTTCCAAATTCAGTATTCCAAATTCCGTATTCCGAATTCCAAGTTCCATGTTCTAAATTCCTTATTCCAAATTTCTTGTTCCAAATTCCATATTCCGTGTTCCGAATTCCAATTTCCGAATTCCGTGTTCCAAATTCCGTGTTCTAAATTCCGTGTTCCAAATTCTGTGTTCCAAATTCCGTATTCCATGTTCCGAATTCCAAATTCCGAATTCCGTGTTCCGAATTTGAAATTCTGAATTCCTTATTCCAAATTCCCTGTACTGAATTTCAAATTCCGTGTTCTGAATTCCAAATTCCATATTCCAAATTCCGTGTTCCGAATTCCGTGTTCCGAATTCAATGTTCCGAATTCCAAATTCCAAATTCTGCATTCCAAATTCCAAATTCCGTATTCCATATTCCAAATTCCGTGTTCCGAATTCCGTGTTTGATTTCTGTGTTCCAAATTCTGTATTCCAAATTTCATGTTCCGTGTTCCAAATTCCAAATTCAGTATTCCAAATTCCGTATTCCGAATTCCAAGTTCCATGTTCTAAATACCATATTCCGTGTTCCAAATTCCGTATTCCAAATTCCGTGTTCCGATTTCCGTGTTCCGAATTCCGTGTTCCGAATTCCAAATTCCATATTCCAAATTCCAAATGACAAATTCCGTATTCCATATTCCAAATTCCGTGTTCCGAATTCCGTGTTTGATTTCTGTGTTCCAAATTCTGTATTCCAAATTTCATGTTCCATGTTCCAAATTCCAAATTCAGTATTCCAAATTCCGTATTCCGAATTCCAAGTTCCATATTCCGTGTTCCAAATTCCGTATTCCAAATTCCGTGTTCCGAATTCCGTGTTCCGAATTCCGTGTTCCGAATTCCAAATTCCAAATTCCGTATTCCATATTCCAAATTCCGTGTTCCGAATTCCGTGTTTGATTTCTGTGTTCCATATTCTGTATTCCAAATTTCATGTTCCGTGTTCCAAATTCCAAATTCAGTATTCCATATTCCTTATTCCGTGTTCCAAATTCCGTATTCCAAATTCCGTGTTCCGAATTCCAAATTCCAAATTACAAATTACAAATTCCGTATTCCATATTCCGAATTCCGTGTTCCGAATTCCGTGTTCCGAATTCCGTGTTCCGAATTCCAAATTCCAAATTCCATATTCCAAATTCCAAATTCCATATTCCAAATTCCGTGTTCCGAATTCCGTGTTTGATTTCTGTGTTCCAAATTCTGTATTCCAAATTTCATGTTCCGTATTCCAAATTCCAAATTCAGTATTCCAAATTCCGTATTCCGAATTCCAAGTTCCATGTTCTAAATTCCATATTCCGTGTTCCAAATTCTGTATTCCGAATTCCGTGTTCCGAATTCCGTGTTCCGAATTCCGTGTTCCGAATTCCAAATTCCAAATTCCGTATTCCAAATTCCAAATTCTGTATTCCATATTCCAAATTCCGTGTTCCGAATTCCGTGTTTGATTTCTGTGTTCCAAATTCTGTATTCCAAATGTCATGTTCCGTGTTCCAAATTCCAAATTCAGTATTCCAAATTCCGTATTCCGAATTCCAAGTTCCATGTTCTAAATTCCATATTCCATGTTCTAAATTCCGTATTCCAAATTCCATGTTCCGAATTCCGTTTTCCGAATTCCGTGTTCCGAATTTTCATGTTCCGAATTCCGTGTTCCGAATTCCAAATTCCAAATTCCAAATTCCAAATTCCAAATTCCGTATTCCATATTCCAAATTCCGTGTTCCGAATTCCGTGTTCCGAATTCCAAATTCCAAATTCCGTATTCCAAATTCCAAATTCTGTGTTACAAATTCCGTGTTTGATTTCTGTGTTCCAAATTCTGTATTCCAAATTTCATGTTCCGTGTTCCAAATTCCAAATTCAGTATTCCAAATTCCGTATTCCGAATTCCAAGTTCCATGTTCTAAATTCCATATTCCGTGTTCCGAATTCCGTGTTCCGAATTCCGTGTTCCGAATTCCAAATTACAAATTACAAATTACAAATTCCGTATTCCATATTCCAAATTCCGTGTTCCGAATTCCGTGTTCCGAATTCCGTGTTCCAAATTCCGTGTTCCAAATTCCAAATTCCAAATTCCGTATTCCAAATTCCATATTCCATATTCCAAATTCCGTGTTCCGAATTCCGTGTTGATTTCTGTGTTCCAAATTCTGTATTCCAAATTTCATGTTCCGTGTTCCAAATTCCAAATTCAGTATTCCAAATTCCGTATTCTGAATTCCAAGTTCCATGTTCTAAATTCCATATTCCGAGTTCCAAATTCTGTATTCCGAATTCCGTTTCCCGAATTCCGTGTTCCGAATTCCGTGTTCCGTATTCCAAATTCCAAATTCCGTATTCCAAATTCCAAATTCCGTATTCCATATTCCAAATTTCGTGTTCCGAATTCCATGTTTGATTTCTGTGTTCCAAATTCTGTATTCCAAATTTCATGTTCCCTGTTCCAAATTCCAAATTCAGTATTCCAAATTCCGTATTCCGAATTCCAAGTTCCATGTTCTAAATTCCATATTCCGTGTTCCAAATTCTGTATTCCAAATTCCATGTTCTGAATTCCAAATTCCGTGTTCTAAATTCCAAATTCCGTATTCCAAATTCCATGTTCTGAATTCCAAATTCTGTGTTCTGAATTCCAAATTCCGTGTTCTGAATTCCAAATTCCGTATTCCAAATTCCATGTTCTGAATTCCAAATTCCTTGTTCTGAATTCCAAATTCTGTGTTCTGAATTCCAAATTACGAGTTCGAATTTCAAATTCCGTGTTCTGGATTTCAAATTCCGTGTTCCGAATTCCAAATTCCGTGTTCTGAATTTATTTTTCCAAATTCCGTTTTCCGAATTCCAAATTCCAAATTCCGTGTTCTGAATTAATTATTCAAAATTCCGTATTCAAATTCCGTGTTCCGAATTCCGTGTTCCGAATTCCAAACTCCAAATTCCGTATTCCAAATTCCGTATTCCAAAATCCAAATTCTTTATTCCAAATTCAAACTTCCATATTCCAAATTCAAAATTCCGTATTCCAAATTCCAAATGCCATATTCCAAATTCCTTATTCCAAATTCCGGGTTTCAAATTCCAAATTCCCAATTTCGTATTCCAAACTCCTTATTCCAAATTCCGTGTTCCGAATTTCAAATTACAAAATCCAAATTCCGTATTTCAAATACCAAATTCCGTGTTCCGAATTCCGTGTTCCGATTTCCATGTTCCAAATTCCATGTTCCGATTTCCGTGTTCCTAATTCCGTGTTCCGAGTTCCAAATTCCGTGTTCCGAATTCTGTGTTCTGAATTCCGTGTTCCGAATTCCATGTTCCAAATTCCACGTTCCGAATTCCAAATTCCAAATTCCGTATTCCAAATTACAAATTACAAATTCTGTATTCCAAATTCCAAATTCTGTATTCTGAATTCTAAATTCAAAAATTCTGTGTTCCGTATTCCGTGTTCCGAATTCAAAAATACCGTATTCCAAATTTTGTGTTCCGAATTCCGTGTTCCGAATTCCGTGTTCCGAATTCCAAATTCCATGTTCTGAATTCCGTATTCCAAATTCAGTGTTCCAAATTCCGTGTTCCAAATTCCGTGTTCCAAATTCCGTGTTCCGAATTCCAAATTCCGTGTTCCGAATTCCGTGTTCTGAATTCCGTGTTCCGAGTTCCAAATTTCAAATTCCGTGTTCTGAATTCCAAATTCCGTGTTCCGAATTCCAAATTCTGTGTTTCGAATTCCAAATTCCGTGTTCCGAATTCCAAATTCCGTGTTCCGAATTCCAAAGTCCGTGTTCCGAATTTCAAATTCCGTGTTCCGAATTCCAAATTCCGTGTTCTGAATTCATTATTCCAAATTCCGTATTCCAAATTCCGTGTTCCGAATTCCAAATTCCAAATTCCGTATTCCAAATTTCTAATTCTATATTCCAATTTCCGTATTCCAAATTCCAAATTCCGTAGTATTCCTTATTCAAAATTCCGTGTTTTGAATTCCAAATTCCAATTTTCTTATTCCAAATTCCGTGTTCCAAATTCCGTGTTCCGAATTTCAAATTACGAATTCCAAATACTGTATTTCAAATACCAAATTCCGTGTTCCAAATTCCATGTTTCTAGTTCCAAATTCCGTGTTCCGAATTCCGTGGTCCGAATTTCAAATTCCATATTCCAAATTCCGTATTCCAAATTCCAAATTCCATATTCCGAATTCCGTGTTCCGAATTCCAAATTCCGTGTTCTGAATTCCATATTCCAAATTCAGTGATCCAAATTCAGTGTTCCAAATTCAGTGTTCCAAATTCCGTGTTCCAAATTCCGTGTTCCGAATTCCAAATTCCAAATTCCGTATTCCAAATTCCAAATTCCAAATTCTGTATTCCATATTCCAAATTCCGTGTTCCGAATTCCGTGTTTGATTTCTGTGTTCCAAATTCTGTATTCCAAATGTCATGTTCCGTGTTCCAAATTCCAAATTCAGTATTCCAAATTCCGTATTCCGAATTCCAAGTTCCATGTTCTAAATTCCATATTCCGTGTTCTAAATTCCGTATTCCAAATTCCGTGTTCCGAATTCCGTGTTCCGAATTCCGTGTTCCGAATTTTCATGTTCCGAATTCCGTGTTCCGAATTCCAAATTCCAAATTCCGTATTCCAAATTACAAATTCTGTATTCCATATTCCAAATTCCGTGTTCCGAATTCCGTGTTCCGAATTCCAAATTCCAAATTCCGTATTCCAAATTACAAATTACAAATTCCGTATTCCATATTCCAAATTCTGTGTTCCGAATTCCGTGTTTGATTTCTGTGTTCCAAATTCTGTATTCCAAATTTCATGTTCCGTGTTCCAAATTCCAAATTCAGTATTCCAAATTCCGTATTCCGAATTCCAAGTTCCATGTTCTAAATTCCAAATTCCGTGTTCTGAATTAATTATTCAAAATTCCGTATTCAAATTCCGTGTTCCGAATTCCGTGTTCCGAATTCCAAACTCCAAATTCCGTATTCCAAATTCCGTTTTCCAAAATCCAAATTCTCTATTCCAAATTCAAACTTCCATATTCCAAATTCAAAATTCCGTATTCCAAATTCCAAATGCCGTATTCCAAATTCCTTTTTCCAAATTCCGGGTTTCAAATTCCAAATTCCCAATTTCGTATTCCAAACTCCTTATTCCAAATTCCGTGTTCCGAATTTCAAATTACAAAATCCAAATTCCGTATTTCAAATACCAAATTCTGTGTTCCGAATTCCGTGTTCCGATTTCCATGTTCCAAATTCCGTGTTCCGATTTCCGTGTTCCTAATTCCGTGTTCCGAGTTCCAAATTCCGTGTTCCGAATTCCGTGTTCTGAATTCTGTGTTCCGAATTCCATGTTCCAAATTCCACATTCCGAATTCCAAATTCCAAATTCCGTATTCCAAATTACAAATTACAAATTCCGTATTCCAAATTCCAAATTCTGTATTCTGAATTCTAAATTCAAAAATTCTGTGTTCCGTATTCCGTGTTCCGAATTCAAAAATACCGTATTCCAAATTTTGTGTTCCGAATTCCGTGTTCCGAATTCCGTGTTCCGAATTCCAAATTCCATGTTCTGAATTCCGTATTCCAAATTCAGTGTTCCAAATTCCGTGTTCCAAATTCCGTGTTCCAAATTCCGTGTTCCGAATTCCAAATTCCGTGTTCCGAATTCCAAATTCCGTGTTCCGAATTCCGTGTTCTGAATTCCGTGTTCCGAGTTCCAAATTTCAAATTCCGTGTTCTGAATTCCAAATTCCGTGTTCCGAATTCCAAATTCTGTGTTTCGAATTCCAAATTCCGTGTTCCGAATTCCAAATTCCGTGTTCCGAATTCCAAAGTCCGTGTTCCGAATTTCAAATTCCGTGTTCCGAATTCCAAATTCCGTGTTCTGAATTCATTATTCCAAATTCCGTATTCCAAATTCCGTGTTCCGAATTCCAAATTCCAAATTCCGTATTCCAAATTTCAAATTCTATATTCCAATTTCCGTATTCCAAATTCCAAATTCCGTATTCCTTATTCAAAATTCCGTGTTTTGAATTCCAAATTCCAATTTTCTTATTCCAAATTCCGTGTTCCAAATTCCGTGTTCCGAATTTCAAATTACGAATTCCAAATACTGTATTTCAAATACCAAATTCCGTGTTCCAAATTCCATGTTTCTAGTTCCAAATTCCGTGTTCCGAATTCCGTGGTCCGAATTTCAAATTCCATATTCCAAATTCCGTATTCCAAATTCCAAATTCCATATTCTGAATTCCGTGTTCCGAATTCCAAATTCCGTGTTCTGAATTCCATATTCCAAATTCAGTGATCCAAATTCAGTGTTCCAAATTCAGTGTTCCAAATTCCGTGTTCCAAATTCCGTGTTCCGAATTCCAAATTCCGTGTTCCGAATTCTGTGTTCCGATTTCCGTGTTCCGAATTCCGTGTTCCGAATTCAAAATTCCGTATTCCAAATTCCAAATGACAAATTCCGTATTCCATATTCCAAATTCCGTGTTCCAAATTCCGTGTTTGATTTCTGTGTTCCAAATTTCATGTTCCATGTTCCAAATTCCAAATTCAGTATTCCAAATTCCGTATTCCGAATTCCAAGTTCCATATTCCGTGTTCCAAATTCCGTATTCCAAATTCCGTGTTCCGAATTCCGTGTTCCGAATTCCGTGTTCCGAATTCCAAATTCCAAATTCCATATTCCGAATTCTGTGTTCCGTGTTCTGAATTCCAAATTCCGTATTCCAAATTCCGTATTCCATATTCCAAATTCCGTGTTCCGAATTCCGTGTTTGATTTCTGTGTTCCAAATTCTGTATTCCAAGTTTCATGTTCCGTGTTCCAAATTCCAAATTCAGTATTCCATATTCCATATTCCGTGTTCCAAATTCCGTATTCCAAATTCCGCATTCCGAATTCCGTGATCCGAATTCCGTGTTCCGAATTCCAAATTCCAAATTCCAAATTCCAAATTACAAATTACAAATTCCGTATTCCATATTCCGAATTCTGTGTTCCTAATTCCGTGTTCCGAATTCCGTGTTCCGAATTCCAAATTCCAAATTCCATATTCCAAATTCCGTGTTCCGAATTCCGTGTTTGATTTCTGTGTTCCAAATTCTTTATTCCAAATTTCATGTTCCGTGTTCCAAATTCCAAATTCAGTATTCCAAATTCCGTATTCCGAATTCCAAGTTCCATGTTCTAAATTCCATATTCCGTGTTCCAAATTCTGTATTCCGAATTCCGTGTTCCGAATTCCGTGTTCCGAATTCCGTGTTCCGAATTCCAAATTCCAAATTCCGTATTCCAAATTCCAAATTACAAATTCCGTATTCCATATTCCAAATTCCGTGTTCCAAATTCCGTGTTTGATTTCTGTGTTCCAAATTCTGTATTCCAAATTTCATGTTCCGTGTTCCAAATTCAGTATTCCAAATTCCGTATTCCGAATTCCAAGTTCCATGTTCTAAATTCCTTATTCCAAATTTCTTGTTCCAAATTCCATATTCCGTGATCCGAATTCCAATTTCCAAATTCCGTGTTCCAAATTCCGTGTTCTAAATTCCGTGTTCCAAATTCTGTATTCCAAATTCCGTATTCCATGTTCCAAATTCCGAATTCCCTGTTCCGAATTTGAAATTCTGAATTCCTTATTCCAAATTCCCTGTTCTGAATTTCAAATTCCGTGTTCTGAATTCCAAATTCCTTATTCCAAATTCCGTGTTCCGAATTTCAAATTACGAATTTCAAATACCAAATAACGTGTTCCGAATTCCGTGTTACGATTTACGTGTTCCAAATTCCGTGTTCCGATTTCCGTGTTCCAAATTCCGTGTTCCGAGTTCCAAATTCCGCGTTCAGAGTTCCAAATTCCGTGTTCCGAGTTCCAAATTCCGTATTCCAAATTCCGTGTTCCGAATTCCAAATTCTGAATTCCTTATTCCAAATTCCCTGTTCTGAATTTCAAATTCCGAATTCCAAATTCCATATTCCAAATTCCGTGTTCCGAATTCCGTGTTCCGAATTCCATGTTCCGAATTCCAAATTCCAAATTCTGCATTCCAAATTCCAAATTCCAAATTCCGTATTCCATATTCCAAATTCCGTGTTCCGAATTCCGTGTTTGATTTCTGTGTTCCAAATTCTGTATTCCAAATTTCATGTTCCGTGTTCCAAATTCCAAATTCAGTATTCCAAATTCCGTATTCCGAATTCCAAGTTCCATGTTCTAAATTCCATATTCCGTGTTCCAAATTCCGTATTCCAAATTCCGTGTTCCGAATTCCGTGTTCCGAATTCCGTGTTCCGAATTCCAAATTCTGAATTCCTTATTCCAAATTCCCTGTTCTGAATTTCAAATTCCGAATTCCAAATTCCATATTCCAAATTCCGTGTTCCGAATTCCGTGTTCCGAATTCCATGTTCCGAATTCCAAATTCCAAATTCTGCATTCCAAATTCCAAATTCCAAATTCCGTATTCCATATTCCAAATTCCGTGTTCCGAATTCCGTGTTTGATTTCTGTGTTCCAAATTCTGTATTCCAAATTTCATGTTCCGTGTTCCAAATTCCAAATTCAGTATTCCAAATTCCGTATTCCGAATTCCAAGTTCCATGTTCTAAATTCCATATTCCGTGTTCCAAATTCCGTATTCCAAATTCCGTGTTCCGAATTCCGTGTTCCGAATTCCGTGTTCCGAATTTTCATGTTCTGAATTCCGTGTTCCGAATTCCAAATTCCAAATTCCGTATTCCAAATTACAAATTACAAATTCCGTATTCCATATTCCAAATTCTGTGTTCCGAATTCAGTGTTCCAAATTCCGTGTTCCAAATTCCGTGTTCCGAATTCCAAATTCCGTGTTCCGAAATCCGTGTTCCGATTTCCGTGTTCCGAATTCCGTGTTCCGAATTCCAAATTCCTTATTCCAAATTCCAAATGACAAATTCCGTATTCCATATTCCAAATTCCGTGTTCCGAATTCCGTGTTTGATTTCTGTGTTCCAAATTCTGTATTCCAAATTTCATGTTCCGTGTTCCAAATTCCAAATTCAGTATTCCAAATTCCGTATTCCGAATTCCAAGTTCCATATTCCGTGTTCCAAATTCCGTATTCCAAATTCCGTGTTCCGAATTCCGTGTTCCGAATTCCGTGTTCCGAATTCCGTGTTCCGAATTCCAAATTCCAAATTCCATATTCCCAATTCCAAATTCCGTGTTCCGAATTCCGTGTTCCGTGTTCCGAATTCCAAATTCTGTATTCCAAATTCCTAATTCCAAATTCCCTATTCCATATTCCAAATTCCGTGTTCCGAATTCCGTGTTTGATTTCTGTGTTCCAAATTCTGTATTCCAAATTTCATGTTCCGTGTTCCAAATTCCAAATTCAGTATTCCATATTCCATATTCCGTGTTCCAAATTCCGTATTCCAAATTCCGTGTTCCGAATTCCGTGATCCGAATTCCATGTTCCGAATTCCGTGTTCCGAATTCCAAATTCCAAATTCCAAATTCCAAATTACAAATTACAAATTCCGTATTCCATATTCCAAATTCCGTGTTCCAAATTCCGTGTTCCGAATTCCGTGTTCCGAATTCCGTGTTCCGAATTCCAAATTCCAAATTCCGTATTCCAAATTCCAAATTCCAAATTCCAAATTCCGTATTCCTTATTCAAAATTCCGTGTTTTGAATTCCAAATTCCAATTTTCTTATTCCAAATTCCGTGTTCCAAATTCCGTGTTCCGAATTTCAAATTACGAATTCCAAATACTGTATTTCAAATACCAAATTCCGTGTTCCAAATTCCATGTTTCTAGTTCCAAATTCCGTGTTCCGAATTCCGTGGTCCGAATTTCAAATTCCATATTCCAAATTCCGTATTCCAAATTCCAAATTCCATATTCTGAATTCCGTGTTCCGAATTCCAAATTCCGTGTTCTGAATTCCATATTCCAAATTCAGTGATCCAAATTCAGTGTTCCAAATTCAGTGTTCCAAATTCCGTGTTCCAAATTCCGTGTTCCGAATTCCAAATTCCGTGTTCCGAATTCTGTGTTCCGATTTCCGTGTTCCGAATTCCGTGTTCCGAATTCAAAATTCCGTATTCCAAATTCCAAATGACAAATTCCGTATTCCATATTCCAAATTCCGTGTTCCAAATTCCGTGTTTGATTTCTGTGTTCCAAATTCTGTATTCCAAATTTCATGTTCCATGTTCCAAATTCCAAATTCAGTATTCCAAATTCCGTATTCCGAATTCCAAGTTCCATATTCCGTGTTCCAAATTCCGTATTCCAAATTCCGTGTTCCGAATTCCGTGTTCCGAATTCCGTGTTCCGAATTCCAAATTCCAAATTCCATATTCCCAATTCCAAATTCCGTGTTCCGAATTCTGTGTTCCGTGTTCTGAATTCCAAATTCCGTATTCCAAATTCCGTATTCCATATTCCAAATTCCGTGTTCCGAATTCCGTGTTTGATTTCTGTGTTCCAAATTCTGTATTCCAAGTTTCATGTTCCGTGTTCCAAATTCCAAATTCAGTATTCCATATTCCATATTCCGTGTTCCAAATTCCGTATTCCAAATTCCGCATTCCGAATTCCGTGATCCGAATTCCGTGTTCCGAATTCCAAATTCCAAATTACAAATTACAAATTACAAATTCCGTATTCCATATTCCGAATTCTGTGTTCCTAATTCCGTGTTCCGAATTCCGTGTTCCGAATTCCAAATTCCAAATTCCATATTCCAAATTCCGTGTTCCGAATTCCGTGTTTGATTTCTGTGTTCCAAATTCTTTATTCCAAATTTCATGTTCCGTGTTCCAAATTCCAAATTCAGTATTCCAAATTCCGTATTCCGAATTCCAAGTTCCATGTTCTAAATTCCATATTCCGTGTTCCAAATTCTGTATTCCGAATTCCGTGTTCCGAATTCCGTGTTCCGAATTCCGTGTTCCGAATTCCAAATTCCAAATTCCGTATTCCAAATTCCAAATTACAAATTCCGTATTCCATATTCCAAATTCCGTGTTCCAAATTCCGTGTTTGATTTCTGTGTTCCAAATTCTGTATTCCAAATTTCATGTTCCGTGTTCCAAATTCAGTATTCCAAATTCCGTATTCCGAATTCCAAGTTCCATGTTCTAAATTCCTTATTCCAAATTTCTTGTTCCAAATTCCATATTCCGTGATCCGAATTCCAATTTCCAAATTCCGTGTTCCAAATTCCGTGTTCTAAATTCCGTGTTCCAAATTCTGTATTCCAAATTCCGTATTCCATGTTCCAAATTCCGAATTCCCTGTTCCGAATTTGAAATTCTGAATTCCTTATTCCAAATTCCCTGTTCTGAATTTCAAATTCCGTGTTCTGAATTCCAAATTCCTTATTCCAAATTCCGTATTCCGAATTTCAAATTACGAATTTCAAATACCAAATAACGTGTTCCGAATTCCGTGTTACGATTTACGTGTTCCAAATTCCGTGTTCCGATTTCCGTGTTCCAAATTCCGTGTTCCGAGTTCCAAATTCCGCGTTCAGAGTTCCAAATTCCGTGTTCCGAGTTCCAAATTCCGTATTCCAAATTCCGTGTTCCGAATTCCAAATTCTGAATTCCTTATTCCAAATTCCCTGTTCTGAATTTCAAATTCCGAATTCCAAATTCCATATTCCAAATTCCGTGTTCCGAATTCCGTGTTCCGAATTCCATGTTCCGAATTCCAAATTCCAAATTCTGCATTCCAAATTCCAAATTCCAAATTCCGTATTCCATATTCCAAATTCCGTGTTCCGAATTCCGTGTTTGATTTCTGTGTTCCAAATTCTGTATTCCAAATTTCATGTTCCGTGTTCCAAATTCCAAATTCAGTATTCCAAATTCCGTATTCCGAATTCCAAGTTCCATGTTCTAAATTCCATATTCCGTGTTCCAAATTCCGTATTCCAAATTCCGTGTTCCGAATTCCGTGTTCCGAATTCCGTGTTCCGAATTCCAAATTCTGAATTCCTTATTCCAAATTCCCTGTTCTGAATTTCAAATTCTGAATTCCAAATTCCATATTCCAAATTCCGTGTTCCGAATTCCGTGTTCCGAATTCCATGTTCCGAATTCCAAATTCCAAATTCTGTATTCCAAATTTCATGTTCCGTGTTCCAAATTCAGTATTCCAAATTCCGTATTCCGAATTCCAAGTTCCATGTTCTAAATTCCTTATTCCAAATTTCTTGTTCCAAATTCCATATTCCGTGATCCGAATTCCAATTTCCAAATTCCGTGTTCCAAATTCCGTGTTCTAAATTCCGTGTTCCAAATTCTGTATTCCAAATTCCGTATTCCATGTTCCAAATTCCGAATTCCCTGTTCCGAATTTGAAATTCTGAATTCCTTATTCCAAATTCCCTGTTCTGAATTTCAAATTCCGTGTTCTGAATTCCAAATTCCTTATTCCAAATTCCGTATTCCGAATTTCAAATTACGAATTTCAAATACCAAATAACGTGTTCCGAATTCCGTGTTACGATTTACGTGTTCCAAATTCCGTGTTCCGATTTCCGTGTTCCAAATTCCGTGTTCCGAGTTCCAAATTCCGCGTTCAGAGTTCCAAATTCCGTGTTCCGAGTTCCAAATTCCGTATTCCAAATTCCGTGTTCCGAATTCCAAATTCTGAATTCCTTATTCCAAATTCCCTGTTCTGAATTTCAAATTCCGAATTCCAAATTCCATATTCCAAATTCCGTGTTCCGAATTCCGTGTTCCGAATTCCATGTTCCGAATTCCAAATTCCAAATTCTGCATTCCAAATTCCAAATTCCAAATTCCGTATTCCATATTCCAAATTCCGTGTTCCGAATTCCGTGTTTGATTTCTGTGTTCCAAATTCTGTATTCCAAATTTCATGTTCCGTGTTCCAAATTCCAAATTCAGTATTCCAAATTCCGTATTCCGAATTCCAAGTTCCATGTTCTAAATTCCATATTCCGTGTTCCAAATTCCGTATTCCAAATTCCGTGTTCCGAATTCCGTGTTCCGAATTCCGTGTTCCGAATTCCAAATTCTGAATTCCTTATTCCAAATTCCCTGTTCTGAATTTCAAATTCTGAATTCCAAATTCCATATTCCAAATTCCGTGTTCCGAATTCCGTGTTCCGAATTCCATGTTCCGAATTCCAAATTCCAAATTCTGCATTCCAAATTCCAAATTCCGTATTCCATATTCCAAATTCCGTGTTCCGAATTCCGTGTTTGATTTCTGTGTTCCAAATTCTGTATTCCAAATTTCATGTTCCGTGTTCCAAATTCCAAATTCAGTATTCCAAATTCCGTATTCCGAATTCCAAGTTCCATGTTCTAAATTCCATATTCTGTGTTCCAAATTCCGTATTCCAAATTCCGTGTTCCGAATTCCGTGTTCCGAATTCCGTGTTCCGAATTTTCATGTTCTGAATTCCGTGTTCCGAATTCCAAATTCCAAATTCCGTATTCCAAATTACAAATTACAAATTCCGTATTCCATATTCCAAATTCTGTGTTCCGAATTCAGTGTTCCAAATTCCGTGTTCCAAATTCCGTGTTCCGAATTCCAAATTCCGTGTTCCGAAATCCGTGTTCCGATTTCCGTGTTCCGAATTCCGTGTTCCGAATTCCAAATTCCTTATTCCAAATTCCAAATGACAAATTCCGTATTCCATATTCCAAATTCCGTGTTCCGAATTCCGTGTTTGATTTCTGTGTTCCAAATTCTGTATTCCAAATTTCATGTTCCGTGTTCCAAATTCCAAATTCAGTATTCCAAATTCCGTATTCCGAATTCCAAGTTCCATATTCCGTGTTCCAAATTCCGTATTCCAAATTCCGTGTTCCGAATTCCGTGTTCCGAATTCCGTGTTCCGAATTCCGTGTTCCGAATTCCAAATTCCAAATTCCATATTCCCAATTCCAAATTCCGTGTTCCGAATTCCGTGTTCCGTGTTCCGAATTCCAAATTCTGTATTCCAAATTCCTAATTCCAAATTCCCTATTCCATATTCCAAATTCCGTGTTCCGAATTCCGTGTTTGATTTCTGTGTTCCAAATTCTGTATTCCAAATTTCATGTTCCGTGTTCCAAATTCCAAATTCAGTATTCCATATTCCATATTCCGTGTTCCAAATTCCGTATTCCAAATTCCGTGTTCCGAATTCCGTGATCCGAATTCCATGTTCCGAATTCCGTGTTCCGAATTCCAAATTCCAAATTCCAAATTCCAAATTACAAATTCCAAATTCCGTATTCCATATTCCAAATTCCGTGTTCCAAATTCTGTGTTCCGAATTCCGTGTTCCGAATTCCGTGTTCCGAATTCCAAATTCCAAATTCCGTATTCCAAATTCCAAATTCCAAATTCCAAATTCCGTATTCCATATTCCAAATTCCGTGTTCCAAATTCCGTGTTTGATTTCTGTGTTCCAAATTCTGTATTCCAAATTTCATGTTCCGTGTTCCAAATTCAGTATTCCAAATTCCGTATTCCGAATTCAAAGTTCCATGTTCTAAATTCCTTATTCCAAATTTCTTGTTCCAAATTCCATATTCCGTGTTCCAAATTCCAAATTCCAAATTCCAAATTCCGTATTCCATATTCCGAATTCCGTGTTCCGAATTCCGTGTTCCAAATTCCGTATTCCATGTTCCGAATTCCAAATTCCAAATTCCGTGTTCCGAATTTGAAATTCTGAATTCCTTATTCCAAATTCCCTGTTCTGAATTTCAAATTCCGTGTTCTGAATTCCAAATTCCTTATTCCAAATTCCGTGTTCCGAATTTCAAATTACGAATTCCAAATTCCGTATTTCAAATACCAAATTCCGTGTTCCGAATTCCGTGTTACGATTTACGTGTTCCAAATTCCGTGTTCCGATTTCCGTGTTCCAAATTCCGTGTTCCGAGTTCCAAATTCCACGTTCAGAGTTCCAAATTCCGTATTCCAAATTCCGTGTTCCAAATTCCAAATTCCAAATTCCAAATTCCAAATTCCATATTCCAAATTCCGTGTTCCGAATTCCGTGTTTGATTTCTGTGTTCCAAATTCTGTATTCCAAATTTCATGTTCCGTGTTCCAAATTCCAAATTCAGTATTCCAAATTCCGTATTCCGAATTCCAAGTTCCATGTTCTAAATTCCATATTCCGTGTTCCAAATTCCATATTCCAAATTCCGTGTTCTGAATTCCGTGTTCCGAATTCCGTGTTCCGAATTTTCATGTTCCGAATTCCGTGTTCCGAATTCCGTGTTCCGAATTCCAAATTCCGTATTCCAAATTACAAATTACAAATTCCGTATTCCATATTCCAAATTCTGTGTTCCGAATTCCGTGTTTGATTTCTGTGTTCCAAATTCTCTATTCCAAATTTCATGTTCCGTGTTCCAAATTCCAAATTCAGTATTCCACATTCCGTATTCCGAATTCCAAGTTCCATGTTCTAAATTCCATATTCCGTGTTCCGAATTCCGTGTTCCGAATTCCGTGTTCCGAATTCCAAATTCCAAATGACAAATTCCGTATTCCATGTTCCAAATTCCGTGTTCCAAATTCCGTGTTCCGAATTCCGTGTTCCGAATTCCGTGTTCCAAATTCCAAATTCCAAATTCCGTATTCCAAATTCCATATTCCATATTCCAAATTCCGTGTTACGAATTCCGTGTTGATTTCTGTGTTCCAAATTCTGTATTCCAAATTTCATGTTCCGTGTTCCAAATTCCAAATTCAGTATTCCAAATTCCGTATTCCGAATTCCAAGTTCCATGTTCTAAATTCCATATTCCGTGTTCCGAATTCCGTGTTCCGAATTCCGTGTTCCGAATTCCAAATTCCAAATTACAAATTACAAATTCCGTATTCCATATTCCAAATTCCGTGTTCCGAATTCCGTGTTCCGAATTCCGTGTTCCAAATTCCGTGTTCCAAATTCCAAATTCCAAATTCCGTATTCCAAATTCCATATTCCATATTCCAAATTCCGTGTTCCGAATTCCGTGTTGATTTCTGTGTTCCAAATTCTGTATTCCAAATATCATGTTCCGTGTTCCAAATTCCAAATTCAGTATTCCAAATTCCGTATTCCGAATTCCAAGTTCCATGTTCTAAATTCCATATTCCGTGTTCCAAATTCTGTATTCCAAATTCCATGTTCTGAATTCCAAATTCCGTGTTCTAAATTCCAAATTCCGTATTCCAAATTCCATGTTCTGAATTCCAAATTCCGTGTTCTGAATTCCAAATTCCGTGTTCTGAATTCCAAATTCCGTATTCCAAATTCCATGTTCTGAATTCCAAATTCCTTGTTCTGAATTCCAAATTCCGTGTTCTGAATTCCAAATTACGAGTTTGAATTTCAAATTCCGTGTTCTGGATTTCAAATTCCGTGTTCCGAATTCCAAATTCCGTGTTCTGAATTTATTTTTCCAAATTCCGTTTTCCGAATTCCAAATTCCAAATTCCGTGTTCTGAATTAATTATTCAAAATTCCGTATTCAAATTCCGTGTTCCGAATTCCGTGTTCCGAATTCCAAACTCCAAATTCCGTATTCCAAATTCCGTATTCCAAAATCCAAATTCTTTATTCCAAATTCAAACTTCCATATTCCAAATTCAAAATTCCGTATTCCAAATTCCAAATGCCGTATTCCAAATTCCTTATTCCAAATTCCGGGTTTCAAATTCCAAATTCCCAATTTCGTATTCCAAACTCCTTATTCCAAATTCCGTGTTCCGAATTTCAAATTACAAAATCCAAATTCCGTATTTCAAATACCAAATTCCGTGTTCCGAATTCCGTGTTCCGATTTCCATGTTCCAAATTCCGTGTTCCGATTTCCGTGTTCCTAATTCCGTGTTCCGAGTTCCAAATTCCGTGTTCCGAATTCCGTGTTCTGAATTCCGTGTTCCGAATTCCATGTTCCATATTCCACGTTCCGAATTCCAAATTCCAAATTCCGTATTCCAAATTACAAATTACAAATTCCGTATTCCAAATTCCAAATTCTGTATTCTGAATTCTAAATTCAAAAATTCTGTGTTCCGTATTCCGTGTTCCGAATTCAAAAATACCGTATTCCAAATTTTGTGTTCCGAATTCCGTGTTCCGAATTCCGTGTTCCGAATTCCAAATTCCATGTTCTGAATTCCGTATTCCAAATTCAGTGTTCCAAATTCCGTGTTCCAAATTCCGTGTTCCAAATTCCGTGTTCCGAATTCCAAATTCCGTGTTCCGAATTCCGTGTTCTGAATTCCGTGTTCCGAGTTCCAAATTTCAAATTCCGTGTTCTGAATTCCAAATTCCGTGTTCCGAATTCCAAATTCTGTGTTTCGAATTCCAAATTCCGTGTTCCGAATTCCAAATTCCATGTTCCGAATTTCAAATTCCGTGTTCCGAATTCCAAATTCCGTGTTCTGAATTCATTATTCCAAATTCCGTATTCCAAATTCCGTGTTCCGAATTCCAAATTCCAAATTCCGTATTCCAAATTTCAAATTCTATATTCCAATTTCCGTATTCCAAATTCCAAATTCCGTAGTATTCCTTATTCAAAATTCCGTGTTTTGAATTCCAAATTCCAATTTTCTTATTCCAAATTCCGTGTTCCAAATTCCGTGTTCCGAATTTCAAATTACGAATTCCAAATACTGTATTTCACATACCAAATTCCGTGTTCCAAATTCCATGTTTCTAGTTCCAAATTCCGTGTTCCGAATTCCGTGGTCCGAATTTCAAATTCCATATTCCAAATTCCGTATTCCAAATTCCAAATTCCATATTCCGAATTCCGTGTTCCGAATTCCAAATTCCGTGTTCTGAATTCCATATTCCAAATTCAGTGATCCAAATTCAGTGTTCCAAATTCAGTGTTCCAAATTCCGTGTTCCAAATTCCGTGTTCCAAATTCCGTGTTCCGAATTCCAAATTCCAAATTCCGTATTCCAAATTCCAAATTCTGTATTCCATATTCCAAATTCCGTGTTCCGAATTCCGTGTTTGATTTCTGTGTTCCAAATTCTGTATTCCAAATGTCATGTTCCGTGTTCCAAATTCCAAATTCAGTATTCCAAATTCTGTATTCCGAATTCCAAGTTCCATGTTCTAAATTCCATATTCCGTGTTCTAAATTCCGTATTCCAAATTCCGTGTTCCGAATTCCGTGTTCCGAATTTTCATGTTCCGAATTCCGTGTTCCGAATTCCAAATTCCAAATTCCGTATTCCAAATTACAAATTCCGTATTCCATATTCCAAATTCCGTGTTCCGAATTCCGTGTTCCGAATTCCAAATTCCAAATTCCGTATTCCAAATTACAAATTACAAATTCCGTATTCCATATTCCAAATTCTGTGTTCCGAATTCCGTGTTTGATTTCTGTGTTCCAAATTCTGTATTCCAAATTTCATGTTCCGTGTTCCAAATTCCAAATTCAGTATTCCAAATTCCGTATTCCGAATTCCAAGTTCCATGTTCTAAATTCCAAATTCCGTGTTCTGAATTAATTATTCAAAATTCCGTTTTCAAATTCCGTGTTCCGAATTCCGTGTTCCGAATTCCAAACTCCAAATTCCGTATTCCAAATTCCGTATTCCAAAATCCAAATTCTTTATTCCAAATTCAAACTTCCTTATTCCAAATTCAAAATTCCGTATTCCAAATTCCAAATGCCGTATTCCAAATTCCTTTTTCCAAATTCCGGGTTTCAAATTCCAAATTCCCAATTTCGTATTCCAAACTCCTTATTCCAAATTCCGTGTTCCGAATTTCAAATTACAAAATCAAAATTCCGTATTTCAAATACCAAATTCTGTGTTCCGAATTCCGTGTTCCGATTTCCATGTTCCAAATTCCGTGTTCCGATTTCCGTGTTCCTAATTCCGTGTTCCGAGTTCCAAATTCCGTGTTCCGAATTCCGGGTTCTGAATTCTGTGTTCCGAATTCCATGTTCCAAATTCCACATTCCGAATTCCAAATTCCAAATTCCGTATTCCATATTACAAATTACAAATTCCGTATTCCAAATTCCAAATTCTGTATTCTGAATTCTAAATTCAAAAATTCTGTGTTCCGTATTCCGTGTTCCGAATTCAAAAATACCGTATTCCAAATTTTGTGTTCCGAATTCCGTGTTCCGAATTCCGTGTTCCGAATTCCAAATTCCATGTTCTGAATTCCGTATTCCAAATTCAGTGTTCCAAATTCCGTGTTCCAAATTCCGTGTTCCAAATTCCGTGTTCCGAATTCCAAATTCCGTGTTCCGAATTCCGTGTTCTGAATTCCGTGTTCCGAGTTCCAAATTTCAAATTCCATGTTCTGAATTCCAAATTCCGTGTTCCGAATTCCAAATTCTGTGTTTCGAATTCCAAATTCCGTGTTCCGAATTCCAAATTCCGTGTTCCGAATTCCAAAGTCCGTGTTCCGAATTTCAAATTCCGTGTTCCGAATTCCAAATTCCGTGTTCTGAATTCATTATTCCAAATTCCGTATTCCAAATTCCGTGTTCCGAATTCCAAATTCCAAATTCCGTATTCCAAATTTCAAATTCTATATTCCAATTTCCGTATTCCAAATTCCAAATTCCGTATTCCTTATTCAAAATTCCGTGTTTTGAATTCCAAATTCCAATTTTCTTATTCCAAATTCCGTGTTCCAAATTCCGTGTTCCGAATTCCGTGTTTGATTTCTGTGTTCCAAATTCTGTATTCCAAATTTCATGTTCCGTGTTCCAAATTCCAAATTCAGTATTCCAAATTCCGTATTCCGAATTCCAAGTTCCATGTTCTAAATTCCATATTCTGTGTTCCAAATTCCGTATTCCAAATTCCGTGTTCCGAATTCCGTGTTCCGAATTCCGTGTTCCGAATTTTCATGTTCTGAATTCCGTGTTCCGAATTCCAAATTCCAAATTCCGTATTCCAAATTACAAATTACAAATTCCGTATTCCATATTCCAAATTCTGTGTTCCGAATTCAGTGTTCCAAATTCCGTGTTCCAAATTCCGTGTTCCGAATTCCAAATTCCGTGTTCCGAAATCCGTGTTCCGATTTCCGTGTTCCGAATTCCGTGTTCCGAATTCCAAATTCCTTATTCCAAATTCCAAATGACAAATTCCGTATTCCATATTCCAAATTCCGTGTTCCGAATTCCGTGTTTGATTTCTGTGTTCCAAATTCTGTATTCCAAATTTCATGTTCCGTGTTCCAAATTCCAAATTCAGTATTCCAAATTCCGTATTCCGAATTCCAAGTTCCATATTCCGTGTTCCAAATTCCGTATTCCAAATTCCGTGTTCCGAATTCCGTGTTCCGAATTCCGTGTTCCGAATTCCGTGTTCCGAATTCCAAATTCCAAATTCCATATTCCCAATTCCAAATTCCGTGTTCCGAATTCCGTGTTCCGTGTTCCGAATTCCAAATTCTGTATTCCAAATTCCTAATTCCAAATTCCCTATTCCATATTCCAAATTCCGTGTTCCGAATTCCGTGTTTGATTTCTGTGTTCCAAATTCTGTATTCCAAATTTCATGTTCCGTGTTCCAAATTCCAAATTCAGTATTCCATATTCCATATTCCGTGTTCCAAATTCCGTATTCCAAATTCCGTGTTCCGAATTCCGTGATCCGAATTCCATGTTCCGAATTCCGTGTTCCGAATTCCAAATTCCAAATTCCAAATTCCAAATTACAAATTCCAAATTCCGTATTCCATATTCCAAATTCCGTGTTCCAAATTCCGTGTTCCGAATTCCGTGTTCCGAATTCCGTGTTCCGAATTCCAAATTCCAAATTCCGTATTCCAAATTCCAAATTCCAAATTCCAAATTCCGTATTCCATATTCCAAATTCCGTGTTCCAAATTCCGTGTTTGATTTCTGTGTTCCAAATTCTGTATTCCAAATTTCATGTTCCGTGTTCCAAATTCAGTATTCCAAATTCCGTATTCCGAATTCAAAGTTCCATGTTCTAAATTCCTTATTCCAAATTTCTTGTTCCAAATTCCATATTCCGTGTTCCAAATTCCAAATTCCAAATTCCAAATTCCGTATTCCATATTCCGAATTCCGTGTTCCGAATTCCGTGTTCCAAATTCCGTATTCCATGTTCCGAATTCCAAATTCCAAATTCCGTGTTCCGAATTTGAAATTCTGAATTCCTTATTCCAAATTCCCTGTTCTGAATTTCAAATTCCGTGTTCTGAATTCCAAATTCCTTATTCCAAATTCCGTGTTCCGAATTTCAAATTACGAATTCCAAATTCCGTATTTCAAATACCAAATTCCGTGTTCCGAATTCCGTGTTACGATTTACGTGTTCCAAATTCCGTGTTCCGATTTCCGTGTTCCAAATTCCGTGTTCCGAGTTCCAAATTCCACGTTCAGAGTTCCAAATTCCGTATTCCAAATTCCGTGTTCCAAATTCCAAATTCCAAATTCCAAATTCCAAATTCCATATTCCAAATTCCGTGTTCCGAATTCCGTGTTTGATTTCTGTGTTCCAAATTCTGTATTCCAAATTTCATGTTCCGTGTTCCAAATTCCAAATTCAGTATTCCAAATTCCGTATTCCGAATTCCAAGTTCCATGTTCTAAATTCCATATTCCGTGTTCCAAATTCCATATTCCAAATTCCGTGTTCTGAATTCCGTGTTCCGAATTCCGTGTTCCGAATTTTCATGTTCCGAATTCCGTGTTCCGAATTCCGTGTTCCGAATTCCAAATTCCGTATTCCAAATTACAAATTACAAATTCCGTATTCCATATTCCAAATTCTGTGTTCCGAATTCCGTGTTTGATTTCTGTGTTCCAAATTCTGTATTCCAAATTTCATGTTCCGTGTTCCAAATTCCAAATTCAGTATTCCACATTCCGTATTCCGAATTCCAAGTTCCATGTTCTAAATTCCATATTCCGTGTTCCGAATTCCGTGTTCCGAATTCCGTGTTCCGAATTCCAAATTCCAAATGACAAATTCCGTATTCCATGTTCCAAATTCCGTGTTCCAAATTCCGTGTTCCGAATTCCGTGTTCCGAATTCCGTGTTCCAAATTCCAAATTCCAAATTCCGTATTCCAAATTCCATATTCCATATTCCAAATTCCGTGTTACGAATTCCGTGTTGATTTCTGTGTTCCAAATTCTGTATTCCAAATTTCATGTTCCGTGTTCCAAATTCCAAATTCAGTATTCCAAATTCCGTATTCCGAATTCCAAGTTCCATGTTCTAAATTCCATATTCCGTGTTCCGAATTCCGTGTTCCGAATTCCGTGTTCTGAATTCCAAATTACAAATTACAAATTACAAATTCCGTATTCCATATTCCAAATTCCGTGTTCCGAATTCCGTGTTCCGAATTCCGTGTTCCAAATTCCGTGTTCCAAATTCCAAATTCCAAATTCCGTATTCCAAATTCCATATTCCATATTCCAAATTCCGTGTTCCGAATTCCGTGTTGATTTCTGTGTTCCAAATTCTGTATTCCAAATATCATGTTCCGTGTTCCAAATTCCAAATTCAGTATTCCAAATTCCGTATTCCGAATTCCAAGTTCCATGTTCTAAATTCCATATTCCGTGTTCCAAATTCTGTATTCCAAATTCCATGTTCTGAATTCCAAATTCCGTGTTCTAAATTCCAAATTCCGTATTCCAAATTCCATGTTCTGAATTCCAAATTCCGTGTTCTGAATTCCAAATTCCGTGTTCTGAATTCCAAATTCCGTATTCCAAATTCCATGTTCTGAATTCCAAATTCCTTGTTCTGAATTCCAAATTCCGTGTTCTGAATTCCAAATTACGAGTTCGAATTTCAAATTCCGTGTTCTGGATTTCAAATTCCGTGTTCCGAATTCCAAATTCCGTGTTCTGAATTTATTTTTCCAAATTCCGTTTTCCGAATTCCAAATTCCAAATTCCGTGTTCTGAATTAATTATTCAAAATTCCGTATTCAAATTCCGTGTTCCGAATTCCGTGTTCCGAATTCCAAACTCCAAATTCCGTATTCCAAATTCCGTATTCCAAAATCCAAATTCTTTATTCCAAATTCAAACTTCCATATTCCAAATTCAAAATTCCGTATTCCAAATTCCAAATGCCGTATTCCAAATTCCTTATTCCAAATTCCAGGTTTCAAATTCCAAATTCCCAATTTCGTATTCCAAACTCCTTATTCCAAATTCCGTGTTCCGAATTTCAAATTACAAAATCCAAATTCCGTATTTCAAATACCAAATTCCGTGTTCCGAATTCCGTGTTCCGATTTCCATGTTCCAAATTCCGTGTTCCGATTTCCGTGTTCCTAATTCCGTGTTCCGAGTTCCAAATTCCCTGTTCCGAATTCCGTGTTCTGAATTCCGTGTTCCGAATTCCATGTTCCATATTCCACGTTCCGAATTCCAAATTCCAAATTCCGTATTCCAAATTACAAATTACAAATTCCGTATTCCAAATTCCAAATTCTGTATTCTGAATTCTAAATTCAAAAATTCTGTGTTCCGTATTCCGTGTTCCGAATTCAAAAATACCGTATTCCAAATTTTGTGTTCCGAATTCCGTGTTCCGAATTCCAAATTCCATGTTCTGAATTCCGTATTCCAAATTCAGTGTTCCAAATTCCGTGTTCCAAATTCCGTGTTCCAAATTCCGTGTTCCGAATTCCAAATTCCGTGTTCCGAATTCCGTGTTCTGAATTCCGTGTTCCGAGTTCCAAATTTCAAATTCCGTGTTCTGAATTCCAAATTCCGTGTTCCGAATTCCAAATTCTGTGTTTCGAATTCCAAATTCCGTGTTCCGAATTCCAAATTCCATGTTCCGAATTTCAAATTCCGTGTTCCGAATTCCAAATTCCGTGTTCTGAATTCATTATTCCAAATTCCGTATTCCAAATTCCGTGTTCCGAATTCCAAATTCCAAATTCCGTATTCCAAATTTCAAATTCTATATTCCAATTTCCGTATTCCAAATTCCAAATTCCGTAGTATTCCTTATTCAAAATTCCGTGTTTTGAATTCCAAATTCCAATTTTCTTATTCCAAATTCCGTGTTCCAAATTCCGTGTTCCGAATTTCAAATTACGAATTCCAAATACTGTATTTCAAATACCAAATTCCGTGTTCCAAATTCCATGTTTCTAGTTCCAAATTCCGTGTTCCGAATTCCGTGGTCCGAATTTCAAATTCCATATTCCAAATTCCGTATTCCAAATTCCAAATTCCATATTCCGAATTCCGTGTTCCGAATTCCAAATTCCGTGTTCTGAATTCCATATTCCAAATTCAGTGATCCAAATTCAGTGTTCCAAATTCAGTGTTCCAAATTCCGTGTTCCAAATTCCGTGTTCCGAATTCCAAATTCCAAATTCCGTATTCCAAATTCCAAATTCTGTATTCCATATTCCAAATTCTGTGTTCCGAATTCCGTGTTTGATTTCTGTGTTCCAAATTCTGTATTCCAAATGTCATGTTCCGTGTTCCAAATTCCAAATTCAGTATTCCAAATTCCGTATTCCGAATTCCAAGTTCCATGTTCTAAATTCCATATTCCGTGTTCTAAATTCCGTATTCCAAATTCCGTGTTCCGAATTCCGTGTTCCGAATTTTCATGTTCCGAATTCCGTGTTCCGAATTCCAAATTCCAAATTCCGTATTCCAAATTACAAATTCCGTATTCCATATTCCATGTTCCGAATTCCGTGTTGATTTCTGTGTTCCAAATTCTGTATTCCAAATATCATGTTCCGTGTTCCAAATTCCAAATTCAGTATTCCAAATTCCGTATTCCGAATTCCAAGTTCCATGTTCTAAATTCCATATTCCGTGTTCCAAATTCTGTATTCCAAATTCCATGTTCTGAATTCCAAATTCCGTGTTCTAAATTCCAAATTCCGTATTCCAAATTCCATGTTCTGAATTCCAAATTCCGTGTTCTGAATTCCAAATTCCGTGTTCTGAATTCCAAATTCCGTATTCCAAATTCCATGTTCTGAATTCCAAATTCCGTGTTCTAAATTCCAAATTCCGTATTCCAAATTCCATGTTCTGAATTCCAAATTCCGTGTTCTGAATTCCAAATTCCGTGTTCTGAATTCCAAATTCCGTATTCCAAATTCCATGTTCTGAATTCCAAATTCCTTGTTCTGAATTCCAAATTCCGTGTTCTGAATTCCAAATTACGAGTTCGAATTTCAAATTCCGTGTTCTGGATTTCAAATTCCGTGTTCCGAATTCCAAATTCCGTGTTCTGAATTTATTTTTCCAAATTCCGTTTTCCGAATTCCAAATTCCAAATTCCGTGTTCTGAATTAATTATTCAAAATTCCGTATTCAAATTCCGTGTTCCGAATTCCGTGTTCCGAATTCCAAACTCCAAATTCCGTATTCCAAATTCCGTATTCCAAAATCCAAATTCTTTATTCCAAATTCAAACTTCCATATTCCAAATTCAAAATTCCGTATTCCAAATTCCAAATGCCGTATTCCAAATTCCTTATTCCAAATTCCAGGTTTCAAATTCCAAATTCCCAATTTCGTATTCCAAACTCCTTATTCCAAATTCCGTGTTCCGAATTTCAAATTACAAAATCCAAATTCCGTATTTCAAATACCAAATTCCGTGTTCCGAATTCCGTGTTCCGATTTCCATGTTCCAAATTCCGTGTTCCGATTTCCGTGTTCCTAATTCCGTGTTCCGAGTTCCAAATTCCGTGTTCCGAATTCCGTGTTCTGAATTCCGTGTTCCGAATTCCATGTTCCATATTCCACGTTCCGAATTCCAAATTCCAAATTCCGTATTCCAAATTACAAATTACAAATTCCGTATTCCAAATTCCAAATTCTGTATTCTGAATTCTAAATTCAAAAATTCTGTGTTCCGTATTCCGTGTTCCGAATTCAAAAATACCGTATTCCAAATTTTGTGTTCCGAATTCCGTGTTCCGAATTCCAAATTCCATGTTCTGAATTCCGTATTCCAAATTCAGTGTTCCAAATTCCGTGTTCCAAATTCCGTGTTCCAAATTCCGTGTTCCGAATTCCAAATTCCGTGTTCCGAATTCCGTGTTCTGAATTCCGTGTTCCGAGTTCCAAATTTCAAATTCCGTGTTCTGAATTCCAAATTCCGTGTTCCGAATTCCAAATTCTGTGTTTCGAATTCCAAATTCCGTGTTCCGAATTCCAAATTCCATGTTCCGAATTTCAAATTCCGTGTTCCGAATTCCAAATTCCGTGTTCTGAATTCATTATTCCAAATTCCGTATTCCAAATTCCGTGTTCCGAATTCCAAATTCCAAATTCCGTATTCCAAATTTCAAATTCTATATTCCAATTTCCGTATTCCAAATTCCAAATTCCGTAGTATTCCTTATTCAAAATTCCGTGTTTTGAATTCCAAATTCCAATTTTCTTATTCCAAATTCCGTGTTCCAAATTCCGTGTTCCGAATTTCAAATTACGAATTCCAAATACTGTATTTCAAATACCAAATTCCGTGTTCCAAATTCCATGTTTCTAGTTCCAAATTCCGTGTTCCGAATTCCGTGGTCCGAATTTCAAATTCCATATTCCAAATTCCGTATTCCAAATTCCAAATTCCATATTCCGAATTCCGTGTTCCGAATTCCAAATTCCGTGTTCTGAATTCCATATTCCAAATTCAGTGATCCAAATTCAGTGTTCCAAATTCAGTGTTCCAAATTCCGTGTTCCAAATTCCGTGTTCCGAATTCCAAATTCCAAATTCCGTATTCCAAATTCCAAATTCTGTATTCCATATTCCAAATTCCGTGTTCCGAATTCCGTGTTTGATTTCTGTGTTCCAAATTCTGTATTCCAAATGTCATGTTCCGTGTTCCAAATTCCAAATTCAGTATTCCAAATTCCGTATTCCGAATTCCAAGTTCCATGTTCTAAATTCCATATTCCGTGTTCTAAATTCCGTATTCCAAATTCCGTGTTCCGAATTCCGTGTTCCGAATTTTCATGTTCCGAATTCCGTGTTCCGAATTCCAAATTCCAAATTCCGTATTCCAAATTACAAATTCCGTATTCCATATTCCAAATTCCGTGTTCCGAATTCCGTGTTCCGAATTCCAAATTCCAAATTCCGTATTCCAAATTACAAATTACAAATTCCGTATTCCATATTCCAAATTCTGTGTTCCGAATTCCGTGTTTGATTTCTGTGTTCCAAATTCTGTATTCCAAATTTCATGTTCCGTGTTCCAAATTCCAAATTCAGTATTCCAAATTCCGTATTCCGAATTCCAAGTTCCATGTTCTAAATTCCAAATTCCGTGTTCTGAATTAATTATTCAAAATTCCGTTTTCAAATTCCGTGTTCCGAATTCCGTGTTCCGAATTCCAAACTCCAAATTCCGTATTCCAAATTCCGTATTCCAAAATCCAAATTCTTTATTCCAAATTCAAACTTCCTTATTCCAAATTCAAAATTCCGTATTCCAAATTCCAAATGCCGTATTCCAAATTCCTTTTTCCAAATTCCGGGTTTCAAATTCCAAATTCCCAATTTCGTATTCCAAACTCCTTATTCCAAATTCCGTGTTCCGAATTTCAAATTACAAAATCAAAATTCCGTATTTCAAATACCAAATTCTGTGTTCCGAATTCCGTGTTCCGATTTCCATGTTCCAAATTCCGTGTTCCGATTTCCGTGTTCCTAATTCCGTGTTCCGAGTTCCAAATTCCGTGTTCCGAATTCCGGGTTCTGAATTCTGTGTTCCGAATTCCATGTTCCAAATTCCACATTCCGAATTCCAAATTCCAAATTCCGTATTCCATATTACAAATTACAAATTCCGTATTCCAAATTCCAAATTCTGTATTCTGAATTCTAAATTCAAAAATTCTGTGTTCCGTATTCCGTGTTCCGAATTCAAAAATACCGTATTCCAAATTTTGTGTTCCGAATTCCGTGTTCCGAATTCCGTGTTCCGAATTCCAAATTCCATGTTCTGAATTCCGTATTCCAAATTCAGTGTTCCAAATTCCGTGTTCCAAATTCCGTGTTCCAAATTCCGTGTTCCGAATTCCAAATTCCGTGTTCCGAATTCCGTGTTCTGAATTCCGTGTTCCGAGTTCCAAATTTCAAATTCCGTGTTCTGAATTCCAAATTCCGTGTTCCGAATTCCAAATTCTGTGTTTCGAATTCCAAATTCCGTGTTCCGAATTCCAAATTCCGTGTTCCGAATTCCAAAGTCCGTGTTCCGAATTTCAAATTCCGTGTTCCGAATTCCAAATTCCGTGTTCTGAATTCATTATTCCAAATTCCGTATTCCAAATTCCGTGTTCCGAATTCCAAATTCCAAATTCCGTATTCCAAATTTCAAATTCTATATTCCAATTTCCGTATTCCAAATTCCAAATTCCGTATTCCTTATTCAAAATTCCGTGTTTTGAATTCCAAATTCCAATTTTCTTATTCCAAATTCCGTGTTCCAAATTCCGTGTTCCGAATTTCAAATTACGAATTCCAAATACTGTATTTCAAATACCAAATTCCGTGTTCCAAATTCCATGTTTCTAGTTCCAAATTCCGTGTTCCGAATTCCGTGGTCCGAATTTCAAATTCCATATTCCAAATTCCGTATTCCAAATTCCAAATTCCATATTCTGAATTCCGTGTTCCGAATTCCAAATTCCGTGTTCTGAATTCCATATTCCAAATTCAGTGATCCAAATTCCGTATTCCGAATTCCAAGTTCCATATTCCGTGTTCCAAATTCCGTATTCCAAATTCCGTGTTCCGAATTCCGTGTTCCGAATTCCGTGTTCCGAATTCCAAATTCCAAATTCCATATTCCCAATTCCAAATTCCGTGTTCCGAATTCTGTGTTCCGTGTTCTGAATTCCAAATTCCGTATTCCAAATTCCGTATTCCATATTCCAAATTCCGTGTTCCGAATTCCGTGTTTGATTTCTGTGTTCCAAATTCTGTATTCCAAATTTCATGTTCCGTGTTCCAAATTCCAAATTCAGTATTCCATATTCCATATTCCGTGTTCCAAATTCCGTATTCCAAATTCCGCATTCCGAATTCCGTGATCCGAATTCCGTGTTCCGAATTCCAAATTCCAAATTACAAATTACAAATTACAAATTACAAATTCCGTATTCCATATTCCGAATTCTGTGTTCCTAATTCCGTGTTCCGAATTCCGTGTTCCGAATTCCAAATTCCAAATTCCATATTCCAAATTCCGTGTTCCGAATTCCGTGTTTGATTTCTGTGTTCCAAATTCTTTATTCCAAATTTCATGTTCCGTGTTCCAAATTCCAAATTCAGTATTCCAAATTCCGTATTCCGAATTCCAAGTTCCATGTTCTAAATTCCATATTCCGTGTTCCAAATTCTGTATTCCGAATTCCGTGTTCCGAATTCCGTGTTCCGAATTCCGTGTTCCGAATTCCAAATTCCAAATTCCGTATTCCAAATTCCAAATTACAAATTCCGTATTCCATATTCCAAATTCCGTGTTCCAAATTCCGTGTTTGATTTCTGTGTTCCAAATTCTGTATTCCAAATTTCATGTTCCGTGTTCCAAATTCAGTATTCCAAATTCCGTATTCCGAATTCCAAGTTCCATGTTCTAAATTCCTTATTCCAAATTTCTTGTTCCAAATTCCATATTCCGTGATCCGAATTCCAATTTCCAAATTCCGTGTTCCAAATTCCGTGTTCTAAATTCCGTGTTCCAAATTCTGTATTCCAAATTCCGTATTCCATGTTCCAAATTCCGAATTCCCTGTTCCGAATTTGAAATTCTGAATTCCTTATTCCAAATTCCCTGTTCTGAATTTCAAATTCCGTGTTCTGAATTCCAAATTCCTTATTCCAAATTCCGTGTTCCGAATTTCAAATTACGAATTTCAAATACCAAATAACGTGTTCCGAATTCCGTGTTACGATTTACGTGTTCCAAATTCCGTGTTCCGATTTCCGTGTTCCAAATTCCGTGTTCCGAGTTCCAAATTCCGCGTTCAGAGTTCCAAATTCCGCGTTCAGAGTTCCAAATTCCGTATTCCAAATTCCGTGTTCCGAATTCCAAATTCTGAATTCCTTATTCCAAATTCCCTGTTCTGAATTTCAAATTCCGAATTCCAAATTCCATATTCCAAATTCCGTGTTCCGAATTCCGTGTTCCGAATTCCATGTTCCGGATTCCAAATTCCAAATTCCAAATTCCAAATTCCATATTCCAAATTCCGTGTTCCGAATTCCGTGTTTGATTTCTGTGTTCCAAATTCTGTATTCCAAATTTCATGTTCCGTGTTCCAAATTCCAAATTCAGTATTCCAAATTCCGTATTCCGAATTCCAAGTTCCATGTTCTAAATTCCAAATTCCGTATTCCAAATTCCGTGTTCCGAATTCCGTGTTGCGAATTCCGTGTTCCGAATTTTCATGTTCCGAATTCCGTGTTCCGAATTCCAAATTCCAAATTCCGTATTCCAAATTCCAAATTACAAATTCCGTATTCCATATTCCAAATTCTGTGTTCCGAATTCAGTGTTCCAAATTCCGTGTTCCAAATTCCGTGTTCCGAATTCCAAATTCCGTGTTCCGAATTCCGTGTTCCGATTTCTGTGTTCCGAATTCCGTGTTCCGAATTCCAAATTCCGTATTCCAAATTCCAAATGACAAATTCCGTATTCCATATTCCAAATTCCGTGTTCCAAATTCCGTGTTTGATTTCTGTGTTCCAAATTCTGTATTCCAAATGTCATGTTCCGTGTTCCAAATTCAGTATTCCAAATTCTGTATTCCGAATTCCAAGTTCCATGTTCTAAATTCCTTATTCCAAATTTCTTGTTCCAAATTCCATATTCCGTGTTCCGAATTCCAATTTCCGAATTCCGTGTTCCAAATTCCGTGTTCTAAATTCCGTGTTCCAAATTCTGTGTTCCAAATTCCGTATTCCATGTTCCGAATTCCAAATTCCGAATTCCGTGTTCCGAATTTGAAATTCTGAATTCCTTATTCCAAATTCCCTGTACTGAATTTCAAATTCCGTGTTCTGAATTCCAAATTCCTTATTCCAAATTCCGTGTTCCGAATTTCAAATTACAAATTCCAAATTCCGTATTTCAAATACCAAATTCCGTGTTCCGAATTCCGTGTTCCGATTTCCGTGTTCCAAATTCTGTGTTCTGATTTCCGTGTTCCTAATTCCGTGTTCCGAGTTCCAAATTCCGCGTTCAGAGTTCCAAATTCCGTGTTCCGAGTTCCAAATTCCGTGTTCCGATTTCTGTTTTCCAAATTCCGTGTTCCGTGTTCCAAATTCTGTGTTCCGAGTTCCAAATTCCGCGTTCAGAGTTCCAAATTCCGTGTTCCGAGTTCCAAATTCCGTATTCCAAATTCCGTGTTCCGAATTCCAAATTCTGAATTCCTTATTCCAAATTCCCTGTTCTGAATTTCAAATTCCGAATTCCAAATTCCATATTCCAAATTCCGTGTTCCGAATTCCGTGTTCCGAATTCAATGTTCCGAATTCCAAATTCCAAATTCTGCATTCCAAATTCCAAATTCCAAATTCCGTATTCCATATTCCAAATTCCGTGTTCCGAATTCCGTGTTTGATTTCTGTGTTCCAAATTCTGTATTCCAAATTTCATGTTCCGTGTTCCAAATTCCAAATTCAGAATTCCAAATTCCGTATTCCGAATTCCAAGTTCCATGTTCTAAATACCATATTCCGTGTTCCAAATTCCGTATTCCAAATTCCGTGTTCCGATTTCCGTGTTCCGAATTCCGTGTTCCGAATTCCAAATTCCGTATTCCAAATTCCAAATGACAAATTCCGTATTCCATATTCCAAATTCCGTGTTCCGAATTCCGTGTTTGATTTCTGTGTTCCAAATTCTGTATTCCAAATTTCATGTTCCATGTTCCAAATTCCAAATTCAGTATTCCAAATTCCGTATTCCGAATTCCAAGTTCCATATTCCGTATTCCAAATTCCGTATTCCAAATTCCGTGTTCCGAATTCCGTGTTCCGAATTCCAAATTCCAAATTCCATATTCCCAATTCCAAATTCCGTGTTCCGAATTCCGTGTTCCGTGTTCCGAATTCCAAATTCCGTATTCCAAATTCCAAATTCCAAATTCCGTATTCCATATTCCAAATTCCGTGTTCCGAATTCCGTGTTTGATTTCTGTGTTCCATATTCTGTATTCCAAATTTCATGTTCCGAATTCCAAATTCCAAATTCCGTATTCCAAATTACAAATTCCGTATTCCATATTCCAAATTCTGTGTTCCGAATTCCGTGTTCCGAATTCCAAATTCCAAATTCCGTATTCCAAATTCCAAATTCTGTGTTACGAATTCCGTGTTTGATTTCTGTGTTCCAAATTCTGTATTCCAAATTTCATGTTCCGTGTTCCAAATTCCAAATTCAGTATTCCAAATTCCGTATTCCGAATTCCAAGTTCCATGTTCTAAATTCCATATTCCGTGTTCCGAATTCCGTGTTCCGAATTCCAAATTACAAATTACAAATTCCGTATTCCATATTCCAAATTCCGTGTTCCGAATTCCGTGTTCCGAATTCCGTGTTCCAAATTCCGTGTTCCAAATTCCAAATTCCAAATTCCGTATTCCAAATTCCATATTCCATATTCCAAATTCCGTGTTCCGAATTCCGTGTTGATTTCTGTGTTCCAAATTCTGTATTCCAAATTTCATGTTCCGTGTTCCAAATTACAAATTCAGTATTCCAAATTCCGTATTCTGAATTCCAAGTTCCATGTTCTAAATTCCATATTCCGAGTTACAAATTCTGTATTCCGAATTCCGTTTCCCGAATTCCGTGTTCCGTGTTCCGAATTCCAAATTCCAAATTCCGTATTCCAAATTCCAAATTCCGTATTCCATATTCCAAATTTCGTGTTCCGAATTCCGTGTTTGATTTCTGTGTTCCAAATTCTGTATTCCAAATTTCATGTTCCGTGTTCCAAATTCCAAATTCAGTATTCCAAATTCCGTATTCCGAATTCCAAGTTCCATGTTCTAAATTCCATATTCCGTGTTCCAAATTCTGTATTCCAAATTCCATGTTCTGAATTCCAAATTCTGTGTTCTAAATTCCAAATTCCGTATTCCAAATTCCATGTTCTGAATTCCAAATTCCGTGTTCTGAATTCCAAATTCCGTGTTCTGAATTCCAAATTCCGTATTCCAAATTCCATGTTCTGAATTCCAAATTCCTTGTTCTGAATTCCAAATTCCGTGTTCTGAATTCCAAATTACGAGTTCGAATTTCAAATTCCGTGTTCTGGATTTCAAATTCCGTGTTCCGAATTCCAAATTCCGTGTTCTGAATTTATTTTTCCAAATTCCGTTTTCCGAATTCCAAATTCCAAATTCCGTGTTCTGAATTAATTATTCAAAATTCCGTATTCAAATTCCGTGTTCCGAATTCCGTGTTCCGAATTCCAAACTCCAAATTCCGTATTCCAAATTCCGTATTCCAAAATCCAAATTCTTTATTCCAAATTCAAACTTCCATATTCCAAATTCAAAATTCCGTATTCCAAATTCCAAATGCCGTATTCCAAATTCCTTATTCCAAATTCCGGGTTTCAAATTCCAAATTCCCAATTTCGTATTCCAAACTCCTTATTCCAAATTCCGTGTTCCGAATTTCAAATTACAAAATCCAAATTCCGTATTTCAAATACCAAATTCCGTGTTCCGAATTCCGTGTTCCGATTTCCATGTTCCAAATTCCGTGTTCCGATTTCCGTGTTCCTAATTCCGTGTTCCGAGTTCCAAATTCCGTGTTCCGAATTCCGTGTTCTGAATTCCGTGTTCCGAATTCCATGTTCCAAATTCCACGTTCCGAATTCCAAATTCCAAATTCCGTATTCCAAATTACAAATTACAAATTCCGTATTCCAAATTCCAAATTCTGTATTCTGAATTCTAAATTCAAAAATTCTGTGTTCCGTATTCCGTGTTCCGAATTCAAAAATACCGTATTCCAAATTTTGTGTTCCGAATTCCGTGTTCCGAATTCAAAAATACCGTATTCCAAATTTTGTGTTCCGAATTCCGTGTTCCGAATTCCGTGTTCCGAATTCCAAATTCCATGTTCTGAATTCCGTATTCCAAATTCAGTGTTCCAAATTCCGTGTTCCAAATTCCGTGTTCCAAATTCCGTGTTCCGAATTCCAAATTCCGTGTTCCGAATTCCGTGTTCTGAATTCCGTGTTCCGAGTTCCAAATTTCAAATTCCGTGTTCTGAATTCCAAATTCCGTGTTCCGAATTCCAAATTCTGTGTTTCGAATTCCAAATTCCGTGTTCCGAATTCCAAATTCCAATTTTCTTATTCCAAATTCCGTGTTCCAAATTCCGTGTTCCGAATTTCAAATTACGAATTCCAAATACTGTATTTCAAATACCAAATTCCGTGTTCCAAATTCCATGTTTCTAGTTCCAAATTCCGTGTTCCGAATTCCGTGGTCCGAATTTCAAATTCCATATTCCAAATTCCGTATTCCAAATTCCAAATTCCATATTCTGAATTCCGTGTTCCGAATTCCAAATTCCGTGTTCTGAATTCCATATTCCAAATTCAGTGATCCAAATTCAGTGTTCCAAATTCAGTGTTCCAAATTCCGTGTTCCAAATTCCGTGTTCCGAATTCCAAATTCCGTGTTCCGAATTCTGTGTTCCGATTTCCGTGTTCCGAATTCCGTGTTCCGAATTCAAAATTCCGTATTCCAAATTCCAAATGACAAATTCCGTATTCCATATTCCAAATTCCGTGTTCCAAATTCCGTGTTTGATTTCTGTGTTCCAAATTCTGTATTCCAAATTTCATGTTCCATGTTCCAAATTCCAAATTCAGTATTCCAAATTCCGTATTCCGAATTCCAAGTTCCATATTCCGTGTTCCAAATTCCGTATTCCAAATTCCGTGTTCCGAATTCCGTGTTCCGAATTCCGTGTTCCGAATTCCAAATTCCAAATTCCATATTCCCAATTCCAAATTCCGTGTTCCGAATTCTGTGTTCCGTGTTCTGAATTCCAAATTCCGTATTCCAAATTCCGTATTCCATATTCCGTGTTCCGAATTCCGTGATCCGAATTCCGTGTTCCGAATTCCAAATTCCAAATTACAAATTACAAATTACAAATTACAAATTCCGTATACCATATTCCGAATTCTGTGTTCCTAATTCAGTGTTCCGAATTCCGTGTTCCGAATTCCAAATTCCAAATTACAAATTACAAATTACAAATTACAAATTCCGTGTTTGATTTCTGTGTTCCAAATTCTTTATTCCAAATTTCATGTTCCGTGTTCCAAATTCCAAATTCAGTATTCCAAATTCCGTATTCCGAATTCCAAGTTCCATGTTCTAAATTCCATATTCCGTGTTCCAAATTCTGTATTCCGAATTCCGTGTTCCGAATTCCGTGTTCCGAATTCCAAATTCCAAATTCCGTATTCCAAATTCCAAATTCCGTGTTCCGAATTCTGTGTTCCGTGTTCTGAATTCCAAATTCCGTATTCCAAATTCCGTATTCCAAATTCCGTATTCCATATTCCAAATTCCGTGTTCCGAATTCCGTGTTTGATTTCTGTGTTCCAAATTCTGTATTCCAAGTTTCATGTTCCGTGTTCCAAATTCCAAATTCAGTATTCCATATTCCATATTCCGTGTTCCAAATTCCGTATTCCAAATTCCGCATTCCGAATTCCGTGATCCGAATTCCGTGTTCCGAATTCCAAATTCCAAATTACAAATTACAAATTACAAATTACAAATTCCGTATTCCATATTCCGAATTCTGTGTTCCTAATTCAGTGTTCCGAATTCCGTGTTCCGAATTCCAAATTCCAAATTCCAAATTACAAATTACAAATTACAAATTCCGTGTTTGATTTCTGTGTTCCAAATTCTTTATTCCAAATTTCATGTTCCGTGTTCCAAATTCCAAATTCAGTATTCCAAATTCCGTATTCCGAATTCCAAGTTCCATGTTCTAAATTCCATATTCCGTGTTCCAAATTCTGTATTCCGAATTCCGTGTTCCGAATTCCGTGTTCCGAATTCCGTGTTCCGAATTCCAAATTCCAAATTCCGTATTCCAAAGTCCAAATTACAAATTCCGTATTCCATATTCCAAATTCCGTGTTCCAAATTCCGTGTTTGATTTCTGTGTTCCAAATTCTGTATTCCAAATTTCATGTTCCGTGTTCCAAATTCAGTATTCCAAATTCCGTATTCCGAATTCCAAGTTCCATGTTCTAAATTCCTTATTCCAAATTTCTTGTTCCAAATTCCATATTCCGTGATCCGAATTCCAATTTCCAAATTCCGTGTTCCAAATTCCGTGTTCTAAATTCCGTGTTCCAAATTCTGTATTCCAAATTCCGTATTCCATGTTCCAAATTCCGAATTCCCTGTTCCAAATTTGAAATTCTGAATTCCTTATTCCAAATTCCCTGTTCTGAATTTCAAATTCCGTGTTCTGAATTCCAAATTCCTTATTCCAAATTCCGTGTTCCGAATTTCAAATTACGAATTTCAAATACCAAATAACGTGTTCCGAATTCTGTGTTACGATTTACGTGTTCCAAATTCCGTGTTCCGATTTCCGTGTTCCAAATTCCGTGTTCCGAGTTCCAAATTCCGCGTTCAGAGTTCCAAATTCCGTGTTCCGAGTTCCAAATTCCGTATTCCAAATTCCGTGTTCCGAATTCCAAATTCTGAATTCCTTATTCCAAATTCCCTGTTCTGAATTTCAAATTCCGAATTCCAAATTCCATATTCCAAATTCCGTGTTCCGAATTCCGTGTTCCGAATTCCATGTTCCGAATTCCAAATTCCAAATTCTGCATTCCAAATTCCAAATTCCAAATTCCGTATTCCATATTCCAAATTCCGTGTTCCGAATTCCGTGTTTGATTTCTGTGTTCCAAATTCTGTATTCCAAATTTCATGTTCCGTGTTCCAAATTCCAAATTCAGTATTCCAAATTCCGTATTCCGAATTCCAAGTTCCATGTTCTAAATTCCATATTCCGTCTTCCAAATTCTGTATTCCGAATTCCGTGTTCCGAATTCCGTGTTCCGAATTCCAAATTCCAAATTCCAAATTCCAAATTACAAATTCCGTATTCCATATTCCAAATTCTGTGTTCCGAATTCCGTGTTTGATTTCTGTGTGCCAAATTCTGTATTCCAAATTTCATGTTCCGTGTTCCAAATTCCAAATTCAGTATTCCAAATTCTATATTCCGTGTTCCGAATTCCAATTTCCGAATTCCGTGTTCCAAATTCCGTGTTCCAAATTCCGTGTTCCAAATTCTGTGTTCCAAATTCCGTATTCCATGTTCCGAATTCCAAATTCCGAATTCCATGTTCCGAATTTGAAATTCTGAATTCCTTATTCCAAATTCCCTGTTCTGAATTTCAAATTCCGAATTCTAAATTCCCTGTTCTGAATTTCAAATTCCGAATTCCAAATTCCGTATTTCAAATTCCATGTTCCGAATTCCAAATTCCGTATTCCAAATTCCATGTTCTGAATTCCAAATTTCGTGTTCTGAATTCCAAATTCCTTATTCCAAATTCCCTGTTCCGAATTTCAAATTACGAATTCCAAATTCCGTATTTCAAATACCAAATTCCGTGTTCTGAATTCCGTGTTCCGATTTCTGTGTTCCAAATTCTGTGTTCCTAATTCCATGTTCCGAGTTCCAAATTCCGCATTCAGAGTTCCAAATTCCATGTTCCGAGTTCCAAATTCCGTGTTCCGAATTCCGTTTTCCAAATTCCGTGTTCCGTGTTCCAAATTCCGTGTTCTGAGTTCCAAATTCCGCGTTCAGAGTTCCAAATTCCGTGTTCCGAGTTCCAAATTCCGTATTCCAAATTCCGTGTTCCGAATTCCAAATTCTGAATTCCTTATTCCAAATTCCCTGTTCTGAATTTCAAATTCCGAATTCCAAATTCCATATTCCAAATTCCGTGTTCCGAATTCCGTGTTCCGAATTCCAAATTACAAATTCCGTATTCCATATTCCAAATTCCGTGTTCCGAATTCCGTGTTTGATTTCTGTGTTCCAAATTCTGTATTCCAAATTTCATGTTCCGTGTTCCAAATTCCAACTTCAGTATTCCAAATTCAATATTCCGAATTCCAAGTTCCATGTTCTAAATTCCATATTCCGTGTTCCAAATTCCGTATTTCAAATTCCGTGTTCCGAATTCCGTGTTCCGAATTCCGTGTTCCGAATTTTCATGTTCCGAATTCCGTGTTCCGAATTCCGTGTTCCGAATTCCAAATTCCAAATTCCGTATTCCAAATTACAAATTACAAATTCTGTATTCCATATTCCAAATTACGTGTTCCGAATTCCGTGTTCCGAATTCCGTGTTCTGAATTCCGTGTTCCAAATTCCAAATTCCAAATTCCGTGTTCTGAATTCCAAATTACGAGTTCCGTATTCCATATTCCAAATTCCGTGTTCCGAATTCCGTGTTTGATTTCAGTGTTCCAAATTCTGTATTCCAAATTTCATGTTCCGTGTTCCAAATTCAGTATTCTGAATTCCATATTCCAAATTCAGTGTTCCAAATTCCGTGTTCCAAAATCCGTGTTCCGAATTCCAAATTCCGTGTTCTGAATTCCGTGTTCCAAATTTCGTGTTCTGAATTCCGTGTTCTGAATTCCGTGTTCCAAATTCCACGTTCCGAATTCCAAATTCCAAATTCCGTATTCCAAATTACAAACTACAAATTCTGTATTCCAAATTTCAAATTCTGTATTCTGAATTCTAAATTCAAAAATTCTGTGTTCCGTATTCCGTGTTCCGAATTCAAAAATTCCGTATTCCAAATTTTGTGTTCCGAATTCCGTGTTCCGAATTCCGTGTTCTGAATTCCAAATTCCATGTTCTGAATTCCGTATTCCAAATTCAGTGTTCCAAATTCAGTGTTCCAAATTCCGTGTTCCAAATTCCGTGTTCCAAATTCCAAATTCCGTGTTCCGAATTCCGTGTTCCAAATTCTGTGTTCTGAATTCCGTGTTCCAAATTCCGTGTTCCGAATTCCGTGTTCTGAATTCCGTGTTCCGAGTTCCAAATTCCAAATTCCGTATTACAAATTCCAAATTCCATATTCGGAATTCCGTGTTCCGAATTCCAAATTCCGTGTCCTGAATTCCATATTCCAAATTCAGTGATCCAAATTCAGTGTTCCAAATTCAGTGTTCCAAATTCCGTGTTCCAAATTCCGTGTTCCGAATTCCAAATTCCGTGTTCCCAATTCCAAATTCCGTGTTCCCAATTCCGTGTTCCGTGTTCTGAATTCCAAATTCCGTATTCCAAATTCCAAATTACAAATTCCGTATTCCATATTCCAAATTCCGTGTTCCGAATTCCGTGTTTGATTTCTGTGTTCCAAATTCTGTATTCCAAATTTCATGTTCCGTGTTCCAAATTCCAAATTCAGTATTCCAAATTCCGTATTCCGAATTCCAAGTTCCATGTTCTAAATTCCATATTCCGTCTTCCAAATTCTGTATTCCGAATTCCGTGTTCCGAATTCCGTGTTCCGAATTCCAAATTCCAAATTCCAAATTACAAATTCCGTATTCCATATTCCAAATTCTGTGTTCCGAATTCCGTGTTTGATTTCTGTGTGCCAAATTCTGTATTCCAAATTTCATGTTCCGTGTTCCAAATTCCAATTTCAGTATTCCAAATTCTGTATTCCAAATTCCAAGTTCCATGTTCTAAATTTCTTATTCCAAATATCTTGTTCCAAATTCTATATTCCGTGTTCCGAATTCCAATTTCCGAATTCCGTGTTCCAAATTCCGTGTTCCAAATTCAGTGTTCCAAATTCTGTGTTCCAAATTCCGTATTCCATGTTCCGAATTCCAAATTCCGAATTCCATGTTCCGAATTTGAAATTCTGAATTCCTTATTCCAAATTCCCTGTTCTGAATTTCAAATTCCGAATTCTAAATTCCCTGTTCTGAATTTCAAATTCCGAATTCCAAATTCCGTATTTCAAATTCCATGTTCCGAATTCCAAATTCCGTATTCCAAATTCCATGTTCTGAAATCCAAATTTCGTGTTCTGAATTCCAAATTCCTTATTCCAAATTCCCTGTTCCGAATTTCAAATTACGAATTCCAAATTCCGTATTTCAAATACCAAATTCCGTGTTCTGAATTCCGTGTTCCGATTTCTGTGTTCCAAATTCTGTGTTCCTAATTCCGTGTTCCGAGTTCCAAATTCCGCATTCAGAGTTCCAAATTCCATGTTCCGAGTTCCAAATTCCGTGTTCCGAATTCCGTTTTCCAAATTCCGTGTTCCGTGTTCCAAATTCCGTGTTCCGAGTTCCAAATTCCGCGTTCAGAGTTCCAAATTCCGTGTTCCGAGTTCCAAATTCCGTATTCCAAATTCCGTGTTCCGAATTCCAAATTCTGAATTCCTTATTCCAAATTCCCTGTTCTGAATTTCAAATTCCGAATTCCAAATTCCATATTCCAAATTCCGTGTTCCGAATTCCGTGTTCCGAATTCCGTGTTCCGAATTCCAAATTACAAATTCCGTATTCCATATTACAAATTCCGTGTTCCGAATTCCGTGTTTGATTTCTGTGTTCCAAATTCTGTATTCCACATTTCATGTTCCGTGTTCCAAATTCCAACTTCAGTATTCCAAATTCAATATTCCGAATTCCAAGTTCCATGTTCTAAATTCCATATTCCGTGTTCCAAATTCCGTATTTCAAATTCCGTGTTCCGAATTCCGTGTTCCGAATTCCGTGTTCCGAATTTTCATGTTCTGAATTCCGTGTTCCGAATTCCGTGTTCCGAATTCCAAATTCCAAATTCCGTATTCCAAATTACAAATTACAAATTCTGTATTCCATATTCCAAATTACGTGTTCCGAATTCCGTGTTCCAAATTCCGTGTTCTGAATTCCGTGTTCCAAATTCCAAATTCCAAATTCCATGTTCTGAATTCCAAATTACGAGTTCCGTATTCCATATTCCAAATTCCGTGTTCCGAATTCCGTGTTTGATTTCAGTGTTCCAAATTCTGTATTCCAAATTTCATGTTCCGTGTTCCAAATTCAGTATTCTGAATTCCATATTCCAAATTCAGTGTTCCAAATTCCGTGTTCCAAAATCCGTGTTCCAAATTCCAAAATCCGTGTTCTGAATTCTGTGTTCCAAATTTCGTGTTCTGAATTCCGTGTTCTGAATTCCGTGTTCCAAATTCCACGTTCCGAATTCCAAATTCCAAATTCCGTATTACAAATTACAAATTCTGTATTCCAAATTCCAAATTCTGTATTCTGAATTCTAAATTCAAAAATTCTGTGTTCCGTATTCCGTGTTCCGAATTCAAAAATTCCGTATTCCAAATTTTGTGTTCCGAATTCCGTGTTCCGAATTCCGTGTTCTGAATTCCAAATTCCATGTTCTGAATTCCGTATTCCAAATTCAGTGTTCCAAATTCAGTGTTCCAAATTCCGTGTTCCAAATTCCGTGTTCCAAATTCCAAATTCCGTGTTCCGAATTCCGTGTTCCAAATTCTGTGTTCTGAATTCCGTGTTCCAAATTCCGTGTTCCGAATTCCGTGTTCCGAATTCCGTGTTCTGAATTCCGTGTTCCGAGTTCCAAAATTTCAAATTCCGTGTTCTGAATTCCAAATTCCGTGTTCCGAATTCCAAATTCCGTGTTTCGAATTCCAAATTCCGTGTTCCGAATTCCGTGGTCCGAATTTCAAATTCCATATTCCAAATTCCGTATTCCAAATTCCAAATTCCATATTCGGAATTCCGTGTTCCGAATTCCAAATTCCGTGTTCTGAATTCCATATTCCAAATTCAGTGATCCAAATTCAGTGTTCCAAATTCAGTGTTCCAAATTCCGTGTTCCAAATTCCGTGTTCCGAATTCCAAATTCCGTGTTCCCAATTCCAAATTCCGTGTTCCCAATTCCGTGTTCCGTGTTCCGAATTCCAAATTCCGTATTCCAAATTCCAAATTACAAATTCCGTATTCCATATTCCAAATTCCGTGTTCCGAATTCCGTGTTTGATTTCTGTGTTCCAAATTCTGTATTCCAAATTTCATGTTCCGTGTTCCAAATTCCAAATTCAGTATTCCACATTCCATATTCCGTGTTCCAAATTCCGTATTCCAAATTCCGTGTTCCGAATTCCGTGATCCGAATTCCGTGTTCCGAATTCCGTGTTCCGAATTCCAAATTCCAAATTCCAAATTCCATATTCCAAATTCCAAATTCCGTATTCCATATTCCAAATTCCGTGTTCCAAATTCCGTGTTCCGAATTCCGTGTTCTGAATTCCGTGTTCCGAAATCCAAATTCCAAATTCCGTATTCGAAATTCCGTATTCCATATTCCAAATTCCGTGTTCCGAATTCCGTGTTTGATTTCTGTGTTCCAAATTCTGTATTCCAAATTTCATGTTCCGTGTTCCAAATTCCAAATTCAGTATTCCAAATTCCGTATTCCGAATTCCAAGTTCCATGTTCTAAATTCCATATTCCATCTTCCAAATTCTGTATTCCGAATTCCGTGTTCCGAATTCCGTGTTCCGAATTCCAAATTCCAAATTCCGTATTCCAAATTACAAATTCTGTATTCCATATTCCAAATTATGTGTTCCGAATTCCGTGTTTGATTTCTGTGTGCCAAATTATGTATTCCAAATTTCATGTTCCGTGTTCCAAATTCCAAATTCAGTATTCCAAATTCTGTATTCCGAATTCCAAGTTCCATGTTCTAAATTCCTTATTCCAAATATCTTGTTCCAAATTCTATATTCCGTGTTCTGAATTCCAATTTCCGAATTCCGTGTTCCAAATTCCGTGTTCCAAATTCCGTGTTCCAAATTCTGTGTTCCAAATTCCGTATTCCATGTTCCGAATTCCAAATTCCGAATTCCATGTTCCGAATTTGAAATTTTGAATTCCTTATTCCAAATTCCCTGTTCTGAATTTCAAATTCCGAATTCCAAATTCCGTATTTCAAATTCCATGTTCCGAATTCCAAATTCCGTATTCCAAATTCCATGTTCTGAATTCCAAATTTCGTGTTCTGAATTCCAAATTCCTTATTCCAAATTCCCTGTTCCGAATTCCGTGTTCCGATTTCTGTGTTCCAAATTCTGTGTTCCTAATTCCGTGTTCCAAGTTCCAAATTCCGCATTCAGAGTTCCAAATTCCATGTTCCGAGTTCCAAATTCCGTGTTCCGAATTCCGTTTTCCAAATTCCGTGTTCCGTGTTCCAAATTCCGTGTTCTGAGTTCCAAATTCCGCATTCAGAGTTCCAAATTCCGTGTTCCGAGTTCCAAATTCCGTATTCCAAATTCCGTGTTCCGAATTCCAAATTCTGAATTCCTTATTCCAAATTCCCTGTTCTGAATTTCAAATTCCGAATTCCAAATTCCATATTCCAAATTCCGTGTTCCGAATTCCGTGTTCCGAATTCCGTGTTCCGAATTCCAAATTACAAATTCCATATTCCATATTCCAAATTCCGTGTTCCGAATTCCGTGTTTCATTTCTGTGTTCCAAATTCTGTATTCCAAATTTCATGTTCCGTGTTCCAAATTCCAAATTCAGTATTCCAAATTCAATATTCCGAATTCCAAGTTCCATGTTCTAAATTCCATATTCCGTGTTCCAAATTCCGTATTCCAAATTCCGTGTTCCGAATTCCGTGTTCCGAATTCCAAATTCCAAATTCCGTATTCCAAATTACAAATTACAAATTCTGTATTCCATATTCCAAATTACGTGTTCCGAATTCCGTGTTCCGAATTCCGTGTTCTGAATTCCGTGTTCCAAATTCCAAATTCCAAATTCCGTGTTCTGAATTCCAAATTACGAGTTCCGTATTCCATATTCCAAATTCCGTGTTCCGAATTCCGTGTTTGATTTCTGTGTTCCAAATTCAGTATTCCAAATTCCGTATTCCGAATTCCAAGTTCCATGTTCTAAATTCCTTATTCCAAATTTCTTGTTCCAAATTCCATATTCCAATTTCCGAATTCCGTGTTCCAAATTCCGTGTTCTAAATTCCGTGTTCCAAATTCTGTGTTCCAAATTCCGTATTCCATGTTCCGAATTCCAAATTCCGAATTCCGTGTTCCGAATTTGAAATTCTGAATTCCTTATTCCAAATTCCCTGTTCTGAATTTCAAATTCCGAATTCTAAATTCCCTGTTCTGAATTTCAAATTCCGAATTCCAAATTCCATATTTCAAATTCCATGTTCCGAATTCTAAATTCCGTATTCCAAATTCCAAATTCCATATTCCGAATTCCGTGTTCCGAATTCCAAATTCCGTGTTCTGAATTCCATATTCCAAATTCAGTGATCCAAATTCAGTGTTCCAAATTCAGTGTTCCAAATTCCGTGTTCCAAATTCCGTGTTCCGAATTCCAAATTCCGTGTTCCGAATTCCGTGTTCCGATTTCCGTGTTCCGAATTCCGTGTTCCGAATTCCAAATTCCGTATTCCAAATTCCAAATGACAAATTCCGTATTCCATATTCCAAATTCCGTGTTCCGAATTCCGTGTTTGATTTCTGTGTTCCAAATTCTGTATTCCAAATTTCATGTTTCGTGTTCCAAATTCCAAATTCAGTATTCCAAATTCCGTATTCCGAATTCCAAGTTCCATATTCCGTGTTCCAAATTCCGTATTCCAAATTCCGTGTTCCGAATTCCGTGTTCCAAATTCCGTGTTCTGAATTCCGTGTTCCGAATTCCAAATTCCAAATTCTGTATTCCCAATTCCAAATTCTGTGTTCCGAATTCCGTGTTCCGTGTTCCGAATTCCAAATTCCGTATTCCAAATTCCAAATTCCAAATTCCAAATTCCATATTCCAAATTCCGTGTTCCGAATTCTGTGTTTGATTTCTGTGTTCCAAATTCTGTATTCCAAATTTCATGTTCCGTGTTCCAAATTCCAAATTCAGTATTCCATATTCCATATTCCATGTTCCAAATTCCGTATTCCAAATTCCGTGTTCCGAATTCCGTGATCCAAATTCTGTGTTCCGAATTCCGTGTTCCGAATTCCGAATTCCAAATTCCGTATTCCAAATTCCAAATTCCAAATTCCAAATTCCATATTCCAAATTCCGTGTTCCGAATTCCGTGTTCTGAATTTTGTGTTCCGAATTCCGTGTTCCGAATTCCAAATTCCAAATTCCGTATTCCAAATTCCGTATTCCATATTCCAAATTCCGTGTTCCGAATTCCGTGTTTGATTTCTGTGTTCCAAATTCTGTATTCCAAATTTCATGTTCCGTGTTCCAAATTCCAAATTCAGTATTCCAAATTCCGTATTCCGAATTCCAAGTTCCATGTTCTAAATTCCATATTCCGTATTCCAAATTCTGTATTCCGAATTCCGTGTTCCGAATTCCAAATTCCAAATTCCGTATTCCATATTCCAAATTCCGTGTTCCGAATTCCGTGTTTGATTTCTGTGTTCCAAATTCTGTATTCCAAATTTCATGTTCCGTGTTCCAAATTCAGTATTCCAAATTCCGTATTCCGAATTCCAAGTTCCATGTTCTAAATTCCTTATTCCAAATTTCTTGTTCCAAATTCCATATTCCGTGTTCCGAATTCCAATTTCCGAATTCCGTGTTCCAAATTCCGTGTTCTAAATTCCGTGTTCCAAATTCTGTGTTCCAAATTCCGTATTCCATGTTCCGAATTCCAAATTTCCGAATTCCGTGTTCCGAATTTGAAATTCTGAATTCCTTATTCCAAATTCCCTGTTCTGAATTTCAAATTCCAAATTCTAAATTCCCTGTTCTGAATTTCAAATTCCGAATTCCAAATTCCATATTTCAAATTCCATGTTCCGAATTCCAAATTCCGTATTCCAAATTCCATGTTCTGAATTCCAAATTCCGTGTTCTGAATTCCAAATTCCTTATTCCAAATTCCGTGTTCCGAATTTAAATTACGAATAATTCCGTATTTCAAATACCAAATTCCGTGTTCCAAATTCCGTGTTCCGAATTCCAAATTCCGTGTTCTGAATTCCGTGTTCCAAATTCCGTGTTCCGAATTCCGTGTTCTGAATTCCGTGTTCCGAATTCCATGTTCCAAATTCCACGTTCCGAATTCCAAATTCTGAATTCCTTATTCCAAATTCCCTGTTCTGAATTTCAAATTCCGAATTCCAAATTCCGTATTTCAAATTCCATGTTCCGAATTCGAAATTCCGTATTCCAAATTCCATGTTCTGAATTCCAAATTTCGTGTATTGAACTCCAAATTCCGTGTTCTGAATTCCTTATTTTAAATTCCGAGTTCCAAATTTCAAATTCCGTGTTCCGAATTTCAAATTCCAAATTCCGTATTCCATATTCCAAATTCCGTGTTCCGAATTCCGTGTTTGATTTCTGTGTTCCAAATTCTGTATTCCAAATTTCATGTTCCGTGTTCCAAATTCAGTATTTCAAATTCCGTATTCCGAATTCCAAGTTCCATGTTCTAAATTCCTTATTCCAAATATCTTGTTCCAAATTCTATATTCCAATTTCCGAATTCCGTGTTCCGAATTCCGTGTTCCAAATTCCGTGTTCCAAATTCCGTGTTCCAAATTCTGTGTTCCAAATTCCGAATTTCCGTGTTCCGAATTCCAAATTCCGAATTCCGTGTTCCGAATTCCGTGTTCCGAATTCCGAATTCCGAATTCCGTGTTCCGAATTCCGTGTTCCGAATTCCAAATTCAGTATTCCAAGTTCCGTGTTCCAAATTCCATATTCCATGTTCCAAATTCCATATTCCAAATTCCGTGTTCCGAATTTGAAATTCTGAATTCCTTATTCCAAATTCCCTGTTCTGAATTTCAAATTCCGAATTCCAAATTCCGTGTTCCGATTTCCGTGTTCCTAATTCCGTGTTCCGAGTTCCAAATTCCGCGTTCAGAGTTCCAAATTCCGTGTTCCGAGTTCCAAATTCCGTGTTCCGAATTCTGTTTTCCAAATTCCGTGTTCCGTGTTCCAAATTCCGTGTTCCGAGTTCCAAATTCCGCGTTCAGAGTTCCAAATTCCGTGTTCCGAGTTCCAAATTCCGTATTCCAAATTCCGTGTTCCGAAATCCAAATTCTGAATTCCTTATTCCAAATTCCCTGTTCTGAATTTCAAATTCCGAATTCCAAATTCCATATTCCAAATTCCGTGTTCCGAATTCCGTGTTCCGAATTCCGTGTTCCGAATTCCAAATTCCAAATTCCGCATTCCAAATTCCAAATTCCAAATTCCGTATTCCATATTCCGTGTTCCGAATTCCGTGTTTGATTTCTGTGTTCCAAATTCTGTATTCCAAATTTCATGTTCCGTGTTCCAAATTCCAAATTCAGTATTCCAAATTCCATATTCCGAATTCCAAGTTCCATGTTCTAAATTCCATATTCCGTGTTCCAAATTCCATATTCCAAATTCCATATTCCAAATTCCGTGTTCCGAATTCCGTGTTCCGAATTCCGTGTTCCGAATTCCAAATTACAAATTCCGTATTCCATATTACAAATTCCGTGTTCCGAATTCCGTGTTTGATTTCTGTGTTCCAAATTCTGTATTCCACATTTCATGTTCCGTGTTCCAAATTCCAACTTCAGTATTCCAAATTCAATATTCCGAATTCCAAGTTCCATGTTCTAAATTCCATATTCCGTGTTCCAAATTCCGTATTTCAAATTCCGTGTTCCGAATTCCGTGTTCCGAATTCCGTGTTCCGAATTTTCATGTTCTGAATTCCGTGTTCCGAATTCCGTGTTCCGAATTCCAAATTCCAAATTCCGTATTCCAAATTACAAATTACAAATTCTGTATTCCATATTCCAAATTACGTGTTCCGAATTCCGTGTTCCAAATTCCGTGTTCTGAATTCCGTGTTCCAAATTCCAAATTCCAAATTCCATGTTCTGAATTCCAAATTACGAGTTCCGTATTCCATATTCCAAATTCCGTGTTCCGAATTCCGTGTTTGATTTCAGTGTTCCAAATTCTGTATTCCAAATTTCATGTTCCGTGTTCCAAATTCAGTATTCTGAATTCCATATTCCAAATTCAGTGTTCCAAATTCCGTGTTCCAAAATCCGTGTTCCAAATTCCAAAATCCGTGTTCTGAATTCCGTGTTCCAAATTTCGTGTTCTGAATTCCGTGTTCTGAATTCCGTGTTCCAAATTCCACGTTCCGAATTCCAAATTCCAAATTCCGTATTACAAATTACAAATTCTGTATTCCAAATTCCAAATTCTGTATTCTGAATTCTAAATTCAAAAATTCTGTGTTCCGTATTCCGTGTTCCGAATTCAAAAATTCCGTATTCCAAATTTTGTGTTCCGAATTCCGTGTTCCGAATTCCGTGTTCTGAATTCCAAATTCCATGTTCTGAATTCCGTATTCCAAATTCAGTGTTCCAAATTCAGTGTTCCAAATTCCGTGTTCCAAATTCCGTGTTCCAAATTCCAAATTCCGTGTTCCGAATTCCGTGTTCCAAATTCTGTGTTCTGAATTCCGTGTTCCAAATTCCGTGTTCCGAATTCCGTGTTCCGAATTCCGTGTTCTGAATTCCGTGTTCCGAGTTCCAAAATTTCAAATTCCGTGTTCTGAATTCCAAATTCCGTGTTCCGAATTCCAAATTCCGTGTTTCGAATTCCAAATTCCGTGTTCCGAATTCCGTGGTCCGAATTTCAAATTCCATATTCCAAATTCCGTATTCCAAATTCCAAATTCCATATTCGGAATTCCGTGTTCCGAATTCCAAATTCCGTGTTCTGAATTCCATATTCCAAATTCAGTGATCCAAATTCAGTGTTCCAAATTCAGTGTTCCAAATTCCGTGTTCCAAATTCCGTGTTCCGAATTCCAAATTCCGTGTTCCCAATTCCAAATTCCGTGTTCCCAATTCCGTGTTCCGTGTTCCGAATTCCAAATTCCGTATTCCAAATTCCAAATTACAAATTCCGTATTCCATATTCCAAATTCCGTGTTCCGAATTCCGTGTTTGATTTCTGTGTTCCAAATTCTGTATTCCAAATTTCATGTTCCGTGTTCCAAATTCCAAATTCAGTATTCCACATTCCATATTCCGTGTTCCAAATTCCGTATTCCAAATTCCGTGTTCCGAATTCCGTGATCCGAATTCCGTGTTCCGAATTCCGTGTTCCGAATTCCAAATTCCAAATTCCAAATTCCATATTCCAAATTCCAAATTCCGTATTCCATATTCCAAATTCCGTGTTCCAAATTCCGTGTTCCGAATTCCGTGTTCTGAATTCCGTGTTCCGAAATCCAAATTCCAAATTCCGTATTCGAAATTCCGTATTCCATATTCCAAATTCCGTGTTCCGAATTCCGTGTTTGATTTCTGTGTTCCAAATTCTGTATTCCAAATTTCATGTTCCGTGTTCCAAATTCCAAATTCAGTATTCCAAATTCCGTATTCCGAATTCCAAGTTCCATGTTCTAAATTCCATATTCCATCTTCCAAATTCTGTATTCCGAATTCCGTGTTCCGAATTCCGTGTTCCGAATTCCAAATTCCAAATTCCGTATTCCAAATTACAAATTCTGTATTCCATATTCCAAATTATGTGTTCCGAATTCCGTGTTTGATTTCTGTGTGCCAAATTATGTATTCCAAATTTCATGTTCCGTGTTCCAAATTCCAAATTCAGTATTCCAAATTCTGTATTCCGAATTCCAAGTTCCATGTTCTAAATTCCTTATTCCAAATATCTTGTTCCAAATTCTATATTCCGTGTTCTGAATTCCAATTTCCGAATTCCGTGTTCCAAATTCCGTGTTCCAAATTCCGTGTTCCAAATTCTGTGTTCCAAATTCCGTATTCCATGTTCCGAATTCCAAATTCCGAATTCCATGTTCCGAATTTGAAATTTTGAATTCCTTATTCCAAATTCCCTGTTCTGAATTTCAAATTCCGAATTCCAAATTCCGTATTTCAAATTCCATGTTCCGAATTCCAAATTCCGTATTCCAAATTCCATGTTCTGAATTCCAAATTTCGTGTTCTGAATTCCAAATTCCTTATTCCAAATTCCCTGTTCCGAATTCCGTGTTCCGATTTCTGTGTTCCAAATTCTGTGTTCCTAATTCCGTGTTCCAAGTTCCAAATTCCGCATTCAGAGTTCCAAATTCCATGTTCCGAGTTCCAAATTCCGTGTTCCGAATTCCGTTTTCCAAATTCCGTGTTCCGTGTTCCAAATTCCGTGTTCTGAGTTCCAAATTCCGCATTCAGAGTTCCAAATTCCGTGTTCCGAGTTCCAAATTCCGTATTCCAAATTCCGTGTTCCGAATTCCAAATTCTGAATTCCTTATTCCAAATTCCCTGTTCTGAATTTCAAATTCCGAATTCCAAATTCCATATTCCAAATTCCGTGTTCCGAATTCCGTGTTCCGAATTCCGTGTTCCGAATTCCAAATTACAAATTCCATATTCCATATTCCAAATTCCGTGTTCCGAATTCCGTGTTTCATTTCTGTGTTCCAAATTCTGTATTCCAAATTTCATGTTCCGTGTTCCAAATTCCAAATTCAGTATTCCAAATTCAATATTCCGAATTCCAAGTTCCAAGTTCTAAATTCCATATTCCGTGTTCCAAATTCCGTATTCCAAATTCCGTGTTCCGAATTCCGTGTTCCGAATTCCAAATTCCAAATTCCGTATTCCAAATTACAAATTACAAATTCTGTATTCCATATTCCAAATTACGTGTTCCGAATTCCGTGTTCCGAATTCCGTGTTCTGAATTCCGTGTTCCAAATTCCAAATTCCAAATTCCGTGTTCTGAATTCCAAATTACGAGTTCCGTATTCCATATTCCAAATTCCGTGTTCCGAATTCCGTGTTTGATTTCTGTGTTCCAAATTCAGTATTCCAAATTCCGTATTCCGAATTCCAAGTTCCATGTTCTAAATTCCTTATTCCAAATTTCTTGTTCCAAATTCCATATTCCAATTTCCGAATTCCGTGTTCCAAATTCCGTGTTCTAAATTCCGTGTTCCAAATTCTGTGTTCCAAATTCCGTATTCCATGTTCCGAATTCCAAATTCCGAATTCCGTGTTCCGAATTTGAAATTCTGAATTCCTTATTCCAAATTCCCTGTTCTGAATTTCAAATTCCGAATTCTAAATTCCCTGTTCTGAATTTCAAATTCCGAATTCCAAATTCCATATTTCAAATTCCATGTTCCGAATTCTAAATTCCGTATTCCAAATTCCAAATTCCATATTCCGAATTCCGTGTTCCGAATTCCAAATTCCGTGTTCTGAATTCCATATTCCAAATTCAGTGATCCAAATTCAGTGTTCCAAATTCAGTGTTCCAAATTCCGTGTTCCAAATTCCGTGTTCCGAATTCCAAATTCCGTGTTCCGAATTCCGTGTTCCGATTTCCGTGTTCCGAATTCCGTGTTCCGAATTCCAAATTCCGTATTCCAAATTCCAAATGACAAATTCCGTATTCCATATTCCAAATTCCGTGTTCCGAATTCCGTGTTTGATTTCTGTGTTCCAAATTCTGTATTCCAAATTTCATGTTTCGTGTTCCAAATTCCAAATTCAGTATTCCAAATTCCGTATTCCGAATTCCAAGTTCCATATTCCGTGTTCCAAATTCCGTATTCCAAATTCCGTGTTCCGAATTCCGTGTTCCAAATTCCGTGTTCTGAATTCCGTGTTCCGAATTCCAAATTCCAAATTCTGTATTCCCAATTCCAAATTCTGTGTTCCGAATTCCGTGTTCCGTGTTCCGAATTCCAAATTCCGTATTCCAAATTCCAAATTCCAAATTCCAAATTCCATATTCCAAATTCCGTGTTCCGAATTCTGTGTTTGATTTCTGTGTTCCAAATTCTGTATTCCAAATTTCATGTTCCGTGTTCCAAATTCCAAATTCAGTATTCCATATTCCATATTCCATGTTCCAAATTCCGTATTCCAAATTCCGTGTTCCGAATTCCGTGATCCAAATTCTGTGTTCCGAATTCCGTGTTCCGAATTCCGAATTCCAAATTCCGTATTCCAAATTCCAAATTCCAAATTCCAAATTCCATATTCCAAATTCCGTGTTCCGAATTCCGTGTTCTGAATTTTGTGTTCCGAATTCCGTGTTCCGAATTCCAAATTCCAAATTCCGTATTCCAAATTCCGTATTCCATATTCCAAATTCCGTGTTCCGAATTCCGTGTTTGATTTCTGTGTTCCAAATTCTGTATTCCAAATTTCATGTTCCGTGTTCCAAATTCCAAATTCAGTATTCCAAATTCCGTATTCCGAATTCCAAGTTCCATGTTCTAAATTCCATATTCCGTATTCCAAATTCTGTATTCCGAATTCCGTGTTCCGAATTCCAAATTCCAAATTCCGTATTCCATATTCCAAATTCCGTGTTCCGAATTCCGTGTTTGATTTCTGTGTTCCAAATTCTGTATTCCAAATTTCATGTTCCGTGTTCCAAATTCAGTATTCCAAATTCCGTATTCCGAATTCCAAGTTCCATGTTCTAAATTCCTTATTCCAAATTTCTTGTTCCAAATTCCATATTCCGTGTTCCGAATTCCAATTTCCGAATTCCGTGTTCCAAATTCCGTGTTCTAAATTCCGTGTTCCAAATTCTGTGTTCCAAATTCCGTATTCCATGTTCCGAATTCCAAATTTCCGAATTCCGTGTTCCGAATTTGAAATTCTGAATTCCTTATTCCAAATTCCCTGTTCTGAATTTCAAATTCCAAATTCTAAATTCCCTGTTCTGAATTTCAAATTCCGAATTCCAAATTCCATATTTCAAATTCCATGTTCCGAATTCCAAATTCCGTATTCCAAATTCCATGTTCTGAATTCCAAATTCCGTGTTCTGAATTCCAAATTCCTTATTCCAAATTCCGTGTTCCGAATTTAAATTACGAATAATTCCGTATTTCAAATACCAAATTCCGTGTTCCAAATTCCGTGTTCCGAATTCCAAATTCCGTGTTCTGAATTCCGTGTTCCAAATTCCGTGTTCCGAATTCCGTGTTCTGAATTCCGTGTTCCGAATTCCATGTTCCAAATTCCACGTTCCGAATTCCAAATTCTGAATTCCTTATTCCAAATTCCCTGTTCTGAATTTCAAATTCCGAATTCCAAATTCCGTATTTCAAATTCCATGTTCCGAATTCGAAATTCCGTATTCCAAATTCCATGTTCTGAATTCCAAATTTCGTGTATTGAACTCCAAATTCCGTGTTCTGAATTCCTTATTTTAAATTCCGAGTTCCAAATTTCAAATTCCGTGTTCCGAATTTCAAATTCCAAATTCCGTATTCCATATTCCAAATTCCGTGTTCCGAATTCCGTGTTTGATTTCTGTGTTCCAAATTCTGTATTCCAAATTTCATGTTCCGTGTTCCAAATTCAGTATTTCAAATTCCGTATTCCGAATTCCAAGTTCCATGTTCTAAATTCCTTATTCCAAATATCTTGTTCCAAATTCTATATTCCAATTTCCGAATTCCGTGTTCCGAATTCCGTGTTCCAAATTCCGTGTTCCAAATTCCGTGTTCCAAATTCTGTGTTCCAAATTCCGAATTTCCGTGTTCCGAATTCCAAATTCCGAATTCCGTGTTCCGAATTCCGTGTTCCGAATTCCGAATTCCGAATTCCGTGTTCCGAATTCCGTGTTCCGAATTCCAAATTCAGTATTCCAAGTTCCGTGTTCCAAATTCCATATTCCATGTTCCAAATTCCATATTCCAAATTCCGTGTTCCGAATTTGAAATTCTGAATTCCTTATTCCAAATTCCCTGTTCTGAATTTCAAATTCCGAATTCCAAATTCCGTGTTCCGATTTCCGTGTTCCTAATTCCGTGTTCCGAGTTCCAAATTCCGCGTTCAGAGTTCCAAATTCCGTGTTCCGAGTTCCAAATTCCGTGTTCCGAATTCTGTTTTCCAAATTCCGTGTTCCGTGTTCCAAATTCCGTGTTCCGAGTTCCAAATTCCGCGTTCAGAGTTCCAAATTCCGTGTTCCGAGTTCCAAATTCCGTATTCCAAATTCCGTGTTCCGAAATCCAAATTCTGAATTCCTTATTCCAAATTCCCTGTTCTGAATTTCAAATTCCGAATTCCAAATTCCATATTCCAAATTCCGTGTTCCGAATTCCGTGTTCCGAATTCCGTGTTCCGAATTCCAAATTCCAAATTCCGCATTCCAAATTCCAAATTCCAAATTCCGTATTCCATATTCCGTGTTCCGAATTCCGTGTTTGATTTCTGTGTTCCAAATTCTGTATTCCAAATTTCATGTTCCGTGTTCCAAATTCCAAATTCAGTATTCCAAATTCCATATTCCGAATTCCAAGTTCCATGTTCTAAATTCCATATTCCGTGTTCCAAATTCCATATTCCAAATTCCGTGTTCCGAATTCCACGTTCCGAATTCCGTGTTCCGAATTTTCATGTTCCGAATTCCGTGTTCCGAATTCCAAATTCCAAATTCCGTATTCCAAATTACAAATTACAAATTCCGTATTCCATATTCCAAATTCCGTGTTCCGAATTCCATGTTCTGAATTCCGTGTTCCGAATTCCAAATTCCAAATTCCAAATTCCATGTTCTGAATTCCAAATTCCGTGTTCTGAATTCCAAATTCCGTATTCCAAATTCCATGTTCTGAATTCCAAATTCCGTATTCCAAATTCCAAATTACAAATTCCGTATTCCATATTCCAAATTCTGTGTTCCGAATTCCGTGTTTGATTTCTGTGTTCCAAATTCTGTATTCCAAATTTCATGTTCCGTGTTCCAAATTCCAAATTCAGTATTCCAAATTCCGTATTCCGAATTCCAAGTTCCATGTTCTAAATTCCATATTCCGTGTTCCGAATTCCGTGTTCCGAATTCCAAATTCCAAATTACAAATTACAAATTCCGTATTCCATATTCCAAATTCCGTGTTCCGAATTCCGTGTTCCGAATTCCGTGTTCCGAATTCCGTGTTCCAAATTCCAAATTCCAAATTCCAAATTCCATATTCCATATGCCAAATTCCGTGTTCCGAATTCCGTGTTTGGTTTCTGAGTTCCAAATTCTGTATTCCAAATTCCGTGTTCCGAGTTCCAAATTCCGCGTTCAGAGTTCCAAATTCCGTGTTCCGAGTTCCAAATTCCGTATTCCAAATTCCGTGTACCGAATTCCAAATTCTGAATTCCTTATTCCAAATTCCCTGTTCTGAATTTCAAATTCCGAATTCCAAATTCCATATTCCAAATTCCATGTTCCGAATTCCGTATTCCGAATTCCGTGTTCCGAATTCCAAATTCCAAATTCCGTATTCCAAATTCCAAATTCCAAATTCCGTATTCCATATTCCAAATTCCGTGTTCCGAATTCCGTGTTCCGAATTCCAAATTCTGAATTCCGTGTTCCAAATTCCGTGTTCTGAATTCCAAATTCCGTATTCCAAATTCCAAATTCCGTATTCCAAATTCTGTGTTCCGAATTCCAAATTCTGTGATTCGAATTCCAAATTCCGTGTTCCAAATTCCAAATTCTGTGTTTCGAATTCCAAATTCCGTGTTCTGAATTCATTATTCCAAATTCCGTATTCCAAATTCCGTGTTCTGAATTCCAAATTCCAAATTCCGTATTCCAAATTTCAAATTCCATATTCCAAATTCCATATTCCAAATTCCAAATTCCGTATACCAAATTCTGAATTCTAAATTCAAAAATTCTGTGTTCCGTATTCCGTGTTCCGAATTCCAAATTCCATATTTTGTGTTCCGAATTCCGTGTTCTGAATTCCGTGTTCCGAATTCCGTGTTCCGAATTCCAAATTCAGTGTTCTGAATTCCATATTCCAAATTCAGTGTTCCAAATTCAGTGTTCCAAAATCCGTGTTCCGAATTCCAAATTCCGTGTTCTGAATTCCGTGTTCCAAATTCTGTGTTCTGAATTCCGTGTTCTGAATTCCGTGTACCAAATTCCACGTTCCGAATTCCAAATTCAAAATTCCGTATTCCAAATTACAAATTACAAATTCCGTATTCCAAATTCCAAATTCTGTATTCTGAATTCTAAATTCAAAAATTCTGTGTTCCGTATTCCGTGTTCCGAATTCAAAAATTCCGTATTCCAAATTTTGTGTTCCGAATTCCGTGTTCCGAATTCCGTGTTCCGAATTCCAAATTCCATGTTCTGAATTCCGTATTCCAAATTCAGTGTTCCAAATTCAGTGTTCCAAATTCCGTGTTCCAAATTCCGTGTTCCAAATTCCGTGTTTCGAATTCCAAATTCCGTGTTCTGAATTCCGTGTTCCAAATTCCGAATTCTGTGTTCCGAATTCCAAATTCCAAATTCGGTATTCCAAATTCCAAATTACAAATTCCGTATTCCATATTCCAAATTCTGTGTTCCGAATTCCGTGTTTGATTTCTGTGTTCCAAATTCTGTATTCCAAATTCCATATTCCGAATTCCAAGTTCCATGTTCTAAATTCCATATTCCGTGTTCCAAATTCCGTATTCCAAATTCCGTGTTCCGAATTCCGCGTTCCGAATTCCGTGTTCCGAATTTTCATGTTCCGAATTCCGTGTTCCGAATTCCAAATTCCAAATTCCGTATTCCAAATTACAAATTCCGTATTCCATATTCCAAATTCCGTGTTCCGAATTCCGTGTTCCGAATTCCGTGTTCTGAATTCCGTGTTCCGAATTCCAAATTCCAAATTCCAAATTCCATGTTCTGAATTCCAAATTCCGTGTTCTGAATTCCAAATTCCGTATTCCAAATTCCATGTTCTGAATTCCAAATTCTGTGTTCCGAATTCCAAATTCCGTGATTCGAATTCCAAATTCCGTGTTCCAAATTCCAAATTCTGTGTTCCGAATTCCAAATTCCGTGTTCTGAATTCATTATTCCAAATTCCGTATTCCAAATTCCGTGTTCTGAATTCCAAATTCCAAATTCCGTATTCCAAATTTCAAATTCCATATTCCAAATTCCATATTCCAAATTCCAAATTCCGTATACCAAATTCTGAATTCTAAATTCAAAAATTCTGTGTTCCGTATTCCGTGTTCCGAATTCCAAATTCCATATTTTGTGTTCCGAATTCCGTGTTCTGAATTCCGTGTTCCGAATTCCGTGTTCCGAATTCCAAATTCAGTGTTCTGAATTCCATATTCCAAATTCAGTGTTCCAAATTCAGTGTTCCAAAATCCGTGTTCCGAATTCCAAATTCCGTGTTCTGAATTCCGTGTTCCAAATTCCGTGTTCTGAATTCCGTGTTCTGAATTCCGTGTACCAAATTCCACATTCCGAATTCCAAATTCAAAATTCCGTATTCCAAATTCCAAATTCCGTATTCCAAATTCCAAATTCTGTATTCTGAATTCTAAATTCAAAAATTCTGTGTTCCGAATTCCGTGTTCCGAATTCCAAATTCCATGTTCTGAATTCCGTATTCCAAATTCAGTGTTCCAAATTCAGTGTTCCAAATTCCATGTTCCGAATTCCGCGTTCCGAATTCCGTATTCCAAATTCCGTGTTCCGAATTCCGCGTTCCGAATTCCGTGTTCCGAATTTTCATGTTCCGAATTCCGTGTTCCGAATTCCAAATTCCAAATTCCGTATTCCAAATTACAAATTACAAATTCCGTATTCCATATTCCAAATTCCGTGTTCCGAATTCCGTGTTCCGAATTCCGTGTTCTGAATTCCGTGTTCCGAATTCCAAATTCCAAATTCCAAATTCCATGTTCTGAATTCCAAATTCCGTGTTCTGAATTCCAAATTCCGTATTCCAAATTCCATGTTCTGAATTCCAAATTCCGTGTTCCGAATTCCAAATTCTGTGTTCCGAATTCCAAATTCCGTGTTCTGAATTCATTATTCCAAATTCCGTATTCCAAATTCCGTGTTCTGAATTCCAAATTCCAAATTCCGTATTCCAAATTTCAAATTCCATATTCCAAATTCCATATTCCAAATTCCAAATTCTGTATACCAAATTCTGAATTCTAAATTCAAAAATTCTGTGTTCCGTATTCCGTGTTCCGAATTCCAAATTCCATATTTTGTGTTCCGAATTCCGTGTTCTGAATTCCGTGTTCCGAATTCCGTGTTCCAAATTCCAAATTCAGTGTTCTGAATTCCATATTCCAAATTCAGTGTTCCAAATTCCGTGTTCCAAAATCCGTGTTCCGAATTCCAAATTCCGTGTTCTGAATTCCGTGTTCCAAATTCCATGTTCTGAATTCCAAATTCCATGTTCCGAATTCCAAATTCCGTGATTCGAATTCCAAATTCCGTGTTCCAAATTCCAAATTCCGTGTTCCGAATTCCAAATTCCGTGTTCTGAATTCATTATTCCAAATTCCGTATTCCAAATTCCGTGTTCTGAATTCCAAATTCCAAATTCCGTATTCCAAATTTCAAATTCCATATTCCAAATTCCATATTCCAAATTCCAAATTCCGTATACCAAATTCTGAATTCTAAATTCAAAAATTCTGTGTTCCGTATTCCGTGTTCCGAATTCCAAATTCCATATTTTGTGTTCCGAATTCCGTGTTCTGAATTCCGTGTTCCGAATTCCGTGTTCCGAATTCCAAATTCTGTGTTCTGAATTCCGTGTTCCAAATTCCGTGTTCTGAATTCCGTGTTCTGAATTCCGTGTTCCAAATTCCACGTTCCGAATTCCAAATTCCAAATTCCGTATTCCAAATTCCAAATTACAAATTCTGTATTCCAAATTCCAAATTCTGTATTCTGAATTCTAAATTCAAAAATTCTGTGTTCCGTATTCCGTGTTCCGAATTCAAAAATTCCGTATTCCAAATTTTTTTTTCCGAATTCCGTGTTCCGAATTCCGTGTTCCGAATTCCAAATTCCATGTTCTGAATTCTGTATTCCAAATTCAGTGTTCCAAATTCAGTGTTCCAAATTCCGTGTTCCAAATTCCGTGTTACAAATTCCGTGTTCCGAATTCCAAATTCCGTGTTCCGAATTCCGTGTTCTGAATTCCGTGTTCCGAGTTCCAAATTTCAAATTCCGTGTTCTGAATTCCAAATTCCGTGTTCCGAATTCCAAATTCCGTGTTTCGAATTCCAAATTCCGTGTTCCGAATTCCAAATTCCATGTTCCGAATTCCAAAGTCCGTGTTCCGAATTTCAAATTCCGTGTTCCGAATACCAAATTCCGTGTTCTGAATTCATTATTCCAAATTCCGTATTCCAAATTCCGTGTTCCGAATTCCAAATTCCGTATTCCAAATTTCAAATTCTATATTCCAATTTCCGTATTCCAAATTCCAAATTCCGTATTCCTTATTCAAAATTCTGTGTTTTGAATTCCAAATTCCAATTTTCTTATTCCAAATTCCGTGTTCCAAATTCCGTGTTCCGAATTTCAAATTACGAATTCCAAATACTGTATTTCAAATACCAAATTCTGTGTTCCAAATTCCATGTTTCTAGTTCCAAATTCCGTGTTCTGAATTCCGTGGTCTGAATTTCAAATTCCATATTCCAAATTCCAAATTCCGTGTTTCGAATTCCAAATTCCGTGTTCCGAATTCCAAATTCCGTGTTCCGAATTCCAAAGTCCGTGTTCCGAATTTCAAATTCCGTGTTCCGAATTCCAAATTCCATGTTCTGAATTCATTATTCCAAATTCCGTATTCCAAATTCCGTGTTCCGAATTCCAAATTCCAAATTCCGTATTCCATATTCCAAATTCCGTGTTCCGAATTCCGTGTTTGATTTCTGTGTTCCAAATTCTGTATTCCAAATTCCCTGTTCTGAATTTCAAATTCCGTGTTCTGAATTCCAAATTCCTTATTCCAAATTCCGTGTTCCGAATTTCAAATTCCGAATTCCAAATTCTGTATTTCAAATACCAAATTCCGTGTTCCGAATTCCGTGTTCCGATTTCTGTGTTCCAAATTCCGTGTTCCGATTTCCGTGTTCCTAATTCCGTGTTCCGAGTTCCAAATTCCGCGTTCAGAGTTCCAAATTCCGTGTTCCGATTTCCAAATTCCGTGTTCCGAATTCTGTTTTCCAAATTCCGTGTTCCGTGTTCCAAATTCCGTGTTCCGAGTTCCAAATTCCGCGTTCAGAGTTCCAAATTCCGTGTTCCGAGTTCCAAATTCCGTATTCCAAATTCCGTGTTCCGAATTCCAAATTCTGAATTCCTTATTCCAAATTCCCTGTTTTGAATTTCAAATTCCAAATTCCAAATTCCATATTCCAAATTCCGTGTTCCGAGTTCCGTGTTCCGAATTCCGTGTTCCGAATTCCAAATTCCAAATTCCAAATTCCAAATTCCGTATTCCATATTCCAAATTCCGTGTTCCGAATTCCGTGTTTGATTTCTGTGTTCCAAATTCTGTATTCCAAATTTCATGTTCCGTGTTCCAAATTCCAAATTCAGTATTCCAAATTCCGTATTCCGAATTCCAAGTTCAATGTTCTAAATTCCATATTCCGTGTTCCGAATTCCGTGTTCCGAATTCCGTGTTCCGAATTCCAAATTCCAAATTACAAATTACAAATTCCGTATTCCATATTCCAAATTCCGTGTTCCGAATTCCGTGTTCCGAATTCCATGTTCCAAATTCCAAATTCCAAATTCTGTATTCCAAATTCCATATTCCATATTCCAAATTCCGTGTTCCGAATTCCGTGTTTGATTTCTGTGTTCCAAATTCTGTATTCCAAATTTCATGTTCCGTGTTCCAAATTCCAAATTCAGTATTCCATATTCCATATTCCGTGTTCCAAATTCCGTATTCCAAATTCCGTGTTCCGAATTCCGTGATCCGAATTCCGTGTTCCGAATTCCGTGTTCCGAATTCCAAATTCCAAATTCCAAATTACAAATTCCGTATTCCATATTCCGAATTCCGTGTTCCGAATTCCGTGTTCCGAATTCCGTGTTCCGAATTCCGTGTTCCGAATTCCAAATTCCAAATTCCATATTCCAAATTCCAAATTCCATATTCCAAATTCCGTGTTCCGAATTCCGTGTTTGATTTCTGTGTTCCAAATTCTGTATTGCAAATTTCATGTTCCGTGTTCCAAATTCCAAATTCAGTATTCCAAATTCCGTATTCCGAATTCCAAGTTCCATGTTCTAAATTCCATATTCCGTGTTCCAAATTCTGTATTCCGAATTCCGTGTTCCGAATTCCGTGTTCCGAATTCCGTGTTCCGAATTCCAAATTCCAAATTCCGTATTCCAAATTCCAAATTCCGTATTCCATATTCCAAATTCCGTGTTCCAAATTCCATGTTTGATTTCTGTGTTCCAAATTCTGTATTCCAAATTTCATGTTCCGTGTTCCAAATTCAGTATTCCAAATTCCGTATTCCGAATTCCAAGTTCCATGTTCTAAATTCCTTATTCCAAATTTCTTGTTCCAAATTCCATATTCCGTGTTCCGAATTCCAATTTCCGAATTCCGTGTTCCAAATTCCGTGTTCTAAATTCCGTGTTCCAAATTCTGTGTTCCAAATTCCGTATTCCATGTTCCGAATTCCAAATTCCGAATTCCGTGTTCCGAATTTGAAATTCTGAATTCCTTATTCCAAATTCCCTGTACTGAATTTCAAATTCCGTGTTCTGAATTCCAAATTCCTTATTCCAAATTCCGTGTTCCGAATTTCAAATTACGAATTCCAAATTCCGTATTTCAAATACCAAATTCCGTGTTCCGATTTCCGTGTTCCAAATTCTGTGTTCCGATTTCCGTGTTCCTAATTCCGTGTTCCGAGTTCCAAATTCCGCGTTCAGAGTTCCAAATTCCGTGTTCCGAGTTCCAAATTCCGTGTTCCGAGTTCCAAATTCCGAGTTACAAATTCCGTATTCCAAATTCCGTGTTCCGAATTCCAAATTCTGAATTCCTTATTCCAAATTCCCTGTTCTGAATTTCAAATTCCGAATTCCAAATTCCATATTCCAAATTCCGTGTTCCGAATTCCGTGTTCCGAATTCCGTGTTCCGAATTCCAAATTCCAAATTCCGCATTCCAAATTCCAAATTCCGTATTCCATATTCCGTGTTCCGAATTCCGTGTTTGATTTCTGTGTTCCAAATTCTGTATTCCAAATTTCATGTTCCGTGTTCCAAATTCCAAATTCAGTATTCCAAATTCCGTATTCCGAATTCCAAGTTCCATATTCCGTGTTCCAAATTCCGTATTCCAAATTCCGTGTTCCGAATTCCGTGTTCCGAATTCCGTGTTCCGAATTACGAATTCCAAATTCCGTATTCCAAATTCCAAATTCCAAATTCCATATTCCAAATTCCGTGTTCCGAACTCCGTGTTCCGAATTCCGTGTTCCGAATTCCGTGTTCCGAATTCCGTGTTCCATATTCCAAATTCCGTGTTCCGAATTCCGTGTTTGATTTCTGTGTTCCAAATTCTGTATTCCAAATTTCATGTTCCGTGTTCCAAATTCCAAATTCAGTATTCCATATTCCATATTCCGTGTTCCAAATTCCGTATTCCAAATTCCGTGTTCCGAATTCCAAATTCCGTGTTCCGAATTCCGTGTTCCGAATTCCAAATTCTGAATTCCGTGTTCCAAATTCCGTGTTCTGAATTCCAAATTCCGTATTCCAAATTCCATGTTCTGAATTCCAAATTCTGTGTTCCGAATTCCAAATTCCGTGATTCGAATTCCAAATTCCGTGTTCCAAATTCCAAATTCTGTGTTTCGAATTCCAAATTCCGTGTTCTGAATTCATTATTCCAAATTCCGTATTCCAAATTCCGTGTTCTGAATTCCAAATTCCAAATTCCGTATTCCAAATTTCAAATTCCATATTCCAAATTCCATATTCCAAATTCCAAATTCCGTATACCAAATTCTGAATTCTAAATTCAAAAATTCTGTGTTCCGTATTCCGTGTTCCGAATTCCAAATTCCATATTTTGTGTTCCGAATTCCGTGTTCTGAATTCCGTGTTCCGAATTCCGTGTTCCGAATTCCAAATTCAGTGTTCTGAATTCCATATTCCAAATTCAGTGTTCCAAATTCAGTGTTCCAAAATCCGTGTTCCGAATTCCAAATTCCGTGTTCTGAATTCCGTGTTCCAAATTCCGTGTTCTGAATTCCGTGTTCTGAATTCCGTGTACCAAATTCCACGTTCCGAATTCCAAATTCAAAATTCCGTATTCCAAATTACAAATTACAAATTCCGTATTCCAAATTCCAAATTCTGTATTCTGAATTCTAAATTCAAAAATTCTGTGTTCCGTATTCCGTGTACCGAATTCAAAAATTCCGTATTCCAAATTTTGTGTTCCGAATTCCGTGTTCCGAATTCCGTGTTCCGAATTCCAAATTCCATGTTCTGAATTCCGTATTCCAAATTCAGTGTTCCAAATTCAGTGTTCCAAATTCCGTGTTCCAAATTCCATGTTCCAAATTCCGTGTTTCGAATTCCAAATTCCGTGTTCTGAATTCCGTGTTCCAAATTCCGAATTCTGTGTTCCGAATTCCAAATTCCAAATTCTGTATTCCAAATTCCAAATTACAAATTCCGTATTCCATATTCCAAATTCTGTGTTCCGAATTCCGTGTTTGATTTCTGTGTTCCAAATTCTGTATTCCAAATTCCATATTCCGAATTCCAAGTTCCATGTTCTAAATTCCATATTCCGTGTTCCAAATTCCGTATTCCAAATTCCGTGTTCCGAATTCCGCGTTCCGAATTCCGTGTTCCGAATTTTCATGTTCCGAATTCCGTGTTCCGAATTCCAAATTCCAAATTCCGTATTCCAAATTACAAATTCCGTATTCCATATTCCAAATTCCGTGTTCCGAATTCCGTGTTCCGAATTCCGTGTTCTGAATTCCGTGTTCCGAATTCCAAATTCCAAATTCCAAATTCCATGTTCTGAATTCCAAATTCCGTGTTCTGAATTCCAAATTCCGTATTCCAAATTCCATGTTCTGAATTCCAAATTCTGTGTTCCGAATTCCAAATTCCGTGATTCGAATTCCAAATTCCGTGTTCCAAATTCCAAATTCTGTGTTCCGAATTCCAAATTCCGTGTTCTGAATTCATTATTCCAAATTCCGTATTCCAAATTCCGTGTTCTGAATTCCAAATTCCAAATTCCGTATTCCAAATTTCAAATTCCATATTCCAAATTCCATATTCCAAATTCCAAATTCCGTATACCAAATTCTGAATTCTAAATTCAAAAATTCTGTGTTCCGTATTCCGTGTTCCGAATTCCAAATTCCATATTTTGTGTTCCGAATTCCGTGTTCTGAATTCCGTGTTCCGAATTCCGTGTTCCGAATTCCAAATTCAGTGTTCTGAATTCCATATTCCAAATTCAGTGTTCCAAATTCAGTGTTCCAAAATCCGTGTTCCGAATTCCAAATTCCGTGTTCTGAATTCCGTGTTCCAAATTCCGTGTTCTGAATTCCGTGTTCTGAATTCCGTGTACCAAATTCCACATTCCGAATTCCAAATTCAAAATTCCGTATTCCAAATTCCAAATTCCGTATTCCAAATTCCAAATTCTGTATTCTGAATTCTAAATTCAAAAATTCTGTGTTCCGAATTCCGTGTTCCGAATTCCAAATTCCATGTTCTGAATTCCGTATTCCAAATTCAGTGTTCCAAATTCAGTGTTCCAAATTCCATGTTCCGAATTCCGCGTTCCGAATTCCGTATTCCAAATTCCGTGTTCCGAATTCCGCGTTCCGAATTCCGTGTTCCGAATTTTCATGTTCCGAATTCCGTGTTCCGAATTCCAAATTCCAAATTCCGTATTCCAAATTACAAATTACAAATTCCGTATTCCATATTCCAAATTCCGTGTTCCGAATTCCGTGTTCCGAATTCCGTGTTCTGAATTCCGTGTTCCGAATTCCAAATTCCAAATTCCAAATTCCATGTTCTGAATTCCAAATTCCGTGTTCTGAATTCCAAATTCCGTATTCCAAATTCCATGTTCTGAATTCCAAATTCCGTGTTCTGAATTCCGTGTTCCAAATTCCATGTTCTGAATTCCAAATTCCGTGTTCCGAATTCCAAATTCCGTGATTCGAATTCCAAATTCCGTGTTCCAAATTCCAAATTCCGTGTTCCGAATTCCAAATTCCGTGTTCTGAATTCATTATTCCAAATTCCGTATTCCAAATTCCGTGTTCTGAATTCCAAATTCCAAATTCCGTATTCCAAATTTCAAATTCCATATTCCAAATTCCATATTCCAAATTCCAAATTCCGTATACCAAATTCTGAATTCTAAATTCAAAAATTCTGTGTTCCGTATTCCGTGTTCCGAATTCCAAATTCCATATTTTGTGTTCCGAATTCCGTGTTCTGAATTCCGTGTTCCGAATTCCGTGTTCCGAATTCCAAATTCAGTGTTCTGAATTCCATATTCCAAATTCAGTGTTCCAAATTCCGTGTTCCAAAATCCGTGTTCCAAATTCCAAATTCCGTGTTCTGAATTCCGTGTTCCAAATTCCGTGTTCTGAATTCCGTGTTCTGAATTCCGTGTTCCAAATTCCACGTTCCGAATTCCAAATTCCAAATTCCGTATTCCAAATTCCAAATTACAAATTCTGTATTCCAAATTCCAAATTCTGTATTCTGAATTCTAAATTCAAAAATTCTGTGTTCCGTATTCCGTGTTCCGAATTCAAAAATTCCGTATTCCAAATTTTGTGTTCCGAATTCCGTGTTCCGAATTCCGTGTTCCGAATTCCAAATTCCATGTTCTGAATTCCGTATTCCAAATTCAGTGTTCCAAATTCAGTGTTCCAAATTCCGTGTTCCAAATTCCGTGTTCCAAATTCCGTGTTCCGAATTCCAAATTCCGTGTTCCGAATTCCGTGTTCCAAATTCTGTGTTCTGAATTCTGTGTTCCAAATTCCGTGTTCCGAATTCCGTGTTCCGAATTCCGTGTTCTGAATTCCGTGTTCCGAGTTCCAAATTTCAAATTCCGTGTTCTGAATTCCAAATTCCGTGTTCCGAATTCCAAATTCCGTGTTTCGAATTCCAAATTCCGTGTTCCGAATTCCAAATTCCATGTTCCGAATTCCAAAGTCCGTGTTCCGAATTTCAAATTCCGTGTTCCGAATACCAAATTCCGTGTTCTGAATTCATTATTCCAAATTCCGTATTCCAAATTCCGTGTTCCGAATTCCAAATTCCAAATTCCGTATTCCAAATTTCAAATTCTATATTCCAATTTCCGTATTCCAAATTCCAAATTCCGTATTCCTTATTCAAAATTCTGTGTTTTGAATTCCAAATTCCAATTTTCTTATTCCAAATTCCGTGTTCCAAATTCCGTGTTCCGAATTTCAAATTACGAATTCCAAATACTGTATTTCAAATACCAAATTCTGTGTTCCAAATTCCATGTTTCTAGTTCCAAATTCCGTGTTCTGAATTCCGTGGTCTGAATTTCAAATTCCATATTCCAAATTCCGTCTTCCAAATTCCAAATTCCATATTCCGAATTCCGTGTTCCGAATTCCAAATTCCGTGTTCTGAATTCCATATTCCAAATTCAGTGATCCAAATTCAGTGTTCCAAATTCAGTGTTCCAAATTCCGTGTTCCGAATTCCAAATTCCGTGTTCCGAATTCCGTGTTCCGATTTCCGTGTTCCGAATTCCGTGTTCCGAATTCCAAATTCCGTATTCCAAATTCCAAATGACAAATTCCGTATTCCATATTCCAAATTCCGTGTTCCGAATTCCGTGTTTGATTTCTGTGTTCCAAATTCTGTATTCCAAATTTCATGTTCCCTGTTCCAAATTCCAAATTCAGTATTCCATATTCCATATTCCCTGTTCCAAATTCTGTTTTCCAAATTCCGTGTTCCGAATTCCGTGATCCGAATTCCATGTTCCGAATTCCGTGTTCCGAATTCCAAATTCCAAATTCCAAATTACAAATTCCGTATTCCGAATTCCGTGTTCCGAATTCCGTGTTCCGAATTCCATGTTCCGAATTCCGTGTTCCGAATTCCAAATTCCAAATTCCATATTCCAAATTCCAAATTCCATATTCCAAATTCCGTGTTCCGAATTCGTGTTTGATTTCTGTGTTCCAAATTCTGTATTCCAAATTTCATGTTCCGTGTTCCGAATTCCAAATTCCAAATTCCAAATTCCATGTTCTGAATTCCAAATTCCGTGTTCTAAATTCCAAATTCCGTATTCCAAATTCCATGTTCTGAATTCCAAATTCCGTGTTCTGAATTCCAAATTCCGTATTCCAAATTCCATGTTCTGAATTCCAAATTCCGTGTTCTGAATTCCAAATTACGAGTTCGAATTTCAAATTCCGTGTTCCGAATTCCAAATTCCGAGTTCTGAATTCCGTGTTCTGAATTAATTATTCAAAATTTCGTATTCAAATTCCGTGTTCCGAATTCCGTGTTCCGAATTCCAAACTCCAAATTCCGTATTCCAAATTCCAAATTCTTTATTCCAAATTCAAAATTCCATATTCCAAATTCAAAATTCCGTATTCCAAATTCCAAATGCCGTATTCCAAATTCCTTATTCCAAATTCCGGGTTTCGAATTCCAAATTCCCAATTTCGTATTCCAAATTCCTTATTCCAAATTCCGTGTTCCGAATTTCAAATTACAAAATCCAAATTCCGTATTTCAAATACCAAATTCCGTGTTCCGAATTCCGTGTTCCGATTTCCATGTTCCAAATTCCGTGTTCCGATTTCCGTGTTCCTAATTCCGTGTTCCGAGTTCCAAATTCCGTGTTCTGAATTCCGTGTTCCAAATTCTGTGTTCCGAATTCCGTGTTCTGAATTCCGTGTTCCGAATTCCATGTTCCAAATTCCACGTTCCGAATTCCAAATTCCAAATTCCGTATTCCAAATTACAAATTACAAATTCCGTATTCCAAATTCCAAATTCTGTATTCTGAATTCTAAATTCAAAAATTCTGTGTTCCGTATTCCGTGTTCCGAATTAAAAAAATCCGTATTCCAAATTTTGTGTTCCGAATTCCGTGTTCCGAATTCCGTGTTCCGAATTCCAAATTCAATGTTCTGAATTCCGTATTCCAAATTCAGTGTTCCAAATTCCGTGTTCCAAATTCCGTGTTCCAAATTCCGTGTTCCGAATTCCAAATTCCGTGATCCGAATTCCATGTTCCAAATTCTGTGTTCCGAATTCTGTGTTCCAAATTCCGTGTTCCGAATTCCGTGTTCCGAATTCCATGTTTGATTTCTGTGTTCCAAATTCTGTATTCCAAATTTCATGTTCCGTGTTCCAAATTCCAAATTCAGTATTCCAAATTCCGTATTCCGAATTCCAAGTTCCATGTTCTAAATTCCATATTCCGTGTTCCAAATTCCGTATTCCAAATTCCGTGTTCCGAATTCCGTGTTCCGAATTCCGTGTTCCGAATTTTCATATTCCGAATTCCAAATTCCGTATTCCAAATTACAAATTACAAATTCTGTATTCCATATTCCAAATTCCGTGTTCCAAATTCCGTGTTCCGAATTCCAAATTCCGTATTCCAAATTACAAATTACAAATTCCGTATTCCATATTCCAAATTCTGTGTTCCGAATTCCGTGTTTGATTTCTGTGTTCCAAATTCTGTATTCCAAATTTCATGTTCCGTGTTCCAAATTCCAAATTCAGTATTCCAAATTCCGTATTCCGAATTCCAAGTTCCATGTTCTAAATTCCATATTCCGTGTTCCGAATTCCGTGTTCCGAATTCCAAGTTCCAAATTACAAATTACAAATTCCGTATTCCATATTCCAAATTCCGTGTTCCGAATTCCATGTTTGGTTTCTGTGTTCCAAATTCTGTATTCCAAATTCCGTGTTCCGAGTTCCAAATTCCGCGTTCAGAGTTCCAAATTCCGTGTTCTGAATTTCAAATTCCGAATTCCAAATTCCATATTCCAAATTCCGTGTTCCGAATTCCGTGTTCCGAATTCTGTGTTCCGAATTCCAAATTCCAAATTCTGTATTCCAAATTCCAAATTACAAATTCCGTATTCCATATTCCAAATTCCGTGTTCCGAATTCCGTGTTTGATTTCTGTGTTCAAAATTCTGTATTCCAAATTCCATATTCCGAATTCCGAGTTCCATGTTCTAAATTCCATATTCCGTGTTCCAAATTCCGTATTCCAAATTCCGTGTTCTGAATTCCGCGTTCCGAATTCCGTGTTCCGAATTTTCATGTTCCGAATTCCGTGTTCCGAATTCCAAATTCCGTATTCCAAATTACAAATTACAAATTCCGTATTCCATATTCCAAATTCCGTGTTCCGAATTCCGTGTTCCGAATTCCGTGTTCTGAATTCCGTGTTCCGAATTCCAAATTCCAAATTCCAAATTCCATGTTCTGAATTCCAAATTCCGTGTTCTGAATTCCAAATTCCGTATTCCAAATTCCATGTTCTGAATTCCAAATTCTGTGTTCCGAATTCCAAATTCTGTGTTCCGAATTCCAAATTCTGTGTTCTGAATTCATTATTCCAAATTCCATATTCCGAATTCCGTGTTCCGAATTCCGTGTTCCGAATTCCGTGTTCCGAATTCCGTGTTCCGAATTCCAAATTCCAAATTCCATATTCCAAATTCCAAATTCCATATTCCAAATTCCGTGTTCCGAATTCGTGTTTGATTTCTGTGTTCCAAATTCTGTATTCCAAATTTCATGATCCGTGTTCCGAATTCCAAATTCCAAATTCCAAATTCCATGTTCTGAATTCCAAATTCCGTGTTCTAAATTCCAAATTCCGTATTCCAAATTCCATGTTCTGAATTCCAAATTCCGTGTTCTGAATTCCAAATTCCGTATTCCAAATTCCATGTTCTGAATTCCAAATTCCGTGTTCTGAATTCCAAATTACGAGTTCGAATTTCAAATTCCGTGTTCCGAATTCCAAATTCCGAGTTCTGAATTCCGTGTTCTGAATTAATTATTCAAAATTTCGTATTCAAATTCCGTGTTCCGAATTCCGTGTTCCGAATTCCAAACTCCAAATTCCGTATTCCAAATTCCAAATTCTTTATTCCAAATTCAAAATTCCATATTCCAAATTCAAAATTCCGTATTCCAAATTCCAAATGCCGTATTCCAAATTCCTTATTCCAAATTCCGGGTTTCGAATTCCAAATTCCCAATTTCGTATTCCAAATTCCTTATTCCAAATTCCGTGTTCCGAATTTCAAATTACAAAATCCAAATTCCGTATTTCAAATACCAAATTCCGTGTTCCGAATTCCGTGTTCCGATTTCCATGTTCCAAATTCCGTGTTCCGATTTCCGTGTTCCTAATTCCGTGTTCCGAGTTCCAAATTCCGTGTTCTGAATTCCGTGTTCCAAATTCTGTGTTCCGAATTCCGTGTTCTGAATTCCGTGTTCCGAATTCCATGTTCCAAATTCCACGTTCCGAATTCCAAATTCCAAATTCCGTATTCCAAATTACAAATTACAAATTCCGTATTCCAAATTCCAAATTCTGTATTCTGAATTCTAAATTCAAAAATTCTGTGTTCCGTATTCCGTGTTCCGAATTAAAAAAATCCGTATTCCAAATTTTGTGTTCCGAATTCCGTGTTCCGAATTCCGTGTTCCGAATTCCAAATTCAATGTTCTGAATTCCGTATTCCAAATTCAGTGTTCCAAATTCCGTGTTCCAAATTCCGTGTTCCAAATTCCGTGTTCCGAATTCCAAATTCCGTGATCCGAATTCCATGTTCCAAATTCTGTGTTCCGAATTCTGTGTTCCAAATTCCGTGTTCCGAATTCCGTGTTCCGAATTCCATGTTTGATTTCTGTGTTCCAAATTCTGTATTCCAAATTTCATGTTCCGTGTTCCAAATTCCAAATTCAGTATTCCAAATTCCGTATTCCGAATTCCAAGTTCCATGTTCTAAATTCCATATTCCGTGTTCCAAATTCCGTATTCCAAATTCCGTGTTCCGAATTCCGTGTTCCGAATTCCGTGTTCCGAATTTTCATATTCCGAATTCCAAATTCCGTATTCCAAATTACAAATTACAAATTCTGTATTCCATATTCCAAATTCCGTGTTCCAAATTCCGTGTTCCGAATTCCAAATTCCGTATTCCAAATTACAAATTACAAATTCCGTATTCCATATTCCAAATTCTGTGTTCCGAATTCCGTGTTTGATTTCTGTGTTCCAAATTCTGTATTCCAAATTTCATGTTCCGTGTTCCAAATTCCAAATTCAGTATTCCAAATTCCGTATTCCGAATTCCAAGTTCCATGTTCTAAATTCCATATTCCGTGTTCCGAATTCCGTGTTCCGAATTCCAAGTTCCAAATTACAAATTACAAATTCCGTATTCCATATTCCAAATTCCGTGTTCCGAATTCCATGTTTGGTTTCTGTGTTCCAAATTCTGTATTCCAAATTCCGTGTTCCGAGTTCCAAATTCCGCGTTCAGAGTTCCAAATTCCGTGTTCTGAATTTCAAATTCCGAATTCCAAATTCCATATTCCAAATTCCGTGTTCCGAATTCCGTGTTCCGAATTCTGTGTTCCGAATTCCAAATTCCAAATTCTGTATTCCAAATTCCAAATTACAAATTCCGTATTCCATATTCCAAATTCCGTGTTCCGAATTCCGTGTTTGATTTCTGTGTTCAAAATTCTGTATTCCAAATTCCATATTCCGAATTCCGAGTTCCATGTTCTAAATTCCATATTCCGTGTTCCAAATTCCGTATTCCAAATTCCGTGTTCTGAATTCCGCGTTCCGAATTCCGTGTTCCGAATTTTCATGTTCCGAATTCCGTGTTCCGAATTCCAAATTCCGTATTCCAAATTACAAATTACAAATTCCGTATTCCATATTCCAAATTCCGTGTTCCGAATTCCGTGTTCCGAATTCCGTGTTCTGAATTCCGTGTTCCGAATTCCAAATTCCAAATTCCAAATTCCATGTTCTGAATTCCAAATTCCGTGTTCTGAATTCCAAATTCCGTATTCCAAATTCCATGTTCTGAATTCCAAATTCTGTGTTCCGAATTCCAAATTCTGTGTTCCGAATTCCAAATTCTGTGTTCTGAATTCATTATTCCAAATTCCATATTCCGAATTCCGTGTTCCGAATTCCGTGTTCCGAATTCCGTGTTCCGAATTCCGTGTTCCGAATTCCAAATTCCAAATTCCATATTCCAAATTCCAAATTCCATATTCCAAATTCCGTGTTCCGAATTCGTGTTTGATTTCTGTGTTCCAAATTCTGTATTCCAAATTTCATGATCCGTGTTCCGAATTCCAAATTCCAAATTCCAAATTCCATGTTCTGAATTCCAAATTCCGTGTTCTAAATTCCAAATTCCGTATTCCAAATTCCATGTTCTGAATTCCAAATTCCGTGTTCTGAATTCCAAATTCCGTGTTCTGAATTCCAAATTCCGTGTTCTGAATTCCAAATTCCGTATTCCAAATTCCATGTTCTGAATTCCAAATTCCGTGTTCTGAATTCCAAATTACGAGTTCAAATTTCAAATTCCGTGTTCTGGATTTCAAATTCCGTGTTCCGAATTCCAAATTCCGAGTTCTGAATTCCGTGTTCTGAATTAATTATTCAAAATTTCGTATTCAAATTCCGTGTTCCGAATTCCATGTTCCGAATTCCAAACTCCAAATTCCGTATTCCAAATTCCGTATTCCAAATTCCAAATTCTTTATTCCAAATTCAAAATTCCATATTCCAAATTCAAAATTCCGTATTCCAAATTCCAAATGCCGTATTCCAAATTCCTTATTCCAAATTCCGGGTTTCGAATTCCAAATTCCCAATTTCGTATTCCAAATTCCTTATTCCAAATTCCGTGTTCCGAATTTCAAATTACAAAATCCAAATTCCGTATTTCAAATACCAAATTCCGTGTTCCGAATTCCGTGTTCCGATTTCCATGTTCCAAATTCCGTGTTCCGATTTCCGTGTTCCTAATTCCGTGTTCCGAGTTCCAAATTCCGTGTTCTGAATTCCGTGTTCTGAATTCCGTGTTCCGAATTCCATGTTCCTAATTCCGTGTTCCGAGTTCCAAATTCTGTGTTCCGAATTCCGTGTTCTGAATTCCGTGTTCCGAATTCCATGTTCCAAATTCCACGTTCCGAATTCCAAATTCCAAATTCCGTATTCCAAATTACAAATTACAAATTCCGTATTCCAAATTCCAAATTCTGTATTCTGAATTCTAAATTCAAAAATTCTGTGTTCCGTATTCCGTGTTCCGAATTAAAAAAATCCGTATTCCAAATTTTGTGTTCCGAATTCCGTGTTCCGAATTCCAAATTCAATGTTCTGAATTCCGTATTCCAAATTCAGTGTTCCAAATTCCGTGTTCCAAATTCCGTGTTCCGAATTCCAAATTCCGTGATCCGAATTCCATGTTCCAAATTCTGTGTTCCGAATTCCGTGTTCCGAATTCCAAATTCCGTATTCCGTGTTCCGAATTCCGTGTTTGATTTCTGTGTTCCAAATTCTGTATTCCAAATTTCATGTTCCGTGTTCCAAATTCCAAATTCAGTATTCCAAATTCCGTATTCCGAATTCCAAGTTCCATGTTCTAAATTCCATATTCCGTGTTCCAAATTCCATATTCCGTGTTCCGAATTCCAAATTCCAAATTCCATATTCCAAATTCCGTGTTCCAAATTCCGTATTCCAAATTCCAAATTACAAATTCCGTATTCCATATTCCAAATTCTGTGTTCCGAACTCCGTGTTTGATTTCTGTGTTCCAAATTCTGTATTCCAAATTTCATGTTCCGTGTTCCAAATTCCAAATTCAGTGTTCCAAATTCCGTATTCCGAATTCCAAGTTCCATGTTCTAAATTCCATATTCCGTGTTCCGAATTCCGTGTTCCGAATTCCAAGTTCCAAATTACAAATTACAAATTCCGTATTCCATATTCCAAATTCCGTGTTCCGAATTCCGTGTTTGGTTTCTGTGTTCCAAATTCTGTATTCCAAATTCCGTGTTCCGAGTTCCAAATTCCGCGTTCAGAGTTCCAAATTCCGTGTTCTGAATTTCAAATTCCGAATTCCAAATTCCATATTCCAAATTCCGTGTTCCGAATTCCGTGTTCCGAATTCTGTGTTCCGAATTCCACATTCCAAATTCTGTATTCCAAATTCCAAATTACAAATTCCGTATTCCATATTCCAAATTCCGTGTTCCGAATTCCGTGTTTGATTTCTGTGTTCAAAATTCTGTATTCCAAATTCCATATTCCGAATTCCGAGTTCCATGTTCTAAATTCCATATTCCGTGTTCCAAATTCCGTATTCCAAATTCCGTGTTCTGAATTCCGCGTTCCGAATTCCGTGTTCCGAATTTTCATGTTCCGAATTCCGTGTTCCGAATTCCAAATTCCAAATTCCGTATTCCAAATTACAAATTCCAAATTCCGTATTCCATATTCCAAATTCCGTGTTCCGAATTCCGTGTTCCGAATTCCGTGTTCCGAATTCCAAATTCCAAATTCCAAATTCCATGTTCTGAATTCCAAATTCCGTGTTCTGAATTCCAAATTCCGTATTCCAAATTCCATGTTCTGAATTCCAAATTCTGTGTTCCGAATTCCAAATTCTGTGTTCCGAATTCCAAATTCCGTGTTCTGAATTCATTATTCCAAATTCCATATTCCAAATTCCGTGTTCTGAATTCCAAATTCCAAATTCCGTATTCCAAATTTCAAATTCCATATTCCAAATTCCATATTCCAAATTACAAATTCCGTATACCAAATTCTGAATTCTAAATTAAAAAATTCTGTGTTCCGTATTCCGTGTTCCGAATTCCAAATTCCATATTTTGTGTTCCAAATTCCGTGTTCTGAATTCCGTGTTCTGAATTCCGTGTTCCGAATTCCAAATTCAGTGTTCTGAATTCCATATTCCAAATTCAGTGTTCCAAATTCAGTGTTCCAAAATCCGTGTTCCGAATTCCAAATTCCGTGTTCTGAATTCCGTGTTCCAAATTCCGTGTTCTGAATTCCGTGTTCTGAATTCCGTGTACCAAATTCCACGTTCCGAATTCCAAATTCAAAATTCCGTATTCCAAATTACAAATTACAAATTCCGTATTCCAAATTCCAAATTCTGTATTCTGAATTCTAAATTCAAAAATTCTGTGTTCCGTATTCCGTGTTCCGAATTCAAAAATTCCGTATTCCAAATTTTGTGTTCCGAATTCCGTGTTCCGAATTCCGTGTTCCGAATTCCAAATTCCATGTTCTGAATTCCGTATTCCAAATTCAGTGTTCCAAATTCCGTGTTCCAAATTCCGTGTTCCAAATTCCATGTTCCAAATTCCAAATTCCGTGTTCCGAATTCCGTGTTCCAAATTCTGTGTTCTGAATTCCGTGTTCCAAATTCCGTGTTCCGAATTCCGTGTTCCGAATTCCGTGTTCTGAATTCCGTGTTCCGAGTTCCAAATTTCAAATTCCGTGTTCTGTATTCCAAATTCCGTGTTCCGAGTTCCAAATTCCGCGTTCAGAGTTCCAAATTCCGTGTTTCGAGTTCCAAATTCCGTATTCCAAATTCCGTGTACCGAATTCCAAATTCTGAATTCCTTATTCCAAATTCCCTGTTCTGAATTTCAAATTCCGAATTCCAAATTCCATATTCCAAATTCCGTGTTCCGAATTCCGTGTTCCAAATTCTGTGTTCCGAATTCCAAATTCCAAATTCCGTATTCCAAATTACAAATTCCGTATTCCATATTCCAAATTCCGTGTTCCGAATTCCGTGTTCCGAATTCCGTATTCCAAATTCCGTGTACCGAATTCCAAATTCTGAATTCCTTATTCCAAATTCCATGTTCTGAATTTCAAATTCCGAATTCAAAATTCCATATTCCAAATTCCGTGTTCCGAATTCCGTGTTCCGAATTCTGTGTTCCGAATTCCAAATTCCAAATTCCGTATTCCAAATTCCAAATTACAAATTCCGTATTCCATATTCCAAATTCCGTGTTCCGAATTCCGTGTTTGATTTCTGTGTTCCAAATTCTGTATTCCAAATTCCATATTCCGAATTCCAAGTTCCATGTTCTAAATTCCATATTCCGTGTTCCAAATTCCGTATTCCAAATTCCGTGTTCCGAATTCCGCGTTCCGAATTCCGTGTTCCGAATTTTCATGTTCCGAATTCCGTGTTCCGAATTCCAAATTCCAAATTCCGTATTCCAAATTACAAATTACAAATTCCGTATTCCATATTCCAAATTCCGTGTTCCGAATTCCGTGTTCCGAATTCTGTGTTCCGAATTCCAAATTCCAAATTCTGTATTCCAAATTCCAAATTACAAATTCCGTATTCCATATTCCAAATTCCGTGTTCCAAATTCCGTGTTTGATTTCTGTGTTCAAAATTCTGTATTCCAAATTCCATATTCCGAATTCCGAGTTCCATGTTCTAAATTCCATATTCCGTGTTCCAAATTCCGTATTCCAAATTCCGTGTTCTGAATTCCGCGTTCCGAATTCCGTGTTCCGAATTTTCATGTTCCGAATTCCGTGTTCCGAATTCCAAATTCCAAATTCCGTATTCCAAATTACAAATTACAAATTACAAATTACATATTCCAAATTCCGTGTTCCGAATTCCGTGTTCCGAATTCCGTGTTCTGAATTCCGTGTTCCGAATTCCAAATTCCAAATTCCAAATTCCATGTTCTGAATTCCAAATTCCGTGTTCTGAATTCCAAATTCCGTATTCCAAATTCCATGTTCTGAATTCCAAATTCTGTGTTCCGAATTCCAAATTCCGTGATTCGAATTCCAAATTCCGTGTTCCAAATTCCAAATTCTGTGTTCCGAATTCCAAATTCCGTGTTCTGAATTCATTATTCCAAATTCCGTATTCCAAATTCCGTGTTCTGAATTCCAAATTCCAAATTCCGTATTCCAAATTTCAAATTCCATATTCCAAATTCCATATTCCAAATTCCAAATTCCGTATACCAAATTCTGAATTCTAAATTCAAAAATTCTGTGTTCCGTATTCCGTGTTCCGAATTCCAAATTCCATATTTTGTGTTCCGAATTCCGTGTTCTGAATTCCGTGTTCCGAATTCCGTGTTCCGAATTCCAAATTCAGTGTTCTGAATTCCATATTCCAAATTCAGTGTTCCAAATTCAGTGTTCCAAAATCCGTGTTCCGAATTCCAAATTCCGTGTTCTGAATTCCGTGTTCCAAATTCCGTGTTCTGAATTCCGTGTTCTGAATTCCGTGTACCAAATTCCACGTTCCGAATTCCAAATTCAAAATTCCGTATTCCAAATTACAAATTACAAATTCCGTATTCCAAATTCCAAATTCTGTAATCTGAATTCTAAATTCAAAAATTCTGTGTTCCGTATTCCGTGTTCTGAATTCAAAAATTCCGTATTCCAAATTTTGTGTTCCGAATTCCGTGTTCCGAATTCCGTGTTCCGAATTCCAAATTCCATGTTCTGAATTCCGTATTCCAAATTCAGTGTTCCAAATTCAGTGTTCCAAATTCCGTGTTCCAAATTCCGTGTTCCAAATTCCGTGTTTCGAATTCCAAATTCCGTGTTCTGAATTCCGTGTTCCAAATTCCGAATTCTGTGTTCCGAATTCCAAATTCCAAATTCTGTATTCCAAATTCCAAATTATGTGTTCCGAATTCCGTGTTTGATTTCTGTGTTCCAAATTCTGTATTCCAAATTCCATATTCCGAATTCCAAGTTCCATGTTCTAAATTCCATATTCCGTGTTCCAAATTCCGTATTCCAAATTCCGTGTTCCGAATTCCGCGTTCCGAATTCCGTGTTCCGAATTTTCATGTTCCGAATTCCGTGTTCCGAATTCCAAATTCCAAATTCCAAATTACAAATTCCGTATTCCATATTCCAAATTCCGTGTTCCGAATTCCGTGTTCCGAATTCCGTGTTCTGAATTCCGTGTTCCGAATTCCAAATTCCAAATTCCAAATTCCATGTTCTGAATTCCAAATGCCGTGTTCTGAATTCCAAATTCCGTATTCCAAATTCCATGTTCTGAATTCCAAATTCCCTGTTCCGAATTCCAAATTCCGTGATTCGAATTCCAAATTCCGTGTTCCAAATTCCAAATTCTGTGTTCCGAATTCCAAATTCCGTGTTCTGAATTCATTATTCCAAATTCCGTATTCCAAATTCCGTATTCCAAATTCCGTGTTCTGAATTCCAAATTCCAAATTCCGTATTCCAAATTTCAAATTCCATATTCCAAATTCCATATTCCAAATTCCAAATTCCGTATACCAAATTCTGAATTCTAAATTCAAAAATTCTGTGTTCCGTATTCCGTGTTCCGAATTCCAAATTCCATATTTTGTGTTCCGAATTCCGTGTTCTGAATTCCGTGTTCAAAATTCCGTGTTCCGAATTCCAAATTCAGTGTTCTGAATTCCATATTCCAAATTCAGTGTTCCAAATTCAGTGTTCCAAAATCCGTGTTCCGAATTCCAAATTCCGTGTTCTGAATTCCGTGTTCCAAATTCCGTGTTCTGAATTCCGTGTTCTGAATTCCATGTACCAAATTCCACGTTCCGAATTCAAAATTCAAAATTCCGTATTCCAAATTCCAAATTCCGTATTCCAAATTCCAAATTCTGTATTCTGAATTCTAAATTCAAAAATTCTGTGTTCCGTATTCCGTGTTCCGAATTTTGTGTTCCGAATTCCGTGTTCCGAATTCCATTTTCCGAATTCCAAATTCCATGTTCTGAATTCCGTATTCCAAATTCAGTGTTCCAAATTCAGTGTTCCAAATTCCATGTTCCAAATTCCGTGTTCCAAATTCCGTGTTCCGAATTCCAAATTCCGTGTTCTGAATTCCGATTTCCAAATTCCGTGTTCCGAATTCCGTGTTCTGAATTCCGTGTTCCGAGTTCCAAATTTCAAATTCCGTGTTCTGAATTCCAAATTCCGTGTTCCGAATTCCAAATTCCGTGTTTCGAATTCCAAATTCCGTGTTCCGAATTCCAAATTCCGTGTTCCGAATTCCAAAGTCCGTGTTCCGAATTTCAAATTCCGTGTTCCGAATTCCAAATTCCGTGTTCTGAATTCATTATTCCAAATTCCGTATTCCAAATTCCGTGTTCCGAATTCCAAATTCCAAATTCCGTATTCCAAATTTCAAATTCTATATTCCAATTTCCGTATTCCAAATTCCAAATTCCGTATTCCCTATTCAAAATTCCGTGTTTTGAATTCCAAATTCCGTGTTCCAAATTCCGTGTTCCGAATTTCAAATTACGAATTCCAAATACTGTATTTCAAATACCAAATTCTGTGTTCCAAATTCCATGTTTCTAGTTCCAAATTCCGTGTTCTGAATTCCGTGGTCTGAATTTCAAATTCCATATTCCAAATTCCGTATTCCAAATTCCAAATTCCATATTCCGAATTCCGTGTTCCGAATTCCAAATTCCGTGTTCTGAATTCCATATTCCAAATTCAGTGATCCAAATTCAGTGTTCCAAATTCAGTGTTCCAAATTCCATGTTCCAAATTCCGTGTTCCGAATTCCAAATTCCGTATACCAAATTCTGAATTCTAAATTCAAAAATTCTGTGTTCCGTATTCCGTGTTCCGAATTCCAAATTCCATATTTTGTGTTCCGAATTCCGTGTTCTGAATTCCGTGTTCCGAATTCCGTGTTCCGAATTCCAAATTCAGTGTTCTGAATTCCATATTACAAATTCAGTGTTCCAAATTCCGTGTTCCAAAATCCGTGTTCCGAATTCCAAATTCCGTGTTCTGAATTCCGTGTTCCAAATTCCGTGTTCTGAATTCCGTGTTCTGAATTCCGTGTTCCAAATTCCACGTTCCGAATTCCAAATTCCAAATTCCGTATTCCAAATTACAAATTACAAATTCCGTATTCCAAATTCCAAATTCTGTATTCTGAATTCTAAATTAAAAAATTCTGTGTTCCGTATTCCGTGTTCCGAATTCAAAAATTCCGTATTCCAAATTTTGTGTTCCGAATTCCGTGTTCCGAATTCCAAATTCCCTGTTCTGAATTCCGTATTCCAAATTCAGTGTTCCAAATTCAGTGTTCAAAATTCCGTGTTCCAAATTCCGTGTTCCAAATTCCGTGTTTCGAATTCCAAATTACGTGTTCTGAATTCCGTGTTCCAAATTCCGTGTTCCGAATTCCGTGTTCTGAATTCCGTGTTCCGAATTCCAAATTTCAAATTCCGTGTTCTGAATTCCAAATTCCGTGTTCCGAATTCCAAATTCCGTGTTTCGAATTCCAAATTCCGTGTTCCGAATTCCAAATTCCGTGTTCCGAATTCCAAAGTCCGTGTTCCGAATTTCAAATTCCGTGTTCCGAATTCCAAATTCCATGTTCTGAATTCATTATTCCAAATTCCGTATTCCAAATTCCGTGTTCCGAATTCCAAATTCCAAATTCCGTATTCCATATTCCAAATTCCTTGTTCCGAATTCCGTGTTTGATTTCTGTGTTCCAAATTCTGTATTCCAAATTCCCTGTTCTGAATTTCAAATTCCGTGTTCTGAATTCCAAATTCCTTATTCCAAATTCCGTGTTCCGAATTTCAAATTCCGAATTCCAAATTCCGTATTTCAAATACCAAATTCCGTGTTCCGAATTCCGTGTTCCGATTTCTGTGTTCCAAATTCCGTGTTCCGATTTCCGTGTTCCTAATTCCGTGTTCCGAGTTCCAAATTCCGCGTTCAGAGTTCCAAATTCCGTGTTCCGATTTCCAAATTCCGTGTTCCGAATTCTGTTTTCCAAATTCCGTGTTCCGTGTTCCAAATTCCGTGTTCCGAGTTCCAAATTCCGCGTTCAGAGTTCCAAATTCCGTGTTCCGAGTTCCAAATTCCGTATTCCAAATTCCGTGTTCCGAATTCCAAATTCTGAATTCCTTATTCCAAATTCCCTGTTCTGAATTTCAAATTCCAAATTCCAAATTCCATATTCCAAATTCCGTGTTCCGAGTTCCGTGTTCCGAATTCCGTGTTCCGAATTCCAAATTCCAAATTCCAAATTCCAAATTCCGTATTCCATATTCCAAATTCCGTGTTCCGAATTCCGTGTTTGATTTCTGTGTTCCAAATTCTGTATTCCAAATTTCATGTTCCGTGTTCCAAATTCCAAATTCAGTATTCCAAATTCCGTATTCCGAATTCCAAGTTCAATGTTCTAAATTCCATATTCCGTGTTCCGAATTCCGTGTTCCGAATTCCGTGTTCCGAATTCCAAATTACAAATTACAAATTACAAATTCCGTATTCCATATTCCAAATTCCGTGTTCCGAATTCCGTGTTCCGAATTCCATGTTCCAAATTCCAAATTCCAAATTCTGTATTCCAAATTCCATATTCCATATTCCAAATTCCGTGTTCCGAATTCCGTGTTTGATTTCTGTGTTCCAAATTCTGTATTCCAAATTTCATGTTCCGTGTTCCAAATTCCAAATTCAGTATTCCATATTCCATATTCCGTGTTCCAAATTCCGTATTCCAAATTCCGTGTTCCGAATTCCGTGATCCGAATTCCGTGTTCCGAATTCCGTGTTCCGAATTCCAAATTCCAAATTCCAAATTACAAATTCCGTATTCCATATTCTGAATTCCGTGTTCCGAATTCCGTGTTCCGAATTCCGTGTTCCGAATTCCAAATTCCAAATTCCATATTCCAAATTCCAAATTCCATATTCCAAATTCCGTGTTCCGAATTCCGTGTTTGATTTCTGTGTTCCAAATTCTGTATTGCAAATTTCATGTTCCGTGTTCCAAATTCCAAATTCAGTATTCCAAATTCCGTATTCCGAATTCCAAGTTCCATGTTCTAAATTCCATATTCCGTGTTCCAAATTCTGTATTCCGAATTCCGTGTTCCGAATTCCGTGTTCCGAATTCCGTGTTCCGAATTCCAAATTCCAAAATCCGTATTCCAAATTCCAAATTCCGTATTCCATATTCCAAATTCCGTGTTCCAAATTCCATGTTTGATTTCTGTGTTCCAAATTCTGTATTCCAAATTTCATGTTCCGTGTTCCAAATTCAGTATTCCAAATTCCGTATTCCGAATTCCAAGTTCCATGTTCTAAATTCCTTATTCCAAATTTCTTGTTCCAAATTCCATATTCCGTGTTCCGAATTCCAATTTCCGAATTCCGTGTTCCAAATTCCGTGTTCTAAATTCCGTGTTCCAAATTCTGTGTTCCAAATTCCGTATTCCATGTTCCGAATTCCAAATTCCGAATTCCGTGTTCCGAATTTGAAATTCTGAATTCCTTATTCCAAATTCCCTGTACTGAATTTCAAATTCCGTGTTCTGAATTGCAAATTCCTTATTCCAAACTCCGTGTTCCGAATTTCAAATTACGAATTCCAAATTCCGTATTTCAAATACCAAATTCCGTGTTCCTAATTCCGTGTTCCGAGTTCCAAATTCCGCGTTCAGAGTTCCAAATTCCGTGTTCCGAGTTCCAAATTCCGTGTTCCGAGTTCCAAATTCCGAGTTCCAAATTCCGTATTCCAAATTCCGTGTTCCGAATTCCAAATTCTGAATTCCTTATTCCAAATTCCCTGTTCTGAATTTCAAATTCCGAATTCCAAATTCCATATTCCAAATTCCGTGTTCCGAATTCCGTGTTCCGAATTCCGTGTTCCGAATTCCAAATTCCAAATTCCGCATTCCAAATTCCAAATTCCAAATTCCGTATTCCATATTCCGTGTTCCGAATTCCGTGTTTGATTTCTGTGTTCCAAATTCTGTATTCCAAATTTCATGTTCCGTGTTCCAAATTCCAAATTCAGTATTCCAAATTCCGTATTCCGAATTCCAAGTTCCATATTCCGTGTTCCAAATTCCGTATTCCAAATTCCGTGTTCCGAATTCCGTGTTCCGAATTCCGTGTTCCGAATTACAAATTCCAAATTCCGTATTCCAAATTCCAAATTCCAAATTCCATATTCCAAATTCCGTGTTCCGAACTCCGTGTTCCGAATTCCGTGTTCCGAATTCCGTGTTCCGAATTCCGTGTTCCATATTCCAAATTCCGTGTTCCGAATTCCGTGTTTGATTTCTGTGTTCCAAATTCTGTATTCCAAATTTCATGTTCCGTGTTCCAAATTCCAAATTCAGTATTCCATATTCCATATTCCGTGTTCCAAATTCCGTATTCCAAATTCCGTGTTCCGAATTCCAAATTCCGTGTTCCGAATTCCGTGTTCCGAATTCCAAATTCTGAATTCCGTGTTCCAAATTCCGTGTTCTGAATTCCAAATTCCGTATTCCAAATTCCATGTTCTGAATTCCAAATTCTGTGTTCCGAATTCCAAATTCCGTGATTCGAATTCCAAATTCCGTGTTCCAAATTCCAAATTCTGTGTTTCGAATTCCAAATTCCGTGTTCTGAATTCATTATTCCAAATTCCGTATTCCAAATTCCGTGTTCTGAATTCCAAATTCCAAATTCCGTATTCCAAATTTCAAATTCCATATTCCAAATTCCATATTCCAAATTCCAAATTCCGTATACCAAATTCTGAATTCTAAATTCAAAAATTCTGTGTTCCGTATTCCGTGTTCCGAATTCCAAATTCCATATTTTGTGTTCCGAATTCCGTGTTCTGAATTCCGTGTTCCGAATTCCGTGTTCCGAATTCCAAATTCAGTGTTCTGAATTCCATATTCCAAATTCAGTGTTCCAAATTCAGTGTTCCAAAATCCGTGTTCCGAATTCCAAATTCCGTGTTCTGAATTCCGTGTTCCAAATTCCGTGTTCTGAATTCCGTGTTCTGAATTCCGTGTACCAAATTCCACGTTCCGAATTCCAAATTCAAAATTCCGTATTCCAAATTACAAATTACAAATTCCGTATTCCAAATTCCAAATTCTGTATTCTGAATTCTAAATTCAAAAATTCTGTGTTCCGTATTCCGTGTTCCGAATTCAAAAATTCCGTATTCCAAATTTTGTGTTCCGAATTCCGTGTTCCGAATTCCGTGTTCCGAATTCCAAATTCCATGTTCTGAATTCCGTATTCCAAATTCAGTGTTCCAAATTCAGTGTTCCAAATTCCGTGTTCCAAATTCCATGTTCCAAATTCCGTGTTTCGAATTCCAAATTCCGTGTTCTGAATTCCGTGTTCCAAATTCCGAATTCTGTGTTCCGAATTCCAAATTCCAAATTCTGTATTCCAAATTCCAAATTACAAATTCCGTATTCCATATTCCAAATTCTGTGTTCCGAATTCCGTGTTTGATTTCTGTGTTCCAAATTCTGTATTCCAAATTCCATATTCCGAATTCCAAGTTCCATGTTCTAAATTCCATATTGCGTGTTCCAAATTCCGTATTCCAAATTCCGTGTTCCGAATTCCGCGTTCCGAATTCCGTGTTCCGAATTTTCATGTTCCGAATTCCGTGTTCCGAATTCCAAATTCCAAATTCCGTATTCCAAATTACAAATTCCGTATTCCATATTCCAAATTCCGTGTTCCGAATTCCGTGTTCCGAATTCCGTGTTCTGAATTCCGTGTTCCGAATTCCAAATTCCAAATTCCAAATTCCATGTTCTGAATTCCAAATTCCGTGTTCTGAATTCCAAATTCCGTATTCCAAATTCCATGTTCTGAATTCCAAATTCTGTGTTCCGAATTCCAAATTCCGTGATTCGAATTCCAAATTCCGTGTTCCAAATTCCAAATTCTGTGTTCCGAATTCCATGTTCTGAATTCCAAATTCTGTGTTCCGAATTCCAAATTCCGTGATTCGAATTCCAAATTCCGTGTTCCAAATTCCAAATTCTGTGTTTCGAATTCCAAATTCCGTGTTCTGAATTCATTATTCCAAATTCCGTATTCCAAATTCCGTGTTCTGAATTCCAAATTCCAAATTCCGTATTCCAAATTTCAAATTCCATATTCCAAATTCCATATTCCAAATTCCAAATTCCGTATACCAAATTCTGAATTCTAAATTCAAAAATTCTGTGTTCCGTATTCCGTGTTCCGAATTCCAAATTCCATATTTTGTGTTCCGAATTCCGTGTTCTGAATTCCGTGTTCCGAATTCCGTGTTCCGAATTCCAAATTCAGTGTTCTGAATTCCATATTCCAAATTCAGTGTTCCAAATTCAGTGTTCCAAAATCCGTGTTCCGAATTCCAAATTCCGTGTTCTGAATTCCGTGTTCCAAATTCCGTGTTCTGAATTCCGTGTTCTGAATTCCGTGTACCAAATTCCACGTTCCGAATTCCAAATTCAAAATTCCGTATTCCAAATTACAAATTACAAATTCCGTATTCCAAATTCCAAATTCTGTATTCTGAATTCTAAATTCAAAAATTCTGTGTTCCGTATTCCGTGTTCCGAATTCAAAAATTCCGTATTCCAAATTTTGTGTTCCGAATTCCGTGTTCCGAATTCCGTGTTCCGAATTCCAAATTCCATGTTCTGAATTCCGTATTCCAAATTCAGTGTTCCAAATTCAGTGTTCCAAATTCCGTGTTCCAAATTCCATGTTCCAAATTCCGTGTTTCGAATTCCAAATTCCGTGTTCTGAATTCCGTGTTCCAAATTCCGAATTCTGTGTTCCGAATTCCAAATTCCAAATTCTGTATTCCAAATTCCAAATTACAAATTCCGTATTCCATATTCCAAATTCTGTGTTCCGAATTCCGTGTTTGATTTCTGTGTTCCAAATTCTGTATTCCAAATTCCATATTCCGAATTCCAAGTTCCATGTTCTAAATTCCATATTCCGTGTTCCAAATTCCGTATTCCAAATTCCGTGTTCCGAATTCCGCGTTCCGAATTCCGTGTTCCGAATTTTCATGTTCCGAATTCCGTGTTCCGAATTCCAAATTCCAAATTCCGTATTCCAAATTACAAATTCCGTATTCCATATTCCAAATTCCGTGTTCCGAATTCCGTGTTCCGAATTCCGTGTTCTGAATTCCGTGTTCCGAATTCCAAATTCCAAATTCCAAATTCCATGTTCTGAATTCCAAATTCCGTGTTCTGAATTCCAAATTCCGTATTCCAAATTCCATGTTCTGAATTCCAAATTCTGTGTTCCGAATTCCAAATTCCGTGATTCGAATTCCAAATTCCGTGTTCCAAATTCCAAATTCTGTGTTCCGAATTCCAAATTCCGTGTTCTGAATTCCAAATTCCAAATTCCGTATTCCAAATTTCAAATTCCATATTCCAAATTCCATATTCCAAATTCCAAATTCCGTATACCAAATTCTGAATTCTAAATTCAAAAATTCTGTGTTCCGTATTCCGTGTTCCGAATTCCAAATTCCATATTTTGTGTTCCGAATTCCGTGTTCTGAATTCCGTGTTCCGAATTCCGTGTTCCGAATTCCAAATTCAGTGTTCTGAATTCCATATTCCAAATTCAGTGTTCCAAATTCAGTGTTCCAAAATCCGTGTTCCGAATTCCAAATTCCGTGTTCTGAATTCCGTGTTCCAAATTCCGTGTTCTGAATTCCGTGTTCTGAATTCCGTGTACCAAATTCCACGTTCCGAATTCCAAATTCAAAATTCCGTATTCCAAATTCCAAATTCCGTATTCCAAATTCCAAATTCTGTATTCTGAATTCTAAATTCAAAAATTCTGTGTTCCGAATTCCGTGTTCCGAATTCCAAATTCCATGTTCTGAATTCCGTATTCCAAATTCAGTGTTCCAAATTCAGTGTTCCAAATTCCATGTTCCAAATTCTGTGTTCCAAATTCCGTGTTCCGAATTCCAAATTCCGTGTTCTGAATTCCGTGTTCCAAATTCCGTGTTCCGAATTCCGTGTTCTGAATTCCGTGTTCCGAGTTCCAAATTTCAAATTCCGTGTTCTGAATTCCAAATTCCGTGTTCCGAATTCCAAATTCCGTGTTTCGAATTCCAAATTCCGTGTTCCGAATTCCAAATTACGTGTTCCGAATTCCAAAGTCCGTGTTCCGAATTTCAAATTCCGTGTTCCGAATTCCAAATTCCGTGTTCTGAATTCATTATTCCAAATTCCGTATTCCAAATTCCGTGTTCCGAATTCCAAATTCCAAATTCCGTATTCCAAATTTCAAATTCTATATTCCAATTTCCGTATTCCAAATTCCAAATTCCGTATTCCCTATTCAAAATTCCGTGTTTTGAATTCCAAATTCCGTGTTCCAAATTCCGTGTTCCGAATTTCAAATTACGAATTCCAAATACTGTATTTCAAATACCAAATTCTGTGTTCCAAATTCCATGTTTCTAGTTCCAAATTCCGTGTTCTGAATTCCGTGGTCTGAATTTCAAATTCCATATTCCAAATTCCGTATTCCAAATTCCAAATTCCATATTCCGAATTCCGTGTTCCGAATTCCAAATTCCGTGTTCTGAATTCCATATTCCAAATTCAGTGATCCAAATTCAGTGTTCCAAATTCAGTGTTCCAAATTCCGTGTTCCAAATTCCGTGTTCCGAATTCCAAATTCCGTATACCAAATTCTGAATTCTAAATTCAAAAATTCTGTGTTCCGTATTCCGTGTTCCGAATTCCAAATTCCATATTTTGTGTTCCGAATTCCGTGTTCCGAATTCCAAATTCAGTGTTCTGAATTCCATATTACAAATTCAGTGTTCCAAATTCCGTGTTCCAAAATCCGTGTTCCGAATTCCAAATTCCGTGTTCTGAATTCCGTGTTCCAAATTCCGTGTTCTGAATTCCGTGTTCTGAATTCCGTGTTCCAAATTCCACGTTCCGAATTCCAAATTCCAAATTCCGTATTCCAAATTACAAATTACAAATTCCGTATTCCAAATTCCAAATTCTGTATTCTGAATTCTAAATTAAAAAATTCTGTGTTCCGTATTCCGTGTTCCGAATTCAAAAATTCCGTATTCCAAATTTTGTGTTCCGAATTCCGTGTTCCGAATTCCGTGTTCCGAATTCCAAATTCCCTGTTCTGAATTCCGTATTCCAAATTCAGTGTTCCAAATTCAGTGTTCCAAATTCCGTGTTCCAAATTCTGTGTTCCAAATTCCGTGTTTCGAATTCCAAATTACGTGTTCTGAATTCCGTGTTCCAAATTCCGTGTTCCGAATTCCGTGTTCTGAATTCCGTGTTCCGAGTTCCAAATTTCAAATTCCGTGTTCTGAATTCCAAATTCCGTGTTCCGAATTCCAAATTCCGTGTTTCGAATTCCAAATTCCGTGTTCCGAATTCCAAAGTCCGTGTTCCGAATTTCAAATTCCGTGTTCCGAATTCCAAATTCCATGTTCTGAATTCATTATTCCAAATTCCGTATTCCAAATTCCGTGTTCCGAATTCCAAATTCCAAATTCCGTATTCCATATTCCAAATTCCGTGTTCCGAATTCCGTGTTTGATTTCTGTGTTCCAAATTCTGTATTCCAAATTCCCTGTTCTGAATTTCAAATTCCGTGTTCTGAATTCCAAATTCCTTATTCCAAATTCCGTGTTCCGAATTTCAAATTCCGAATTCCAAATTCCGTATTTCAAATACCAAATTCCGTGTTCCGAATTCCGTGTTCCGATTTCTGTGTTCCAAATTCCGTGTTCCGATTTCCGTGTTCCTAATTCCGTGTTCCGAGTTCCAAATTCCGCGTTCAGAGTTCCAAATTCCGTGTTCCGATTTCCAAATTCCGTGTTCCGAATTCTGTTTTCCAAATTCCGTGTTCCGTGTTCCAAATTCCGTGTTCCGAGTTCCAAATTCCGCGTTCAGAGTTCCAAATTCCGTGTTCCGAGTTCCAAATTCCGTATTCCAAATTCCGTGTTCCGAATTCCAAATTCTGAATTCCTTATTCCAAATTCCCTGTTCTGAATTTCAAATTCCAAATTCCATATTCCAAATTCCGTGTTCCGAGTTCCGTGTTCCGAATTCCGTGTTCCGAATTCCAAATTCCAAATTCCAAATTCCAAATTTCAAATTCCATATTCCAAATTCCGTGTTCCGAATTCCGTGTTTGATTTCTGTGTTCCAAATTCTGTATTCCAAATTTCATGTTCCGTGTTCCAAATTCAGTATTCCAAATTCCGTATTCCGAATTCCAAGTTCAATGTTCTAAATTCCATATTCCGTGTTCCGAATTCCGTGTTCCGAATTCCAAATTCCAAATTACAAATTACAAATTCCGTATTCCATATTCCAAATTCCGTGTTCCGAATTCCGTGTTCCGAATTCCATGTTCCAAATTCCAAATTCCAAATTCTGTATTCCAAATTCCATATTCCATATTCCAAATTCCGTGTTCCGAATTCCGTGTTTGATTTCTGTGTTCCAAATTCTGTATTCCAAATTTCATGTTCCGTGTTCCAAATTCCAAATTCAGTATTCCATATTCCATATTCCGTGTTCCAAATTCCGTATTCCAAATTCCGTGTTCCGAATTCCGTGATCCGAATTCCGTGTTCCGAATTCCGTGTTCCGAATTCCAAATTCCAAATTACAAATTACAAATTACAAATTACAAATTCCGTATTCCATATTCCGAATTCCGTGTTCCGAATTCCGTGTTCCGAATTCCGTGTTCCGAATTCCGTGTTCCGAATTCCAAATTCCAAATTCCATATTCCAAATTCCAAATTCAATATTCCAAATTCCGTGTTCCGAATTCCGTGTTTGATTTCTGTGTTCCAAATTCTGTATTCCAAATTTCATGTTCCGTGTTCCAAATTCCAAATTCAGTATTCCAAATTCCGTATTCCGAATTCCAAGTTCCATGTTCTAAATTCCATATTCCGTGTTCCAAATTCTGTATTCCGAATTCCGTGTTCCGAATTCCGTGTTCCGAATTCCGTGTTCCGAATTCCAAATTCCAAATTCCGTATTCCAAATTCCAAATTCCGTATTCCATATTCCAAATTCCGTGTTCCAAATTCCATGTTTGATTTCTGTGTTCCAAATTCTGTATTCCAAATTTCATGTTCCGTGTTCCAAATTCAGTATTCCAAATTCCGTATTCCGAATTCCAAGTTCCATGTTCTAAATTCCTTATTCCAAATTTCTTGTTCCAAATTCCATATTCCGTGTTCCGAATTCCAATTTCCGAATTCCGTGTTCCAAATTCCGTGTTCTAAATTCCGTGTTCCAAATTCTGTGTTCCAAATTCCGTATTCCATGTTCCGAATTCCAAATTCCGAATTCCGTGTTCCGAATTTGAAATTCTGAATTCCTTATTCAAAATTCCCTGTACTGAATTTCAAATTCCGTGTTCTGAATTCCAAATTCCTTATTCCAAATTCCGTGTTCCGAATTTCAAATTACGAATTCCAAATTCTGTATTTCAAATACCAAATTCCGTGTTCCGAATTCCGTGTTCCGATTTCCGTGTTCCAAATTCTGTGTTCCGATTTCCGTGTTCCTAATTCCGTGTTCCGAGTTCCAAATTCCGCGTTCAGAGTTCCAAATTCCGTGTTCCGAGTTCCAAATTCCGTGTTCCAAATTCCGAGTTCCAAATTCCGTATTCCAAATTCCGTGTTCCGAATTCCAAATTCTGAATTCCTTATTCCAAATTCCCTGTTCTGAATTTCAAATTCCGAATTCCAAATTCCATATTCCAAATTCCGTGTTCCGAATTCCGTGTTCCGAATTCCGTGTTCCGAATTCCAAATTCCAAATTCCGCATTCCAAATTCCAAATTCCAAATTCCGTATTCCATATTCCGTGTTCCGAATTCCGTGTTTGATTTCTGTGTTCCAAATTCTGTATTCCAAATTTCATGTTCCGTGTTCCAAATTCCAAATTCAGTATTCCAAATTCCGTATTCCGAATTCCAAGTTCCATGTTCTAAATATTCCGTGTTCCAAATTCCGTATTCCAAATTCCGTGTTCCGAATTCCGTGTTCCGAATTCTCATGTTCCGAATTCCGTATTCCGAATTCCGTGTTCCGAATTTCAAATTCCAAATTCCGTATTCCAAATTACAAATTACAAATTCCGAATTCCATATTCCAAATTCAGTGTTCCGAATTCCGTGTTCCGAATTCCAAATTCCAAATTCCGTATTCCAAATTACAAATTACAAATTCCGTATTCCATATTCCAAATTCTGTGTTCCGAATTCTGTGTTTGATTTCTGTGTTCCAAATTCTGTTTTCCAAATTTCATGTTCCGTGTTCCAAATTCCAAATTCAGTATTCCATATTCCATATTCCGTGTTCCAAATTCCGTATTCCAAATTCCGTGTTCCGAATTCCGTGATCCAAATTCCGTGTTCCGAATTCCGTGTTCCGAATTCCAAATTCCAAATTCCAAATTCCAAATTACAAATTCCGTATTCCATATTCCGAATTCCGTGTTCCGAATTCCGTGTTCCGAATTCCGTGTTCCGAATTCCGTGTTCCGAATTCCAAATTCCAAATTCCATATTCCAAATTCCAAATTCCATATTCCAAATTCCGTGTTCCGAATTCCGTGTTTGATTTCTGTGTTCCAAATTCTGTATTCCAAATTTCATGTTCCGTGTTCCAAATTCCAAATTCAGTATTCCAAATTCCGTATTCCGAATTCCAAGTTCCATGTTCTATATTCCATATTCCGTGTTCCAAATTCTGTATTCCGAATTCCGTGTTCCGAATTCCGTGTTCCGAATTCCGTGTTCTGAATTCCAAATTCCAAATTCCGTATTCCAAATTCCAAATTCCGTATTCCATATTCCAAATTCCGTGTTCCAAATTCCATGTTTGATTTCTGTGTTCCAAATTCTGTATTCCAAATTTCATGTTCCGTGTTCCAAATTCAGTATTCCAAATTCCGTATTCCGAATTCCAAGTTCCATGTTCTAAATTCCTTATTCCAAATTTCTTGTTCCAAATTCCATATTCCGTGTTCCGAATTCCAATTTCCGAATTCCGTGTTCCAAATTCCGTGTTCTAAATTCCGTGTTCCAAATTCTGTGTTCCAAATTCCGTATTCCATGTTCCGAATTCCAAATTCCGAATTCCGTGTTCCGAATTTGAAATTCTGAATTCCTTATTCCAAATTCCATGTACTGAATTTCAAATTCCGTGTTCTGAATTCCAAATTCCTTATTCCAAATTCCGTGTTCCGAATTTCAAATTACGAATTCCAAATTCCGTATTTCAAATACCAAATTCCGTGTTCCGAATTCCGTGTTCCGATTTCCGTGTTCCAAATTCTGTGTTCCGATTTCCGTGTTCCTAATTCCGTGTTCCGAGTTCCAAATTCCGCGTTCAGAGTTCCAAATTCCGTGTTCCGAGTTCCAAATTCCGTGTTCCGAGTTCCAAATTCCGAGTTCCAAATTCCGTATTCCAAATTCCGTGTTCCGAATTCCAAATTCTGAATTCCTTATTCCAAATTCCCTGTTCTGAATTTCAAATTCCGAATTCCAAATTCCATATTCCAAATTCCGTGTTCCGAATTCCGTGTTCCGAATTCCGTGTTCCGAATTCCAAATTCCAAATTCCGCATTCCAAATTCCAAATTCCAAATTCCGTATTCCATATTCCGTGTTCCGAATTCCGTGTTTGATTTCTGTGTTCCAAATTCTGTATTCCAAATTTCATGTTCCGTGTTCCAAATTCCAAATTCAGTATTCCAAATTCCGTATTCCGAATTCCAAGTTCCATGTTCTAAATATTCCGTGTTCCAAATTCCGTATTCCAAATTCCGTGTTCCGAATTCCGTGTTCCGAATTCCGTGTTCCGAATTCTCATGTTCCGAATTCCGTATTCCGAATTCCGTGTTCCGAATTTCAAATTCCAAATTCCGTATTCCAAATTACAAATTACAAATTCCGAATTCCATATTCCAAATTCAGTGTTCCGAATTCCGTGTTCCGAATTCCAAATTCCAAATTCCGTATTCCAAATTACAAATTACAAATTCCGTATTCCATATTCCAAATTCCGTGTTCCGAATTCCGTGTTTGATTTCTGTGTTCCAAATTCTGTATTCCAAATTCCATATTCCGAATTCCAAGTTCCATGTTCTAAATTCCATATTCCGTGTTCCAAATTCCGTATTCCAAATTCCGTGTTCCGAATTCCGCGTTCCGAATTCCGTGTTCCGAATTTTCATGTTCCGAATTCCGTGTTCCGAATTCCAAATTCCAAATTCCGTATTCCAAATTACAAATTCCGTATTCCATATTCCAAATTCCGTGTTCCGAATTCCGTGTTCCGAATTCCGTGTTCTGAATTCCGTGTTCCGAATTCCAAATTCCAAATTCCAAATTCCATGTTCTGAATTCCAAATTCCGTGTTCTGAATTCCAAATTCCGTATTCCAAATTCCATGTTCTGAATTCCAAATTCCGTGTTCCGAATTCCAAATTCCGTGATTCGAATTCCAAATTCCGTGTTCCAAATTCCAAATTCCGTGTTCCGAATTCCCAATTCCGTGTTCTGAATTCATTATTCCAAATTCCGTATTCCAAATTCCGTGTTCTGAATTCCAAATTCCAAATTCCGTATTCCAAATTTCAAATTCCATATTCCAAATTCCATATTCCAAATTCCAAATTCCGTATACCAAATTCTGAATTCTAAATTCAAAAATTCTGTGTTCCGTATTCCGTGTTCCGAATTCCAAATTCCATATTTTGTGTTCCGAATTCCGTGTTCCGAATTCCAAATTCAGTGTTCTGAATTCCATATTCCAAATTCAGTGTTCCAAAATCCGTGTTCCGAATTCCAAATTCCGTGTTCTGAATTCCGTGTTCCAAATTTCGTGTTCTGAATTCCGTGTTCTGAATTCCGTGTTCCAAATTCCACGTTCCGAATTCCAAATTCCAAATTCCGTATTCCAAATTACAAATTACAAATTCCGTATTCCAAATTCCAAATTCTGTATTCTGAATTCTAAATTCAAAAATGCTGTGTTCCGTATTCCGTGTTCCGAATTCAAAAATTCCGTATTCCAAATTTTGTGTTCCGAATTCCGTGTTCCGAATTCCGTGTTCTGAATTCCAAATTCCATGTTCTGAATTCCGTATTCCAAATTCAGTGTTCCAAATTCCGTGTTCCAAATTCCGTGTTCCGAATTCCAAATTCCGTGTTCCGAATTCCGTGTTCCAAATTCTGTGTTCTGAATTCCGTGTTCCAAATTCCGTGTTCCGAATTCCGTGTTCCGAATTCCGTGTTCCGAATTCCGTGTTCTGAATTCCGTGTTCCGAGTTCCAAATTTCAAATTCCGTGTTCTGAATTCCAAATTCCGTGTTCCGAATTCCAAATTCCGTGTTTCGAATTCCAAATTCCGTGGTCCGAATTCCGTGGTCCGAATTTCAAATTCCATATTCTAAATTCCAAATTCCATATTCGGAATTCCGTGTTCCGAATTCCAAATTCCGTGTTCTGAATTCCATATTCCAAATTCAGTGATCCAAATTCAGTGTTCCAAATTCAGTGTTCCAAATTCCGTGTTCCAAATTCCGTGTTCCGAATTCCAAATTCCGTGTTCCCAATTCCAAATTCCGTGTTCCCAATTCCGTGTTCCGTGTTCCGAATTCCAAATTCCGTATTCCAAATTCCAAATTACAAATTCCGTATTCCATATTCCAAATTCCGTGTTCCGAATTCCGTGTTTGATTTCTGTGTTCCAAATTCTGTATTCCAAATTTCGTGTTCCGTGTTCCAAATTCCAAATTCAGTATTCCACATTCCATATTCCGTGTTCCAAATTCCGTATTCCAAATTCCGTGTTCCGAATTCCGTGTTCTGAATTCCGTGTTCCGAATTCCGTGTTCCGAATTCCAAATTCAGTGTTCTGAATTCCATATTCCAAATTCAGTGTTCCAAAATCCGTGTTCCGAATTCCAAATTCCGTGTTCTGAATTCCGTGTTCCAAATTTCGTGTTCTGAATTCCGTGTTCCGAATTCCACGTTCCGAATTCCAAATTCCAAATTCCGTATTCCAAATTACAAATTACAAATTCCGTATTCCAAATTCCAAATTCTGTATTCTGAATTCTAAATTCAAAAATGCTGTGTTCCGTATTCCGTGTTCCGAATTCAAAAATTCCGTATTCCAAATTTTGTGTTCCGAATTCCGTGTTCCGAATTCCGTGTTCTGAATTCCAAATTCCATGTTCTGAATTCCGTATTCCAAATTCAGTGTTCCAAATTCCGTGTTCCAAATTCCGTGTTCCGAATTCCAAATTCCGTGTTCCGAATTCCGTGTTCCAAATTCTGTGTTCTGAATTCCGTGTTCCAAATTCCGTGTTCCGAATTCCGTGTTCCGAATTCCGTGTTCTGAATTCCGTGTTCCGAGTTCCAAATTTCAAATTCCGTGTTCTGAATTCCAAATTCCGTGTTCCGAATTCCAAATTCCGTGTTTCGAATTCCAAATTCCGTGGTCCGAATTCCGTGGTCCGAATTTCAAATTCCATATTCTAAATTCCAAATTCCATATTCGGAATTCCGTGTTCCGAATTCCAAATTCCGTGTTCTGAATTCCATATTCCAAATTCCGTGATCCAAATTCAGTGTTCCAAATTCAGTGTTCCAAATTCCGTGTTCCAAATTCCGTGTTCCGAATTCCAAATTCCGTGTTCCCAATTCCAAATTCCGTGTTCCCAATTCTGTGTTCCGTGTTCCGAATTCCAAATTCCGTATTCCAAATTCCAAATTACAAATTCCGTATTCCATATTCCAAATTCCGTGTTCCGAATTCCGTGTTTGATTTCTGTGTTCCAAATTCTGTATTCCAAATTTCGTGTTCCGTGTTCCAAATTCCAAATTCAGTATTCCACATTCCATATTCCGTGTTCCAAATTCCGTATTCCAAATTCCGTGTTCCGAATTCCGTGATCCGAATTCCGTGTTCCGAATTCCGTGTTCCGAATTCCAAATTCCAAATTCCATATTCCAAATTCCAAATTCCAAATTCCGTATTCCATATTCCAAATTCCGTGTTCCAAATTCCGTGTTCTGAATTCCGTGTTCCGAATTCCGTGTTCCGAATTCCAAATTCCAAATTCCGTATTCCAAATTCCGTATTCCATATTCCAAATTCCGTGTTCCGAATTCCGTGTTTGATTTCTGTGTTCCAAATTCTGTATTCCAAATGTCATGTTCCGTGTTCCAAATTCCAAATTCAGTATTCCAAATTCCGTATTCCGAATTCCAAGTTCCATGTTCTAAATTCCATATTCCGTCTTCCAAATTCTGTATTCCGAATTCCGTGTTCCGAATTCCATGTTCCGAATTCCAAATTCCAAATTCCGTATTCCAAATTCCAAATTCCAAATTCCGTATACCATATTCCAAATTCTGTGTTCCGAATTCCGTGTTTGATTTCTGTGTTCCAAATTCTGTATTCCAAATTTCATGTTCCGTGTTCCAAATTCCAAATTCAGTATTCCAAATTCTGTATTCCGAATTCCAAGTTCCATGTTCTAAATTCCTTATTCCAAATATCTTGTTCCAAATTCTATATTCCGTGTTCCGAATTCCAATTTCCGAATTCCGTGTTCCAAATTCCGTGTTCCAAATTCCGTGTTCCAAATTATGTGTTCCAAATTCCGTATTCCATGTTCCGAATTCCAAATTCCGAATTCCATGTTCCGAATTTGAAATTCTGAATTCCTTATTCCAAATTCCCTGTTCTGAATTTCAAATTCCGAATTCTAAATTCCCTGTTCTGAATTTCAAATTACGAATTCCAAATTCCGTATTTCAAATTCCATGTTCCGAATTCCAAATTCCGTATTCCAAATTCCATGTTCTGAATTCCAAATTTTGTGTTCTGAATTCCAAATTCCTTATTCCAAATTCCCTGTTCCGAATTTCAAATTACGAATTCCAAATTCCGTATTTCAAATACCAAATTCCGTGTTCCGAATTCCGTGTTCCGATTTCTGTGTTCCAAATTCCGTGTTCCTAATTCCAAATTCTGAATTCCTTATTCCAAATTCCCTGTACTGAATTTCAAATTCCGTGTTCTGAATTCCAAATTCCTTATTCCAAATTCCGTGTTCCGAATTTCAAATTACGAATTCCAAATTCTGTATTTCAAATACCAAATTCCGTGTTCCGAATTCCGTGTTCCGATTTCCGTGTTCCAAATTCTGTGTTCCGATTTCCGTGTTCCTAATTCCGTGTTCCGAGTTCCAAATTCCGCGTTCAGAGTTCCAAATTCCGTGTTCCGAGTTCCAAATTCCGTGTTCCGAGTTCCAAATTCCGAGTTCCAAATTCCGTATTCCAAATTCCGTGTTCCGAATTCCAAATTCTGAATTCCTTATTCCAAATTCCCTGTTCTGAATTTCAAATTCCGAATTCCAAATTCCATATTCCAAATTCCGTGTTCCGAATTCCGTGTTCCGAATTCCGTGTTCCGAATTCCAAATTCCAAATTCCGTATTCCAAATTCCAAATTCCGTATTCCATATTCCAAATTCCGTGTTCCAAATTCCATGTTTGATTTCTGTGTTCCAAATTCTGTATTCCAAATGTCATGTTCCGTGTTCCAAATTCAGTATTCCAAATTCCGTATTCCGAATTCCAAGTTCCATGTTCTAAATTCCTTATTCCAAATTTCTTGTTCCAAATTCCATATTCCGTGTTCCGAATTCCAATTTCCGAATTCCGTGTTCCAAATTCCGTGTTCTAAATTCCGTGTTCCAAATTCTGTGTTCCAAATTCCGTATTCCATGTTCCGAATTCCAAATTCCGAATTCCGTGTTCCGAATTTGAAATTCTGAATTCCTTATTCCAAATTCCCTGTACTGAATTTCAAATTCCGTGTTCTGAATTCCAAATTCCTTATTCCAAATTCCGTGTTCCGAATTTCAAATTACGAATTCCAAATTCCGTATTTCAAATACCAAATTCCGTGTTCCGAATTCCGTGTTCCGATTTCCGTGTTCCAAATTCTGTGTTCCGATTTCCGTGTTCCTAATTCCGTGTTCCGAGTTCCAAATTCCGCGTTCAGAGTTCCAAATTCCGTGTTCCGAGTTCCAAATTCCGTGTTCCGAGTTCCAAATTCCGAGTTCCAAATTCCGTATTCCAAATTCCGTGTTCCGAATTCCAAATTCTGAATTCCTTATTCCAAATTCCCTGTTCTGAATTTCAAATTCCGAATTCCAAATTCCATATTCCAAATTCCGTGTTCCGAATTCCGTGTTCCGAATTCCGTGTTCCGAATTCCAAATTCCAAATTCCGCATTCCAAATTCCAAATTCCAAATTCCGTATTCCATATTCCGTGTTCCGAATTCCGTGTTTGATTTCTGTGTTCCAAATTCTGTATTCCAAATTTCATGTTCCGTGTTCCAAATTCCAAATTCAGTATTCCAAATTCCGTATTCCGAATTCCAAGTTCCATGTTCTAAATATTCCGTGTTCCAAATTCCGTATTCCAAATTCCGTGTTCCGAATTCCGTGTTCCGAATTCCGTGTTCCGAATTCTCATGTTCCGAATTCCGTATTCCGAATTCCGTGTTCCGAATTTCAAATTCCAAATTCCGTATTCCAAATTACAAATTACAAATTCCGAATTCCATATTCCAAATTCAGTGTTCCGAATTCCGTGTTCCGAATTCCAAATTCCAAATTCCGTATTCCAAATTACAAATTACAAATTCCGTATTCCATATTCCAAATTCCGTGTTCCGAATTCCGTGTTTGATTTCTGTGTTCCAAATTCTGTATTCCAAATTCCATATTCCGAATTCCAAGTTCCATGTTCTAAATTCCATATTCCGTGTTCCAAATTCCGTATTCCAAATTCCGTGTTCCGAATTCCGCGTTCCGAATTCCGTGTTCCGAATTTTCATGTTCCGAATTCCGTGTTCCGAATTCCAAATTCCAAATTCCGTATTCCAAATTACAAATTCCGTATTCCATATTCCAAATTCCGTGTTCCGAATTCCGTGTTCCGAATTCCGTGTTCTGAATTCCGTGTTCCGAATTCCAAATTCCAAATTCCAAATTCCATGTTCTGAATTCCAAATTCCGTGTTCTGAATTCCAAATTCCGTATTCCAAATTCCATGTTCTGAATTCCAAATTCCGTGTTCCGAATTCCAAATTCCGTGATTCGAATTCCAAATTCCGTGTTCCAAATTCCAAATTCCGTGTTCCGAATTCCCAATTCCGTGTTCTGAATTCATTATTCCAAATTCCGTATTCCAAATTCCGTGTTCTGAATTCCAAATTCCAAATTCCGTATTCCAAATTTCAAATTCCATATTCCAAATTCCATATTCCAAATTCCAAATTCCGTATACCAAATTCTGAATTCTAAATTCAAAAATTCTGTGTTCCGTATTCCGTGTTCCGAATTCCAAATTCCATATTTTGTGTTCCGAATTCCGTGTTCTGAATTCCGTGTTCCGAATTCCGTGTTCCGAATTCCAAATTCAGTGTTCTGAATTCCATATTCCAAATTCAGTGTTCCAAAATCCGTGTTCCGAATTCCAAATTCCGTGTTCTGAATTCCGTGTTCCAAATTTCGTGTTCTGAATTCCGTGTTCTGAATTCCGTGTTCCAAATTCCACGTTCCGAATTCCAAATTCCAAATTCCGTATTCCAAATTACAAATTACAAATTCCGTATTCCAAATTCCAAATTCTGTATTCTGAATTCTAAATTCAAAAATGCTGTGTTCCGTATTCCGTGTTCCGAATTCAAAAATTCCGTATTCCAAATTTTGTGTTCCGAATTCCGTGTTCCGAATTCCGTGTTCTGAATTCCAAATTCCATGTTCTGAATTCCGTATTCCAAATTCAGTGTTCCAAATTCCGTGTTCCAAATTCCGTGTTCCGAATTCCAAATTCCGTGTTCCGAATTCCGTGTTCCAAATTCTGTGTTCTGAATTCCGTGTTCCAAATTCCGTGTTCCGAATTCCGTGTTCCGAATTCCGTGTTCTGAATTCCGTGTTCCGAGTTCCAAATTTCAAATTCCGTGTTCTGAATTCCAAATTCCGTGTTCCGAATTCCAAATTCCGTGTTTCGAATTCCAAATTCCGTGGTCCGAATTCCGTGGTCCGAATTTCAAATTCCATATTCTAAATTCCAAATTCCATATTCGGAATTCCGTGTTCCGAATTCCAAATTCCGTGTTCTGAATTCCATATTCCAAATTCAGTGATCCAAATTCAGTGTTCCAAATTCAGTGTTCCAAATTCCGTGTTCCAAATTCCGTGTTCCGAATTCCAAATTCCGTGTTCCCAATTCCAAATTCCGTGTTCCCAATTCCGTGTTCCGAATTCCAAATTCCGTATTCCAAATTCCAAATTACAAATTCCGTATTCCATATTCCAAATTCCGTGTTCCGAATTCCGTGTTTGATTTCTGTGTTCCAAATTCTGTATTCCAAATTTCATGTTCCGTGTTCCAAATTCCAAATTCAGTATTCCACATTCCATATTCCGTGTTCCAAATTCCGTATTCCAAATTCCGTGTTCCGAATTCCGTGATCCGAATTCCGTGTTCCGAATTCCGTGTTCCGAATTCCAAATTCCAAATTCCATATTCCAAATTCCAAATTCCAAATTCCGTATTCCATATTCCAAATTCCGTGTTCCAAATTCCGTGTTCTGAATTCCGTGTTCCGAATTCCGTGTTCCGAATTCCAAATTCCAAATTCCGTATTCCAAATTCCGTATTCCATATTCCAAATTCCGTGTTCCGAATTCCGTGTTTGATTTCTGTGTTCCAAATTCTGTATTCCAAATTTCATGTTCCGTGTTCCAAATTCCAAATTCAGTATTCCAAATTCCGTATTCCGAATTCCAAGTTCCATGTTCTAAATTCCATATTCCGTCTTCCAAATTCTGTATTCCGAATTCCGTGTTCCGAATTCCGTGTTCCGAATTCCAAATTCCAAATTCCATATTCCAAATTCCAAATTCCAAATTCCGTATACCATATTCCAAATTCTGTGTTCCGAATTCCGTGTTTGATTTCTGTGTTCCAAATTCTGTATTCCAAATTTCATGTTCCGTGTTCCAAATTCCAAATTCAGTATTCCAAATTCTGTATTCCAAATTCCAAGTTCCATGTTCTAAATTCCTTATTCCAAATATCTTGTTCCAAATTCTATATTCCGTGTTCCGAATTCCAATTTCCGAATTCCGTGTTCCAAATTCCGTGTTCCAAATTCCGTGTTCCAAATTATGTGTTCCAAATTCCGTATTCCATGTTCCGAATTCCAAATTCCGAATTCCATGTTCCGAATTTGAAATTCTGAATTCCTTATTCCAAATTCCCTGTTCTGAATTTCAAATTCCGAATTTTAAATTCCCTGTTCTGAATTTCAAATTACGAATTCCAAATTCCGTATTTCAAATTCCATGTTCCGAATTCCAAATTCCGTATTCCAAATTCCATGTTCTGAATTCCAAATTTTGTGTTCTGAATTCCAAATTCCTTATTCCAAATTCCCTGTTCCGAATTTCAAATTACGAATTCCAAATTCCGTATTTCAAATACCAAATTCCGTGTTCCGAATTCCGTGTTCCGATTTCTGTGTTCCAAATTCTGTGTTCCTAATTCCAAATTCTGAATTCGTTATTCCAAATTCCCTGTACTGAATTTCAAATTCCGTGTTCTGAATTCCAAATTCCTTATTCCAAATTCCGTGTTCCGAATTTCAAATTACGAATTCCAAATTCTGTATTTCAAATACCAAATTCCGTGTTCCGAATTCCGTGTTCCGATTTCCGTGTTCCAAATTCTGTGTTCCGATTTCCGTGTTCCTAATTCCGTGTTCCGAGTTCCAAATTCCGCGTTCAGGGTTCCAAATTCCGTGTTCCGAGTTCCAAATTCCGTGTTCCGAGTTCCAAATTCCGAGTTCCAAATTCCGTATTCCAAATTCCGTGTTCCGAATTCCAAATTCTGAATTCCTTATTCCAAATTCCCTGTTCTGAATTTCAAATTCCGAATTCCAAATTCCATATTCCAAATTCCGTGTTCCGAATTCCGTGTTCCGAATTCCGTGTTCCGAATTCCAAATTCCAAATTCCGCATTCCAAATTCCAAATTCCAAATTCCGTATTCCAAATTCCGTGTTCTGAATTCCAAATTCCAAATTCCGTATTCCAAATTTCAAATTCCATATTCCAAATTCCATATTCCAAATTCCAAATTCCGTATACCAAATTCTGAATTCTAAATTCAAAAATTCTGTGTTCCGTATTCCGTGTTCCGAATTCCAAATTCCATATTTTGTGTTCTGAATTCCGTGTTCTGAATTCCGTGTTCCGAATTCCGTGTTCCGAATTCCAAATTCAGTGTTCTGAATTCCATATTCCAAATTCAGTGTTCCAAAATCCGTGTTCCGAATTCCAAATTCCGTGTTCTGAATTCCGTGTTCCAAATTTCGTGTTCTGAATTCCGTGTTCTGAATTCCGTGTTCCAAATTCCACGTTCCGAATTCCAAATTCCAAATTCCGTATTCCAAATTACAAATTACAAATTCCGTATTCCAAATTCCAAATTCTGTATTCTGAATTCTAAATTCAAAAATGCTGTGTTCCGTATTCCGTGTTCCGAATTCAAAAATTCCGTATTCCAAATTTTGTGTTCCGAATTCCGTGTTCCGAATTCCGTGTTCTGAATTCCAAATTCCATGTTCTGAATTCCGTATTCCAAATTCAGTGTTCCAAATTCCGTGTTCCAAATTCCGTGTTCCGAATTCCAAATTCCGTGTTCCGAATTCCGTGTTCCAAATTCTGTGTTCTGAATTCCGTGTTCCAAATTCCGTGTTCCGAATTCCGTGTTCCGAATTCCGTGTTCTGAATTCCGTGTTCCGAGTTCCAAATTTCAAATTCCGTGTTCTGAATTCCAAATTCCGTGTTCCGAATTCCAAATTCCGTGTTTCGAATTCCAAATTCCGTGGTCCGAATTCCGTGGTCCGAATTTCAAATTCCATATTCTAAATTCCAAATTCCATATTCGGAATTCCGTGTTCCGAATTCCAAATTCCGTGTTCTGAATTCCATATTCCAAATTCAGTGATCCAAATTCAGTGTTCCAAATTCAGTGTTCCAAATTCCGTGTTCCAAATTCCGTGTTCCGAATTCCAAATTCCGTGTTCCCAATTCCAAATTCCGTGTTCCCAATTCCGTGTTCCGTGTTCCGAATTCCAAATTCCGTATTCCAAATTCCAAATTACAAATTCCGTATTCCATATTCCAAATTCCGTGTTCCGAATTCCGTGTTTGATTTCTGTGTTCCAAATTCTGTATTCCAAATTTCATGTTCCGTGTTCCAAATTCCAAATTCAGTATTCCACATTCCATATTCCGTGTTCCAAATTCCGTATTCCAAATTCCGTGTTCCGAATTCCGTGATCCGAATTCCGTGTTCCGAATTCCGTGTTCCGAATTCCAAATTCCAAATTCCATATTCCAAATTCCAAATTCCAAATTCCGTATTCCATATTCCAAATTCCGTGTTCCAAATTCCGTGTTCTGAATTCCGTGTTCCGAATTCCGTGTTCCGAATTCCAAATTCCAAATTCCGTATTCCAAATTCCGTATTCCATATTCCAAATTCCGTGTTCCGAATTCCGTGTTTGATTTCTGTGTTCCAAATTCTGTATTCCAAATTTCATGTTCCGTGTTCCAAATTCCAAATTCAGTATTCCAAATTCCGTATTCCGAATTCCAAGTTCCATGTTCTAAATTCCATATTCCGTCTTCCAAATTCTGTATTCCGAATTCCGTGTTCCGAATTCCGTGTTCCGAATTCCAAATTCCAAATTCCATATTCCAAATTCCAAATTCCAAATTCCGTATACCATATTCCAAATTCTGTGTTCCGAATTCCGTGTTTGATTTCTGTGTTCCAAATTCTGTATTCCAAATTTCATGTTCCGTGTTCCAAATTCCAAATTCAGTATTCCAAATTCTGTATTCCAAATTCCAAGTTCCATGTTCTAAATTCCTTATTCCAAATATCTTGTTCCAAATTCTATATTCCGTGTTCCGAATTCCAATTTCCGAATTCCGTGTTCCAAATTCCGTGTTCCAAATTCCGTGTTCCAAATTATGTGTTCCAAATTCCGTATTCCATGTTCCGAATTCCAAATTCCGAATTCCATGTTCCGAATTTGAAATTCTGAATTCCTTATTCCAAATTCCCTGTTCTGAATTTCAAATTCCGAATTCTAAATTCCCTGTTCTGAATTTCAAATTACGAATTCCAAATTCCGTATTTCAAATTCCATGTTCCGAATTCCAAATTCCGTATTCCAAATTCCATGTTCTGAATTCCAAATTTTGTGTTCTGAATTCCAAATTCCTTATTCCAAATTCCCTGTTCCGAATTTCAAATTACGAATTCCAAATTCCGTATTTCAAATACCAAATTCCGTGTTCCGAATTCCGTGTTCCGATTTCTGTGTTCCAAATTCTGTGTTCCTAATTCCAAATTCTGAATTCGTTATTCCAAATTCCCTGTACTGAATTTCAAATTCCGTGTTCTGAATTCCAAATTCCTTATTCCAAATTCCGTGTTCCGAATTTCAAATTACGAATTCCAAATTCTGTATTTCAAATACCAAATTCCGTGTTCCGAATTCCGTGTTCCGATTTCCGTGTTCCAAATTCTGTGTTCCGATTTCCGTGTTCCTAATTCCGTGTTCCGAGTTCCAAATTCCGCGTTCAGGGTTCCAAATTCCGTGTTCCGAGTTCCAAATTCCGTGTTCCGAGTTCCAAATTCCGAGTTCCAAATTCCGTATTCCAAATTCCGTGTTCCGAATTCCAAATTCTGAATTCCTTATTCCAAATTCCCTGTTCTGAATTTCAAATTCCGAATTCCAAATTCCATATTCCAAATTCCGTGTTCCGAATTCCGTGTTCCGAATTCCGTGTTCCGAATTCCAAATTCCAAATTCCGCATTCCAAATTCCAAATTCCAAATTCCGTATTCCATATTCCGTGTTCCGAATTCCGTGTTTGATTTCTGTGTTCCAAATTCTGTATTCCAAATTTCATGTTCCGTGTTCCAAATTCCAAATTCAGTATTCCAAATTCCGTATTCCGAATTCCAAGTTCCATGTTCTAAATATTCCGTGTTCCAAATTCCGTATTCCAAATTCCGTGTTCCGAATTCCGTGTTCCGAATTCCGTGTTCCGAATTCTCATGTTCCGAATTCCGTATTCCGAATTTCAAATTTCAAATTCCGTATTCCAAATTACAAATTACAAATTCCGAATTCCATATTCCAAATTCAGTGTTCCGAATTCCGTGTTCCGAATTCCAAATTCCAAATTCCGTATTCCAAATTACAAATTACAAATTCCGTATTCCATATTCCAAATTCTGTGTTCCGAATTCTGTGTTTGATTTCTGTGTTCCAAATTCTGTATTCCAAATTTCATGTTCCGTGTTCCAAATTCCAAATTCAGTATTCCATATTCCATATTCCGTGTTCCAAATTCCGTATTCCAAATTCCGTGTTCCGAATTCCGTGATCCAAATTCCGTGTTCCGAATTCCGTGTTCCGAATTCCAAATTCCAAATTCCAAATTCCAAATTACAAATTCCGTATTCCATATTCCGAATTCCGTGTTCCGAATTCCGTGTTCCGAATTCCGTGTTCCGAATTCCAAATTCCAAATTCCATATTCCAAATTCCAAATTCCATATTCCAAATTCCGTGTTCCGAATTCCGTGTTTGATTTCTGTGTTCCAAATTCTGTATTCCAAATTTCATGTTCCGTGTTCCAAATTCCAAATTCAGTATTCCAAATTCCGTATTCCGAATTCCAAGTTCCATGTTCTAAATTCCATATTCCGTGTTCCAAATTCTGTATTCCGAATTCCGTGTTCCGAATTCCGTGTTCCGAATTCCGTGTTCCGAATTCCAAATTCCAAATTCAGTATTCCAAATTCCAAATTCCGTATTCCATATTCCAAATTCCGTGTTCCAAATTCCATGTTTGATTTCTGTGTTCCAAATTCTGTATTCCAAATTTCATGTTCCGTGTTCCAAATTCAGTATTCCAAATTCCGTATTCCGAATTCCAAGTTCCATGTTCTAAATTCCTTATTCCAAATTTCTTGTTCCAAATTCCATATTCCGTGTTCCGAATTCCAATTTCCGAATTCCGTGTTCCAAATTCCGTGTTCTAAATTCCGTGTTCCAAATTCTGTGTTCCAAATTCCGTATTCCATGTTCCGAATTCCAAATTCCGAATTCCGTGTTCCGAATTTGAAATTCTGAATTCCTTATTCCAAATTCCCTGTACTGAATTTCAAATTCCGTGTTCTGAATTCCAAATTCCTTATTCCAAATTCCGTGTTCCGAATTTCAAATTACGAATTCCAAATTCCGTATTTCAAATACCAAATTCCGTGTTCCGAATTCCGTGTTCCGATTTCCGTGTTCCAAATTCTGTGTTCCGATTTCCGTGTTCCTAATTCCGTGTTCCGAGTTCCAAATTCCGCGTTCAGAGTTCCAAATTCCGTGTTCCGAGTTCCAAATTCCGTGTTCCGAGTTCCAAATTCCGAGTTCCAAATTCCGTATTCCAAATTCCGTGTTCCGAATTCCAAATTCTGAATTCCTTATTCCAAATTCCCTGTTCTGAATTTCAAATTCCGAATTCCAAATTCCATATTCCAAATTCCGTGTTCCGAATTCCGTGTTCCGAATTCCGTGTTCCGAATTCCAAATTCCAAATTCCGCATTCCAAATTCCAAATTCCAAATTCCGTATTCCATATTCCGTGTTCCGAATTCCGTGTTTGATTTCTGTGTTCCAAATTCTGTATTCCAAATTTCATGTTCCGTGTTCCAAATTCCAAATTCAGTATTCCAAATTCCGTATTCCGAATTCCAAGTTCCATGTTCTAAATATTCCGTGTTCCAAATTCCGTATTCCAAATTCCGTGTTCCGAATTCCGTGTTCTGAATTCCGTGTTCCGAATTCTCATGTTCCGAATTCCGTATTCCGAATTCCGTGTTCCGAATTTCAAATTCCAAATTCCGTATTCCAAATTACAAATTACAAATTCCGAATTCCATATTCCAAATTCAGTGTTCCGAATTCCGTGTTCCGAATTCCAAATTCCAAATTCCGTATTCCAAATTACAAATTACAAATTCCGTATTCCATATTCCAAATTCCGTGTTCCGAATTCCGTGTTTGATTTCTGTGTTCCAAATTCTGTATTCCAAATTCCATATTCCGAATTCCAAGTTCCATGTTCTAAATTCCATATTCCGTGTTCCAAATTCCGTATTCCAAATTCCGTGTTCCGAATTCCGCGTTCCGAATTCCGTGTTCCGAATTTTCATGTTCCGAATTCCGTGTTCCGAATTCCAAATTCCAAATTCCGTATTCCAAATTACAAATTCCGTATTCCATATTCCAAATTCCGTGTTCCGAATTCCGTGTTCCGAATTCCGTGTTCTGAATTCCGTGTTCCGAATTCCAAATTCCAAATTCCAAATTCCATGTTCTGAATTCCAAATTCCGTGTTCTGAATTCCAAATTCCGTATTCCAAATTCCATGTTCTGAATTCCAAATTCCGTGTTCCGAATTCCAAATTCCGTGATTCGAATTCCAAATTCCGTGTTCCAAATTCCAAATTCCGTGTTCCGAATTCCCAATTCCGTGTTCTGAATTCATTATTCCAAATTCCGTATTCCAAATTCCGTGTTCTGAATTCCAAATTCCAAATTCCGTATTCCAAATTTCAAATTCCATATTCCAAATTCCATATTCCAAATTCCAAATTCCGTATACCAAATTCTGAATTCTAAATTCAAAAATTCCGTGTTCCGAATTCCGTGTTCCGAATTCCAAATTCAGTGTTCTGAATTCCATATTCCAAATTCAGTGTTCCAAAATCCGTGTTCCGAATTCCAAATTCCGTGTTCTGAATTCCGTGTTCCAAATTTCGTGTTCTGAATTCCGTGTTCTGAATTCCGTGTTCCAAATTCCACGTTCCGAATTCCAAATTCCAAATTCCGTATTCCAAATTACAAATTACAAATTCCGTATTCCAAATTCCAAATTCTGTATTCTGAATTCTAAATTCAAAAATGCTGTGTTCCGTATTCCGTGTTCCGAATTCAAAAATTCCGTATTCCAAATTTTGTGTTCCGAATTCCGTGTTCCGAATTCCGTGTTCTGAATTCCAAATTCCATGTTCTGAATTCCGTATTCCAAATTCAGTGTTCCAAATTCCGTGTTCCAAATTCCGTGTTCCGAATTCCAAATTCCGTGTTCCGAATTCCGTGTTCCAAATTCTGTGTTCTGAATTCCGTGTTCCAAATTCCGTGTTCCGAATTCCGTGTTCCGAATTCCGTGTTCTGAATTCCGTGTTCCGAGTTCCAAATTTCAAATTCCGTGTTCTGAATTCCAAATTCCGTGTTCCGAATTCCAAATTCCGTGTTTCGAATTCCAAATTCCGTGTTCCGAATTCCGTGGTCCGAATTTCAAATTCCATATTCTAAATTCCAAATTCCATATTCGGAATTCCGTGTTCCGAATTCCAAATTCCGTGTTCTGAATTCCATATTCCAAATTCAGTGATCCAAATTCAGTGTTCCAAATTCAGTGTTCCAAATTCCGTGTTCCAAATTCCGTGTTCCGAATTCCAAATTCCGTGTTCCCAATTCCAAATTCCGTGTTCCCAATTCCGTGTTCCGTGTTCCGAATTCCAAATTCCGTATTCCAAATTCCAAATTACAAATTCCGTATTCCATATTCCAAATTCCGTGTTCCGAATTCCGTGTTTGATTTCTGTGTTCCAAATTCTGTATTCCAAATTTCATGTTCCGTGTTCCAAATTCCAAATTCAGTATTCCACGTTCCATATTCCGTGTTCCAAATTCCGTATTCCAAATTCCGTGTTCCGAATTCCGTGATCCGAATTCCGTGTTCCGAATTCCGTGTTCCGAATTCCAAATTCCAAATTCCATATTCCAAATTCCAAATTCCAAATTCCGTATTCCATATTCCAAATTCCGTGTTCCAAATTCCGTGTTCTGAATTCCGTGTTCCGAATTCCGTGTTCCGAATTCCAAATTCCAAATTCCGTATTCCAAATTCCGTATTCCATATTCCAAATTCCGTGTTCCGAATTCCGTGTTTGATTTCTGTGTTCCAAATTCTGTATTCCAAATTTCATGTTCCGTGTTCCAAATTCCAAATTCAGTATTCCAAATTCCGTATTACGAATTCCAAGTTCCATGTTCTAAATTCCATATTCCGTCTTCCAAATTCTGTATTCCGAATTCCGTGTTCCGAATTCCGTGTTCCGAATTCCAAATTCCAAATTCCGTATTCCAAATTCCAAATTCCAAATTCCGTATACCATATTCCAAATTCTGTGTTCCGAATTCCGTGTTTGATTTCTGTGTTCCAAATTCTGTATTCCAAATTTCATGTTCCGTATTCCAAATTCCAAATTCAGTATTCCAAATTCTGTATTCCGAATTCCAAGTTCCATGTTCTAAATTCCTTATTCCAAATATCTTGTTCCAAATTCTATATTCCGTGTTCCGAATTCCAATTTCCGAATTCCGTGTTCCAAATTCCGTGTTCCAAATTCCGTGTTCCAAATTATGTGTTCCAAATTCCGTATTCCATGTTCCAAATTCTGTGTTCCGAATTCTGTGTTTGATTTCTGTGTTCCAAATTCTGTATTCCAAATTTCATGTTCCGTGTTCCAAATTCCAAATTCAGTATTCCATATTCCATATTCCGTGTTCCAAATTCCGTATTCCAAATTCCGTGTTCCGAATTCCGTGATCCAAATTCCGTGTTCCGAATTCCGTGTTCCGAATTCCAAATTCCAAATTCCAAATTCCAAATTCCAAATTCCGTATTCCATATTCCGAATTCCGTGTTCCGAATTCCGTGTTCCGAATTCCGTGTTCCGAATTCCGTGTTCCGAATTCCAAATTCCAAATTCCATATTCCAAATTCCAAATTCCATATTCCAAATTCCGTGTTCCGAATTCCGTGTTTGATTTCTGTGTTCCAAATTCTGTATTCCAAATTTCATGTTCCGTGTTCCAAATTCCAAATTCAGTATTCCAAATTCCGTATTCCGAATTCCAAGTTCCATGTTCTAAATTCCATATTCCGTGTTCCAAATTCTGTATTCCGAATTCCGTGTTCCGAATTCCGTGTTCCGAATTCCGTGTTCCGAATTCCAAATTCCAAATTCCGTATTCCAAATTCCAAATTCCGTATTCCATATTCCAAATTCCGTGTTCCAAATTCCATGTTTGATTTCTGTGTTCCAAATTCTGTATTCCAAATTTCATGTTCCGTGTTCCAAATTCAGTATTCCAAATTCCGTATTCCGAATTCCAAGTTCCATGTTCTAAATTCCTTATTCCAAATTTCTTGTTCCAAATTCCATATTCCGTGTTCCGAATTCCAATTTCCGAATTCCGTGTTCCAAATTCCGTGTTCTAAATTCCGTGTTCCAAATTCTGTGTTCCAAATTCCGTATTCCATGTTCCGAATTCCAAATTCCGAATTCCGTGTTCCGAATTTGAAATTCTGAATTCCTTATTCCAAATTCCCTGTACTGAATTTCAAATTCCGTGTTCTGAATTCCAAATTCCTTATTCCAAATTCCGTGTTCCGAATTTCAAATTACGAATTCCAAATTCCGTATTTCAAATACCAAATTCCGTGTTCCGAATTCCGTGTTCCGATTTCCGTGTTCCAAATTCTGTGTTCCGATTTCCGTGTTCCTAATTCCGTGTTCCGAGTTCCAAATTCCGCGTTCAGAGTTCCAAATTCCGTGTTCCGAGTTCCAAATTCCGTGTTCCGAGTTCCAAATTCCGAGTTCCAAATTCCGTATTCCAAATTCCATGTTCCGAATTCCAAATTCTGAATTCCTTATTCCAAATTCCCTGTTCTGAATTTCAAATTCCGAATTCCAAATTCCATATTCCAAATTCCGTGTTCCGAATTCCGTGTTCCGAATTCCGTGTTCCGAATTCCAAATTCCAAATTCCGCATTCCAAATTCCAAATTCCAAATTCCGTATTCCATATTCCGTGTTCCGAATTCCGTGTTTGATTTCTGTGTTCCAAATTCTGTATTCCAAATTTCATGTTCCGTGTTCCAAATTCCAAATTCAGTATTCCAAATTCCGTATTCCGAATTCCAAGTTCCATGTTCTAAATATTCCGTGTTCCAAATTCCGTATTCCAAATTCCGTGTTCCGAATTCCGTGTTCTGAATTCCGTGTTCCGAATTCTCATGTTCCGAATTCCGTATTCCGAATTCCGTGTTCCGAATTTCAAATTCCAAATTCCGTATTCCAAATTACAAATTACAAATTCCGAATTCCATATTCCAAATTCAGTGTTCCGAATTCCGTGTTCCGAATTCCAAATTCCAAATTCCGTATTCCAAATTACAAATTCCGTATTCCATATTCCAAATTCCGTGTTCCGAATTCCGTGTTTGATTTCTGTGTTCCAAATTCTGTATTCCAAATTCCATATTCCGAATTCCAAGTTCCATGTTCTAAATTCCATATTCCGTGTTCCAAATTCCGTATTCCAAATTCCGTGTTCCGAATTCCGCGTTCCGAATTCCGTGTTCCGAATTTTCATGTTCCGAATTCCGTGTTCCGAATTCCAAATTCCAAATTCCGTATTCCAAATTACAAATTCCGTATTCCATATTCCAAATTCCATGTTCCGAATTCTGTGTTCCGAATTCCGTGTTCTGAATTCCGTGTTCCGAATTCCAAATTCCAAATTCCAAATTCCATGTTCTGAATTCCAAATTCCGTGTTCTGAATTCCAAATTCCGTATTCCAAATTCCATGTTCTGAATTCCAAATTCCGTGTTCCGAATTCCAAATTCCGTGATTCGAATTCCAAATTCCAAATTCCGTGTTCCGAATTCCCAATTCCGTGTTCTGAATTCATTATTCCAAATTCCGTATTCCAAATTCCGTGTTCTGAATTCCAAATTCCAAATTCCGTATTCCAAATTTCAAATTCCATATTCCAAATTCCATATTCCAAATTCCAAATTCCGTATACCAAATTCTGAATTCTAAATTCAAAAATTCTGTGTTCCGTATTCCGTGTTCCGAATTCCAAATTCCATATTTTGTGTTCCAAATTCCGTGTTCTGAATTCTGTTTTCCGAATTCCGTGTTCCGAATTCCAAATTCAGTGTTCTGAATTCCATATTCCAAATTCAGTGTTCCAAAATCCGTGTTCCGAATTCCAAATTCCGTGTTCTGAATTCCGTGTTCCAAATTTTGTGTTCTGAATTCCGTGTTCTGAATTCCGTGTTCCAAATTCCACGTTCCGAATTCCAAATTCCAAATTCCGTATTCCAAATTACAAATTACAAATTCCGTATTCCAAATTCCAAATTCTGTATTCTGAATTCTAAATTCAAAAATGCTCTGTTCCGTATTCCGTGTTCCGAATTCAAAAATTCCGTATTCCAAATTTTGTGTTCCGAATTCCGTGTTCCGAATTCCGTGTTCTGAATTCCAAATTCCATGTTCTGAATTCCGTATTCCAAATTCAGTGTTCCAAATTCCGTGTTCCAAATTCCGTGTTCCGAATTCCAAATTCCGTGTTCCGAATTCCGTGTTCCAAATTCTGTGTTCTGAATTCCGTGTTCCAAATTCCGTGTTCCGAATTCCGTGTTCCGAATTCCGTGTTCTGAATTCCGTGTTCCGAGTTCCAAATTTCAAATTCCGTGTTCTGAATTCCAAATTCCGTGTTCCGAATTCCAAATTCCGTGTTTCGAATTCCAAATTCCGTGGTCCGAATTCCGTGGTCCGAATTTCAAATTCCATATTCTAAATTCCAAATTCCATATTCGGAATTCCGTGTTCCGAATTCCAAATTCCGTGTTCTGAATTCCATATTCCAAATTCAGTGATCCAAATTCAGTGTTCCAAATTCAGTGTTCCAAATTCCGTGTTCCAAATTCCGTGTTCCGAATTCCAAATTCCGTGTTCCCAATTCCAAATTCCGTGTTCCCAATTCCGTGTTCCGTGTTCCGAATTCCAAATTCCGTATTCCAAATTCCAAATTACAAATTCCGTATTCCATATTCCAAATTCCGTGTTCCGAATTCCGTGTTTGATTTCTGTGTTCCAAATTCTGTATTCCAAATTTCGTGTTCCGTGTTCCAAATTCCAAATTCAGTATTCCACATTCCATATTCCGTGTTCCAAATTCCGTATTCCAAATTCCGTGTTCCGAATTCCGTGTTCTGAATTCCGTGTTCCGAATTCCGTGTTCCGAATTCCAAATTCAGTGTTCTGAATTCCATATTCCAAATTCAGTGTTCCAAAATCCGTGTTCCGAATTCCAAATTCCGTGTTCTGAATTCCGTGTTCCAAATTTCGTGTTCTGAATTCCGTGTTCTGAATTCCGTGTTCCAAATTCCACGTTCCGAATTCCAAATTCCAAATTCCGTATTCCAAATTACAAATTACAAATTCCGTATTCCAAATTCCAAATTCTGTATTCTGAATTCTAAATTCAAAAATGCTGTGTTCCGTATTCCGTGTTCCGAATTCAAAAATTCCGTATTCCAAATTTTGTGTTCCGAATTCCGTGTTCCGAATTCCGTGTTCTGAATTCCAAATTCCATGTTCTGAATTCCGTATTCCAAATTCAGTGTTCCAAATTCCGTGTTCCAAATTCCGTGTTCCGAATTCCAAATTCCGTGTTCCGAATTCCGTGTTCCAAATTCTGTGTTCTGAATTCCGTGTTCCAAATTCCGTGTTCCGAATTCCGTGTTCCGAATTCCGTGTTCTGAATTCCGTGTTCCGAGTTCCAAATTTCAAATTCCGTGTTCTGAATTCCAAATTCCGTGTTCCGAATTCCAAATTCCGTGTTTCGAATTCCAAATTCCGTGGTCCGAATTCCGTGGTCCGAATTTCAAATTCCATATTCTAAATTCCAAATTCCATATTCGGAATTCCGTGTTCCGAATTCCAAATTCCGTGTTCTGAATTCCATATTCCAAATTCCGTGATCCAAATTCAGTGTTCCAAATTCAGTGTTCCAAATTCCGTGTTCCAAATTCCGTGTTCCGAATTCCAAATTCCGTGTTCCCAATTCCAAATTCCGTGTTCCCAATTCCGTGTTCCGTGTTCCGAATTCCAAATTCCGTATTCCAAATTCCAAATTACAAATTCCGTATTCCATATTCCAAATTCCGAGTTCCAAATTCCGTATTCCAAATTCCATGTTCCGAATTCCAAATTCCGTATTCCAAATTCCATGTTCCGAATTCCAAATTCCGTATTCCAAATTCCATGTTCCGAATTCCAAATTCCATATTCCAAATTCCGTGTTCCGAATTCCGTGTTCCGAATTCCGTGTTCCGAGTTCCAAATTCCAAATTCCGCATTCCAAATTCCAAATTCCAAATTCCGTATTCCATATTCCGTGTTCCGAATTCCGTGTTTGATTTCTGTGTTCCAAATTCTGTATTCCAAATTTCATGTTCCGTGTTCCAAATTCCAAATTCAGTATTCCAAATTCCGTATTCCGAATTCCAAGTTCCATGTTCTAAATATTCCGTGTTCCAAATTCCGTATTCCAAATTCCGTGTTCCGAATTCCGTGTTCTGAATTCCGTGTTCCGAATTCTCATGTTCCGAATTCCGTATTCCGAATTCCGTGTTCCGAATTTCAAATTCCAAATTCCGTATTCCAAATTACAAATTACAAATTCCGAATTCCATATTCCAAATTCAGTGTTCCGAATTCCGTGTTCTGAATTCCAAATTCCAAATTCCGTATTCCAAATTACAAATTACAAATTCCGTATTCCATATTCCAAATTCCGTGTTCCGAATTCCGTGTTTGATTTCTGTGTTCCAAATTCTGTATTCCAAATTCCATATTCCGAATTCCAAGTTCCATGTTCTAAATTCCATATTCCGTGTTCCAAATTCCGTATTCCAAATTCCGTGTTCCGAATTCCGCGTTCCGAATTCCGTGTTCCGAATTTTCATGTTCCGAATTCCGTGTTCCGAATTCCAAATTCCAAATTCCGTATTCCAAATTACAAATTCCGTATTCCATATTCCAAATTCCGTGTTCCGAATTCCGTGTTCCGAATTCCGTGTTCTGAATTCCGTGTTCCGAATTCCAAATTCCAAATTCCAAATTCCATGTTCTGAATTCCAAATTCCGTGTTCTGAATTCCAAATTCCGTATTCCAAATTCCATGTTCTGAATTCCAAATTCCGTGTTCCGAATTCCAAATTCCGTGATTCGAATTCCAAATTCCAAATTCCGTGTTCCGAATTCCCAATTCCGTGTTCTGAATTCATTATTCCAAATTCCGTATTCCAAATTCCGTGTTCTGAATTCCAAATTCCAAATTCCGTATTCCAAATTTCAAATTCCATATTCCAAATTCCATATTCCAAATTCCAAATTCCGTATACCAAATTCTGAATTCTAAATTCAAAAATTCTGTGTTCCGTATTCCGTGTTCCGAATTCCAAATTCCATATTTTGTGTTCCGAATTCCGTGTTCTGAATTCCGTGTTCCGAATTCCGTGTTCCGAATTCCAAATTCAGTGTTCTGAATTCCATATTCCAAATTCAGTGTTCCAAAATCCGTGTTCCGAATTCCAAATTCCGTGTTCTGAATTCCGTGTTCCAAATTTCGTGTTCTGAATTCCGTGTTCTGAATTCCGTGTTCCAAATTCCACGTTCCGAATTCCAAATTCCAAATTCCGTATTCCAAATTACAAATTACAAATTCCGTATTCCAAATTCCAAATTCTGTATTCTGAATTCTAAATTCAAAAATGCTGTGTTCCGTATTCCGTGTTCCGAATTCAAAAATTCCGTATTCCAAATTTTGTGTTCCGAATTCCGTGTTCCGAATTCCGTGTTCTGAATTCCAAATTCCATGTTCTGAATTCCGTATTCCAAATTCAGTGTTCCAAATTCCGTGTTCCAAATTCCGTGTTCCGAATTCCAAATTCCGTGTTCCGAATTCCGTGTTCCAAATTCTGTGTTCTGAATTCCGTGTTCCAAATTCCGTGTTCCGAATTCCGTGTTCCGAATTCCGTGTTCTGAATTCCGTGTTTCGAGTTCCAAATTTCAAATTCCGTGTTCTGAATTCCAAATTCCGTGTTCCGAATTCCAAATTCCGTGTTTCGAATTCCAAATTCCGTGTTCCGAATTCCGTGGTCCGAATTTCAAATTCCATATTCTAAATTCCAAATTCCATATTCGGAATTCCGTGTTCCGAATTCCAAATTCCGTGTTCTGAATTCCATATTCCAAATTCAGTGATCCAAATTCAGTGTTCCAAATTCAGTGTTCCAAATTCCGTGTTCCAAATTCCGTGTTCCGAATTCCAAATTCCGTGTTCCCAATTCCAAATTCCGTGTTCCCAATTCCGTGTTCCGTGTTCCGAATTCCAAATTCCGTATTCCAAATTCCAAATTACAAATTCCGTATTCCATATTCCAAATTCCGTGTTCCGAATTCCGTGTTTGATTTCTGTGTTCCAAATTCTGTATTCCAAATTTCATGTTCCGTGTTCCAAATTCCAAATTCAGTATTCCACATTCCATATTCCGTGTTCCAAATTCCGTATTCCAAATTCCGTGTTCCGAATTCCGTGATCCGAATTCCGTGTTCCGAATTCCGTGTTCCGAATTCCAAATTCCAAATTCCATATTCCAAATTCCAAATTCCAAATTCCGTATTCCATATTCCAAATTCCGTGTTCCAAATTCCGTGTTCTGAATTCCGTGTTCCGAATTCCGTGTTCCGAATTCCAAATTCCAAATTCCGTATTCCAAATTCCGTATTCCATATTCCAAATTCCGTGTTCCGAATTCCGTGTTTGATTTCTGTGTTCCAAATTCTGTATTCCAAATTTCATGTTCCGTGTTCCAAATTCCAAATTCAGTATTCCAAATTCCGTATTCCGAATTCCAAGTTCCATGTTCTAAATTCCATATTCCGTCTTCCAAATTCTGTATTCCGAATTCCGTGTTCCGAATTCCGTGTTCCGAATTCCAAATTCCAAATTCCGTATTCCAAATTCCAAATTCCAAATTCCGTATACCATATTCCAAATTCTGTGTTCCGAATTCTGTGTTTGATTTCTGTGTTCCAAATTCTGTATTCCAAATTTCATGTTCCGTGTTCCAAATTCCAAATTCAGTATTCCAAATTCTGTATTCCGAATTCCAAGTTCCATGTTCTAAATTCCTTATTCCAAATATCTTGTTCCAAATTCTATATTCCGTGTTCCGAATTCCAATTTCCGAATTCCGTGTTCCAAATTCCGTGTTCCAAATTCCGTGTTCCAAATTATGTGTTCCAAATTCCGTATTCCATGTTCCAAATTCTGTGTTCCGAATTCTGTGTTTGATTTCTGTGTTCCAAATTCTGTATTCCAAATTTCATGTTCCGTGTTCCAAATTCCAAATTCAGTATTCCATATTCCATATTCCGTGTTCCAAATTCCGTATTCCAAATTCCGTGTTCCGAATTCCGTGATCCAAATTCCGTGTTCCGAATTCCGTGTTCCGAATTCCAAATTCCAAATTCCAAATTCCAAATTACAAATTCCGTATTCCATATTCCGAATTCCGTGTTCCGAATTCCGTGTTCCGAATTCCGTGTTCCGAATTCCGTGTTCCGAATTCCAAATTCCAAATTCCATATTCCAAATTCCAAATTCCATATTCCAAATTCCGTGTTCCGAATTCCGTGTTTGATTTCTGTGTTCCAAATTCTGTATTCCAAATTTCATGTTCCGTGTTCCAAATTCCAAATTCAGTATTCCAAATTCCGTATTCCGAATTCCAAGTTCCATGTTCTAAATTCCATATTCCGTGTTCCAAATTCTGTATTCCGAATTCCGTGTTCCGAATTCCGTGTTCCGAATTCCGTGTTCCGAATTCCAAATTCCAAATTCCGTATTCCAAATTCCGTATTCCATATTCCAAATTCCGTGTTCCAAATTCCATGTTTGATTTCTGTGTTCCAAATTCTGTATTCCAAATTTCATGTTCCGTGTTCCAAATTCAGTATTCCAAATTCCGTATTCCGAATTCCAAGTTCCATGTTCTAAATTCCTTATTCCAAATTTCTTGTTCCAAATTCCATATTCCGTGTTCCGAATTCCAATTTCCGAATTCCGTGTTCCAAATTCCGTGTTCTAAATTCCGTGTTCCAAATTCTGTGTTCCAAATTCCGTATTCCATGTTCCGAATTCCAAATTCCGAATTCCGTGTTCCGAATTTGAAATTCTGAATTCCTTATTCCAAATTCCCTGTACTGAATTTCAAATTCCGTGTTCTGAATTCCAAATTCCTTATTCCAAATTCCGTGTTCCGAATTTCAAATTACGAATTCCAAATTCCGTATTTCAAATACCAAATTCCGTGTTCCGAATTCCGTGTTCCGATTTCCGTGTTCCAAATTCTGTGTTCCGATTTCCGTGTTCCTAATTCCGTGTTCCGAGTTCCAAATTCCGCGTTCAGAGTTCCAAATTCCGTGTTCCGAGTTCCAAATTCCGTGTTCCGAGTTCCAAATTCCGAGTTCCAAATTCCGTATTCCAAATTCCGTGTTCCGAATTCCAAATTCTGAATTCCTTATTCCAAATTCCCTGTTCTGAATTTCAAATTCCGAATTCCAAATTCCATATTCCAAATTCCGTGTTCCGAATTCCGTGTTCCAAATTCCGTGTTCCGAATTCCAAATTCCAAATTCCGCATTCCAAATTCCAAATTCCAAATTCCGTATTCCATATTCCGTGTTCCGAATTCCGTGTTTGATTTCTGTGTTCCAAATTCTGTATTCCAAATTTCATGTTCCGTGTTCCAAATTCCAAATTCAGTATTCCAAATTCCGTATTCCGAATTCCAAGTTCCATGTTCTAAATATTCCGTGTTCCAAATTCCGTATTCCAAATTCCGTGTTCCGAATTCCGTGTTCTGAATTCCGTGTTCCGAATTCTCATGTTCCGAATTCCGTATTCCGAATTCCGTGTTCCGAATTTCAAATTCCAAATTCCGTATTCCAAATTACAAATTACAAATTCCGAATTCCATATTCCAAATTCAGTGTTCCGAATTCCGTGTTCCGAATTCCAAATTCCAAATTCCGTATTCCAAATTACAAATTACAAATTCCGTATTCCATATTCCAAATTCCGTGTTCCGAATTCCGTGTTTGATTTCTGTGTTCCAAATTCTGTATTCCAAATTCCATATTCCGAATTCCAAGTTCCATGTTCTAAATTCCATATTCCGTGTTCCAAATTCCGTATTCCAAATTCCGTGTTCCGAATTCCGCGTTCCGAATTCCGTGTTCCGAATTTTCATGTTCCGAATTCCGTGTTCCGAATTCCAAATTCCAAATTCCGTATTCCAAATTACAAATTCCGTATTCCATATTCCAAATTCCGTGTTCCGAATTCCGTGTTCCGAATTCCGTGTTCTGAATTCCGTGTTCCGAATTCCAAATTCCAAATTCCAAATTCCATGTTCTGAATTCCAAATTCCGTGTTCTGAATTCCAAATTCCGTATTCCAAATTCCATGTTCTGAATTCCAAATTCCGTGTTCCGAATTCCAAATTCCGTGATTCGAATTCCAAATTCCGTGTTCCAAATTCCAAATTCCGTGTTCCGAATTCCCAATTCCGTGTTCTGAATTCATTATTCCAAATTCCGTATTCCAAATTCCGTGTTCTGAATTCCAAATTCCAAATTCCGTATTCCAAATTTCAAATTCCATATTCCAAATTCCATATTCCAAATTCCAAATTCCGTATACCAAATTCTGAATTCTAAATTCAAAAATTCTGTGTTCCGTATTCCGTGTTCCGAATTCCAAATTCCATATTTTGTGTTCCGAATTCCGTGTTCTGAATTCCGTGTTCCGAATTCCGTGTTCCGAATTCCAAATTCAGTGTTCTGAATTCCATATTCCAAATTCAGTGTTCCAAAATCCGTGTTCCGAATTCCAAATTCCGTGTTCTGAATTCCGTGTTCCAAATTTCGTGTTCTGAATTCCGTGTTCTGAATTCCGTGTTCCAAATTCCACGTTCCGAATTCCAAATTCCAAATTCCGTATTCCAAATTCCAAATTACAAATTCCGTATTCCAAATTCCAAATTCTGTATTCTGAATTCTAAATTCAAAAATGCTGTGTTCCGTATTCCGTGTTCCGAATTCAAAAATTCCGTATTCCAAATTTTGTGTTCCGAATTCCGTGTTCCGAATTCCGTGTTCTGAATTCCAAATTCCATGTTCTGAATTCCGTATTCCAAATTCAGTGTTCCAAATTCCGTGTTCCAAATTCCGTGTTCCGAATTCCAAATTCCGTGTTCCGAATTCCGTGTTCCAAATTCTGTGTTCTGAATTCCGTGTTCCAAATTCCGTGTTCCGAATTCCGTGTTCCGAATTCCGTGTTCTGAATTCCGTGTTCCGAGTTCCAAATTTCAAATTCCGTGTTCTGAATTCCAAATTCCGTGTTCCGAATTCCAAATTCCGTGTTTCGAATTCCAAATTCCGTGTTCCGAATTCCGTGGTCCGAATTTCAAATTCCATATTCTAAATTCCAAATTCCATATTCGGAATTCCGTGTTCCAAATTCCAAATTCCGTGTTCTGAATTCCATATTCCAAATTCAGTGATCCAAATTCAGTGTTCCAAATTCAGTGTTCCAAATTCCGTGTTCCAAATTCCGTGTTCCGAATTCCAAATTCCGTGTTCCCAATTCCAAATTCCGTGTTCCCAATTCCGTGTTCCGTGTTCCGAATTCCAAATTCCAAATTACAAATTCCGTATTCCATATTCCAAATTCCGTGTTCCGAATTCCGTGTTTGATTTCTGTGTTCCAAATTCTGTATTCCAAATTTCATGTTCCGTGTTCCAAATTCCAAATTCAGTATTCCACATTCCATATTCCGTGTTCCAAATTCCGTATTCCAAATTCCGTGTTCCGAATTCCGTGATCCGAATTCCGTGTTCCGAATTCCGTGTTCCGAATTCCAAATTCCAAATTCCATATTCCAAATTCCAAATTCCAAATTCCGTATTCCATATTCCAAATTCCGTGTTCCAAATTCCGTGTTCTGAATTCCGTGTTCCGAATTCCGTGTTCCGAATTCCAAATTCCAAATTCCGTATTCCAAATTCCGTATTCCATATTCCAAATTCCGTGTTCCGAATTCCGTGTTTGATTTCTGTGTTCCAAATTCTGTATTCCAAATTTCATGTTCCGTGTTCCAAATTCCAAATTCAGTATTCCAAATTCCGTATTCCGAATTCCAAGTTCCATGTTCTAAATTCCATATTCCGTCTTCCAAATTCTGTATTCCGAATTCCGTGTTCCGAATTCCGTGTTCCGAATTCCAAATTCCAAATTCCGTATTCCAAATTCCAAATTCCAAATTCTGTATACCATATTCCAAATTCTGTGTTCCGAATTCCGTGTTTGATTTCTGTGTTCCAAATTCTGTATTCCAAATTTCATGTTCCGTGTTCCAAATTCCAAATTCAGTATTCCAAATTCTGTATTCCGAATTCCAAGTTCCATGTTCTAAATTCCTTATTCCAAATATCTTGTTCCAAATTCTATATTCCGTGTTCCGAATTCCAATTTCCGAATTCCGTGTTCCAAATTCCGTGTTCCAAATTCCGTGTTCCAAATTATGTGTTCCAAATTCCGTATTCCATGTTCCGAATTCCAAATTCCGAATTCCATGTTCCGAATTTGAAATTCTGAATTCCTTATTCCAAATTCCCTGTTCTGAATTTCAAATTCCGAATTCTAAATTCCCTGTTCTGAATTTCAAATTACGAATTCCAAATTCCGTATTTCAAATTCCATGTTCCGAATTCCAAATTCCGTATTCCAAATTCCATGTTCTGAATTCCAAATTTTGTGTTCTGAATTCCAAATTCCTTATTCCAAATTCCCTGTTCCGAATTTCAAATTACGAATTCCAAATTCCGTATTTCAAATACCAAATTCCGTGTTCCGAATTCCGTGTTCCGATTTCTGTGTTCCAAATTCCGTGTTCCTAATTCCAAATTCTGAATTCCTTATTCCAAATTCCCTGTTCTGAATTTCAAATTCCGAATTCCAAATTCCATATTCCAAATTCCGTGTTCCGAATTCCGTGTTCCGAATTCCGTGTTCCGAATTCCAAATTCCAAATTCCGCATTCCAAATTCCAAATTCCAAATTCCGTATTCCATATTCCGTGTTCCGAATTCCGTGTTTGATTTCTGTGTTCCAAATTCTGTATTCCAAATTTCATGTTCCGTGTTCCAAATTCCAAATTCAGTATTCCAAATTCCGTATTCCGAATTCCAAGTTCCATGTTCTAAATATTCCGTGTTCCAAATTCCGTATTCCAAATTCCGTGTTCCGAATTCCGTGTTCCGAATTCCGTGTTCCGAATTCTCATGTTCCGAATTCCGTATTCCGAATTCCGTGTTCCGAATTTCAAATTCCAAATTCCGTATTCCAAATTACAAATTACAAATTCCGAATTCCATATTCCAAATTCAGTGTTCCGAATTCCGTGTTCCGAATTCCAAATTCCAAATTCCGTATTCCAAATTACAAATTACAAATTCCGTATTCCATATTCCAAATTCCGTGTTCCGAATTCCGTGTTCCGAATTCCGTGTTCCGAATTCCAAATTCCAAATTCCGTATTCCAAATTACAAATTACGTATTCCATATTCCAAATTCCGTGTTCCGAATTCCGTGTTCCGAATTCCGTGTTCTGAATTCCGTGTTCCGAATTCCAAATTCCAAATTCCAAATTCCAAATTCCATGTTCTGAATTCCAAATTCCGTGTTCTGAATTCCAAATTCCGTATTCCAAAATCCATGTTCTGAATTCCAAATTCCGTGTTCCGAATTCCAAATTCCGTGATTCGAATTCCAAATTCCGTGTTCCAAATTCCAAATTCCGTGTTCCGAATTCCCAATTCCGTGTTCTGAATTCATTATTCCAAATTCCGTATTCCAAATTCCGTGTTCTGAATTCCAAATTCCAAATTCCGTATTCCAAATTTCAAATTCCATATTCCAAATTCCATATTCCAAATTCCAAATTCCGTATACCAAATTCCAAATTCTGTATTCTGAATTCTAAATTCAAAAATGCTGTGTTCCGTATTCCGTGTTCCGAATTCAAAAATTCCGTATTCCAAATTTTGTGTTCCGAATTCCGTGTTCCGAATTCCGTGTTCTGAATTCCAAATTCCATGTTCTGAATTCCGTATTCCAAATTCAGTGTTCCAAATTCTGTGTTCCAAATTCCGTGTTCCGAATTCCAAATTCCGTGTTCCGAATTCCGTGTTCCAAATTCTGTGTTCTGAATTCCGTGTTCCAAATTCCGTGTTCCGAATTCCGTGTTCCGAATTCCGTGTTCTGAATTCCGTGTTCCGAGTTCCAAATTTCAAATTCCGTGTTCTGAATTCCAAATTCCGTGTTCCGAATTCCAAATTCCGTGTTTCGAATTCCAAATTCCGTGTTCCGAATTCCGTGGTCCGAATTTCAAATTCCATATTCTAAATTCCAAATTCCATATTCGGAATTCCGTGTTCCGAATTCCAAATTCCGTGTTCTGAATTCCATATTCCAAATTCAGTGATCCAAATTCAGTGTTCCAAATTCAGTGTTCCAAATTCCGTGTTCCAAATTCCGTGTTCCGAATTCCAAATTCCGTGTTCCCAATTCCAAATTCCGTGTTCCCAATTCCGTGTTCCGTGTTCCGAATTCCAAATTCCGTATTCCAAATTCCCTGTTCTGAATTTCAAATTCCGAATTCTAAATTCCCTGTTCTGAATTTCAAATTCCGAATTCCAAATTCCGTATTTCAAATTCCATGTTCCGAATTCCAAATTCCGTATTCCAAATTCCATGTTCTGAATTCCAAATTTTGTGTTCTGAATTCCAAATTCCTTATTCCAAATTCCCTGTTCCGAATTTCAAATTACGAATTCCAAATTCCGTATTTCAAATACCAAATTCCGTGTTCCGAATTCCGTGTTCCGATTTCTGTGTTCCAAATTCCGTGTTCCTAATTCCGTGTTCCGAGTTCCAAATTCCGCATTCAGAGTTCCAAATTCCATGTTCCGAATTCCAAATTCCGTGTTCCGAATTCCGTTTTCCAAATTCCGTGTTCCGTGTTCCAAATTCCGTGTTCCGAGTTCCAAATTCCGCGTTCAGAGTTCCAAATTCCGTGTTCCGAGTTCCAAATTCCATATTCCAAATTCCGTGTTCCGAATTCCAAATTCTGAATTCCTTATTCCAAATTCCCTGTTCTGAATTTCAAATTCCGAATTCCAAATTCCATATTCCAAATTCCGTGTTCCGAATTCCGTGTTCCGAATTCCGTGTTCCGAATTCCAAATTCCGTATTCCGTATTCCATATTCCAAATTCCGTGTTCCGAATTCCGTGTTTGATTTCTGTGTTCCAAATTCTGTATTCCAAATTTCATGTTCCGTGTTCCAAATTCCAAATTCATTATTCCAAATTCAATATTCCGAATTCCAAGTTCCATGTTCTAAATTCCATATTCCGTGTTCTAAATTCCGTATTCCAAATTCCGTGTTCCGAATTCCGTGTTCCGAATTCCGTGTTCCGAATTTTCATGTTCCGAATTCCGTGTTCCGAATTCCGTGTTCCGAATTCCAAATTCCAAATTCCGTATTCCAAATTACAAATTACAAATTCTGTATTCCATATTCCAAATTACGTGTTCCGAATTCCGTGTTCCGAATTCCGTGTTCTGAATTCCATGTTCCAAATTCCAAATTCCGTGTTCTGAATTCCAAATTACGAGTTCCGTATTCCATATTCCAAATTCCGTGTTCCAAATTCCGTGTTTGATTTCTGTGTTCCAAATTCTGTATTCCAAATTTCATGTTCCGTGTTCCAAATTCAGTATTCCAAATTCCGTATTCCGAATTCCAAGTTCCATGTTCTAAATTCCTTATTCCAAATTTCTTGTTCCAAATTCCATATTCCAATTTCCGAATTCCGTGTTCCAAATTCCGTGTTCTAAATTCCGTGTTCCAAATTCTGTGTTCCAAATTCCGTATTCCATGTTCCGAATTCCAAATTCCGAATTCCGTGTTCCGAATTTGAAATTCTGAATTCCTTATTCCAAATTCCCTGTTCTGAATTTCAAATTCCGAATTCTAAATTCCCTGTTCTGAATTTCAAATTCCGAATTTCAAATTCCATATTTCAAATTCCATGTTCCGATCTAAATTCCGTATTCCAAATTCCAAATTCCATATTCCGAATTCCGTGTTCCGAATTCCAAATTCCGTGTTCTGAATTCCATATTCCAAATTCAGTGATCCAAATTCAGTGTTCCAAATTCAGTGTTCCAAATTCCGTGTTCCAAATTCCGTGTTCCGAATTCCAAATTCCGTGTTCCGAATTCCGTGTTCCGATTTCCGTGTTCCGAATTCCGTGTTCCGAATTCCAAATTCCGTATTCCAAATTCCAAATGACAAATTCCGTATTCCATATTCCAAATTCCGTGTTCCGAATTCCGTGTTCCGAATTCCGTGTTCCGAATTCCAAATTCCAAATTCTGTATTCCCAATTCCAAATTCTGTGTTCCGAATTCCGTGTTCCGTGTTCCGAATTCCAAATTCCGTATTCCAAATTCCAAATTCCAAATTCCGTATTCCATATTCCAAATTCCGTGTTCCGAATTCTGTGTTTGATTTCTGTGTTCCAAATTCTGTATTCCAAATTTCATGTTCCGTGTTCCAAATTCCAAATTCAGTATTCCATATTCCATATTCCGTGTTCCAAATTCCGTATTCCAAATTCCGTGTTCCGAATTCCGTGATCTGAATTCTGTGTTCCGAATTCCGTGTTCCGAATTCCAAATTCCAAATTCCGTATTCCAAATTCCAAATTCCAAATTCCAAATTCCGTATTCCATATTCCAAATTCCGTGTTCCGAATTCCGTGTTCTGAATTCTGTGTTCCGAATTCCGTGTTCCGAATTCCAAATTCCAAATTCCGTATTCCAAATTCCGTATTCCATATTCCAAATTCCGTGTTCCGAATTCCGTGTTTGATTTCTGTGTTCCAAATTCTGTATTCCAAATTTCATGTTCCGTGTTCCAAATTCCAAATTCAGTATTCCAAATTCCGTATTCCGAATTCCAAGTTCCATGTTCTAAATTCCATATTCCGTATTCCAAATTCTGTATTCCGAATTCCGTGTTCCGAATTCCGTGTTCCGAATTCCAAATTCCAAATTCCGTATTCCAAATTCCAAATTCCGTATTCCATATTCCAAATTCCGTGTTCCGAATTCCGTGTTTGATTTCTGTGTTCCAAATTCTGTATTCCAAATTTCATGTTCCGTGTTCCAAATTCAGTATTCCAAATTCCGTATTCCGAATTTCAAGTTCCATGTTCTAAATTCCTTATTCCAAATTTCTTGTTCCAAATTCCATATTCCGTGTTCCAAATTCCAATTTCCGAATTCCGTGTTCCAAATTCCGTGTTCTAAATTCCGTGTTCCAAATTCTGTGTTACAAATTCCGTATTCCATGTTCCGAATTCCAAATTCCGAATTCCGTGTTCCGAATTTGAAATTCTGAATTCCTTATTCCAAATTCCCTGTTCTGAATTTCAAATTCCGAATTCTAAATTCCCTGTTCTGAATTTCAAATTCCGAATTCCAAATTCCATATTTCAAATTCCATGTTCCGAATTCCAAATTCCGTATTCCAAATTCCATGTTCTGAATTCCAAATTCCGTGTTCTGAATTCCAAATTCCTTATTCCAAATTCCGTGTTCCAAATTCCGTGTTCCGAATTCCAAATTCCGTGTTCTGAATTCCGTGTTCCAAATTCCGTGTTCCGAATTCCGTGTTCTGAATTCCATGTTCCGAATTCCATGTTCCAAATTCCACGTTCCGAATTCCAAATTCTGAATTCCTTATTCCAAATTCCCTGTTCTGAATTTCAAATTCCGAATTCCAAATTCCGTATTTCAAATTCCATGTTCCGAATTCGAAATTCCGTATTCCAAATTCCATGTTCTGAATTCCAAATTTTGTGTATTGAACTCCAAATTCCGTGTTCTGAATTCCTTATTTTAAATTCCGAGTTCCAAATTTCAAATTCCGTGTTCCGAATTTCAAATTCCAAATTCCGTATTCCATATTCCAAATTCCGTGTTCCGAATTCCGTGTTTGATTTCTGTGTTCCAAATTCTGTATTCCAAATTTCATGTTCCGTGTTCCAAATTCAGTATTTCAAATTCCGTATTCCGAATTCCAAGTTCCATGTTCTAAATTCCTTATTCCAAATATCTTGTTCCAAATTCTATATTCCAATTTCCGAATTCCGTGTTCCAAATTCCGTGTTCCAAATTCCGTGTTCCAAATTCTGTGTTCCAAATTCCGAATTTCCGTGTTCCGAATTCCAAATTCCGAATTCCGTGTTCCGAATTCCGTGTTCCGAATTCCAAATTCCGTGTTCCGAATTCCGTGTTCCGAATTCCAAATTCAGTATTCCAAGTTCCGTGTTCCAAATTCCATATTCCATGTTCCAAATTCCATATTCCAAATTCCATATTCCAAATTCCGTGTTCCGAATTTGAAATTCTGAATTCCTTATTCCAAATTCCCTGTTCTGAATTTCAAATTCCGAATTCCAAATTCCTTGTTCCGATTTCCGTGTTCCTAATTCCGTGTGCCGAGTTCCAAATTCCGCGTTCAGAGTTCCAAATTCCGTGTTCCGAGTTCCAAATTCCGTGTTCCGAATTCTGTTTTCCAAATTCCGTGTTCCGTGTTCCAAATTCCGTGTTCCGAGTTCCAAATTCCGCGTTCAGAGTTCCAAATTCCGTGTTCCGAGTTCCAAATTCCGTATTCCAAATTCCGTGTTCCGAATTCCAAATTCTTAATTCCTTATTCCAAATTCCCTGTTCTGAATTTCAAATTCCGAATTCCAAATTCCATATTCCAAATTCCATGTTCCGAATTCCGTGTTCCGAATTCCGTGTTCCGAATTCCAAATTCCAAATTCCGCATTCCAAATTCCAAATTCCGTATTCCATATTCCGTGTTCCGAATTCCGTGTTTGATTTCTGTGTTCCAAATTCTGTATTCCAAATTTCATGTTCCGTGTTCCAAATTCCAAATTCAGTATTCCAAATTCCGTATTCCGAATTCCAAGTTCCATGTTCTAAATTCCATATTCAGTGTTCCAAATTCCGTATTCCAAATTCCGTGTTCCGAATTCCCTGTTCCGAATTCCGTGTTCCGAATTTTCATGTTCCGAATTCCGTGTTCCAAATTCCGTGTTCCGAATTCCAAATTCCAAATTCCGTATTCCAAATTACAAATTACGTATTCCGTATTCCATATTCCAAATTCCGTGTTCCGAATTCCGTGTTCCGAATTCCAAATTCCAAATTCCGTATTCCAAATTCCAAATTACAAATTCCGTATTCCATATTCCAAATTCTGTGTTCCGAATTCCGTGTTTGATTTCTGTGTTCCAAATTCTGTATTCCAAATTTCATGTTCCGTGTTCCAAATTCCAAATTCAGTATTACAAATTCCGTATTCCGAATTCCAAGTTCCATGTTCTAAATTCCATATTCCGTGTTCCGAATTCCATGTTCCGAATTCCAAATTCCAAATTCCAAATTACAAATTCCGTATTCCATATTCCAAATTCCGTGTTCCAAATTCCATGTTCCAAATTCCGTGTTCCGAATTCCGTGTTCCAAATTCCAAATTCCAAATTCCGTATTCCAAATTCCATATTCCATATTCCAAATTCCGTGTTCCGAATTCCGTGTTTGGTTTCTGTGTTCCAAATTCTGTATTCCAAATTCCGTGTTCCGAGTTCCAAATTCCGCGTTCAGAGTTCCAAATTCCGTGTTCCGAGTTCCAAATTCCGTATTCCAAATTCCGTGTACCGAATTCCAAATTCTGAATTCCTTATTCCAAATTCCCTGTTCTGAATTTCAAATTCCGAATTCCGTGTTCCGAATTCCGTGTTCCGAATTCTGTGTTCCGAATTCCAAATTCCAAATTCCGTATTCCAAATTCCAAATTACAAATTCCGTATTCCATATTCCAAATTCCGTGTTCCGAATTCCGTGTTTGATTTCTGTGTTCCAAATTCTGTATTCCAAATTCCGTGTTCCGAATTCCGCGTTCCGAATTCCGTGTTCCGAATTTTCATGTTCCGAATTCCGTGTTCCGAATTCCAAATTCCAAATTCCGTATTCCAAATTACAAATTCCGTATTCCATATTCCAAATTCCGTGTTCCGAATTCCGTGTTCCGAATTCCGTGTTCTGAATTCCGTGTTCCGAATTCCAAATTCCAAATTCCAAATTCCATGTTCTGAATTCCAAATTCCGTGTTCTGAATTCCAAATTCCGTATTCCAAATTCCATGTTCTGAATTCCAAATTCCGTGTTCCGAATTCCAAATTCCGTGATTCGAATTCCAAATTCCGTGTTCCAAATTCCAAATTCCGTGTTCCGAATTCCAAATTCCGTGTTCTGAATTCATTATTCCAAATTCCGTATTCCAAATTCCGTGTTCTGAATTCCAAATTCCAAATTCCGTATTCCAAATTTCAAATTCCATATTCCAAATTCCGTATACCAAATTCTGAATTCTAAATTCAAAAATTCTGTGTTCCGTATTCCGTGTTCCGAATTCCAAATTCCATATTTTGTGTTCCGAATTCCGTGTTCTGAATTCTGTGTTCCGAATTCCGTGTTCCGAATTCCAAATTCAGTGTTCTGAATTCCATATTCCAAATTCAGTGTTCCAAATTCCGTGTTCCAAAATCCGTGTTCCGAATTCCAAATTCCGTGTTCTGAATTCCGTGTTCCAAATTCCGTGTTCTGAATTCCGTGTTCTGAATTCCGTGTTCCAAATTCCACGTTCCGAATTCCAAATTCCAAATTCCGTATTCCAAATTACAAATTACAAATTCCGTATTCCAAATTCCAAATTCTGTATTCTGAATTCTAAATTCAAAAATTCTGTGTTCCGTATTCCGTGTTCCGAATTCAAAAATTCCGTATTCCAAATTTTGTGTTCCAAATTCCGTGTTCCAAATTCCGTGTTCCGAATTCCAAATTCCATGTTCTGAATTCCGTATTCCAAATTCAGTGTTCCAAATTCAGTGTTCCAAATTCCGTGTTCCAAATTCCAAATTCCGTTTTTCAAATTCCATGTTCCGAATTCCAAATTCCGTATTCCAAATTCCATGTTCTGAATTCCAAATTTCGTGTTCTGAATTCCAAATTCCTTATTCCAAATTCCCTGTTCCGAATTTCAAATTACAAATTCCAAATTCCGTATTTCAAATACCAAATTCTGTGTTCCGAATTCCGTGTTCCGATTTCTGTGTTCCAAATTCCGTGTTCCTAATTCCGTGTTCCGAGTTCCAAATTCCGCATTCAGAGTTCCAAATTCCGTGTTCCGAGTCCCAAATTCCGTGTTCCGAATTCCGTTTTCCAAATTCCGTGTTCCGTGTTCCAAATTCCGTGTTCCGAGTTCCAAATTCCGCGTTCAGAGTTCCAAATTCCGTGTTCCGAGTTCCAAATTCCGTATTCCAAATACCGTGTTCCGAATTCCAAATTCTGAATTCCTTATTCCAAATTCCCTGTTCTGAATTTCAAATTCCGAATTCCAAATTCCATATTCCAAATTCCGTGTTCCGAATTCCGTGTTCCGAATTCCAAATTACAAATTACAAATTACGTATTCCATATTCCAAATTCCGTGTTCCGAATTCTGTGTTTGATTTCTGTGTTCCAAATTCTGTATTCCAAATTTCATGTTCCGTGTTCCAAATTCCAAATTCAGTATTCCAAATTCAATATTCCGAATTCCAAGTTCCATGTTCTAAATTCCATATTCCGTGTTCCAAATTCCGTATTCCAAATTCCGTGTTCTGAATTCCGTGTTCCGAATTCCGTGTTCCGAATTTTCATGTTCCGAATTCCGTGTTCCGAATTCCGTGTTCCGAATTCCAAATTCCAAATTCCGTATTCCAAATTACAAATTACAAATTCTGTATTCCATATTCCAAATTACGTGTTCCGAATTCCGTGTTCCGAATTCCGTGTTCTGAATTCCGTGTTCCAAATTCCAAATTCCAAATTCCGTGTTCTGAATTCCAAATTACGAGTTCCGTATTCCATATTCCAAATTCCGTGTTCCGAATTCCGTGTTTGATTTCTGTGTTCCAAATTCTGTATTCCAAATTTCATGTTCCGTGTTCCAAATTCAGTATTCCAAATTCCGTATTCCGAATTCCAAGTTCCATGTTCTAAATTCCTTATTCCAAATTTCTTGTTCCAAATTCCATATTCCAATTTCCGAATTCCGTGTTTGATTTCTGTGTTCCAAATTCCATATTTCAAATTCCATGTTCCAAATTCCAAATTCCGTATTTCAAATTCCATGTTCTGAATTCCAAATTCCGTGTTCTGAATTCCAAATTCCTTATTCCAAACTCCGTGTTCCGAATTTAAATTACGAATAATTCCGTATTTCAAATACCAAATTCCGTGTTCCAAATTCAGTGTTCCAAATTCCGTGTTCCAAATTCCGTGTTCCGAATTCCAAATTCCGTGTTCTGAATTCCGTGTTCCAAATTCTGTGTTCCGAATTCCGTGTTCTGAATTCCGTGTTCCGAATTCCATGTTCCAAATTCCACGTTCCGAATTCCAAATTCTGAATTCCTTATTCCAAATTCCCTGTTCTGAATTTCAAATTCCGAATTCCAAATTCCGTATTTCAAATTCCATGTTCCGAATTCGAAATTCCGTATTCCAAATTCCATGTTCTGAATTCCAAATTTCGTGTATTGAACTCCAAATTCCGTGTTCTGAATTCCTTATTTTAAATTCTGAGTTCCAAATTTCAAATTCCGTGTTCCGAATTTCAAATTCCAAATTCCGTATTCCATATTCCAAATTCCGTGTTCCGAATTCCGTGTTTGATTTCTGTGTTCCAAATTCTGTATTCCAAATTTCATGTTCCGTGTTCCAAATTCAGTATTTCAAATTCCGTATTCTGAATTCCAAGTTCCATGTTCTAAATTCCTTATTCCAAATATCTTGTTCCAAATTCTATATTCCAATTTCCGAATTCCGTGTTCCGAATTCCGTGTTCCAAATTCCGTGTTCCAAATTCCGTGTTCCAAATTTTGTGTTCCAAATTACGAATTTCCGTGTTCCGAATTCCAAATTCCGAATTCCGTGTTCCGAATTCCGTGTTCCGAATTCCGTGTTCCGAATTCCGTGTTCCGAATTCCAAATTCAGTATTCCAAGTTCCGTGTTCCAAATTCCATATTCCATGTTCCAAATTCCATATTCCAAATTCCATATTCCAAATTCCGTGTTCCGAATTTGAAATTCTGAATTCCTTATTCCAAATTCCCTGTTCTGAATTTCAAATTCCGAATTCCAAATTCCGTGTTCCGATTTCCGTGTTCCTAATTCCGTGTTCCGAGTTCCAAATTCCGCGTTCAGAGTTCCAAATTCCGTGTTCCGAGTTCCAAATTCCGTGTTCCGAATTCTGTTTTCCAAATTCCGTGTTCCAAATTCCGTGTTCCGAGTTCCAAATTCCGCGTTCAGAGTTCCAAATTCCGTGTTCCGAGTTCCAAATTCCGTATTCCAAATTCCGTGTTCCGAATTCCAAATTCTGAATTCCTTATTCCAAATTCCCTGTTCTGAATTTCAAATTCCGAATTCCAAATTCCATATTCCAAATTCCGTGTTCCGAATTCCGTGTTCCGAATTCCGTGTTCCGAATTCCAAATTCCAAATTCCGCATTCCAAATTCCAAATTCCAAATTCCGTATTCCATATTCCGTGTTCCGAATTCCGTGTTTGATTTCTGTGTTCCAAATTCTGTATTCCAAATTTCATGTTCCGTGTTCCAAATTCCAAATTCAGTATTCCAAATTCCGTATTCCGAATTCCAAGTTCCATGTTCTAAATTCCATATTCCGTGTTCCAAATTCCATATTCCAAATTCCGTGTTCCGAATTCCGTGTTCCGAATTCTGTGTTCCGAATTTTCATGTTCCGAATTCCGTGTTCCGAATTCCGTGTTCCGAATTCCAAATTCCAAATTCCGTATTCCAAATTACAAATTACGTATTCCGTATTCCATATTCCAAATTCCGTGTTCCGAATTCCAAATTCCAAATTCCGTATTCCAAATTCCAAATTACGTATTCCGTATTCCATATTCCAAATTCCGTGTTCCGAATTCCGTGTTCCGAATTCCAAATTCCAAATTCCGTATTCCAAATTACAAATTACAAATTCCGCATTCCATATTCCAAATTCTGTGTTCCGAATTCCGTGTTTGATTTCTGTGTTCCAAATTCTGTATTCCAAATTTCATGTTCCGTGTTCCAAATTCCAAATTCAGTATTCCAAATTCCGTATTCCGAATTCCAAGTTCCATGTTCTAAATTCCATATTCCGTGTTCCGAATTCCGTGTTCCGAATTCCAAATTCCAAATTACAAATTACAAATTCCGTATTCCATATTCCAAATTCCGTGTTCCGAATTCCGTGTTCCGAATTCCGTGTTCCGAATTCCGTGTTCCAAATTCCAAATTCCAAATTCCAAATTCCATATTCCATATGCCAAATTCCGTGTTCCGAATTCCGTGTTTGGTTTCTGTGTTCCAAATTCTGTATTCCAAATTCTGTGTTCCGAGTTCCAAATTCCGCGTTCAGAGTTCCAAATTCCGTGTTCCGAGTTCCAAATTCCGTATTCCAAATTCTGTGTACCGAATTCCAAATTCTGAATTCCTTATTCCAAATTCCCTGTTCTGAATTTCAAATTCCGAATTCCAAATTCCAAATTCCGTGTTCCGAATTCCAAATTCCGTGTTCTGAATTCATTATTCCAAATTCCGTATTCCAAATTCCAAATTACAAATTCCGTATTCCATATTCCAAATTCCGTGTTCCGAATTCCGTGTTTGATTTCTGTGTTCCAAATTCTGTATTCCAAATTCCATATTCCGAATTCCAAGTTCCATGTTCTAAATTCCATATTCCGTGTTCCAAATTCCGTATTCCAAATTCCGTGTTCCGAATTCCGCGTTCCGAATTCCGTGTTCCGAATTTTCATGTTCCGAATTCCATGTTCCGAATTCCAAATTCCAAATTCCGTATTCCAAATTACAAATTACAAATTCCGTATTCCATATTACAAATTCCGTGTTCCGAATTCCGTGTTCTGAATTCCGTGTTCCGAATTCCAAATTCCAAATTCCAAATTCCATGTTCTGAATTCCAAATTCCGTGTTCTGAATTCCAAATTCTGTATTCCAAATTCCATGTTCTGAATTCCAAATTCCGTGTTCCGAATTCCAAATTCCGTGATTCGAATTCCAAATTCCGTGTTCCAAATTCCAAATTCCGTGTTCCGAATTCCAAATTCCGTGTTCTGAATTCATTATTCCAAATTCCTTATTCCAAATTCCGTGTTCTGAATTCCAAATTCCAAATTCCGTATTCCAAATTTCAAATTCCATATTCCAAATTCCAAATTCCGTATACCAAATTCTGAATTCTAAATTCAAAAATTCTGTGTTCCGTATTCCGTGTTCCGAATTCCAAATTCCATATTTTGTGTTCCGAATTCCGTGTTCTGAATTCCGTGTTCCGAATTCCGTGTTCCGAATTCCAAATTCAGTGTTCTGAATTCCATATTCCAAATTCCGTGTTCTGAATTCCGTGTTCTGAATTCCGTGTTCCAAATTCCACGTTCCGAATTCCAAATTCCAAATTCCGTATTCCAAATTACAAATTCCGTATTCCAAATTCCAAATTCTGTATTCTGAATTCTAAATTCAAAAATTCTGTGTTCCGTATTCCGTGTTCCGAATTCAAAAATTCCGTATTCCAAATTTTGTGTTCCAAATTCTGTGTTCCGAATTCCGTGTTCCGAATTCCAAATTCCATGTTCTGAATTCCGTATTCCAAATTCAGTGTTCCAAATTCAGTGTTCCAAATTCCGTGTTCCAAATTCCGTGTTCCAAATTCCAAATTCCGTGTTCCGAATTCCGTGTTCCAAATTCTGTGTTCTGAATTCCGTGTTCCAAATTCCGTGTTCCAAATTCCGTGTTCCGAATTCCGTGTTCTGAATTCCGTGTTCCGAGTTCCAAATTTCAAATTCCTTGTTCTGTATTCCAAATTCCGTGTTCCGAGTTCCAAATTCCGCGTTCAGAGTTCCAAATTCCGTGTTCCGAGTTCCAAATTCCGTATTCCAAATTCCGTGTACCGAATTCCAAATTCTGAATTCCTTATTCCAAATTCCCTGTTCTGAATTTCAAATTCTGAATTCCAAATTCCATATTCCAAATTCCGTGTTCCGAATTCCGTGTTCCGAATTCTGTGTTCCGAATTCCAAATTCCAAATTCCAAATTACAAATTCCGTATTCCATATTCCAAATTCCGTGTTCCGAATTCCGTGTTTGATTTCTGTGTTCCAAATTCTGTATTCCAAATTCCATATTCCGAATTCCAAGTTCCATGTTCTAAATTCCATATTCCGTGTTCCAAATTCCGTATTCCAAATTCCGTGTTCCGAATTCCGCGTTCCGAATTCCGTGTTCCGAATTTTCATGTTCCGAATTCCGTGTTCCGAATTCCAAATTCCAAATTCCGTATTCCAAATTACAAATTACAAATTCCGTATTCCATATTCCAAATTACGTGTTCCGAATTCCGTGTTCCGAATTCCGTGTTCTGAATTCCGTGTTCCGAATTCCAAATTCCAAATTCCAAATTCCATGTTCTGAATTCCAAATTCCGTGTTCTGAATTCCAAATTCCGTATTCCAAATTCCATGTTCTGAATTCCAAATTCCGTGTTCCGAATTCCAAATTCTGTGATTCGAATTCCAAATTCCGTGTTCCAAATTCCAAATTCCGTGTTCCGAATTCCAAATTCCGTGTTCTGAATTCATTATTCCAAATTCCGTATTCCAAATTCCGTGTTCTGAATTCCAAATTCCAAATTCCGTATTCCAAATTTCAAATTCCATATTCCAAATTCCATATTCCAAATTCCAAATTCCGTATACCAAATTCTGAATTCTAAATTCAAAAATTCTGTGTTCCGTATTCCGTGTTCCGAATTCCAAATTCCATATTTTGTGTTCCGAATTCCGTGTTCTGAATTCCGTGTTCCGAATTCCGTGTTCCGAATTCCAAATTCAGTGTTCTGAATTCCATATTCCAAATTCAGTGTTCCAAATTCCGTGTTCCAAAATCCGTGTTCCGAATTCCAAATTCCGTGTTCTGAATTCCGTGTTCCAAATTCCGTGTTCCGAATTCCGTGTTCCGAATTCCGTGTTCTGAATTCCGTGTTCCGAGTTCCAAATTTCAAATTCCGTGTTCTGTATTCCAAATTCCGTGTTCCGAGTTCCAAATTCCGCGTTCAGAGTTCCAAATTCCGTGTTCCGAGTTCCAAATTCCGTATTCCAAATTCCGTGTACCGAATTCCAAATTCTGAATTCCTTATTCCAAATTCCCTGTTCTGAATTTCAAATTCCGAATTCCAAATTCCATATTCCAAATTCCGTGTTCCGAATTCCGTGTTCCGAATTCTGTGTTCCGAATTCCAAATTCCAAATTCCAAATTCCAAATTCCAAATTACAAATTCCGTATTCCATATTCCAAATTCCGTATTCCGAATTCCGTGTTTGATTTCTGTGTTCCAAATTCTGTATTCCAAATTCCATATTCCGAATTCCAAGTTCCATGTTCTAAATTCCATATTCCGTGTTCCAAATTCCGTATTCCAAATTCCGTGTTCCGAATTCCGCGTTCCGAATTCCGTGTTCCGAATTTTCATGTTCCGAATTCCGTGTTCCGAATTCCAAATTCCAAATTCCGTATTCCAAATTACAAATTACAAATTCCGTATTCCATATTCCAAATTCCGTGTCCTGAATTCCGTGTTCCGAATTCCGTGTTCTGAATTCCGTGTTCCGAATTCCAAATTCCAAATTCCATGTTCTGAATTCCAAATTCCGTGTTCTGAATTCCAAATTCCGTATTCCAAATTCCATGTTCTGAATTCCAAATTCCGTGTTCCGAATTCCAAATTCTGTGATTCGAATTCCAAATTCCGTGTTCCAAATTCCAAATTCCGTGTTCCGAATTCCATATTCCGTGTTCTGAATTCATTATTCCAAATTCCGTATTCCAAATTCCGTGTTCTGAATTCCAAATTCCAAATTCCGTATTCCAAATTTCAAATTCCATATTCCAAATTCCATATTCCAAATTCCGTATACCAAATTCTGAATTCTAAATTCAAAAATTCTGTGTTCCGTATTCCGTGTTCCGAATTCCAAATTCCATATTTTGTGTTCCGAATTCCGTGTTCTGAATTCCGTGTTCCGAATTCCGTGTTCCGAATTCCAAATTCAGTGTTCTGAATTCCATATTCCAAATTCAGTGTTCCAAATTCCGTGTTCCAAAATCCGTGTTCCGAATTCCAAATTCCGTGTTCTGAATTCCGTGTTCCAAATTCCATGTTCTGAATTCCAAATTCCGTGTTCCGAATTCCAAATTCCGTGATTCGAATTCCAAATTCCGTGTTCCAAATTCCAAATTCCGTGTTCCGAATTCCAAATTCCGTGTTCTGAATTCATTATTCCAAATTCCGTATTCCAAATTCCGTGTTCTGAATTCCAAATTCCAAATTCCGTATTCCAAATTTCAAATTCCATATTCCAAATTCCATATTCCAAATTCCAAATTCCGTATACCAAATTCTGAATTCTAAATTCAAAAATTCTGTGTTCCGTATTCCGTGTTCCGAATTCCAAATTCCATATTTTGTGTTCCGAATTCCGTGTTCTGAATTCCGTGTTCCGAATTCCGTGTTCCGAATTCCAAATTCAGTGTTCTGAATTCCATATTCCAAATTCAGTGTTCCAAATTCCGTGTTCCAAAATCCGTGTTCCAAAATCCGTGTTCCGAATTCCAAATTCCGTGTTCTGAATTCCGTGTTCCAAATTCCGTGTTCTGAATTCCGTGTTCTGAATTCCGTGTTCCAAATTCCACGTTCCGAATTCCAAATTCCAAATTCCGTATTCCAAATTACAAATTACAAATTCTGTATTCCAAATTCCAAATTCTGTATTCTGAATTCTAAATTCAAAAATTCTGTGTTCCGTATTCCGTGTTCCGAATTCAAAAATTCCGTATTCCAAATTTTGTGTTCCGAATTCCGTGTTCCGAATTCCAAATTCCATGTTCTGAATTCCGTATTCCAAATTCAGTGTTCCTAATTCAGTGTTCCAAATTCCGTGTTCCAAATTCCGTGTTCCAAATTCCGTGTTCCGAATTCCAAATTCCGTGTTCCGAATTCCGTGTTCCAAATTCTGTGTTCTGAATTCCGTGTTCCAAATTCCGTGTTCCGAATTCCGTGTTCCGAATTCCGTGTTCTGAATTCCGTGTTCCGAGTTCCAAATTTCAAATTCCGTGTTCTGAATTCCAAATTCCGTGTTCCGAATTCCAAATTCCGTGTTTCGAATTCCAAATTCCGTGTTCCGAATTCCAAATTCCGTGTTCCGAATTCCAAAGTCCGTGTTCCGAATTTCAAATTCCGTGTTCCGAATACCAAATTCCGTGTTCTGAATTCATTATTCCAAATTCCGTATTCCAAATTCCGTGTTCCGAATTCCAAATTCCAAATTCCGTATTCCAAATGTCAAATTCTATATTCCAATTTCCGTATTCCAAATTCCGTATTCCTTATTCAAAATTCCGTGTTTTGAATTCCAAATTCCAATTTTCTTATTCCAAATTCCGTGTTCCAAATTAAGTGTTCCGAATTTCAAATTACGAATTCCAAATACTGTATTTCAAATACCAAATTCTGTGTTCCAAATTCCATGTTTCTAGTTCCAAATTCCGTGTTCTGAATTCCGTGGTCTGAATTTCAAATTCCATATTCCAAATTCCGTCTTCCAAATTCCAAATTCCATATTCCGAATTCCGTGTTCCGAATTCCAAATTCCGTGTTCTGAATTCCATATTCCAAATTCAGTGATCCAAATTCAGTGTTCCAAATTCAGTGTTCCAAATTCCGTGTTCCAAATTCCGTGTTCCGAATTCCAAATTCCGTGTTCCGAATTCCGTGTTCCGATTTCCGTGTTCCGAATTCCGTGTTCCGAATTCCAAATTCCGTATTCCAAATTCCAAATGACAAATTCCATATTCCATATTCCAAATTCCGTGTTCCGAATTCCGTGTTTGATTTCTGTGTTCCAAATTCTGTATTCCAAATTTCATGTTCCGTGTTCCAAATTCCAAATTCAGTATTCCAAATTCCGTATTCCGAATTCCAAGTTCCATATTCCGTGTTCCAAATTCCGTATTCCAAATTCCGTGTTCCGAATTCCGTGTTCCGAATTCCGAATTCCAAATTCCGTATTCCCAATTCCAAATTCCGTGTTCCGAATTCCGTGTTCCGTGTTCCGAATTCCAAATTCCGTATTCCAAGTTCCATGTTCCAAATTCCGTATTCCATATTCCAAATTCCGTGTTCCGAATTCCATGTTTGATTTCTGTGTTCCAAATTCTGTATTCCAAATTTCATGTTCCGTGTTCCAAATTCTGTATTCCAAATTCTGTGTTCCGAATTCCGTGATCCGAATTCCATGTTCCGAATTCCGTGTTCCGAATTCCAAATTCCAAATTACAAATTCCGTATTCCATATTCTGAATTCCGTGTTCCGAATTCCGTGTTCCGAATTCTGTGTTCCGAATTCCGTGTTCCGAATTCCAAATTCCAAATTCCATATTCCAAATTCCAAATTCCATATTCCAAATTCCGTGTTCCGAATTCCGTGTTTGATTTCTGTGTTCCAAATTCTGTATTCCAAATTTCATGTTCCGTGTTCCGAATTCCAAATTCCAAATTCCAAATTCCATGTTCTGAATTCCAAATTCCGTATTCCAAATTCCATGTTCTGAATTCCAAATTCCGTGTTCTGAATTCCAAATTCCGTGTTCTGAATTCCAAATTCCGTATTCCAAATTCCATGTTCTGAATTCCAAATTCCTTGTTCTGAATTCCAAATTCCGTGTTCTGAATTCCAAATTACGAGTTCGAATTTCAAATTCCGTGTTCTGGATTTCAAATTCCGTGTTCCGAATTCCAAATTCCGTGTTCTGAATTTATTATTCCAAATTCCGTTTTCCGAATTCCAAATTCCGAGTTCTGAATTCCGTGTTCTGAATTAATTATTCAAAATTTCGTATTCAAATTCCGTGTTCCGAATTCCGTGTTCCGAATTCCAAACTCCAAATTCCGTATTCCAAATTCCGTATTCCAAATTCCAAATTCATTATTCCAAATTCAAAATTCCATATTCCAAATTCAAAATTCCGTATTCCAAATTCCAAATGCCGTATTCCAAATTCCTTATTCCAAATTCCGGGTTTCGAATTCCAAATTCCCAATTTCGTATTCCAAATTCCTTATTCCAAATTCCGTGTTCCGAATTTCAAATTACAAAATCCAAATTCCGTATTTCAAATACCAAATTCCGTGTTCCGAATTCCGTGTTCCGATTTCCATGTTCCAAATTCCGTGTTCCGATTTCCGTGTTCCTAATTCCGTGTTCCGAGTTCCAAATTCCGTGTTCTGAATTCCGTGTTCCAAATTCTGTGTTCCGAATTCCGTGTTCTGAATTCCGTGTTCCGAATTCCATGTTCCAAATTCCACGTTCCGAATTCCAAATTCCAAATTCCGTATTCCAAATTACAAATTACAAATTCCGTATTCCAAATTCCAAATTCTGTATTCTGAATTCTAAATTCAAAAATTCTGTGTTCCGTATTCCGTGTTCCGAATTCAAAAATTCCGTATTCCAAATTTTGTGTTCCGAATTCCGTGTTCCGAATTCCGTGTTCCGAATTCCAAATTCAATGTTCTGAATTCCGTATTCCAAATTCAGTGTTCCAAATTCCGTGTTCCAAATTCCGTGTTCCAAATTCCGTGTTCCGAATTCCATGTTCCAAATTCTGTGTTCCGAATTCCGTGTTCCAAATTCCGTGTTCCGAATTCCGTGTTCCGAATTCCGTGTTTGATTTCTGTGTTCCAAATTCTGTATTCCAAATTTCATGTTCCGTGTTCCAAATTCCAAATTCAGTATTCCAAATTCCGTATTCCGAATTCCAAGTTCCATGTTCTAAATTCCATATTCCGTGTTCCAAATTCCGTATTCCAAATTCCGTGTTCCGAATTCCGTGTTCCGAATTCCGTGTTCCGAATTTTCATGTTCCGAATTCCAAATTCCAAATTCCGTATCCCAAATTACAAATTACAAATTCTGTATTCCATATTCCAAATTACGTGTTCCGAATTCCGTGTTCCGAATTCCAAATTCCAAATTCCGTATTCCAAATTACAAATTCCGTATTCCATATTCCAAATTCTGTGTTCCGAATTCCGTGTTTGATTTCTGTGTTCCAAATTCTGTATTCCAAATTTCATGTTCCGTGTTCCAAATTCCAAATTCAGTATTCCAAATTCCGTATTCCGAATTCCAAGTTCCATGTTCTAAATTCCATATTCCGTGTTCCGAATTCCGTGTTCCGAATTCCAAATTCCAAATTCCAAATTACAAATTCCGTATTCCAAATTCCGTGTTCCGAATTCCGTGTTCCGAATTCCGTGTTCCGAATTCCGTGTTCCAAATTCCAAATTCCGTATTCCAAATTCCATATTCCATATTCCAAATTCCGTGTTCCGAATTCCGTGTTTGGTTTCTGTGTTCCAAATTCTGTATTACAAATTCCGTGTTCCGAGTTCCAAATTCCGCGTTCAGAGTTCCAAATTCCGTGTTCTGAATTTCAAATTCCGAATTCCAAATTCCATATTCCAAATTCCGTGTTCCGAATTCCGTGTTCCGAATTCTGTGTTCCGAATTCCAAATTCAGTGTTCTGAATTCCATATTCCAAATTCAGTGTTCCAAATTCAGTGTTCCAAAATCCGTGTTCCGAATTCCAAATTCCGTGTTCTGAATTCCGTGTTCCAAATTCCGTGTTCTGAATTCCGTGTTCTGAATTCCGTGTACCAAATTCCACGTTCCGAATTCCAAATTCCAAATTCCGTATTCCAAATTACAAATTACAAATTCCGTATTCCAAATTCCAAATTCTGTATTCTGAATTCTAAATTCAAAAATTCTGTGTTCCGTATTCCGTGTTCCGAATTCAAAAATTCCGTATTCCAAATTTTGTGTTCCGAATTCCGTGTTCCGAATTCCGTGTTCCGAATTCCAAATTCCATGTTCTGAATTCCGTATTCCAAATTCAGTGTTCCAAATTCAGTGTTCCAAATTCCGTGTTCCAAATTCCGTGTTCCAAATTCCGTGTTTCGAATTCCAAATTCCGTGTTCTGAATTCCGTGTTCCAAATTCCGAATTCTGTGTTCCAAATTCCAAATTCCAAATTCTGTATTCCAAATTCCAAATTACAAATTCCGTATTCCATATTCCAAATTCCGTGTTCCAAATTCCGTGTTTGATTTCTGTGTTCCAAATTCTGTATTCCAAATTCCATATTCCGAATTCCAAGTTCCATGTTCTAAATTCCATATTCCGTGTTCCAAATTCCGTATTCCAAATTCTGTGTTCCGAATTCCGCGTTCCGAATTCCGTGTTCCGAATTTTCATGTTCCGAATTCCGTGTTCCGAATTCCAAATTCCAAATTCCGTATTCCAAATTACAAATTCCGTATTCCATATTCCAAATTCCGTGTTCCGAATTCCGTGTTCCGAATTCCGTGTTCTGAATTCCGTGTTCCGAATTCCAAATTCCAAATTCCAAATTCCATGTTCTGAATTCCAAATTCCGTGTTCTGAATTCCAAATTCCGTATTCCAAATTCCATGTTCTGAATTCCAAATTCTGTGTTCCGAATTCCAAATTCCGTGATTCGAATTCCAAATTCCGTGTTCCAAATTCCAAATTCTGTGTTCCGAATTCCAAATTCCGTGTTCTGAATTCATTATTCCAAATTCCGTATTCCAAATTCCGTGTTCTGAATTCCAAATTCCAAATTCCGTATTCCAAATTTCAAATTCCATATTCCAAATTCCATATTCCAAATTCCAAATTCCGTATACCAAATTCTGAATTCTAAATTCAAAAATTCTGTGTTCCGTATTCCGTGTTCCGAATTCCAAATTCCATATTTTGTGTTCCGAATTCCGTGTTCTGAATTCCGTGTTCCGAATTCCGTGTTCCGAATTCCAAATTCAGTGTTCTGAATTCCATAATCCAAATTCAGTGTTCCAAAATCCGTGTTCCAAATTCCAAATTCCGTGTTCTGAATTCCGTGTTCCAAATTCCGTGTTCTGAATTCCGTGTTCTGAATTCCGTGTACCAAATTCCACGTTCCGAATTCCAAATTCAAAATTCCGTATTCCAAATTACAAATTACAAATTCCGTATTCCAAATTACAAATTCTGTATTCTGAATTCTAAATTCAAAAATTCTGTGTTCCATATTCCGTGTTCCGAATTCAAAAATTCCGTATTCCAAATTTTGTGTTCCGAATTCCGTGTTCCGAATTCCGTGTTCCGAATTCCAAATTCCATGTTCTGAATTCCATATTCCAAATTCAGTGTTCCAAATTCAGTGTTCCAAATTCCGTGTTCCAAATTCCGTGTTCCAAATTCTGTGTTCCGAATTCCAAATTCCGTGTTCTGAATTCCGTGTTCCAAATTCCGTGTTCCGAATTCCGTGTTCCGAATTCCATGTTCTGAATTCCGTGTTCCGAGTTCCAAATTTCAAATTCCGTGTTCTGAATTCCAAATTCCGTGTTCCGAATTCCAAATTCCGTGTTTCGAATTCCAAATTCCGTGTTCCGAATTCCAAATTCCGTGTTCCGAATTCCAAAGTCCGTGTTCCGAATTTCAAATTCCGTGTTCCGAATTCCAAATTCTGTGTTCTGAATTCATTATTCCAAATTCCGTATTCCAAATTCCGTGTTCCGAATTCCAAATTCCAAATTCCGTATTCCAAATTTCAAATTCTATATTCCAATTTCCGTATTCCAAATTCCAAATTCCGTATTCCTTATTCAAAATTCCGTGTTTTGAATTCCAAATTCCGTGTTCCAAATTCCGTGTTCCGAATTTCAAATTACGAATTCCAATTACTGTATTTCAAATACCAAATTCTGTGTTCCAAATTCCATGTTTCTAGTTCCAAATTCCGTGTTCTGAATTCCGTGGTCTGAATTTCAAATTCCATATTCCAAATTCCGTATTCCAAATTCCAAATTCCATATTCCGAATTCCGTGTTCCGAATTCCAAATTCCGTGTTCTGAATTCCATATTCCAAATTCAGTGATCCAAATTCAGTGTTCCAAATTCAGTGTTCCAAATTCCGTGTTCCAAATTCCGTGTTCCGAATTCCAAATTCCGTAAACCAAATTCTGAATTCTAAATTCAAAAATTCTGTATTCCGTATTCCGTGTTCCGAATTCCAAATTCCATATTTTGTGTTCCGAATTCCGTGTTCTGAATTCCGTGTTCCGAATTCCGTGTTCCGAATTCCAAATTCAGTGTTCTGAATTCCATATTCCAAATTCAGTGTTCCAAATTCTGTGTTCCAAAATCCGTGTTCCGAATTCCAAATTCCGTGTTCTGAATTCCGTGTTCCAAATTCCGTGTTCTGAATTCCGTGTTCTGAATTCCGTGTTCCAAATTCCACATTCCGAATTCCAAATTCCAAATTCCGTATTCCAAATTACAAATTCCGTATTCCAAATTCCAAATTCTGTATTCTGAATTCTAAATTAAAAAATTCTGTGTTCCGTATTCCGTGTTCCGAATTCAAAAATTCCGTATTCCAAATTTTGTGTTCCGAATTCCGTGTTCCGAATTCCGTGTTCCGAATTCCAAATTCCATGTTCTGAATTCCGTATTCCAAATTCAGTGTTCCAAATTCAGTGTTCCAAATTCCGTGTTCCAAATTCCGTGTTCTGAATTCCGTGTTCCAAGTTCCAAATTTCAAATTCCGTGTTCTGAATTCCAAATTCCGTGTTCCGAATTCCAAATTCCGTGTTTCGAATTCCAAATTCCGTGTTCCGAATTCCAAATTCCGTGTTCCGAATTCCAAAGTCCGTGTTCCGAATTTCAAATTCCGTGTTCCGAATTCCAAATTCCGTGTTCTGAATTCATTATTCCAAATTCCGTATTCCAAATTCCGTGTTCCGAATTCCAAATTCCAAATTCCGTATTCCATATTCCAAATTCCGTGTTCCGAATTCCGTGTTTGATTTCTGTGTTCCAAATTCTGTATTCCAAATTCCCTGTTCTGAATTTCAAATTCCGTGTTCTGAATTCCAAATTCCTTATTCCAAATTCCGTGTTCCGAATTTCAAATTCCGAATTCCAAATTCCGTATTTCAAATACCAAATTCCGTGTTCCGAATTCTGTGTTCCGATTTCTGTGTTCCAAATTCCGTGTTCCGATTTCCATGTTCCTAATTCCGTGTTCCGAGTTCCAAATTCCGCGTTCAGAGTTCCAAATTCCGTGTTCCGATTTCCAAATTCCGTGTTCCGAATTCTGTTTTCCAAATTCCGTGTTCCGTGTTCCAGCTTCCGTGTTCCGAGTTCCAAATTCCGCGTTCAGAGTTCCAAATTCCGTGTTCCGAGTTCCAAATTCCATATTCCAAATTCCGTGTTCCGAATTCCAAATTCTGAATTCCTTATTCCAAATTCCCTGTTCTGAATTTCAAATTCCAAATTCCAAATTCCATATTCCAAATTCCGTGTTCCGAGTTCCGTGTTCCGAATTCCGTGTTCCGAATTCCAAATTCCAAATTCCAAATTCCAAATTCCAAATTCCAAATTCCATATTCCAAATTCCGTGTTCCGAATTCCGTGTTTGATTTCTGTGTTCCAAATTCTGTATTCCAAATTTCATGTTCCGTGTTCCAAATTCCAAATTCAGTATTCCAAATTCCGTATTCCGAATTCCAAGTTCCATGTTCTAAATTCCATATTCCGTGTTCCGAATTCCGTGTTCCGAATTCCGTGTTCCGAATTCCAAATTCCAAATTACAAATGACAAATTCCGTATTCCATATTCCAAATTCCGTGTTCCGAATTCCGTGTTCCGAATTCCGTGTTCCAAATTCCAAATTCCAAATTCTGTATTCCAAATTCCATATTCCATATTCCAAATTCCGTGTTCCGAATTCCGTGTTTGATTTCTGTGTTCCAAATTCTGTATTCCAAATTTCATGTTCTGTGTTCCAAATTCCAAATTCAGTATTCCATATTCCATATTCCGTGTTCCAAATTCCGTATTCCAAATTCCGTGTTCCGAATTCCAAATTCCAAATTCCGTATTCCAAATTTCAAATTCTATATTCCAATTTCCGTATTCCAAATTCCAAATTCCGTATTCCTTATTCAAAATTCCATGTTTTGAATTCCAAATTCCGTGTTCCAAATTCCGTGTTCCGAATTTCAAATTACGAATTGCAAATACTGTATTTCAAATACCAAATTCTGTGTTCCAAATTCCATGTTTCTAGTTCCAAATTCCGTGTTCTGAATTCCGTGGTCTGAATTTCAAATTCCATATTCCAAATTCCGTATTCCAAATTCCAAATTCCATATTCCGAATTCCGTGTTCCGAATTCCAAATTCTGTGTTCTGAATTCCATATTCCAAATTCAGTGATCCAAATTCAGTGTTCCAAATTCAGTGTTCCAAATTCCGTGTTCCAAATTCCGTGTTCCGAATTCCAAATTCCGTATACCAAATTCTGAATTCTAAATTCAAAAATTCTGTATTCCGTATTCCGTGTTCCGAATTCCAAATTCCATATTTTGTGTTCCGAATTCCGTGTTCTGAATTCCGTGTTCCGAATTCCGTGTTCCAAATTCCAAATTCAGTGTTCTGAATTCCATATTCCAAATTCAGTGTTCCAAATTCTGTGTTCCAAAATCCGTGTTCCGAATTCCAAATTCCGTGTTCTGAATTCCGTGTTCCAAATTCCGTGTTCTGAATTCCGTGTTCTGAATTCTGTGTTCCAAATTCCACGTTCCGAATTCCAAATTCCAAATTCCGTATTCCAAATTACAAATTCCGTATTCCAAATTCCAAATTCTGTATTCTGAATTCTAAATTAAAAAATTCTGTGTTCCGTATTCCGTGTTCCGAATTCAAAAATTCCGTATTCCAAATTTTGTGTTCCGAATTCCGTGTTCCGAATTCCGTGTTCCGAATTCCAAATTCCATGTTCTGAATTCCGTATTCCAAATTCAGTGTTCCAAATTCAGTGTTCCAAATTCCGTGTTCCAAATTCCATGTTCTGAATTCCGTGTTCCGAGTTCCAAATTTCAAATTCCGTGTTCTGAATTCATTATTCCAAATTCCGTATTCCAAATTCCGTGTTCCGAATTCCAAATTCCAAATTCCGTATTCCATATTCCAAATTCCGTGTTCCGAATTCCGTGTTTGATTTCTGTGTTCCAAATTCTGTATTCCAAATTCCCTGTTCTGAATTTCAAATTCCGTGTTCTGAATTCCAAATTCCTTATTCCAAATTCCGTGTTCCGAATTTCAAATTCCGAATTCCAAATTCCGTATTTCAAATACCAAATTCCGTGTTCCGAATTCCGTGTTCCGATTTCTGTGTTCCAAATTCCGTGTTCCGATTTCCGTGTTCCTAATTCCGTGTTCCGAGTTCCAAATTCCGCGTTCAGAGTTCCAAATTCCGTGTTCCGATTTCCAAATTCCGTGTTCCGAATTCTGTTTTCCAAATTCCGTGTTCCGTGTTCCAGCTTCCGTGTTCCGAGTTCCAAATTCTGCGTTCAGAGTTCCAAATTCCGTGTTCCGAGTTCCAAATTCCATATTCCAAATTCCGTGTTCCGAATTCCAAATTCTGAATTCCTTATTCCAAATTCCCTGTTCTGAATTTCAAATTCCAAATTCCAAATTCCATATTCCAAATTCCGTGTTCCGAGTTCCGTGTTCCGAATTCCGTGTTCCGAATTCCAAATTCCAAATTCCAAATTCCAAATTCCAAATTCCAAATTCCATATTCCAAATTCCGTGTTCCGAATTCCGTGTTTGATTTCTGTGTTCCAAATTCTGTATTCCAAATTTCATGTTCCGTGTTCCAAATTCCAAATTCAGTATTCCAAATTCCGTATTCCGAATTCCAAGTTCCATGTTCTAAATTCCATATTCCGTGTTCCGAATTCCGTGTTCCGAATTCCGTGTTCCGAATTCCAAATTCCAAATTACAAATGACAAATTCCGTATTCCATATTCCAAATTCCGTGTTCCGAATTCCGTGTTCCGAATTCCGTGTTCCAAATTCCAAATTCCAAATTCTGTATTCCAAATTCCATATTCCATATTCCAAATTCCGTGTTCCGAATTCCGTGTTTGATTTCTGTGTTCCAAATTCTGTATTCCAAATTTCATGTTCCGTGTTCCAAATTCCAAATTCAGTATTCCATATTCCATATTCCGTGTTCCAAATTCCGTATTCCAAATTCCGTGTTCCGAATTCCGTGATCCGAATTCCGTGTTCCGAATTCCGTGTTCCGAATTCCAAATTCCAAATTCTGCATTCCAAATTCCAAATTCCAAATTCCAAATTCCGTATTCCATATTCCGAATTCCGTGTTCCGAATTCCGTGTTCCGAATTCCGTGTTCCGAATTCCAAATTTCAAATTCCATATTCCAAATTCCAAATTCCATATTCCAAATTCCGTGTTCCGAATTCCGTGTTTGATTTCTGTGTTCCAAATTCTGTATTCCAAATTTCATGTTCCGTGTTCCAAATTCCAAATTCAGTATTCCAAATTCCGTATTCCGAATTCCAAGTTCCATGTTCTAAATTCCATATTCCGTGTTCCAAATTCTGTATTCCGAATTCCGTGTTCCGAATTCCGTGTTCCGAATTCTGTGTTCCGAATTCCAAATTCCAAATTCCGTATTCCAAATTCCAAATTCCAAATTCCGTATTCCATATTCCAAATTCCGTGTTCCAAATTCCGTGTTTGATTTCTGTGTTCCAAATTCTGTATTCCAAATTTCATGTTCCGTGTTCCAAATTCAGTATTCCAAATTCCGTATTCCGAATTCCAAGTTCCATGTTCTAAATTCCTTATTCCAAATCTCTTGTTCCAAATTCCATATTCCGTGTTCCGAATTCCAATTTCCGAATTCCGTGTTCCAAATTCCGTGTTCTAAATTCCGTGTTCCAAATTCTGTGTTCCAAATTCCGTATTCCATGTTCCGAATTCCAAATTCCGAATTCCGTGTTCCGAATTTGAAATTCTGAATTCCTTATTCCAAATTCCCTGTACTGAATTTCAAATTCCGTGTTCTGAATTCCAAATTCCTTATTCCAAATTCCGTGTTCCGAATTTCAAATTACGAATTCCAAATTCCGTATTTCAAATACCAAATTCCGTGTTCCGAATTCCGTGTTCCGATTTCCGTGTTCCAAATTCCGTGTTCCGATTTCCGTGTTCCTAATTCCGTGTTCCGAGTTCCAAATTCTGCGTTCAGAGTTCCAAATTCCGTGTTCCGAGTTCCAAATTCCGTGTTCCGAATTCTGTTTTCCAAATTCCGTGTTCCGTGTTCCAAATTCCGTGTTCCGAGTTCCAAATTCCGCGTTCAGAGTTCCAAATTCCGTGTTCCGAGTTCCAAATTCCGTATTCCAAATTCCGTGTTCCGAATTCCAAATTCTGAATTCCTTATTCCAAATTCCCTGTTCTGAATTTAAAATTCCGAATTCCAAATTCCATATTCCAAATTCCGTGTTCCGAATTCCGTGTTTGATTTCTGTGTTCCAAATTCTGTATTCCAAATTTCATGTTCCGTGTTCCAAATTCCAAATTCAGTATTCCAAATTCCGTATTCCGAATTCCGTGTTCCGAATTCCGTGTTCCGAATTCCGTGTTCCGAATTTTCATGTTCCGAATTCCGTGTTCCGAATTCCAAATTCCAAATTCCGTATTACAAATTACAAATTACAAATTCCGTATTCCATATTCCAAATTCTGTGTTCCGAATTCAGTGTTCCAAATTCCGTGTTCCAAATTCCGTGTTCCGAATTCCAAATTCTGTGTTCCGAATTCCGTGTTCCGATTTCCGTGTTCCGAATTCTGTGTTCCGAATTCCAAATTCCGTATTCCAAATTCCAAATGACAAATTCCGTATTCCATATTCCAAATTCCGTGTTCCGAATTCCGTGTTTGATTTCTGTGTTCCAAATTCTGTATTTCAAATTTCATGTTCCGTGTTCCAAATTCCAAATTCAGTATTCCAAATTCCGTATTCCGAATTCCAAGTTCCATATTCCGTGTTCCAAATTCCGTATTCCAAATTCCGTGTTCCGAATTCCGTGTTCCGAATTCCGTGTTCCGAATTCCGTGTTCCGAATTCCAAATTCCAAATTCCGTATTCCAAATTCCAAATTCCATATTCCGAATTCCGTGTTCCGAATTCCAAATTCCGTGTTCTGAATTCCATATTCCAAATTCAGTGATCCAAATTCAGTGTTCCAAATTCCGTGTTCCGAATTCCAAATTCCGTAAACCAAATTCTGAATTCTAAATTCAAAAATTCTGTATTCCGTATTCCGTGTTCCGAATTCCAAATTCCATATTTTGTGTTCCGAATTCCGTGTTCTGAATTCCGTGTTCCGAATTCCGTGTTCCGAATTCCAAATTCAGTGTTCTGAATTCCATATTCCAAATTCAGTGTTCCAAATTCTGTGTTCCAAAATCCGTGTTCCGAATTCCAAATTCCGTGTTCTGAATTCCGTGTTCCAAATTCCGTGTTCTGAATTCCGTGTTCTGAATTCCGTGTTCCAAATTCCACATTCCGAATTCCAAATTCCAAATTCCGTATTCCAAATTACAAATTCCGTATTCCAAATTCCAAATTCTGTATTCTGAATTCTAAATTAAAAAATTCTGTGTTCCGTATTCCGTGTTCCGAATTCAAAAATTCCGTATTCCAAATTTTGTGTTCCGAATTCCGTGTTCCGAATTCCGTGTTCCGAATTCCAAATTCCATGTTCTGAATTCCGTATTCCAAATTCAGTGTTCCAAATTCAGTGTTCCAAATTCCGTGTTCCAAATTCCGTGTTCTGAATTCCGTGTTCCAAGTTCCAAATTTCAAATTCCGTGTTCTGAATTCCAAATTCCGTGTTCCGAATTCCAAATTCCGTGTTTCGAATTCCAAATTCCGTGTTCCGAATTCCAAATTCCGTGTTCCGAATTCCAAAGTCCGTGTTCCGAATTTCAAATTCCGTGTTCCGAATTCCAAATTCCGTGTTCTGAATTCATTATTCCAAATTCCGTATTCCAAATTCCGTGTTCCGAATTCCAAATTCCAAATTCCGTATTCCATATTCCAAATTCCGTGTTCCGAATTCCGTGTTTGATTTCTGTGTTCCAAATTCTGTATTCCAAATTCCCTGTTCTGAATTTCAAATTCCGTGTTCTGAATTCCAAATTCCTTATTCCAAATTCCGTGTTCCGAATTTCAAATTCCGAATTCCAAATTCCGTATTTCAAATACCAAATTCCGTGTTCCGAATTCTGTGTTCCGATTTCTGTGTTCCAAATTCCGTGTTCCGATTTCCATGTTCCTAATTCCGTGTTCCGAGTTCCAAATTCCGCGTTCAGAGTTCCAAATTCCGTGTTCCGATTTCCAAATTCCGTGTTCCGAATTCTGTTTTCCAAATTCCGTGTTCCGTGTTCCAGCTTCCGTGTTCCGAGTTCCAAATTCCGCGTTCAGAGTTCCAAATTCCGTGTTCCGAGTTCCAAATTCCATATTCCAAATTCCGTGTTCCGAATTCCAAATTCTGAATTCCTTATTCCAAATTCCCTGTTCTGAATTTCAAATTCCAAATTCCAAATTCCATATTCCAAATTCCGTGTTCCGAGTTCCGTGTTCCGAATTCCGTGTTCCGAATTCCAAATTCCAAATTCCAAATTCCAAATTCCAAATTCCAAATTCCATATTCCAAATTCCGTGTTCCGAATTCCGTGTTTGATTTCTGTGTTCCAAATTCTGTATTCCAAATTTCATGTTCCGTGTTCCAAATTCCAAATTCAGTATTCCAAATTCCGTATTCCGAATTCCAAGTTCCATGTTCTAAATTCCATATTCCGTGTTCCGAATTCCGTGTTCCGAATTCCGTGTTCCGAATTCCAAATTCCAAATTACAAATGACAAATTCCGTATTCCATATTCCAAATTCCGTGTTCCGAATTCCGTGTTCCGAATTCCGTGTTCCAAATTCCAAATTCCAAATTCTGTATTCCAAATTCCATATTCCATATTCCAAATTCCGTGTTCCGAATTCCGTGTTTGATTTCTGTGTTCCAAATTCTGTATTCCAAATTTCATGTTCTGTGTTCCAAATTCCAAATTCAGTATTCCATATTCCATATTCCGTGTTCCAAATTCCGTATTCCAAATTCCGTGTTCCGAATTCCAAATTCCAAATTCCGTATTCCAAATTTCAAATTCTATATTCCAATTTCCGTATTCCAAATTCCAAATTCCGTATTCCTTATTCAAAATTCCATGTTTTGAATTCCAAATTCCGTGTTCCAAATTCCGTGTTCCGAATTTCAAATTACGAATTGCAAATACTGTATTTCAAATACCAAATTCTGTGTTCCAAATTCCATGTTTCTAGTTCCAAATTCCGTGTTCTGAATTCCGTGGTCTGAATTTCAAATTCCATATTCCAAATTCCGTATTCCAAATTCCAAATTCCATATTCCGAATTCCGTGTTCCGAATTCCAAATTCTGTGTTCTGAATTCCATATTCCAAATTCAGTGATCCAAATTCAGTGTTCCAAATTCAGTGTTCCAAATTCCGTGTTCCAAATTCCGTGTTCCGAATTCCAAATTCCGTATACCAAATTCTGAATTCTAAATTCAAAAATTCTGTATTCCGTATTCCGTGTTCCGAATTCCAAATTCCATATTTTGTGTTCCGAATTCCGTGTTCTGAATTCCGTGTTCCGAATTCCGTGTTCCAAATTCCAAATTCAGTGTTCTGAATTCCATATTCCAAATTCAGTGTTCCAAATTCTGTGTTCCAAAATCCGTGTTCCGAATTCCAAATTCCGTGTTCTGAATTCCGTGTTCCAAATTCCGTGTTCTGAATTCCGTGTTCTGAATTCTGTGTTCCAAATTCCACGTTCCGAATTCCAAATTCCAAATTCCGTATTCCAAATTACAAATTCCGTATTCCAAATTCCAAATTCTGTATTCTGAATTCTAAATTAAAAAATTCTGTGTTCCGTATTCCGTGTTCCGAATTCAAAAATTCCGTATTCCAAATTTTGTGTTCCGAATTCCGTGTTCCGAATTCCGTGTTCCGAATTCCAAATTCCATGTTCTGAATTCCGTATTCCAAATTCAGTGTTCCAAATTCAGTGTTCCAAATTCCGTGTTCCAAATTCCATGTTCTGAATTCCGTGTTCCGAGTTCCAAATTTCAAATTCCGTGTTCTGAATTCATTATTCCAAATTCCGTATTCCAAATTCCGTGTTCCGAATTCCAAATTCCAAATTCCGTATTCCATATTCCAAATTCCGTGTTCCGAATTCCGTGTTTGATTTCTGTGTTCCAAATTCTGTATTCCAAATTCCCTGTTCTGAATTTCAAATTCCGTGTTCTGAATTCCAAATTCCTTATTCCAAATTCCGTGTTCCGAATTTCAAATTCCGAATTCCAAATTCCGTATTTCAAATACCAAATTCCGTGTTCCGAATTCCGTGTTCCGATTTCTGTGTTCCAAATTCCGTGTTCCGATTTCCGTGTTCCTAATTCCGTGTTCCGAGTTCCAAATTCCGCGTTCAGAGTTCCAAATTCCGTGTTCCGATTTCCAAATTCCGTGTTCCGAATTCTGTTTTCCAAATTCCGTGTTCCGTGTTCCAGCTTCCGTGTTCCGAGTTCCAAATTCTGCGTTCAGAGTTCCAAATTCCGTGTTCCGAGTTCCAAATTCCATATTCCAAATTCCGTGTTCCGAATTCCAAATTCTGAATTCCTTATTCCAAATTCCCTGTTCTGAATTTCAAATTCCAAATTCCAAATTCCATATTCCAAATTCCGTGTTCCGAGTTCCGTGTTCCGAATTCCGTGTTCCGAATTCCAAATTCCAAATTCCAAATTCCAAATTCCAAATTCCAAATTCCATATTCCAAATTCCGTGTTCCGAATTCCGTGTTTGATTTCTGTGTTCCAAATTCTGTATTCCAAATTTCATGTTCCGTGTTCCAAATTCCAAATTCAGTATTCCAAATTCCGTATTCCGAATTCCAAGTTCCATGTTCTAAATTCCATATTCCGTGTTCCGAATTCCGTGTTCCGAATTCCGTGTTCCGAATTCCAAATTCCAAATTACAAATGACAAATTCCGTATTCCATATTCCAAATTCCGTGTTCCGAATTCCGTGTTCCGAATTCCGTGTTCCAAATTCCAAATTCCAAATTCTGTATTCCAAATTCCATATTCCATATTCCAAATTCCGTGTTCCGAATTCCGTGTTTGATTTCTGTGTTCCAAATTCTGTATTCCAAATTTCATGTTCCGTGTTCCAAATTCCAAATTCAGTATTCCATATTCCATATTCCGTGTTCCAAATTCCGTATTCCAAATTCCGTGTTCCGAATTCCGTGATCCGAATTCCGTGTTCCGAATTCCGTGTTCCGAATTCCAAATTCCAAATTCTGCATTCCAAATTCCAAATTCCAAATTCCAAATTCCGTATTCCATATTCCGAATTCCGTGTTCCGAATTCCGTGTTCCGAATTCCGTGTTCCGAATTCCAAATTTCAAATTCCATATTCCAAATTCCAAATTCCATATTCCAAATTCCGTGTTCCGAATTCCGTGTTTGATTTCTGTGTTCCAAATTCTGTATTCCAAATTTCATGTTCCGTGTTCCAAATTCCAAATTCAGTATTCCAAATTCCGTATTCCGAATTCCAAGTTCCATGTTCTAAATTCCATATTCCGTGTTCCAAATTCTGTATTCCGAATTCCGTGTTCCGAATTCCGTGTTCCGAATTCTGTGTTCCGAATTCCAAATTCCAAATTCCGTATTCCAAATTCCAAATTCCAAATTCCGTATTCCATATTCCAAATTCCGTGTTCCAAATTCCGTGTTTGATTTCTGTGTTCCAAATTCTGTATTCCAAATTTCATGTTCCGTGTTCCAAATTCAGTATTCCAAATTCCGTATTCCGAATTCCAAGTTCCATGTTCTAAATTCCTTATTCCAAATCTCTTGTTCCAAATTCCATATTCCGTGTTCCGAATTCCAATTTCCGAATTCCGTGTTCCAAATTCCGTGTTCTAAATTCCGTGTTCCAAATTCTGTGTTCCAAATTCCGTATTCCATGTTCCGAATTCCAAATTCCGAATTCCGTGTTCCGAATTTGAAATTCTGAATTCCTTATTCCAAATTCCCTGTACTGAATTTCAAATTCCGTGTTCTGAATTCCAAATTCCTTATTCCAAATTCCGTGTTCCGAATTTCAAATTACGAATTCCAAATTCCGTATTTCAAATACCAAATTCCGTGTTCCGAATTCCGTGTTCCGATTTCCGTGTTCCAAATTCCGTGTTCCGATTTCCGTGTTCCTAATTCCGTGTTCCGAGTTCCAAATTCTGCGTTCAGAGTTCCAAATTCCGTGTTCCGAGTTCCAAATTCCGTGTTCCGAATTCTGTTTTCCAAATTCCGTGTTCCGTGTTCCAAATTCCGTGTTCCGAGTTCCAAATTCCGCGTTCAGAGTTCCAAATTCCGTGTTCCGAGTTCCAAATTCCGTATTCCAAATTCCGTGTTCCGAATTCCAAATTCTGAATTCCTTATTCCAAATTCCCTGTTCTGAATTTAAAATTCCGAATTCCAAATTCCATATTCCAAATTCCGTGTTCCGAATTCCGTGTTTGATTTCTGTGTTCCAAATTCTGTATTCCAAATTTCATGTTCCGTGTTCCAAATTCCAAATTCAGTATTCCAAATTCCGTATTCCGAATTCCAAGTTCCATGTTCTAAATACCATATTCCGTGTTCCAAATTCCGTATTCCAAATTCCGTGTTCCGAATTCCGTGTTCCGAATTCCGTGTTCCGAATTTTCATGTTCCGAATTCCGTGTTCCGAATTCCAAATTCCAAATTCCGTATTACAAATTACAAATTACAAATTCCGTATTCCAAATTCTGTGTTCCGAATTCAGTGTTCCAAATTCCGTGTTCCAAATTCCGTGTTCCGAATTCCAAATTCTGTGTTCCGAATTCCGTGTTCCGATTTCCGTGTTCCGAATTCTGTGTTCCGAATTCCAAATTCCGTATTCCAAATTCCAAATGACAAATTCCGTATTCCATATTCCAAATTCCGTGTTCCGAATTCCGTGTTTGATTTCTGTGTTCCAAATTCTGTATTTCAAATTTCATGTTCCGTGTTCCAAATTCCAAATTCAGTATTCCAAATTCCGTATTCCGAATTCCAAGTTCCATATTCCGTGTTCCAAATTCCGTATTCCAAATTCCGTGTTCCGAATTCCGTGTTCCGAATTCCGTGTTCCGAATTCCGTGTTCCGAATTCCAAATTCCAAATTCCGTATTCCAAATTACAAATTACAAATTCCGTGTTCCATATTCCAAATTCTGTGTTCCGAATTCAGTGTTCCAAATTCCGTGTTCCAAATTCCGTGTTCCGAATTCCAAATTCCGTGTTCCGAATTCCGTGTTCCGATTTCTGTGTTCCGAATTCCGTGTTCCGAATTCCAAATTCCGTATTCCAAATTCCAAATGACAAATTCCGTATTCCATATTCCAAATTCCGTGTTCCGAATTCCGTGTTTGATTTCTGTGTTCCAAATTCTGTATTTCAAATTTCATGTTCCGTGTTCCAAATACCAAATTCAGTATTCCAAATTCCGTATTCCGAATTCCAAGTTCCATATTCCGTGTTCCAAATTCCGTATTCCAAATTCCGTGTTCCGAATTCCGTGTTCCGAATTCCGTGTTCCGAATTCCGTGTTCCGAATTCCAAATTCCAAATTCCATATTCCCAATTCCAAATTCCGTGTTCCGAATTCCGTGTTCCGTGTTCCGAATTCCAAATACTGTATTCCAAATTCCTAATTCCAAATTCCCTATTCCATATTCCAAATTCCGTGTTACGAATTCCGTGTTTGATTTCTGTGTTCCAAATTCTGTATTCCAAATTTCATGTTCCGTGTTCCAAATTCCAAATTCAGTATTCCAAATTCCGTATTCCGAATTCCAAGTTCCATATTCCGTGTTCCAAATTCCGTATTCCAAATTCCGTGTTCCGAATTCCGTGTTCCGAATTCCGTGTTCCGAATTCCGTGTTCCGAATTCCAAATTCCAAATTCCATATTCCCAATTCCAAATTCCGTGTTCCGAATTCCGTGTTCCGTGTTCCGAATTCCAAATTCCGTATTCCAAATTCCAAATTCCGTATTCCATATTCCAAATTCCGTGTTCCGAATTCCGTGTTTAATTTCTGTGTTCCATATTCTGTATTCCAAATTTCATGTTCCGTGTTCCAAATTCCAAATTCAGTATTCCATATTCCATATTCCGTGTTACAAATTCCGTATTCCAAATTCCGTGTTCCGAATTCCGTGATCCGAATTCCATGTTCCGAATTCCGTGTTCCGAATTCCAAATTCCAAATTCCAAATTCCAAATTCCAAATTCCATATTCCGAATTCCGTGTTCCGAATTCCGTGTTCCGAATTCCAAATTCCAAATTCCATATTCCAAATTCCAAATTCCATATTCCAAATTCCGTGTTCCGAATTCTGTGTTTGATTTCTGTGTTCCAAATTCTGTATTCCAAATTTCATGTTCCGTGTTCCAAATTCCAAATTCCGTATTCCAAATTCCGTATTCTGAATTCCAAGTTCCATGTTCTAAATTCCATATTCCGTGTTCCAAATTCTGTATTCCGAATTCCGTGTTCCGAATTCCGTGTTCCGAAATCCGTGTTCCGAATTCCGTGTTCCGAATTCCAAATTCCAAATTCCAAATTCCAAATTCCAAATTCCGTATTCCATATTCCGAATTCCGTGTTCCGAATTCCGTGTTCCGGATTCCATGTTCCGAATTCCAAATTCCAAATTCCATATTCCAAATTCCAAATTCCATATTCCAAATTCCGTGTTCCGAATTCCGTGTTTGATTTCTGTGTTCCAAATTCTGTATTCCAAATTTCATGTTCCGTGTTCCAAATTCCAAATTCAGTATTCCAAATTCCGTATTCCGAATTCCAAGTTCCATGTTCTAAATTCCATATTCCGTGTTCCAAATTCTGTATTCCAAATTCCGTGTTCCGAATTCCGTGTTCCGAATTCCGTGTTCCGAATTCCAAATTCCAAATTCCGTATTCCAAATTCCAAATTCCAAATTCCGTATTCCATATTCCAAATTCCGTGTTCCAAATTCCGTGTTTGATTTCTGTGTTCCAAATTCTGTATTCCAAATTTCATGTTCCGTGTTCCAAATTCAGTATTCCAAATTCCGTATTCCGAATTCCAAGTTCCATGTTCTAAATTCCTTATTCCAAATTTCTTGTTCCAAATTCCATATTCCGTGTTCCGAATTCCAATTTCCGAATTCCGTGTTCCAAATTCCGTGTTCTAAATTCCGTGTTCCGAATTCCATGTTCCGAATTCCAAATTCCAAATTCTGCATTCCAAATTCCAAATTCCGTATTCCATATTCCAAATTCCGTGTTCCGAATTCCGTGTTTGATTTCTGTGTTCCAAATTCTGTATTCCAAATTTCATGTTCCGTATTCCATATTCCAAATTCCGTGTTCCGATATCCGTGTTTGATTTCTGTGTTCCATATTCTGTATTCCAAATTTCATGTTCCGTGTTCCAAATTCCAAATTCAGTATTCCAAATTCCGTATTCCGAATTCCAAGTTCCATATTCCGTGTTCCAAATTCCGTATTCCAAATTCCGTGTTCCGAATTCCGTGTTCCGAATTCCGTGTTCCGAATTCCAAATTCCAAATTCCGTATTCCAAATTACAAATTACAAATTCCGTGTTCCATATTCCAAATTCTGTGTTCCGAATTCAGTGTTCCAAATTCCGTGTTCCAAATTCCGTGTTCCGAATTCCAAATTCCGTGTTCCGAATTCCGTGTTCCGATTTCTGTGTTCCGAATTCCGTGTTCCGAATTCCAAATTCCGTATTCCAAATTCCAAATGACAAATTCCGTATTCCATATTCCAAATTCCGTGTTCCGAATTCCGTGTTTGATTTCTGTGTTCCAAATTCTGTATTTCAAATTTCATGTTCCGTGTTCCAAATACCAAATTCAGTATTCCAAATTCCGTATTCCGAATTCCAAGTTCCATATTCCGTGTTCCAAATTCCGTATTCCAAATTCCGTGTTCCGAATTCCGTGTTCCGAATTCCGTGTTCCGAATTCCGTGTTCCGAATTCCAAATTCCAAATTCCATATTCCCAATTCCAAATTCCGTGTTCCGAATTCCGTGTTCCGTGTTCCGAATTCCAAATACTGTATTCCAAATTCCTAATTCCAAATTCCCTATTCCATATTCCAAATTCCGTGTTACGAATTCCGTGTTTGATTTCTGTGTTCCAAATTCTGTATTCCAAATTTCATGTTCCGTGTTCCAAATTCCAAATTCAGTATTCCAAATTCCGTATTCCGAATTCCAAGTTCCATATTCCGTGTTCCAAATTCCGTATTCCAAATTCCGTGTTCCGAATTCCGTGTTCCGAATTCCGTGTTCCGAATTCCGTGTTCCGAATTCCAAATTCCAAATTCCATATTCCCAATTCCAAATTCCGTGTTCCGAATTCCGTGTTCCGTGTTCCGAATTCCAAATTCCGTATTCCAAATTCCAAATTCCGTATTCCATATTCCAAATTCCGTGTTCCGAATTCCGTGTTTAATTTCTGTGTTCCATATTCTGTATTCCAAATTTCATGTTCCGTGTTCCAAATTCCAAATTCAGTATTCCATATTCCATATTCCGTGTTACAAATTCCGTATTCCAAATTCCGTGTTCCGAATTCCGTGATCCGAATTCCATGTTCCGAATTCCGTGTTCCGAATTCCAAATTCCAAATTCCAAATTCCAAATTCCAAATTCCATATTCCGAATTCCGTGTTCCGAATTCCGTGTTCCGAATTCCGTGTTCCGAATTCCAAATTCCAAATTCCATATTCCAAATTCCAAATTCCATATTCCAAATTCCGTGTTCCGAATTCCGTGTTTGATTTCTATGTTCCAAATTCTGTATTCCAAATTTCATGTTCCGTGTTCCAAATTCCAAATTCCGTATTCCAAATTCCGTATTCCGAATTCCAAGTTCCATGTTCTAAATTCCATCATATTCCGTGTTCCAAATTCTGTATTCCGAATTCCGTGTTCCGAATTCCGTGTTCCGAATTCCGTGTTCCGAATTCCGTGTTCCGAATTCCAAATTCCAAATTCCAAATTCCGTATTCCATATTCCGAATTCCGTGTTCCGAATTCCGTGTTCCGGATTCCATGTTCCGAATTCCAAATTCCAAATTCCATATTCCAAATTCCAAATTCCATATTCCAAATTCCGTGTTCCGAATTCCGTGTTTGATTTCTGTGTTCCAAATTCTGTATTCCAAATTTCATGTTCCGTGTTCCAAATTCCAAATTCAGTATTCCAAATTCCGTATTCCGAATTCCAAGTTCCATGTTCTAAATTCCATATTCCGTGTTCCAAATTCTGTATTCCAAATTCCGTGTTCCGAATTCCGTGTTCCGAATTCCGTGTTCCGAATTCCAAATTCCAAATTCCGTATTCCAAATTCCAAATTCCAAATTCCGTATTCCATATTCCAAATTCCGTGTTCCAAATTCCGTGTTTGATTTCTGTGTTCCAAATTCTGTATTCCAAATTTCATGTTCCGTGTTCCAAATTCAGTATTCCAAATTCCGTATTCCGAATTCCAAGTTCCATGTTCTAAATTCCTTATTCCAAATTTCTTGTTCCAAATTCCATATTCCGTGTTCCGAATTCCAATTTCCGAATTCCGTGTTCCAAATTCCGTGTTCTAAATTCCGTGTTCCGAATTCCATGTTCCGAATTCCAAATTCCAAATTCTGCATTCCAAATTCCAAATTCCGTATTCCATATTCCAAATTCCGTGTTCCGAATTCCGTGTTTGATTTCTGTGTTCCAAATTCTGTATTCCAAATTTCATGTTCCGTATTCCATATTCCAAATTCCGTGTTCCGATATCCGTGTTTGATTTCTGTGTTCCATATTCTGTATTCCAAATTTCATGTTCCGTGTTCCAAATTCCAAATTCAGTATTCCAAATTCCGTATTCCGAATTCCAAGTTCCATATTCCGTGTTCCAAATTCCGTATTCCAAATTCCGTGTTCCGAATTCCGTGTTCCGAATTCCGTGTTCCGAATTCCGTGTTCCGAATTCCAAATTCCAAATTCCGTATTCCAAATTACAAATTACAAATTCCGTGTTCCATATTCCAAATTCTGTGTTCCGAATTCAGTGTTCCAAATTCCGTGTTCCAAATTCCGTGTTCCGAATTCCAAATTCCGTGTTCCGAATTCCGTGTTCCGATTTCTGTGTTCCGAATTCCGTGTTCCGAATTCCAAATTCCGTATTCCAAATTCCAAATGACAAATTCCGTATTCCATATTCCAAATTCCGTGTTCCGAATTCCGTGTTTGATTTCTGTGTTCCAAATTCTGTATTTCAAATTTCATGTTCCGTGTTCCAAATACCAAATTCAGTATTCCAAATTCCGTATTCCGAATTCCAAGTTCCATATTCCGTGTTCCAAATTCCGTATTCCAAATTCCGTGTTCCGAATTCCGTGTTCCGAATTCCGTGTTCCGAATTCCGTGTTCCGAATTCCAAATTCCAAATTCCATATTCCCAATTCCAAATTCCGTGTTCCGAATTCCGTGTTCCGTGTTCCGAATTCCAAATACTGTATTCCAAATTCCTAATTCCAAATTCCCTATTCCATATTCCAAATTCCGTGTTACGAATTCCGTGTTTGATTTCTGTGTTCCAAATTCTGTATTCCAAATTTCATGTTCCGTGTTCCAAATTCCAAATTCAGTATTCCAAATTCCGTATTCCGAATTCCAAGTTCCATATTCCGTGTTCCAAATTCCGTATTCCAAATTCCGTGTTCCGAATTCCGTGTTCCAAATTCCGTGTTCCGAATTCCGTGTTCCGAATTCCAAATTCCAAATTCCATATTCCCAATTCCAAATTCCGTGTTCCGAATTCCGTGTTCCGTGTTCCGAATTCCAAATTCCGTATTCCAAATTCCAAATTCCGTATTCCATATTCCAAATTCCGTGTTCCGAATTCCGTGTTTAATTTCTGTGTTCCATATTCTGTATTCCAAATTTCATGTTCCGTGTTCCAAATTCCAAATTCAGTATTCCATATTCCATATTCCGTGTTACAAATTCCGTATTCCAAATTCCGTGTTCCGAATTCCGTGATCCGAATTCCATGTTCCGAATTCCGTGTTCCGAATTCCAAATTCCAAATTCCAAATTCCAAATTCCATATTCCGAATTCCGTGTTCCGAATTCCGTGTTCCGAATTCCGTGTTCCGAATTCCAAATTCCAAATTCCATATTCCAAATTCCAAATTCCATATTCCAAATTCCGTGTTCCGAATTCCATGTTTGATTTCTGTGTTCCAAATTCTGTATTCCAAATTTCATGTTCCGTGTTCCAAATTCCAAATTCCGTATTCCAAATTCCGTATTCCGAATTCCAAGTTCCATGTTCTAAATTCCATATTCCGTGTTCCAAATTCTGTATTCTGAATTCCGTGTTCCGAATTCCGTGTTCCGAATTCCGTGTTCCGAATTCCGTGTTCCGAATTCCAAATTCCAAATTCCAAATTCCAAATTCCAAATTCCGTATTCCATATTCTGAATTCCGTGTTCCGAATTCCGTGTTCCGGATTCCATGTTCCGAATTCCAAATTCCAAATTCCATATTCCAAATTCCAAATTCCATATTCCAAATTCCGTGTTCCGAATTCCGTGTTTGATTTCTGTGTTCCAAATTCTGTATTCCAAATTTCATGTTCCGTGTTCCAAATTCCAAATTCAGTATTCCAAATTCCGTATTCCGAATTCCAAGTTCCATGTTCTAAATTCCATATTCCGTGTTCCAAATTCTGTATTCCAAATTCCGTGTTCCGAATTCCGTGTTCCGAATTCCGTGTTCCGAATTCCAAATTCCAAATTCCGTATTCCAAATTCCAAATTCCAAATTCCGTATTCCATATTCCAAATTCCGTGTTCCAAATTCCGTGTTTGATTTCTGTGTTCCAAATTCTGTATTCCAAATTTCATGTTCCGTGTTCCAAATTCAGTATTCCAAATTCCGTATTCCGAATTCCAAGTTCCATGTTCTAAATTCCTTATTCCAAATTTCTTGTTCCAAATTCCATATTCCGTGTTCCGAATTCCAATTTCCGAATTCCGTGTTCCAAATTCCGTGTTCTAAATTCCGTGTTCCGAATTCCATGTTCCGAATTCCAAATTCCAAATTCTGCATTCCAAATTCCAAATTCCGTATTCCATATTCCAAATTCCGTGTTCCGAATTCCGTGTTTGATTTCTGTGTTCCAAATTCTGTATTCCAAATTTCATGTTCCGTATTCCATATTCCAAATTCCGTGTTCCGATATCCGTGTTTGATTTCTGTGTTCCATATTCTGTATTCCAAATTTCATGTTCCGTGTTCCAAATTCCAAATTCAGTATTCCATATTCCGTGTTCCAAATTCTGTATTCCAAATTCCGTGTTCCGAATTCCGTGATCCAAATTCCATGTTCCGAATTCCGTGTTCCGAATTCCAAATTACAAATTACAAATTACAAATTACAAATTCCGTATTCCATATTCCGAATTCCGTGTTCCGAATTCCGTGTTCCGAATTCCAAATTCCAAATTCCATATTCCAAATTCCAAATTCCATATTCCAAATTCCGTGTTCCGAATTCCGTGTTTGATTTCTGTGTTCCAAATTCTGTATTCCAAATTTCATGTTCTGTGTTCCAAATTCCAAATTCAGTATTCCAAATTCCGTATTCCGAATTCCAAGTTCCATGTTCTAAATTCCATATTCCGTGTTCCAAATTCTGTATTCCGAATTCCGTGTTCCGAATTCCGTGTTCCGAATTCCGTGTTCCGAATTCCAAATTCCAAATTACAAATTACAAATTACAAATTCCGTATTCCATATTCCGAATTCCGTGTTCCGAATTCCGTGTTCCGAATTCCAAATTCCAAATTCCATATTCCAAATTCCAAATTCCATATTCCAAATTCCGTTTCGAATTCCGTGTTTGATTTCTGTGTTCCAAATTCTGTATTCCAAATTTCATGTTCCGTGTTCCAAATTCCAAATTCAGTATTCCAAATTCTGTATTCCGAATTCCAAGTTCCATGTTCTAAATTCCATATTCCGTGTTCCAAATTCTGTATTCCGAATTCCATGTTCCGAATTCCGTGTTCCGAATTCCGTGTTCCGAATTCCAAATTCCAAATTCCGTATTCCAAATTCCAAATTACAAATTCCGTATTCCATATTCCAAATTCCGTGTTCCAAATTCCGTGTTTGATTTCTGTGTTCCAAATTCTGTATTCCAAATGTCATGTTCCGTGTTCCAAATTCAGTATTCCAAATTCCGTATTCCGAATTCCAAGTTCCATGTTCTAAATTCCTTATTCCAAATTTCTTGTTCCAAATTCCATATTCCGTGTTCCGAATTCCAATTTCCGAATTCCGTGTTCCAAATTCCGTGTTCTAAATTCCGTGTTCCAAATTCTGTGTTCCAAATTCCGTATTCCATGTTCCGAATTCCAAATTCCGAATTCCGTGTTCCGAATTTGAAATTCTGAATTCCTTATTCCAAATTCCCTGTACTGAATTTCAAATTCCGTGTTCTGAATTCCAAATTCCTTATTCCAAATTCCGTGTTCCGAATTTCAAATTACAAATTCCAAATTCCGTATTTCAAATACCAAATTCCGTGTTCCGAATTCCGTGTTCCGTGTTCCGTGTTCCAGCTTCCGTGTTCCGAGTTCCAAATTCCGCGTTCAGAGTTCCAAATTCCGTGTTCCGAGTTCCAAATTCCGTGTTCCGAATTCTGTTTTCCAAATTCCGTGTTCCGTGTTCCAAATTCTGTGTTCCGAGTTCCAAATTCCACGTTCAGAGTTCCAAATTCCGTGTTCCGAGTTCCAAATTCCGTATTCCAAATTCCGTGTTCCGAATTCCAAATTCTGAATTCCTTATTCCAAATTCCCTGTTCTGAATTTCAAATTCCGAATTCCAAATTCCATATTCCAAATTCCGTGTTCCGAATTCCGTGTTCCGAATTCAATGTTCCGAATTCCAAATTCCAAATTCTGCATTCCAAATTCCAAATTCCAAATTCCGTATTCCATATTCCAAATTCCGTGTTCCGAATTCCGTGTTTGATTTCTGTGTTCCAAATTCTGTATTCCAAATTTCATGTTCCGTGTTCCAAATTCCAAATTCAGTATTCCAAATTCCGTATTCCGAATTCCAAGTTCCATGTTCTAAATACCATATTCCGTGTTCCAAATTCCGTATTCCAAATTCCGTGTTCCGATTTCCGTGTTCCGAATTCCGTGTTCCGAATTCCAAATTCCGTATTCCAAATTCCAAATGACAAATTCCGTATTCCATATTCCAAATTCCGTGTTCCGAATTCCGTGTTTGATTTCTGTGTTCCAAATTCTGTATTCCAAATTTCATGTTCCATGTTCCAAATTCCAAATTCAGTATTCCAAATTCCATATTCCGAATTCCAAGTTCCATATTCCGTGTTCCAAATTCCGTATTCCAAATTCCGTGTTCCGAATTCCGTGTTCCGAATTCCGTGTTCCGAATTCCAAATTCCAAATTCCATATTCCCAATTCCAAATTCCGTGTTCCGAATTCCGTGTTCCGTGTTCCGAATTCCAAATTCCGTATTCCAAATTCCAAATTCCAAATTCCGTATTCCATATTCCAAATTCCGTGTTCCGAATTCCGTGTTTGATTTCTGTGTTCCATATTCTGTATTCCAAATTTCATGTTCCGTGTTCCAAATTCCAAATTCAGTATTCCATATTCCATATTCCGTGTTCCAAATTCCGTATTCCAAATTCCGTGTTCCGAATTCCAAATTCCAAATTCCAAATTACAAATTCCGTATTCCATATTCCGAATTCCGTGTTCCGAATTCCGTGTTCCGAATTCCGTGTTCCGAATTCCAAATTCCAAATTCCATATTCCAAATTCCAAATTCCATATTCCAAATTCCGTGTTCCGAATTCCGTGTTTGATTTCTGTGTTCCAAATTCTGTATTCCAAATTTCATGTTCCGTATTCCAAATTCCAAATTCAGTATTCCAAATTCCGTATTCCGAATTCCAAGTTCCATGTTCTAAATTCCATATTCCGTGTTCCAAATTCTGTATTCCGAATTCCGTGTTCCGAATTCCGTGTTCCAAATTCCGTGTTCCGAATTCCGTGTTCCGAATTCCGTGTTTGATTTCTGTGTTCCAAATTCTGTATTCCAAATTTCATGTTCCGTGTTCCAAATTCCAAATTCAGTATTCCAAATTCCGTATTCCGAATTCCAAGTTCCATGTTCTAAATTCCATATTCCGTGTTCCAAATTCCGTATTCCAAATTCCGTGTTCCGAATTCCGTGTTCCGAATTCCGTGTTCCGAATTTTCATATTCCGAATTCCAAATTCCAAATTCCGTATTCCAAATTACAAATTACAAATTCCGTATTCCATATTCCAAATTCCGTGTTCCGAATTCCGTGTTTGATTTCTGTGTTCCAAATTCTGTATTCCAAATTTCATGTTCCGTATTCCATATTCCAAATTCCGTGTTCCGATATCCGTGTTTGATTTCTGTGTTCCATATTCTGTATTCCAAATTTCATGTTCCGTGTTCCAAATTCCAAATTCAGTATTCCATATTCCGTGTTCCAAATTCTGTATTCCAAATTCCGTGTTCCGAATTCCGTGATCCAAATTCCATGTTCCGAATTCCGTGTTCCGAATTCCAAATTCCACATTACAAATTACAAATTACAAATTCCGTATTCCATATTCCGAATTCCGTGTTCCGAATTCCGTGTTCCGAATTCCAAATTCCAAATTCCATATTCCAAATTCCAAATTCCATATTCCAAATTCCGTGTTCCGAATTCCGTGTTTGATTTCTGTGTTCCAAATTCTGTATTCCAAATTTCATGTTCTGTGTTCCAAATTCCAAATTCAGTATTCCAAATTCCGTATTCCGAATTCCAAGTTCCATGTTCTAAATTCCATATTCCGTGTTCCAAATTCTGTATTCTGAATTCCGTGTTCCGAATTCCGTGTTCCGAATTCCGTGTTCCGAATTCCAAATTCCAAATTCCAAATTACAAATTACAAATTACAAATTCCGTATTCCATATTCCGAATTCCGTGTTCCGAATTCCGTGTTCCGAATTCCAAATTCCAAATTCCATATTCCAAATTCCCAATTCCATATTCCAAATTCCGTTTCGAATTCCGTGTTTGATTTCTGTGTTCCAAATTCTGTATTCCAAATTTCATGTTCCGTGTTCCAAATTCCAAATTCAGTATTCCAAATTCTGTATTCCGAATTCCAAGTTCCATGTTCTAAATTCCATATTCCGTGTTCCAAATTCTGTATTCCGAATTCCATGTTCCGAATTCCGTGTTCCGAATTCCGTGTTCCGAATTCCAAATTCCAAATTCCGTATTCCAAATTCCAAATTACAAATTCCGTATTCCATATTCCAAATTCCGTGTTCCAAATTCCGTGTTTGATTTCTGTGTTCCAAATTCTGTATTCCAAATGTCATGTTCCATGTTCCAAATTCAGTATTCCAAATTCCATATTCCAAATTCCAAATTCCATATTCCAAATTCCGTGTTCCGAATTCCGTGTTTGATTTCTGTGTTCCAAATTCTGTATTCCAAATTTCATGTTCCGTATTCCAAATTCCAAATTCAGTATTCCAAATTCCGTATTCCGAATTCCAAGTTCCATGTTCTAAATTCCATATTCCGTGTTCCAAATTCTGTATTCCGAATTCCGTGTTCCGAATTCCGTGTTCCGAATTCCGTGTTCCGAATTCCAAATTCCAAATTCCGTATTCCAAATTCCAAATTCTGTATTCCATATTCCAAATTCCGTGTTCCGAATTCCGTGTTTGATTTCTGTGTTCCAAATTCTGTATTCCAAATGTCATGTTCCGTGTTCCAAATTCCAAATTCAGTATTCCAAATTCCGTATTCCGAATTCCAAGTTCCATGTTCTAAATTCCATATTCCATGTTCTAAATTCCGTATTCCAAATTCCGTGTTCCGAATTCCGTGTTCCGAATTCCGTGTTCCGAATTTTCATGTTCCGAATTCCGTGTTCCGAATTCCAAATTCCAAATTCCAAATTCCAAATTACAAATTCCGTATTCCATATTCCAAATTCCGTGTTCCGAATTCCGTGTTCCGAATTCCAAATTCCAAATTCCGTATTCCAAATTCCAAATTCTGTGTTACAAATTCCGTGTTTGATTTCTGTGTTCCAAATTCTGTATTCCAAATTTCATGTTCCGTGTTCCAAATTCCAAATTCAGTATTCCAAATTCCGTATTCCGAATTCCAAGTTCCATGTTCTAAATTCCATATTCCGTGTTCCGAATTCCGTGTTCCGAATTCCGTGTTCCGAATTCCAAATTCCAAATTCCAAATTACAAATTCCGTATTCCATATTCCAAATTCCGTGTTCCGAATTCCGTGTTCCGAATTCCGTGTTCCAAATTCCGTGTTCCAAATTCCAAATTCCAAATTCCGTATTCCAAATTCCATATTCCATATTCCAAATTCCGTGTTCCGAATTCCGTGGTGATTTCTGTGTTCCAAATTCTGTATTCCAAATTTCATGTTCCGTGTTCCAAATTCCAAATTCAGTATTCCAAATTCCGTATTCTGAATTCCAAGTTCCATGTTCTAAATTCCATATTCCGAGTTCCAAATTCTGTATTCCGAATTCCGTTTCCCGAATTCCGTGTTCCGAATTCCGTGTTCCGAATTCCAAATTCCAAATTCCGTATTCCAAATTCCAAATTCCGTATTCCATATTCCAAATTTCGTGTTCCGAATTCCGTGTTTGATTTCTGTGTTCCAAATTCTGTATTCCAAATTTCATGTTCCGTGTTCCAAATTCCAAATTCAGTATTCCAAATTCCGTATTCCGAATTCCAAGTTCCATGTTCTAAATTCCATATTCCGTGTTCCAAATTCTGTATTCCAAATTCCATGTTCTGAATTCCAAATTCCGTGTTCTAAATTCCAAATTCCGTATTCCAAATTCCATGTTCTGAATTCCAAATTCCGTGTTCTGAATTCCAAATTCCGTGTTCTGAATTCCAAATTCCGTATTCCAAATTCCATGTTCTGAATTCCAAATTCCTTGTTCTGAATTCCAAATTCCGTGTTCTGAATTCCAAATTACGAGTTCGAATTTCAAATTCCGTGTTCTGGATTTCAAATTCCGTGTTCCGAATTCCAAATTCCGTGTTCTGAATTTATTTTTCCAAATTCCGTTTTCCGAATTCCAAATTCCAAATTCCGTGTTCTGAATTAATTATTCAAAATTCCGTATTCAAATTCCGTGTTCCGAATTCCGTGTTCCGAATTCCAAACTCCAAATTCCGTATTCCAAATTCCGTATTCCAAAATCCAAATTCTTTATTCCAAATTCAAACTTCCATATTCCAAATTCAAAATTCCGTATTCCAAATTCCAAATGCCGTATTCCAAATTCCTTATTCCAAATTCCGGGTTTCAAATTCCAAATTCCCAATTTCGTATTCCAAACTCCTTATTCCAAATTCCGTGTTCCGAATTTCAAATTACAAAATCCAAATTCCGTATTTCAAATACCAAATTCCGTGTTCCGAATTCCGTGTTCCGATTTCCATGTTCCAAATTCCGTGTTCCGATTTCCGTGTTCCTAATTCCGTGTTCCGAGTTCCAAATTCCGTGTTCCGAATTCCGTGTTCTGAATTCCGTGTTCCGAATTCCATGTTCCAAATTCCACGTTCCGAATTCCAAATTCCAAATTCCGTATTCCAAATTACAAATTACAAATTCTGTATTCCAAATACCAAATTCTGTATTCTGAATTCTAAATTCAAAAATTCTGTGTTCCGTATTCCGTGTTCCGAATTCAAAAATACCGTATTCCAAATTTTGTGTTCCGAATTCCGTGTTCCGAATTCCATGTTCCGAATTCCAAATTCCATGTTCTGAATTCCGTATTCCAAATTCAGTGTTCCAAATTCCGTGTTCCAAATTCCGTGTTCCAAATTCCGTGTTCCGAATTCCAAATTCCGTGTTCCGAATTCCGTGTTCTGAATTCCGTGTTCCGAGTTCCAAATTTCAAATTCCGTGTTCTGAATTCCAAATTCCGTGTTCCGAATTCCAAATTCTGTGTTTCGAATTCCAAATTCCGTGTTCCGAATTCCAAATTCCGTGTTCCGAATTCCAAAGTCCGTGTTCCGAATTTCAAATTCCGTGTTCCGAATTCCAAATTCCGTGTTCTGAATTCATTATTCCAAATTCCGTATTCCAAATTCCGTGTTCCGAATTCCAAATTCCAAATTCCGTATTCCAAATTTCAAATTCTATATTCCAATTTCCGTATTCCAAATTCCAAATTCCGTAGTATTCCTTATTCAAAATTCCGTGTTTTGAATTCCAAATTCCAATTTTCTTATTCCAAATTCCGTGTTCCAAATTCCGTGTTCCGAATTTCAAATTACGAATTCCAAATATTGTATTTCAAATACCAAATTCCGTGTTCCAAATTCCATGTTTCTAGTTCCAAATTCCGTGTTCCGAATTCCGTGGTCCGAATTTCAAATTCCATATTCCAAATTCCGTATTCCAAATTCCAAATTCCATATTCCGAATTCCGTGTTCCGAATTCCAAATTCCGTGTTCTGAATTCCATATTCCAAATTCAGTGATCCAAATTCAGTGTTCCAAATTCAGTGTTCCAAATTCCGTGTTCCAAATTCCGTGTTCCGAATTCCAAATTCCAAATTCCGTATTCCAAATTCCAAATTCCAAATTCTGTATTCCATATTCCAAATTCCGTGTTCCGAATTCCGTGTTTGATTTCTGTGTTCCAAATTCTGTATTCCAAATGTCATGTTCCGTGTTCCAAATTTCAAATTCAGTATTCCAAATTCCGTATTCCGAATTCCAAGTTCCATGTTCTAAATTCCATATTCCGTGTTCTAAATTCCGTATTCCAAATTCCGTGTTCCGAATTCCGTGTTCCGAATTCCGTGTTCCGAATTTTCATGTTCCGAATTCCGTGTTCTGAATTCCAAATTCCAAATTCCGTATTCCAAATTCCAAATTCCGTATTCCATATTCCAAATTCCGTGTTCCGAATTCCGTGTTCCGAATTCCAAATTCCAAATTCCGTATTCCAAATTACAAATTACAAATTCCGTATTCCATATTCCAAATTCTGTGTTCCGAATTCCGTGTTTGATTTCTGTGTTCCAAATTCTGTATTCCAAATTTCATGTTCCGTGTTCCAAATTCCAAATTCAGTATTCCAAATTCCGTATTCCGAATTCCAAGTTCCATGTTCTAAATTCCAAATTCCGTGTTCTGAATTAATTATTCAAAATTCCGTTTTCAAATTCCGTGTTCCGAATTCCGTGTTCCGAATTCCAAACTCCAAATTCCGTATTCCAAATTCCGTATTCCAAAATCCAAATTCTTTATTCCAAATTCAAACTTCCATATTCAAAATTCAAAATTCCGTATTCCAAATTCCAAATGCCGTATTCCAAATTCCTTTTTCCAAATTCCGGGTTTCAAATTCCAAATTCCCAATTTCGTATTCCAAACTCCTTATTCCAAATTCCGTGTTCCGAATTTCAAATTACAAAATCCAAATTCCGTATTTCAAATACCAAATTCTGTGTTCCGAATTCCGTGTTCCGATTTCCATGTTCCAAATTCCGTGTTCCGAGTTCCAAATTCCATGTTCCGAATTCCGTGTTCTGAATTCTGTGTTCCGAATTCCATGTTCCAAATTCCACATTCCGAATTCCAAATTCCAAATTCCGTATTCCAAATTACAAATTACAAATTCCGTATTCCAAATTCCAAATTCTGTATTCTGAATTCTAAATTAAAAAATTCTGTGTTCCGTATTCCGTGTTCCGAATTCAAAAATACCGTATTCCAAATTTTGTGTTCCGAATTCCGTGTTCCGAATTCCGTGTTCCGAATTCCAAATTCCATGTTCTGAATTCCGTATTCCAAATTCAGTGTTCCAAATTCCGTGTTCCAAATTCCGTGTTCCAAATTCCGTGTTCTGAATTCCGTGTTCTGAATTCCGTGTTCCGAGTTCCAAATTTCAAATTCCGTGTTCTGAATTCCAAATTCCGTGTTCCGAATTCCAAATTCTGTGTTTCGAATTCCAAATTCCGTGTTCCGAATTCCAAATTCCGTGTTCCGAATTCCAAAGCCCGTGTTCCGAATTTCAAATTCCGTGTTCCGAATTCCAAATTCCGTGTTCTGAATTCATTATTCCAAATTCCGTATTCCAAATTCCGTGTTCCGAATTCCAAATTCCAAATTCCGTATTCCAAATTTCAAATTCTATATTCCAATTTCCGTATTCCAAATTCCAAATTCCGTATTCCTTATTCAAAATTCCGTGTTTTGAATTCCAAATTCCAATTTTCTTATTCCAAATTCCGTGTTCCAAATTCCGTGTTCCGAATTTCAAATTACGAATTCCAAATACTGTATTTCAAATACCAAATTCCGTGTTCCAAATTCCATGTTTCTAGTTCCAAATTCCGTGTTCCGAATTCCGTGGTCCGAATTTCAAATTCCATATTCCAAATTCCGTATTCCAAATTCCAAATTCCATATTCTGAATTCCGTGTTCCGAATTCCAAATTCCGTGTTCTGAATTCCATATTCCAAATTCAGTGATCCAAATTCCGTATTCCGAATTCCAAGTTCCATATTCCGTGTTCCAAATTCCGTATTCCAAATTCCGTGTTCCGAATTCCGTGTTCCGAATTCCGTGTTTGATTTCTGTGTTCCAAATTCTGTATTCCAAATTTCATGTTCCGTGTTCCAAATTCCAAATTCAGTATTCCATATTCCATATTCCGTGTTCCAAATTCCGTATTCCAAATTCCGCATTCCGAATTCCGTGATCCGAATTCCGTGTTCCGAATTCCAAATTCCAAATTCCAAATTACAAATTACAAATTACAAATTCCGTATTCCATATTCCGAATTCTGTGTTCCTAATTCCGTGTTCCGAATTCCGTGTTCCGAATTCCAAATTCCAAATTCCATATTCCAAATTCCGTGTTCCGAATTCCGTGTTTGATTTCTGTGTTCCAAATTCTTTATTCCAAATTTCATGTTCCGTGTTCCAAATTCCAAATTCAGTATTCCAAATTCCGTATTCCGAATTCCAAGTTCCATGTTCTAAATTCCATATTCCGTGTTCCAAATTCTGTATTCCGAATTCCGTGTTCCAAATTCCGTGTTCCGAATTCCGTGTTCCGAATTCCAAATTCCAAATTCCGTATTCCAAATTCCAAATTACAAATTCCGTATTCCATATTCCAAATTCCGTGTTCCAAATTCCGTGTTTGATTTCTGTGTTCCAAATTCTGTATTCCAAATTTCATGTTCCGTGTTCCAAATTCAGTATTCCAAATTCCGTATTCCGAATTCCAAGTTCCATGTTCTAAATTCCTTATTCCAAATTTCTTGTTCCAAATTCCATATTCCGTGATCCGAATTCCAATTTCCAAATTCCGTGTTCCAAATTCCGTGTTCTAAATTCCGTGTTCCAAATTCTGTATTCCAAATTCCGTATTCCATGTTCCAAATTCCGAATTCCCTGTTCCGAATTTGAAATTCTGAATTCCTTATTCCAAATTCCCTGTTCTGAATTTCAAATTCCGTGTTCTGAATTCCAAATTCCTTATTCCAAATTCCGTGTTCCGAATTTCAAATTACGAATTTCAAATACCAAATAACGTGTTCCGAATTCCGTGTTACGATTTACGTGTTCCAAATTCCGTGTTCTGATTTCCGTGTTCCAAATTCCGTGTTCCGAGTTCCAAATTCTGCGTTCAGAGTTCCAAATTCCGTGTTCCGAGTTCCAAATTCCGTATTCCAAATTCCGTGTTCCGAATTCCAAATTCTGAATTCCTTATTCCAAATTCCCTGTTCTGAATTTCAAATTCCGAATTCCAAATTCCATATTCCAAATTCCGTGTTCCGAATTCCGTGTTCCGAATTCCATGTTCCGAATTCCAAATTCCAAATTCTGCATTCCAAATTCCAAATTCCAAATTCCAAATTCCGTATTCCATATTCCAAATTCCGTGTTCCGAATTCCGTGTTTGATTTCTGTGTTCCAAATTCTGTATTCCAAATTTCATGTTCCGTGTTCCAAATTCCAAATTCAGTATTCCAAATTCCGTATTCCGAATTCCAAGTTCCATGTTCTAAATTCCATATTCCGTGTTCCAAATTCCGTATTCCAAATTCCGTGTTCCGAATTCCGTGTTCCGAATTCCGTGTTCCGAATTTTCATGTTCTGAATTCCGTGTTCCGAATTCCAAATTCCAAATTCCGTATTCCAAATTACAAATTACAAATTCCGTATTCCATATTCCAAATTCTGTGTTCCGAATTCAGTGTTCCAAATTCCGTGTTCCAAATTCCGTGTTCCGAATTCCAAATTCCGTGTTCCGAAATCCGTGTTCCGATTTCCGTGTTCCGAATTCCGTGTTCCGAATTCCAAATTCCGTATTCCAAATTCCAAATGACAAATTCCGTATTCCATATTCCAAATTCCGTGTTCCGAATTCCGTGTTTGATTTCTGTGTTCCAAATTCTGTATTCCAAATTTCATGTTCCGTGTTCCAAATTCCAAATTCAGTATTCCAAATTCCGTATTCCGAATTCCAAGTTCCATATTCCGTGTTCCAAATTCCGTATTCCAAATTCCGTGTTCCGAATTCCGTGTTCCGAATTCCGTGTTCCGAATTCCAAATTCCAAATTCCATATTCCCAATTCCAAATTCCGTGTTCCGAATTCCGTGTTCCGTGTTCCGAATTCCAAATTCTGTATTCCAAATTCCTAATTCCAAATTCCCTATTCCATATTCCAAATTCCGTGTTCCGAATTCCGTGTTTGATTTCTGTGTTCCAAATTCTGTATTCCAAATTTCATGTTCCGTGTTCCAAATTCCAAATTCAGTATTCCATATTCCATATTCCGTGTTCCAAATTCCGTATTCCAAATTCCGTGTTCCGAATTCCGTGATCCGAATTCCATGTTCCGAATTCCGTGTTCCGAATTCCAAATTCCAAATTCCAAATTCCAAATTCCAAATTCCAAATTCCAAATTCCGTATTCCATATTCCAAATTCCGTGTTCCAAATTCCGTGTTCCGAATTCCGTGTTCCGAATTCCAAATTCCAAATTCCGTATTCCAAATTCCAAATTCCAAATTCCAAATTCCGTATTCCATATTCCAAATTCTGTGTTCCAAATTCCGTGTTTGATTTCTGTGTTCCAAATTCTGTATTCCAAATTTCATGTTCCGTGTTCCAAATTCAGTATTCCAAATTCCGTATTCCGAATTCCAAGTTCCATGTTCTAAATTCCTTATTCCAAATTTCTTGTTCCAAATTCCATATTCCGTGTTCCAAATTCCAAATTCCAAATTCCAAATTCCAAATTCCGTATTCCATATTCCGAATTCCGTGTTCCGAATTCCGTGTTCCAAATTCCGTATTCCATGTTCCGAATTCCAAATTCCAAATTCCGTGTTCCGAATTTGAAATTCTGAATTCCTTATTCCAAATTCCCTGTTCTGAATTTCAAATTCAGTGTTCTGAATTCCAAATTCCTTATTCCAAATTCCGTGTTCCGAATTTCAAATTACGAATTCCAAATTCCGTATTTCAAATACCAAATTCCGTGTTCCGAATTCCGTGTTACGAATTACGTGTTCCAAATTCCGTGTTCCGATTTCCGTGTTCCAAATTCCGTGTTCCGAGTTCCAAATTCCGCGTTCAGAGTTCCAAATTCCGTATTCCAAATTCCGTGTTCCGAATTCCAAATTCTGAATTCCTTATTCCAAATTCCCTGTTCTGAATTTCAAATTCCGAATTCCAAATTCCATATTCCAAATTCCGTGTTCTGAATTCCGTGTTCCGAATTCCATGTTCCGAATTCCAAATTCCAAATTCCAAATTCCATATTCCAAATTCCATATTCCAAATTCCGTGTTCCGAATTCCGTGTTTGATTTATGTGTTCCAAATTCTGTATTCCAAATGTCATGTTCCGTGTTCCAAATTCCAAATTCAGTATTCCAAATTCCGTATTCCGAATTCCAAGTTCCATGTTCTAAATTCCAAATTCCGTATTCCAAATTCCGTGTTCCGAATTCCGTGTTGCGAATTCCGTGTTCCGAATTTTCATGTTCCGAATTCCGTGTTCCGAATTCCAAATTCCAAATTCCGTATTCCAAATTACAAATTACAAATTCCGTATTCCATATTCCAAATTCTGTGTTCCGAATTCAGTGTTCCAAATTCCGTGTTCCAAATTCCGTGTTCCGAATTCCAAATTCCGTGTTCCGAATTCCGTGTTCCGATTTCTGTGTTCCGAATTCCGTGTTCCGAATTCCAAATTCCGTATTCCAAATTCCAAATGACAAATTCCGTATTCCATATTCCAAATTCCGTGTTCCGAATTCCGTGTTTGATTTCTGTGTTCCAAATTCTGTATTTCAAATTTCATGTTCCGTGTTCCAAATTCCAAATTCAGTATTCCAAATTCCGTATTCCGAATTCCAAGTTCCATATTCCGTGTTCCAAATTCCGTATTCCAAATTCCGTGTTCCGAATTCCGTGTTCCGAATTCCGTGTTCCGAATTCCGTGTTCCGAATTCCAAATTCCAAATTCCATATTCCCAATTCCAAATTCCGTGTTCCGAATTCCGTGTTCCGTGTTCCGAATTCCAAATACTGTATTCCAAATTCCTAATTCCAAATTCCCTATTCCATATTCCAAATTCCGTGTTACGAATTCCGTGTTTGATTTCTGTGTTCCAAATTCTGTATTCCAAATTTCATGTTCCGTGTTCCAAATTCCAAATTCAGTATTCCATATTCCATATTCCGTGTTCCAAATTCCGTATTCCAAATTCCGTGTTCCGAATTCCGTGATCCGAATTCCATGTTCCGAATTCCGTGTTCTGAATTCCAAATTCCAAATTCCAAATTCCAAATTACAAATTCCGTATTCCATATTCCAAATTCCGTGTTCTGAATTCTGTGTTCCGAATTTTCATGTTCCGAATTCCGTGTTCCGAATTCCAAATTCCAAATTCCGTATTCCAAATTACAAATTACAAATTCCGTATTCCATATATTCCGTGTTCCAAATTCCGTATTCCAAATTCCGTGTTCCGAATTCCGTGATCCGAATTCCGTGTTCCGAATTCCGTGTTCCAAATTCCAAATTCCAAATTCCAAATTCCAAATTCCAAATTCCGTATTCCATATTCTGAATTCCGTGTTCCGAATTCCGTGTTCCGGATTCCATGTTCCGAATTCCAAATTCCAAATTCCATATTCCAAATTCCAAATTCCATATTCCAAATTCCGTGTTCCGAATTCCGTGTTTGATTTCTGTGTTCCAAATTCTGTATTCCAAATTTCATGTTCCGTGTTCCAAATTCCAAATTCAGTATTCCAAATTCCGTATTCCGAATTCCAAGTTCCATGTTCTAAATTCCATATTCCGTGTTCCAAATTCTGTATTCCAAATTCCGTGTTCCGAATTCCGTGTTCCGAATTCCGTGTTCCGAATTCCAAATTCCAAATTCCAAATTCCAAATTCCAAATTCCAAATTCCGTATTCCATATTCTGAATTCCGTGTTCCGAATTCCGTGTTCCGGATTCCATGTTCCGAATTCCAAATTCCAAATTCCATATTCCAAATTCCAAATTCCATATTCCAAATTCCGTGTTCCGAATTCCGTGTTTGATTTCTGTGTTCCAAATTCTGTATTCCAAATTTCATGTTCCGTGTTCCAAATTCCAAATTCAGTATTCCAAATTCCGTATTCCGAATTCCAAGTTCCATGTTCTAAATTCCATATTCCGTGTTCCAAATTCTGTATTCCAAATTCCGTGTTCCGAATTCCGTGTTCCGAATTCCGTGTTCCGAATTCCAAATTCCAAATTCCGTATTCCAAATTCCAAATTCCAAATTCCGTATTCCATATTCCAAATTCCGTGTTCCAAATTCCGTGTTTGATTTCTGTGTTCCAAATTCTGTATTCCAAATTTCATGTTCCGTGTTCCAAATTCAGTATTCCAAATTCCGTATTCCGAATTCCAAGTTCCATGTTCTAAATTCCTTATTCCAAATTTCTTGTTCCAAATTCCATATTCCGTGTTCCGAATTCCAATTTCCGAATTCCGTGTTCCAAATTCCGTGTTCTAAATTCCGTGTTCTGAATTCCATGTTCCGAATTCCAAATTCCAAATTCTGCATTCCAAATTCCAAATTCCGTATTCCATATTCCAAATTCCGTGTTCCGAATTCCGTGTTTGATTTCTGTGTTCCAAATTCTGTATTCCAAATTTCATGTTCCGTGTTCCAAATTCCAAATTCAGTATTCCAAATTCCGTATTCCGAATTCCAAGTTCCATGTTCTAAATTCCAAATTTCATGTTCCGTGTTCCAAATTCCAAATTCAGTATTCCAAATTCCGTATTCCGAATTCCAAGTTCCATATTCCGTGTTCCAAATTCCGTATTCCAAATTCCGTGTTCCGAATTCCGTGTTCCGAATTCCGTGTTCCGAATTCCGTGTTCCGAATTCCAAATTCCAAATTCCGTATTCCAAATTACAAATTACAAATTCCGTGTTCCATATTCCAAATTCTGTGTTCCGAATTCAGTGTTCCAAATTCCGTGTTCCAAATTCCGTGTTCCGAATTCCAAATTCCGTGTTCCGAATTCCGTGTTCCGATTTCTGTGTTCCGAATTCCGTGTTCCGAATTCCAAATTCCGTATTCCAAATTCCAAATGACAAATTCCGTATTCCATATTCCAAATTCCGTGTTCCGAATTCCGTGTTTGATTTCTGTGTTCCAAATTCTGTATTTCAAATTTCATGTTCCGTGTTCCAAATACCAAATTCAGTATTCCAAATTCCGTATTCCGAATTCCAAGTTCCATATTCCGTGTTCCAAATTCCGTATTCCAAATTCCGTGTTCCGAATTCCGTGTTCCGAATTCCGTGTTCCGAATTCCGTGTTCCGAATTCCAAATTCCAAATTCCATATTCCCAATTCCAAATTCCGTGTTCCGAATTCCGTGTTCCGTGTTCCGAATTCCAAATACTGTATTCCAAATTCCTAATTCCAAATTCCCTATTCCATATTCCAAATTCCGTGTTACGAATTCCGTGTTTGATTTCTGTGTTCCAAATTCTGTATTCCAAATTTCATGTTCCGTGTTCCAAATTCCAAATTCAGTATTCCAAATTCCGTATTCCGAATTCCAAGTTCCATATTCCGTGTTCCAAATTCCGTATTCCAAATTCCGTGTTCCGAATTCCGTGTTCCGAATTCCGTGTTCCGAATTCCGTGTTCCGAATTCCAAATTCCAAATTCCATATTCCCAATTCCAAATTCCGTGTTCCGAATTCCGTGATCCGAATTCCGTGTTCCGAATTCCAAATTCCAAATTCCAAATTCCAAATTCCAAATTCCATATTCCGAATTCCGTGTTCCGAATTCCGTGTTCCGAATTCCGTGTTCCGAATTCCAAATTCCAAATTCCATATTCCAAATTCCAAATTCCATATTCCAAATTCCGTGTTCCGAATTCCGTGTTTGATTTCTGTGTTCCAAATTCTGTATTCCAAATTTCATGTTCCGTGTTCCAAATTCCAAATTCCGTATTCCAAATTCCGTATTCCGAATTCCAAGTTCCATGTTCTAAATTCCATATTCCGTGTTCCAAATTCTGTATTCCGAATTCCGTGTTCCGAATTCCGTGTTTGATTTCTGTGTTCCAAATTCTGTATTTCAAATTTCATGTTCCGTGTTCCAAATTCCAAATTCAGTATTCCAAATTCCGTATTCCGAATTCCAAGTTCCATATTCCGTGTTCCAAATTCCGTATTCCAAATTCCGTGTTCCGAATTCCGTGTTCCGAATTCCGTGTTCCGAATTCCGTGTTCCGAATTCCAAATTCCAAATTCCATATTCCCAATTCCAAATTCCGTGTTCCGAATTCCGTGTTCCGTGTTCCGAATTCCAAATACTGTATTCCAAATTCCTAATTCCAAATTCCCTATTCCATATTCCAAATTCCGTGTTACGAATTCCGTGTTTGATTTCTGTGTTCCAAATTCTGTATTCCAAATTTCATGTTCCGTGTTCCAAATTCCAAATTCAGTATTAAATATTCCATATTCCGTGTTCCAAATTCCGTATTCCAAATTCCGTGTTCCGAATTCCGTGATCCGAATTCCATGTTCCGAATTCCGTGTTCTGAATTCCAAATTCCAAATTCCAAATTCCAAATTCCAAATTCCGTATTCCATATTCCGAATTCCGTGTTCTGAATTCTGTGTTCCGAATTTTCATGTTCCGAATTCCGTGTTCCGAATTCCAAATTCCAAATTCCGTATTCCAAATTACAAATTACAAATTCCGTATTCCATATATTCCGTGTTCCAAATTCCGTATTCCAAATTCCGTGTTCCGAATTCCGTGATCCGAATTCCATGTTCCGAATTCCGTGTTCCAAATTCCAAATTACAAATTACAAATTACAAATTCCGTATTCCATATTCCGAATTCCGTGTTCCGAATTCCGTGTTCCAAATTCCGTATTCCATGTTCCGAATTCCAAATTCCGAATTCCGTGTTCCGAATTTGAAATTCTGAATTCCTTATTCCAAATTCCGTGTTCCGAATTTCAAATTACGAATTCCAAATTCCGTATTTCAAATACCAAATTCCGTGTTCCGAATTCCGTGTTACGATTTACGTGTTCCAAATTCCGTGTTCCGATTTCCGTGTTCCAAATTCCGTGTTCCGATTTCCGTGTTCCAAATTCCGTGTTCCGAATTCCGTGATCCGAATTCCATGTTCCGAATTCCGTGTTCCGAATTCCAAATGCCAAATTCCAAATTCCAAATTCCAAATTCCATATTCCGAATTCCGTGTTCCGAATTCCGTGTTCCGAATTCCGTGTTCCGAATTCCAAATTCCAAATTCCATATTCCAAATTCCAAATTCCATATTCCAAATTCCGTGTTCCGAATTCTGTGTTTGATTTCTGTGTTCCAAATTCTGTATTCCAAATTTCATGTTCCGTGTTCCAAATTCCAAATTCCGTATTCCAAATTCCGTATTCCGAATTCCAAGTTCCATGTTCTAAATTCCATATTCCGTGTTCCAAATTCTGTATTCCGAATTCCGTGTTCCGAATTCCGTGTTCCGAATTCCGTGTTCCGAATTCCGTGTTCCGAATTCCAAATTCCAAATTCCAAATTCCAAATTCCAAATTCCGTATTCCATATTCCGAATTCCGTGTTCCGAATTCCGTGTTCCGGATTCCATGTTCCGAATTCCAAATTCCAAATTCCATATTCCAAATTCCAAATTCCATATTCCAAATTCCGTGTTCCGAATTCCGTGTTTGATTTCTGTGTTCCAAATTCTGTATTCCAAATTTCATGTTCCGTGTTCCAAATTCCAAATTCAGTATTCCAAATTCCGTATTCCGAATTCCAAGTTCCATGTTCTAAATTCCATATTCCGTGTTCCAAATTCTGTATTCCAAATTCCGTGTTCCGAATTCCGTGTTCCGAATTCCGTGTTCCGAATTCCAAATTCCAAATTCCGTATTCCAAATTCCAAATTCCAAATTCCGTATTCCATATTCCAAATTCCGTGTTCCAAATTCCGTGTTTGATTTCTGTGTTCCAAATTCTGTATTCCAAATTTCATGTTCCGTGTTCCAAATTCAGTATTCCAAATTCCGTATTCCGAATTCCAAGTTCCATGTTCTAAATTCCTTATTCCAAATTTCTTGTTCCAAATTCCATATTCCGTGTTCCGAATTCCAATTTCCGAATTCCGTGTTCCAAATTCCGTGTTCTAAATTCCGTGTTCCGAATTCCATGTTCCGAATTCCAAATTCCAAATTCTGCATTCCAAATTCCAAATTCCGTATTCCATATTCCAAATTCCGTGTTCCGAATTCCGTGTTTGATTTCTGTGTTCCAAATTCTGTATTCCAAATTTCATGTTCCGTATTCCATATTCCAAATTCCGTGTTCCGATATCCGTGTTTGATTTCTGTGTTCCATATTCTGTATTCCAAATTTCATGTTCCGTGTTCCAAATTCCAAATTCAGTATTCCAAATTCCGTATTCCGAATTCCAAGTTCCATATTCCGTGTTCCAAATTCCGTATTCCAAATTCCGTGTTCCGAATTCCGTGTTCCGAATTCCGTGTTCCGAATTCCGTGTTCCGAATTCCAAATTCCAAATTCCGTATTCCAAATTACAAATTACAAATTCCGTGTTCCATATTCCAAATTCTGTGTTCCGAATTCAGTGTTCCAAATTCCGTGTTCCAAATTCCGTGTTCCGAATTCCAAATTCCGTGTTCCAAATTCCGTGTTCCGATTTCTGTGTTCCGAATTCCGTGTTCCGAATTCCAAATTCCGTATTCCAAATTCCAAATGACAAATTCCGTATTCCATATTCCAAATTCCGTGTTCCGAATTCCGTGTTTGATTTCTGTGTTCCAAATTCTGTATTTCAAATTTCATGTTCCGTGTTCCAAATACCAAATTCAGTATTCCAAATTCCGTATTCCGAATTCCAAGTTCCATATTCCGTGTTCCAAATTCCGTATTCCAAATTCCGTGTTCCGAATTCCGTGTTCCGAATTCCGTGTTCCGAATTCCGTGTTCCGAATTCCAAATTCCAAATTCCATATTCCCAATTCCAAATTCCGTGTTCCGAATTCCGTGTTCCGTGTTCCGAATTCCAAATACTGTATTCCAAATTCCTAATTCCAAATTCCCTATTCCATATTCCAAATTCCGTGTTACGAATTCCGTGTTTGATTTCTGTGTTCCAAATTCTGTATTCCAAATTTCATGTTCCAAATTCCAAATTCAGTATTCCAAATTCCGTATTCCGAATTCCAAGTTCCATATTCCGTGTTCCAAATTCCGTATTCCAAATTCCGTGTTCCGAATTCCGTGTTCCGAATTCCGTGTTCCGAATTCCGTGTTCCGAATTCCAAATTCCAAATTCCATATTCCCAATTCCAAATTCCGTGTTCCGAATTCCGTGATCCGAATTCCATGTTCCGAATTCCGTGTTCCGAATTCCAAATTCCAAATTCCAAATTCCAAATTCCAAATTCCATATTCCGAATTCCGTGTTCCGAATTCCGTGTTCCGAATTCCGTGTTCCGAATTCCAAATTCCAAATTCCATATTCCAAATTCCAAATTCCATATTCCAAATTCCGTGTTCCGAATTCCGTGTTTGATTTCTGTGTTCCAAATTCTGTATTCCAAATTTCATGTTCCGTGTTCCAAATTCCAAATTCCGTATTCCAAATTCCGTATTCCGAATTCCAAGTTCCATGTTCTAAATTCCATATTCCGTGTTCCAAATTCTGTATTCCGAATTCCGTGTTCCGAATTCCGTGTTTGATTTCTGTGTTCCAAATTCTGTATTTCAAATTTCATGTTCCGTGTTCCAAATTCCAAATTCAGTATTCCAAATTCCGTATTCCGAATTCCAAGTTCCATATTCCGTGTTCCAAATTCCGTATTCCAAATTCCGTGTTCCGAATTCCGTGTTCCGAATTCCGTGTTCCGAATTCCGTGTTCCGAATTCCAAATTCCAAATTCCATATTCCCAATTCCAAATTCCGTGTTCCGAATTCCGTGTTCCGTGTTCCGAATTCCAAATACTGTATTCCAAATTCCTAATTCCAAATTCCCTATTCCATATTCCAAATTCCGTGTTACGAATTCCGTGTTTGATTTCTGTGTTCCAAATTCTGTATTCCAAATTTCATGTTCCGTGTTCCAAATTCCAAATTCAGTATTCCATATTCCATATTCCGTGTTCCAAATTCCGTATTCCAAATTCCGTGTTCCGAATTCCGTGATCCGAATTCCATGTTCCGAATTCCGTGTTCTGAATTCCAAATTCCAAATTCCAAATTCCAAATTACAAATTCCGTATTCCATATTCCGAATTCCGTGTTCTGAATTCTGTGTTCCGAATTTTCATGTTCCGAATTCCGTGTTCCGAATTCCAAATTCCAAATTCCGTATTCCAAATTACAAATTACAAATTCCGTATTCCATATATTCCGTGTTCCAAATTCCGTATTCCAAATTCCGTGTTCCGAATTCCGTGATCCGAATTCCATGTTCCGAATTCCGTGTTCCAAATTCCAAATTCCAAATTACAAATTACAAATTCCGTATTCCATATTCCGAATTCCGTGTTCCGAATTCCGTGTTCCAAATTCCGTATTCCATGTTCCGAATTCCAAATTCCGAATTCCGTGTTCCGAATTTGAAATTCTGAATTCCTTATTCCAAATTCCGTGTTCCGAATTTCAAATTACGAATTCCAAATTCCGTATTTCAAATACCAAATTCCGTGTTCCGAATTCCGTGTTACGATTTACGTGTTCCAAATTCCGTGTTCCGATTTCCGTGTTCCAAATTCCGTGTTCCGATTTCCGTGTTCCAAATTCCGTGTTCCGAATTCCGTGATCCGAATTCCATGTTCCGAATTCCGTGTTCCGAATTCCAAATGCCAAATTCCAAATTCCAAATTCCAAATTCCATATTCCGAATTCCGTGTTCCGAATTCCGTGTTCCGAATTCCGTGTTCCGAATTCCAAATTCCAAATTCCATATTCCAAATTCCAAATTCCATATTCCAAATTCCGTGTTCCGAATTCTGTGTTTGATTTCTGTGTTCCAAATTCTGTATTCCAAATTTCATGTTCCGTGTTCCAAATTCCAAATTCCGTATTCCAAATTCCGTATTCCGAATTCCAAGTTCCATGTTCTAAATTCCATATTCCGTGTTCCAAATTCTGTATTCCGAATTCCGTGTTCCGAATTCCGTGTTCCGAATTCCGTGTTCCGAATTCCGTGTTCCGAATTCCAAATTCCAAATTCCAAATTCCAAATTCCAAATTCCAAATTCCGTATTCCATATTCCGAATTCCGTGTTCCGAATTCCGTGTTCCGGATTCCATGTTCCGAATTCCAAATTCCAAATTCCATATTCCAAATTCCAAATTCCATATTCCAAATTCCGTGTTCCGAATTCCGTGTTTGATTTCTGTGTTCCAAATTCTGTATTCCAAATTTCATGTTCCGTGTTCCAAATTCCAAATTCAGTATTCCAAATTCCGTATTCCGAATTCCAAGTTCCATGTTCTAAATTCCATATTCCGTGTTCCAAATTCTGTATTCCAAATTCCGTGTTCCGAATTCCGTGTTCCGAATTCCGTGTTTGATTTCTGTGTTCCAAATTCTGTATTCCAAATTTCATGTTCCGTATTCCATATTCCAAATTCCGTGTTCCGATATCCGTGTTTGATTTCTGTGTTCCATATTCTGTATTCCAAATTTCATGTTCCGTGTTCCAAATTCCAAATTCAGTATTCCAAATTCCGTATTCCGAATTCCAAGTTCCATATTCCGGGTTCCAAATTCCGTATTCCAAATTCCGTGTTCCGAATTCCGTGTTCCGAATTCCGTGTTCCGAATTCCAAATTCCAAATTCCGTATTCCAAATTACAAATTACAAATTCCGTGTTCCATATTCCAAATTCTGTGTTCCGAATTCAGTGTTCCAAATTCCGTGTTCCAAATTCCGTGTTCCGAATTCCAAATTCCGTGTTCCGAATTCCGTGTTCCGATTTCTGTGTTCCGAATTCCGTGTTCCGAATTCCAAATTCCGTATTCCAAATTCCAAATGACAAATTCCGTATTCCATATTCCAAATTCCGTGTTCCGAATTCCGTGTTTGATTTCTGTGTTCCAAATTCTGTATTTCAAATTTCATGTTCCGTGTTCCAAATACCAAATTCAGTATTCCAAATTCCGTATTCCGAATTCCAAGTTCCATATTCCGTGTTCCAAATTCCGTATTCCAAATTCCGTGTTCCGAATTCCGTGTTCCGAATTCCGTGTTCCGAATTCCGTGTTCCGAATTCCAAATTCCAAATTCCATATTCCCAATTCCAAATTCCGTGTTCCGAATTCCGTGTTCCGTGTTCCGAATTCCAAATACTGTATTCCAAATTCCTAATTCCAAATTCCCTATTCCATATTCCAAATTCCGTGTTACGAATTCCGTGTTTGATTTCTGTGTTCCAAATTCTGTATTCCAAATTTCATGTTCCGTGTTCCAAATTCCAAATTCAGTATTCCAAATTCCGTATTCCGAATTCCAAGTTCCATATTCCGTGTTCCAAATTCCGTATTCCAAATTCCGTGTTCCGAATTCCGTGTTCCAAATTCCGTGTTCCGAATTCCGTGTTCCGAATTCCAAATTCCAAATTCCATATTCCCAATTCCAAATTCCGTGTTCCGAATTCCGTGTTCCGTGTTCCGAATTCCAAATTCCGTATTCCAAATTCCAAATTCCGTATTCCATATTCCAAATTCCGTGTTCCGAATTCCGTGTTTAATTTCTGTGTTCCATATTCTGTATTCCAAATTTCATGTTCCGTGTTCCAAATTCCAAATTCAGTATTCCATATTCCATATTCCGTGTTACAAATTCCGTATTCCAAATTCCGTGTTCCGAATTCCGTGATCCGAATTCCATGTTCCGAATTCCGTGTTCCGAATTCCAAATTCCAAATTCCAAATTCCAAATTCCATATTCCGAATTCCGTGTTCCGAATTCCGTGTTCCGAATTCCGTGTTCCGAATTCCAAATTCCAAATTCCATATTCCAAATTCCAAATTCCATATTCCAAATTCCGTGTTCCGAATTCCGTGTTTGATTTCTGTGTTCCAAATTCTGTATTCCAAATTTCATGTTCCGTGTTCCAAATTCCAAATTCCGTATTCCAAATTCCGTATTCCGAATTCCAAGTTCCATGTTCTAAATTCCATATTCCGTGTTCCAAATTCTGTATTCCGAATTCCGTGTTCCGAATTCCGTGTTCCGAATTCCGTGTTCCGAATTCCGTGTTCCGAATTCCAAATTCCAAATTCCAAATTCCAAATTCCAAATTCCGTATTCCATATTCCGAATTCCGTGTTCCGAATTCTGTGTTCCGGATTCCATGTTCCGAATTCCAAATTCCAAATTCCATATTCCAAATTCCAAATTCCATATTCCAAATTCCGTGTTCCGAATTCCGTGTTTGATTTCTGTGTTCCAAATTCTGTATTCCAAATTTCATGTTCCGTGTTCCAAATTCCAAATTCAGTATTCCAAATTCCGTATTCCGAATTCCAAGTTCCATGTTCTAAATTCCTTATTCCAAATTTCTTGTTCCAAATTCCATATTCCGTGTTCCGAATTCCAATTTCCGAATTCCGTGTTCCAAATTCCGTGTTCTAAATTCCGTATTCCAAATTTCATGTTCCGTATTCCATATTCCAAATTCCGTGTTCCGATATCCGTGTTTGATTTCTGTGTTCCATATTCTGTATTCCAAATTTCATGTTCCGTGTTCCAAATTCCAAATTCAGTATTCCATATTCCGTGTTCCAAATTCTGTATTCCAAATTCCGTGTTCCGAATTCCGTGATCCAAATTCCATGTTCCGAATTCCGTGTTCCGAATTCCAAATTCCAAATTACAAATTACAAATTACAAATTCCGTATTCCATATTCCGAATTCCGTGTTCCGAATTCCGTGTTCCGAATTCCAAATTCCAAATTCCATATTCCAAATTCCAAATTCCATATTCCAAATTCCGTGTTCCGAATTCCGTGTTTGATTTCTGTGTTCCAAATTCTGTATTCCAAATTTCATGTTCTGTGTTCCAAATTCCAAATTCAGTATTCCAAATTCCGTATTCCGAATTCCAAGTTCCATGTTCTAAATTCCATATTCCGTGTTCCAAATTCTGTATTCCGAATTCCGTGTTCCGAATTCCGTGTTCCGAATTCCGTGTTCCGAATTCCAAATTACAAATTACAAATTACAAATTACAAATTCCGTATTCCATATTCCGAATTCCGTGTTCCGAATTCCGTGTTCCGAATTCCAAATTCCAAATTCCATATTCCAAATTCCAAATTCCATATTCCAAATTCCGTTTCGAATTCCGTGTTTGATTTCTGTGTTCCAAATTCTGTATTCCAAATTTCATGTTCCGTGTTCCAAATTCCAAATTCAGTATTCCAAATTCTGTATTCCGAATTCCAAGTTCCATGTTCTAAATTCCATATTCCGTGTTCCAAATTCTGTATTCCGAATTCCATGTTCCGAATTCCGTGTTCCGAATTCCGTGTTCCGAATTCCAAATTCCAAATTCCGTATTCCAAATTCCAAATTACAAATTCCGTATTCCATATTCCAAATTCCATGTTCCAAATTCCGTGTTTGATTTCTGTGTTCCAAATTCTGTATTCCAAATGTCATGTTCCGTGTTCCAAATTCAGTATTCCAAATTCCGTATTCCGAATTCCAAGTTCCATGTTCTAAATTCCTTATTCCAAATTTCTTGTTCCAAATTCCATATTCCGTGTTCCGAATTCCAATTTCCGAATTCCGTGTTCCAAATTCCGTGTTCTAAATTCCGTGTTCCAAATTCTGTGTTCCAAATTCCGTATTCCATGTTCCGAATTCCAAATTCCGAATTCCGTGTTCCGAATTTGAAATTCTGAATTCCTTATTCCAAATTCCCTGTACTGAATTTCAAATTCCGTGTTCTGAATTCCAAATTCCTTATTCCAAATTCCGTGTTCCGAATTTCAAATTACAAATTCCAAATTCCGTATTTCAAATACCAAATTCCGTGTTCCGAATTCCGTGTTCCGATTTCCGTGTTCCAAATTCTGTGTTCCGATTTCCGTGTTCCTAATTCCGTGTTCCGAGTTCCAAATTCCGCGTTCAGAGTTCCAAATTCCGTGTTCCGAGTTCCAAATTCCGTGTTCCGAATTCTGTTTTCCAAATTCCGTGTTCCGTGTTCCAAATTCTGTGTTCCGAGTTCCAAATTCCACGTACAGAGTTCCAAATTCCGTGTTCCGAGTTCCAAATTCCGTATTCCAAATTCCGTGTTCCGAATTCCAAATTCTGAATTCCTTATTCCAAATTCCCTGTTCTGAATTTCAAATTCCGAATTCCAAATTCCATATTCCAAATTCCGTGTTCCGAATTCCGTGTTCCGAATTCAATGTTCCGAATTCCAAATTCCAAATTCTGCATTCCAAATTCCAAATTCCAAATTCCGTATTCCATATTCCAAATTCCGTGTTCCGAATTCCGTGTTTGATTTCTGTGTTCCAAATTCTGTATTCCAAATTTCATGTTCCGTGTTCCAAATTCCAAATTCAGTATTCCAAATTCCGTATTCCGAATTCCAAGTTCCATGTTCTAAATACCATATTCCGTGTTCCAAATTCCGTATTCCAAATTCCGTGTTCCGATTTCCGTGTTCCGAATTCCGTGTTCCGAATTCCAAATTCCGTATTCCAAATTCCAAATGACAAATTCCGTATTCCATATTCCAAATTCCGTGTTCCGAATTCCGTGTTTGATTTCTGTGTTCCAAATTCTGTATTCCAAATTTCATGTTCCATGTTCCAAATTCCAAATTCAGTATTCCAAATTCCGTATTCCGAATTCCAAGTTCCATATTCCGTGTTCCAAATTCCGTATTCCAAATTCCGTGTTCCGAATTCCGTGTTCCGAATTCCGTGTTCCGAATTCCAAATTCCAAATTCCATATTCCCAATTCCAAATTCCGTGTTCCGAATTCCGTGTTCCGTGTTCCGAATTCCAAATTCCGTATTCCAAATTCCAAATTCCAAATTCCGTATTCCATATTCCAAATTCCGTGTTCCGAATTCCGTGTTTGATTTCTGTGTTCCATATTCTGTATTCCAAATTTCATGTTCCGTGTTCCAAATTCCAAATTCAGTATTCCATATTCCATATTCCGTGTTCCAAATTCCGTATTCCAAATTCCGTGTTCCGAATTCCAAATTCCAAATTCCAAATTACAAATTCCGTATTCCATATTCCGAATTCCGTGTTCCGAATTCCGAATTCCGTGTTCCGAATTCCAAATTCCAAATTCCATATTCCAAATTCCAAATTCCATATTCCAAATTCCGTGTTCCGAATTCCGTGTTTGATTTCTGTGTTCCAAATTCTGTATTCCAAATTTCATGTTCCGTATTCCAAATTCCAAATTCAGTATTCCAAATTCCGTATTCCGAATTCCAAGTTCCATGTTCTAAATTCCATATTCCGTGTTCCAAATTCTGTATTCCGAATTCCGTGTTCCGAATTCCGTGTTCCAAATTCCGTGTTCCGAATTCCGTGTTCCGAATTCCGTGTTTGATTTCTGTGTTCCAAATTCAGTATTCCAAATTCCGTATTCCGAATTCCAAGTTCAATGTTCTAAATTCCATATTCCGTGTTCCAAATTCCGTATTCCAAATTCCGTGTTCCGAATTCCGTGTTCCGAATTCCGTGTTCCGAATTTTCATATTCCGAATTCCAAATTCCAAATTCCGTATTCCAAATTACAAATTACAAATTCCGTATTCCATATTCCAAATTCCGTGTTCCGAATTCCGTGTTTGATTTCTGTGTTCCAAATTCTGTATTCCAAATTTCATGTTCCGTATTCCATATTCCAAATTCCGTGTTCCGATATCCGTGTTTGATTTCTGTGTTCCATATTCTGTATTCCAAATTTCATGTTCCGTGTTCCAAATTCCAAATTCAGTATTCCATATTCCGTGTTCCAAATTCTGTATTCCAAATTCCGTGTTCCGAATTCCGTGATCCAAATTCCATGTTCCGAATTCCGTGTTCCGAATTCCAAATTCCAAATTACAAATTACAAATTACAAATTCCGTATTCCATATTCCGAATTCCGTGTTCCGAATTCCGTGTTCCGAATTCCAAATTCCATATTCCAAATTCCAAATTCCATATTCCAAATTCCGTGTTCCGAATTCCGTGTTTGATTTCTGTGTTCCAAATTCTGTATTCCAAATTTCATGTTCTGTGTTCCAAATTCCAAATTCAGTATTCCAAATTCCGTATTCCGAATTCCAAGTTCCATGTTCTAAATTCCATATTCCGTGTTCCAAATTCTGTATTCTGAATTCCGTGTTCCGAATTCCGTGTTCCGAATTCCGTGTTCCGAATTCCAAATTCCAAATTCCAAATTACAAATTACAAATTACAAATTCCGTATTCCATATTCCGAATTCCGTGTTCCGAATTCCGTGTTCCGAATTCCAAATTCCAAATTCCATATTCCAAATTCCAAATTCCATATTCCAAATTCCGTTTCGAATTCCGTGTTTGATTTCTGTGTTCCAAATTCTGTATTCCAAATTTCATGTTCCGTGTTCCAAATTCCAAATTCAGTATTCCAAATTCTGTATTCCGAATTCCAAGTTCCATGTTCTAAATTCCATATTCCGTGTTCCAAATTCTGTATTCCGAATTCCATGTTCCGAATTCCGTGTTCCGAATTCCGTGTTCCGAATTCCAAATTCCAAATTCCGTATTCCAAATTCCAAATTACAAATTCCGTATTCCATATTCCAAATTCCGTGTTCCAAATTCCGTGTTTGATTTCTGTGTTCCAAATTCTGTATTCCAAATGTCATGTTCCATGTTCCAAATTCAGTATTCCAAATTCCATATTCCAAATTCCAAATTCCATATTCCAAATTCCGTGTTCCGAATTCCGTGTTTGATTTCTGTGTTCCAAATTCTGTATTCCAAATTTCATGTTCCGTATTCCAAATTCCAAATTCAGTATTCCAAATTCCGTATTCCGAATTCCAAGTTCCATGTTCTAAATTCCATATTCCGTGTTCCAAATTCTGTATTCCGAATTCCGTGTTCCGAATTCCGTGTTCCGAATTCCGTGTTCCGAATTCCAAATTCCAAATTCCGTATTCCAAATTCCAAATTCTGTATTCCATATTCCAAATTCCGTGTTCCGAATTCCGTGTTTGATTTCTGTGTTCCAAATTCTGTATTCCAAATTTCATGTTCCATGTTCCAAATTCCAAATTCAGTATTCCAAATTCCGTATTCCGAATTCCAAGTTCCATGTTCTAAATTCCATATTCCGTGTTCCAAATTCTGTATTCCAAATTCCGTGTTCCGAATTCCGTGTTCCGAATTCCGTGTTCCGAATTCCAAATTCCAAATTCCGTATTCCAAATTCCAAATTCCAAATTCCGTATTCCATATTCCAAATTCCGTGTTCCAAATTCCGTGTTTGATTTCTGTGTTCCAAATTCTGTATTCCAAATTTCATGTTCCGTGTTCCAAATTCAGTATTCCAAATTCCGTATTCCGAATTCCAAGTTCCATGTTCTAAATTCCTTATTCCAAATTTCTTGTTCCAAATTCCATATTCCGTGTTCCGAATTCCAATTTCCGAATTCCGTGTTCCAAATTCCGTGTTCTAAATTCCGTGTTCCGAATTCCATGTTCCGAATTCCAAATTCCAAATTCTGCATTCCAAATTCCAAATTCCGTATTCCATATTCCAAATTCCGTGTTCCGAATTCCGTGTTTGATTTCTGTGTTCCAAATTCTGTATTCCAAATTTCATGTTCCGTATTCCATATTCCAAATTCCGTGTTCCGATATCCGTGTTTGATTTCTGTGTTCCATATTCTGTATTCCAAATTTCATGTTCCGTGTTCCAAATTCCAAATTCAGTATTCCATATTCCGTGTTCCAAATTCTGTATTCCAAATTCCGTGTTCCGAATTCCGTGATCCAAATTCCATGTTCCGAATTCCGTGTTCCGAATTCCAAATTCCAAATTACAAATTACAAATTCCGTATTCCATATTCCGAATTCCGTGTTCCGAATTCCGTGTTCCGAATTCCAAATTCCAAATTCCATATTCCAAATTCCAAATTCCATATTCCAAATTCCGTGTTCCGAATTCCGTGTTTGATTTCTGTGTTCCAAATTCTGTATTCCAAATTTCATGTTCTGTGTTCCAAATTCCAAATTCAGTATTCCAAATTCCGTATTCCGAATTCCAAGTTCCATGTTCTAAATTCCATATTCCGTGTTCCAAATTCTGTATTCCGAATTCCGTGTTCCGAATTCCGTGTTCCGAATTCCAAATTCCAAATTACAAATTACAAATTACAAATTCCGTATTCCATATTCCGAATTCCGTGTTCCGAATTCCGTGTTCCGAATTCCAAATTCCAAATTCCATATTCCAAATTCCAAATTCCATATTCCAAATTCTGTTTCGAATTCCGTGTTTGATTTCTGTGTTCCAAATTCTGTATTCCAAATTTCATGTTCCGTGTTCCAAATTCCAAATTCAGTATTCCAAATTCTGTATTCCGAATTCCAAGTTCCATGTTCTAAATTCCATATTCCGTGTTCCAAATTCTGTATTCCGAATTCCATGTTCCGAATTCCGTGTTCCGAATTCCGTGTTCCGAATTCCAAATTCCAAATTCCGTATTCCAAATTCCAAATTACAAATTCCGTATTCCATATTCCAAATTCCGTGTTCCAAATTCCGTGTTTGATTTCTGTGTTCCAAATTCTGTATTCCAAATGTCATGTTCCGTGTTCCAAATTCAGTATTCCAAATTCCGTATTCCGAATTCCAAGTTCCATGTTCTAAATTCCTTATTCCAAATTTCTTGTTCCAAATTCCATATTCCGTGTTCCGAATTCCAATTTCCGAATTCCGTGTTCCAAATTCCGTGTTCTAAATTCTGTGTTCCAAATTCTGTGTTCCAAATTCCGTATTCCATGTTCCGAATTCCAAATTCCGAATTCCGTGTTCCGAATTTGAAATTCTGAATTCCTTATTCCAAATTCCCTGTACTGAATTTCAAATTCCGTGTTCTGAATTCCAAATTCCTTATTCCAAATTCCGTGTTCCGAATTTCAAATTACAAATTCCAAATTCCGTATTTCAAATACCAAATTCCGTGTTCCGAATTCCGTGTTCCGATTTCCGTGTTCCAAATTCTGTGTTCCGATTTCCGTGTTCCTAATTCCGTGTTCCGAGTTCCAAATTCCGCGTTCAGAGTTCCAAATTCCGTGTTCCGAGTTCCAAATTCCGTGTTCCGAATTCTGTTTTCCAAATTCCGTGTTCCGTGTTCCAAATTCTGTGTTCCGAGTTCCAAATTCCACGTTCAGAGTTCCAAATTCCGTGTTCCGAGTTCCAAATTCCGTATTCCAAATTCCGTGTTCCGAATTCCAAATTCTGAATTCCTTATTCCAAATTCCCTGTTCTGAATTTCAAATTCCGAATTCCAAATTCCATATTCCAAATTCTGTGTTCCGAATTCCGTGTTCCGAATTCAATGTTCCGAATTCCAAATTCCAAATTCTGCATTCCAAATTCCAAATTCCAAATTCCGTATTCCATATTCCAAATTCCGTGTTCCGAATTCCGTGTTTGATTTCTGTGTTCCAAATTCTGTATTCCAAATTTCATGTTCCGTGTTCCAAATTCCAAATTCAGTATTCCAAATTCCGTATTCCGAATTCCAAGTTCCATGTTCTAAATACCATATTCCGTGTTCCAAATTCCGTATTCCAAATTCCGTGTTCCGATTTCCGTGTTCCGAATTCCGTGTTCCGAATTCCAAATTCCGTATTCCAAATTCCAAATGACAAATTCCGTATTCCATATTCCAAATTCCGTGTTCCGAATTCCGTGTTTGATTTCTGTGTTCCAAATTCTGTATTCCAAATTTCATGTTCCATGTTCCAAATTCCAAATTCAGTATTCCAAATTCCGTATTCCGAATTCCAAGTTCCATATTCCGTGTTCCAAATTCCGTATTCCAAATTCCGTGTTCCGAATTCCGTGTTCCGAATTCCAAATTCCAAATTCCATATTCCCAATTCCAAATTCCGTGTTCCGAATTCCGTGTTCCGTGTTCCGAATTCCAAATTCCGTATTCCAAATTCCAAATTCCGTATTCCATATTCCAAATTCCGTGTTCCGAATTCCGTGTTTGATTTCTGTGTTCCATATTCTGTATTCCAAATTTCATGTTCCGTGTCCCAAATTCCAAATTCAGTATTCCATATTCCATATTCCGTGTTCCAAATTCCGTATTCCAAATTCCGTGTTCCGAATTCCAAATTCCAAATTCCAAATTACAAATTCCGTATTCCATATTCCGAATTCCGTGTTCCGAATTCCGTGTTCCGAATTCCGTGTTCCGAATTCCAAATTCCAAATTCCATATTCCAAATTCCAAATTCCATATTCCAAATTCCGTGTTCCGAATTCCGTGTTTGATTTCTGTGTTCCAAATTCTGTATTCCAAATTCCAAATTCAGTATTCCAAATTCCGTATTCCGAATTCCAAGTTCCATGTTCTAAATTCCATATTCCGTGTTCCAAATTCTGTATTCCGAATTCCGTGTTCCGAATTCCGTGTTCCAAATTCCGTGTTCCGAATTCCGTGTTCCGAATTCCGTGTTTGATTTCTGTGTTCCAAATTCTGTATTCCAAATTTCATGTTCCGTGTTCCAAATTCCAAATTCAGTATTCCAAATTCCGTATTCCGAATTCCAAGTTCCATGTTCTAAATTCCATATTCCGTGTTCCAAATTCCGTATTCCAAATTCCGTGTTCCGAATTCCGTGTTCCGAATTCCGTGTTCCGAATTTTCATATTCCGAATTCCAAATTCCAAATTCCGTATTCCAAATTACAAATTACAAATTCCGTATTCCATATTCCAAATTCCGTGTTCCGAATTCCGTGTTTGATTTCTGTGTTCCAAATTCTGTATTCCAAATTTCATGTTCCGTATTCCATATTCCAAATTCCGTGTTCCGATATCCGTGTTTGATTTCTGTGTTCCATATTCTGTATTCCAAATTTCATGTTCCGTGTTCCAAATTCCAAATTCAGTATTCCATATTCCGTGTTCCAAATTCTGTATTCCAAATTCCGTGTTCCGAATTCCGTGATCCAAATTCCATGTTCCGAATTCCGTGTTCCGAATTCCGTGTTCCGAATTCCAAATTCCATATTCCAAATTCCAAATTCCATATTCCAAATTCCGTGTTCCGAATTCCGTGTTTGATTTCTGTGTTCCAAATTCTGTATTCCAAATTTCATGTTCTGTGTTCCAAATTCCAAATTCAGTATTCCAAATTCTGTATTCCGAATTCCAAGTTCCATGTTCTAAATTCCATATTCCGTGTTCCAAATTCTGTATTCTGAATTCCGTGTTCCGAATTCCGTGTTCCGAATTCCGTGTTCCGAATTCCAAATTCCAAATTCCAAATTACAAATTACAAATTACAAATTCCGTATTCCATATTCCGAATTCCGTGTTCCGAATTCCGTGTTCCGAATTCCAAATTCCAAATTCCATATTCCAAATTCCAAATTCCATATTCCAAATTCCGTTTCGAATTCCGTGTTTGATTTCTGTGTTCCAAATTCTGTATTCCAAATTTCATGTTCCGTGTTCCAAATTCCAAATTCAGTATTCCAAATTCTGTATTCCGAATTCCAAGTTCCATGTTCTAAATTCCATATTCCGTGTTCCAAATTCTGTATTCCGAATTCCATGTTCCGAATTCCGTGTTCCGAATTCCGTGTTCCGAATTCCAAATTCCAAATTCCAAATTCCAAATTCCAAATTACAAATTCCGTATTCCATATTCCAAATTCCGTGTTCCAAATTCCGTGTTTGATTTCTGTGTTCCAAATTCTGTATTCCAAATGTCATGTTCCATGTTCCAAATTCAGTATTCCAAATTCCATATTCCAAATTCCAAATTCCATATTCCAAATTCCGTGTTCCGAATTCCGTGTTTGATTTCTGTGTTCCAAATTCTGTATTCCAAATTTCATGTTCCGTATTCCAAATTCCAAATTCAGTATTCCAAATTCCGTATTCCGAATTCCAAGTTCCATGTTCTAAATTCCATATTCCGTGTTCCAAATTCTGTATTCCGAATTCCGTGTTCCGAATTCCGTGTTCCGAATTCCGTGTTCCGAATTCCAAATTCCAAATTCCGTATTCCAAATTCCAAATTCTGTATTCCATATTCCAAATTCCGTGTTCCGAATTCCGTGTTTGATTTCTGTGTTCCAAATTCTGTATTCCAAATGTCATGTTCCGTGTTCCAAATTCCAAATTCAGTATTCCAAATTCCGTATTCCGAATTCCAAGTTCCATGTTCTAAATTCCATATTCCATGTTCTAAATTCCGTATTCCAAATTCCGTGTTCCGAATTCCGTGTTCCGAATTCCGTGTTCCGAATTTTCATGTTCCGAATTCCGTGTTCCGAATTCCAAATTCCAAATTCCAAATTCCAAATTACAAATTCCGTATTCCATATTCCAAATTCCGTGTTCCGAATTCCGTGTTCCGAATTCCAAATTCCAAATTCCGTATTCCAAATTCCAAATTCTGTGTTACGAATTCCGTGTTTGATTTCTGTGTTCCAAATTCTGTATTCCAAATTTCATGTTCCGTGTTCCAAATTCCAAATTCAGTATTCCAAATTCCGTATTCCGAATTCCAAGTTCCATGTTCTAAATTCCATATTCCGTGTTCCGAATTCCGTGTTCCGAATTCCGTGTTCCGAATTCCAAATTCCAAATTACAAATTACAAATTCCGTATTCCATATTCCAAATTCCGTGTTCCGAATTCCGTGTTCCGAATTCCGTGTTCCAAATTCCGTGTTCCAAATTCCAAATTCCAAATTCCGTATTCCAAATTCCATATTCCATATTCCAAATTCCGTGTTCCGAATTCCGTGGTGATTTCTGTGTTCCAAATTCTGTATTCCAAATTTCATGTTCCGTGTTCCAAATTCCAAATTCAGTATTCCAAATTCCGTATTCTGAATTCCAAGTTCCATGTTCTAAATTCCATATTCCGAGTTCCAAATTCTGTATTCCGAATTCCGTTTCCCGAATTCCGTGTTCCGAATTCCGTGTTCCGAATTCCAAATTCCAAATTCCAAATTCCAAATTCCAAATTCCGTATTCCATATTCCAAATTTTGTGTTCCGAATTCCGTGTTTGATTTCTGTGTTCCAAATTCTGTATTCCAAATTTCATGTTCCGTGTTCCAAATTCCAAATTCAGTATTCCAAATTCCGTATTCCGAATTCCAAGTTCCATGTTCTAAATTCCATATTCCGTGTTCCAAATTCTGTATTCCAAATTCCATGTTCTGAATTCCAAATTCCGTGTTCTAAATTCCAAATTCCGTATTCCAAATTCCATGTTCTGAATTCCAAATTCCGTGTTCTGAATTCCAAATTCCGTGTTCTGAATTCCAAATTCCGTATTCCAAATTCCATGTTCTGAATTCCAAATTCCTTGTTCTGAATTCCAAATTCCGTGTTCTGAATTCCAAATTACGAGTTCGAATTTCAAATTCCGTGTTCTGGATTTCAAATTCCGTGTTCCGAATTCCAAATTCCGTGTTCTGAATTTATTTTTCCAAATTCCGTTTTCCGAATTCCAAATTCCAAATTCCGTGTTCTGAATTAATTATTCAAAATTCCGTATTCAAATTCCGTGTTCCGAATTCCGTGTTCCGAATTCCAAACTCCAAATTCCGTATTCCAAATTCCGTATTCCAAAATCCAAATTCTTTATTCCAAATTCAAACTTCCATATTCCAAATTCAAAATTCCGTATTCCAAATTCCAAATGCCGTATTCCAAATTCCTTATTCCAAATTCCGGGTTTCAAATTCCAAATTCCCAATTTCGTATTCCAAACTCCTTATTCCAAATTCCGTGTTCCGAATTTCAAATTACAAAATCCAAATTCCGTATTTCAAATACCAAATTCTGTGTTCCGAATTCCGTGTTCCGATTTCCATGTTCCAAATTCCGTGTTCCGATTTCCGTGTTCCTAATTCCGTGTTCCGAGTTCCAAATTCCGTGTTCCGAATTCCGTGTTCTGAATTCCGTGTTCCGAATTCCATGTTCCAAATTCCACGTTCCGAATTCCAAATTCCAAATTCCGTATTCCAAATTACAAATTACAAATTCTGTATTCCAAATACCAAATTCTGTATTCTGAATTCTAAATTCAAAAATTCTGTGTTCCGTATTCCGTGTTCCGAATTCAAAAATACCGTATTCCAAATTTTGTGTTCCGAATTCCGTGTTCCGAATTCCGTGTTCCGAATTCCAAATTCCATGTTCTGAATTCCGTATTCCAAATTCAGTGTTCCAAATTCCGTGTTCCAAATTCCGTGTTCCAAATTCCGTGTTCCGAATTCCAAATTCCGTGTTCCGAATTCCAAAGTCCGTGTTCCGAATTTCAAATTCCGTGTTCCGAATTCCAAATTCCGTGTTCTGAATTCATTATTCCAAATTCCGTATTCCAAATTCCGTGTTCCGAATTCCAAATTCCAAATTCCGTATTCCAAATTTCAAATTCTATATTCCAATTTCCGTATTCCAAATTCCAAATTCCGTAGTATTCCTTATTCAAAATTCCGTGTTTTGAATTCCAAATTCCAATTTTCTTATTCCAAATTCCGTGTTCCAAATTCCGTGTTCCGAATTTCAAATTACGAATTCCAAATACTGTATTTCAAATACCAAATTCCGTGTTCCAAATTCCATGTTTCTAGTTCCAAATTCCGTGTTCCGAATTCCGTGGTCCGAATTTCAAATTCCATATTCCAAATTCCGTATTCCAAATTCCAAATTCCATATTCCGAATTCCGTGTTCCGAATTCCAAATTCCGTGTTCTGAATTCCATATTCCAAATTCAGTGATCCAAATTCAGTGTTCCAAATTCAGTGTTCCAAATTCCGTGTTCCAAATTCCGTGTTCCGAATTCCAAATTCCAAATTCCGTATTCCAAATTCCAAATTCCAAATTCTGTATTCCATATTCCAAATTCCGTGTTCCGAATTCCGTGTTTGATTTCTGTGTTCCAAATTCTGTATTCCAAATGTCATGTTCCGTTTTCCAAATTCCAAATTCAGTATTCCAAATTCCGTATTCCGAATTCCAAGTTCCATGTTCTAAATTCCATATTCCGTGTTCTAAATTCCGTATTCCAAATTCCGTGTTCCGAATTCCGTGTTCCGAATTCCGTGTTCCGAATTTTCATGTTCCGAATTCCGTGTTCCGAATTCCAAATTCCAAATTCCGTATTCCAAATTCCAAATTCCGTATTCCATATTCCAAATTCCGTGTTCCGAATTCCGTGTTCCGAATTCCAAATTCCAAATTCCGTATTCCAAATTACAAATTACAAATTCCGTATTCCATATTCCAAATTCTGTGTTCCGAATTCCGTGTTTGATTTCTGTGTTCCAAATTCTGTATTCCAAATTTCATGTTCCGTGTTCCAAATTCCAAATTCAGTATTCCAAATTCCGTATTCCGAATTCCAAGTTCCATGTTCTAAATTCCAAATTCCGTGTTCTGAATTAATTATTCAAAATTCCGTTTTCAAATTCCGTGTTCCGAATTCCGTGTTCCGAATTCCAAACTCCAAATTCCGTATTCCAAATTCCGTATTCCAAAATCCAAATTCTTTATTCCAAATTCAAACTTCCATATTCAAAATTCAAAATTCCGTATTCCAAATTCCAAATGCCGTATTCCAAATTCCTTTTTCCAAATTCCTGGTTTCAAATTCCAAATTCCCAATTTCGTATTCCAAACTCCTTATTCCAAATTCCGTGTTCCGAATTTCAAATTACAAAATCCAAATTCCGTATTTCAAATACCAAATTCTGTGTTCCGAATTCCGTGTTCCGATTTCCATGTTCCAAATTCCGTGTTCCGAGTTCCAAATTCCGTGTTCCGAATTCCGTGTTCTGAATTCTGTGTTCCGAATTCCATGTTCCAAATTCCACATTCCGAATTCCAAATTCCAAATTCCGTATTCCAAATTACAAATTACAAATTCCGTATTCCAAATTCCAAATTCTGTATTCTGAATTCTAAATTCAAAAATTCTGTGTTCCGTATTCCGTGTTCCGAATTCAAAAATACCGCATTCCAAATTTTGTGTTCCGAATTCCGTGTTCCGAATTCCGTGTTCCGAATTCCAAATTCCATGTTCTGAATTCCGTATTCCAAATTCAGTGTTCCAAATTCCGTGTTCCAAATTCCGTGTTCCAAATTCCGTGTTCCGAATTCCGTGTTCTGAATTCCGTGTTCCGAGTTCCAAATTTCAAATTCCGTGTTCTGAATTCCAAATTCCGTGTTCCGAATTCCAAATTCTGTGTTTCGAATTCCAAATTCCGTGTTCCGAATTCCAAATTCCGTGTTCCGAATTCCAAAGTCCGTGTTCCGAATTTCAAATTCCGTGTTCCGAATTCCAAATTCCGTGTTCTGAATTCATTATTCCAAATTCCGTATTCCAAATTCCGTGTTCCGAATTCCAAATTCCAAATTCCGTATTCCAAATTTCAAATTCTATATTCCAATTTCCGTATTCCAAATTCCAAATTCCGTATTCCTTATTCAAAATTCCGTGTTTTGAATTCCAAATTCCAATTTTCTTATTCCAAATTCCGTGTTCCAAATTCCGTGTTCCGAATTTCAAATTACGAATTCCAAATACTGTATTTCAAATACCAAATTCCGTGTTCCAAATTCCATGTTTCTAGTTCCAAATTCCGTGTTCCGAATTCCGTGGTCCGAATTTCAAATTCCATATTCCAAATTCCGTATTCCAAATTCCAAATTCCATATTCTGAATTCCGTGTTCCGAATTCCAAATTCCGTGTTCTGAATTCCATATTCCAAATTCAGTGATCCAAATTCCGTATTCCGAATTCCAAGCTCCATATTCCGTGTTCCAAATTCCGTATTCCAAATTCCGTGTTCCGAATTCCGTGTTCCGAATTCCGTGTTCCGAATTCCAAATTCCAAATTCCATATTCCCAATTCCAAATTCCGTGTTCCGAATTCTGTGTTCCGTGTTCTGAATTCCAAATTCCGTATTCCAAATTCCGTATTCCATATTCCAAATTCCGTGTTCCGAATTCCGTGTTTGGAAATTCCAAATTCCAAATTACAAATTCCGTATTCCATATTCCGAATTCCGTGTTCTGAATTCTGTGTTCCGAATTTTCATGTTCCGAATTCCGTGTTCCGAATTCCAAATTCCAAATTCCGTATTCCAAATTACAAATTACAAATTCCGTATTCCATATATTCTGTGTTCCAAATTCCGTATTCCAAATTCCGTGTTCCGAATTCCGTGATCCGAATTCCATGTTCCGAATTCCGTGTTCCAAATTCCAAATTCCAAATTCCAAATTACAAATTCCGTATTCCATATTCCGAATTCCGTGTTCCGAATTCCATGTTCCAAATTCCGTATTCCATGTTCCGAATTCCAAATTCCGAATTCCGTGTTCCGAATTTGAAATTCTGAATTCCTTATTCCAAATTCCGTGTTCCGAATTTCAAATTACGAATTTCAAATTCCGTATTTCAAATACCAAATTCCGTGTTCCGAATTCCGTGTTACGATTTACGTGTTCCAAATTCCGTGTTCCGATTTCCGTGTTCCAAATTCCGTGTTCCGATTTCCGTGTTCCAAATTCCGTGTTCCGAATTCCGTGATCCGAATTCCATGTTCCGAATTCCGTGTTCCGAATTCCAAATTCCAAATTCCAAATTCCAAATTCCAAATTCCATATTCCGAATTCCGTGTTCCGAATTCCGTGTTCCGAATTCCGTGTTCCGAATTCCAAATTCCAAATTCCATATTCCAAATTCCAAATTCCATGTTCCAAATTCCGTGTTCCGAATTCTGTGTTTGATTTCTGTGTTCCAAATTCTGTATTCCAAATTTCATGTTCCGTGTTCCAAATTCCAAATTCAGTATTCCAAATTCCGTATTCCGAATTCCAAGTTCCATGTTCTAAATTCCATATTCCGTGTTCCAAATTCTGTATTCCAAATTCCGTGTTCCGAATTCCGTGTTCCGAATTCCGTGTTCCGAATTCCAAATTCCAAATTCCGTATTCCAAATTCCAAATTCCAAATTCCGTATTCCATATTCCAAATTCCGTGTTCCAAATTCCGTGTTTGATTTCTGTGTTCCAAATTCTGTATTCCAAATTTCATGTTCCGTGTTCCAAATTCAGTATTCCAAATTCCGTATTCCGAATTCCAAGTTCCATGTTCTAAATTCCTTATTCCAAATTTCTTGTTCCAAATTCCATATTCCGTGTTCCGAATTCCAATTTCCGAATTCCGTGTTCCAAATTCCGTGTTCTAAATTCCGTGTTCCGAATTCCATGTTCCGAATTCCAAATTCCAAATTCTGCATTCCAAATTCCAAATTCCGTATTCCATATTCCAAATTCCGTGTTCCGAATTCCGTGTTTGATTTCTGTGTTCCAAATTCTGTATTCCAAATTTCATGTTCCGTATTCCATATTCCAAATTCCGTGTTCCGATATCCGTGTTTGATTTCTGTGTTCCATATTCTGTATTCCAAATTTCATGTTCCGTGTTCCAAATTCCAAATTCAGTATTCCAAATTCCGTATTCCGAATTCCAAGTTCCATATTCCGTGTTCCAAATTCCGTATTCCAAATTCCGTGTTCCGAATTCCGTGTTCCGAATTCCGTGTTCCGAATTCCGTGTTCCGAATTCCAAATTCCAAATTCCGTATTCCAAATTACAAATTACAAATTCCGTGTTCCATATTCCAAATTCTGTGTTCCGAATTCAGTGTTCCAAATTCCGTGTTCCAAATTCCGTGTTCCGAATTCCAAATTCCGTGTTCCGAATTCCGTGTTCCGATTTCTGTGTTCCGAATTCCGTGTTCCGAATTCCAAATTCCGTATTCCAAATTCCAAATGACAAATTCCGTATTCCATATTCCAAATTCCGTGTTCCGAATTCCGTGTTTGATTTCTGTGTTCCAAATTCTGTATTTCAAATTTCATGTTCCGTGTTCCAAATACCAAATTCAGTATTCCAAATTCCGTATTCCGAATTCCAAGTTCCATATTCCGTGTTCCAAATTCCGTATTCCAAATTCCGTGTTCCGAATTCCGTGTTCCGAATTCCGTGTTCCGAATTCCGTGTTCCGAATTCCAAATTCCAAATTCCATATTCCCAATTCCAAATTCCGTGTTCCGAATTCCGTGTTCCGTGTTCCGAATTCCAAATACTGTATTCCAAATTCCTAATTCCAAATTCCCTATTCCATATTCCAAATTCCGTGTTACGAATTCCGTGTTTGATTTCTGTGTTCCAAATTCTGTATTCCAAATTTCATGTTCCGTATTCCAAATTCCAAATTCCGTATTCCATATTCCAAATTCCGTGTTCCGAATTCCGTGTTTAATTTCTGTGTTCCATATTCTGTATTCCAAATTTCATGTTCCGTGTTCCAAATTCCAAATTCAGTATTCCATATTCCATATTCCGTGTTACAAATTCCGTATTCCAAATTCCGTGTTCCGAATTCCGTGATCCGAATTCCATGTTCCGAATTCCGTGTTCCGAATTCCAAATTCCAAATTCCAAATTCCAAATTCCATATTCCGAATTCCGTGTTCCGAATTCCGTGTTCCGAATTCCGTGTTCCGAATTCCAAATTCCAAATTCCATATTCCAAATTCCAAATTCCATATTCCAAATTCCGTGTTCCGAATTCCGTGTTTGATTTCTGTGTTCCAAATTCTGTATTCCAAATTTCATGTTCCGTGTTCCAAATTCCAAATTCCGTATTCCAAATTCCGTATTCCGAATTCCAAGTTCCATGTTCTAAATTCCATATTCCGTGTTCCAAATTCTGTATTCCGAATTCCGTGTTCCGAATTCCGTGTTCCGAATTCCGTGTTCCGAATTCCGTGTTCCGAATTCCAAATTCCAAATTCCAAATTCCAAATTCCAAATTCCGTATTCCATATTCCGAATTCCGTGTTCCGAATTCCGTGTTCCGGATTCCATGTTCCGAATTCCAAATTCCAAATTCCATATTCCAAATTCCAAATTCCATATTCCAAATTCCGTGTTCCGAATTCCGTGTTTGATTTCTGTGTTCCAAATTCTGTATTCCAAATTTCATGTTCCGTGTTCCAAATTCCAAATTCAGTATTCCAAATTCCGTATTCCGAATTCCAAGTTCCATGTTCTAAATTCCATATTCCGTGTTCCAAATTCTGTATTCCAAATTCCGTGTTCCGAATTCCGTGTTCCGAATTCCGTGTTCCGAATTCCAAATTCCAAATTCCGTATTCCAAATTCCAAATTCCAAATTCCGTATTCCATATTCCAAATTCCGTGTTCCAAATTCCGTGTTTGATTTCTGTGTTCCAAATTCTGTATTCCAAATTTCATGTTCCGTGTTCCAAATTCAGTATTCCAAATTCCGTATTCCGAATTCCAAGTTCCATGTTCTAAATTCCTTATTCCAAATTTCTTGTTCCAAATTCCATATTCCGTGTTCCGAATTCCAATTTCCGAATTCCGTGTTCCAAATTCCGTGTTCCGAATTCCATGTTCCGAATTCCAAATTCCAAATTCTGCATTCCAAATTCCAAATTCCGTATTCCATATTCCAAATTCCGTGTTCCGAATTCCGTGTTTGATTTCTGTGTTCCAAATTCTGTATTCCAAATTTCATGTTCCGTATTCCATATTCCAAATTCCGTGTTCCGATATCCGTGTTTGATTTCTGTGTTCCATATTCTGTATTCCAAATTTCATGTTCCGTGTTCCAAATTCCAAATTCAGTATTCCATATTCCGTGTTCCAAATTCTGTATTCCAAATTCCGTGTTCCGAATTCCGTGATCCAAATTCCATGTTCCGAATTCCGTGTTCCGAATTCCAAATTCCAAATTACAAATTACAAATTACAAATTCCGTATTCCATATTCCGAATTCCGTGTTCCGAATTCCGTGTTCCGAATTCCAAATTCCAAATTCCATATTCCAAATTCCAAATTCCATATTCCAAATTCCGTGTTCCGAATTCCGTGTTTGATTTCTGTGTTCCAAATTCTGTATTCCAAATTTCATGTTCTGTGTTCCAAATTCCAAATTCAGTATTCCAAATTCCGTATTCCGAATTCCAAGTTCCATGTTCTAAATTCCATATTCCGTGTTCCAAATTCTGTATTCCGAATTCCGTGTTCCGAATTCCGTGTTCCGAATTCCGTGTTCCGAATTCCAAATTCCAAATTACAAATTACAAATTACAAATTCCGTATTCCATATTCCGAATTCCGTGTTCCGAATTCCGTGTTCCGAATTCCAAATTCCAAATTCCATATTCCAAATTCCAAATTCCATATTCCAAATTCCGTTTCGAATTCCGTGTTTGATTTCTGTGTTCCAAATTCTGTATTCCAAATTTCATGTTCCGTGTTCCAAATTCCAAATTCAGTATTCCAAATTCTGTATTCCGAATTCCAAGTTCCATGTTCTAAATTCCATATTCCGTGTTCCAAATTCTGTATTCCGAATTCCATGTTCCGAATTCCGTGTTCCGAATTCCGTGTTCCGAATTCCAAATTCCAAATTCCGTATTCCAAATTCCAAATTACAAATTCCGTATTCCATATTCCAAATTCCGTGTTCCAAATTCCGTGTTTGATTTCTGTGTTCCAAATTCTGTATTCCAAATGTCATGTTCCGTGTTCCAAATTCAGTATTCCAAATTCCGTATTCCGAATTCCAAGTTCCATGTTCTAAATTCCTTATTCCAAATTTCTTGTTCCAAATTCCATATTCCGTGTTCCGAATTCCAATTTCCGAATTCCGTGTTCCAAATTCCGTGTTCTAAATTCCGTGTTCCAAATTCTGTGTTCCAAATTCCGTATTCCATGTTCCGAATTCCAAATTCCGAATTCCGTGTTCCGAATTTGAAATTCTGAATTCCTTATTCCAAATTCCCTGTACTGAATTTCAAATTCCGTGTTCTGAATTCCAAATTCCTTATTCCAAATTCCGTGTTCCGAATTTCAAATTACAAATTCCAAATTCCGTATTTCAAATACCAAATTCCGTGTTCCGAATTCCGTGTTCCGATTTCCGTGTTCCAAATTCTGTGTTCCGATTTCCGTGTTCCTAATTCCGTGTTCCGAGTTCCAAATTCCGCGTTCAGAGTTCCAAATTCCGTGTTCCGAGTTCCAAATTCCGTGTTCCGAATTCTGTTTTCCAAATTCCGTGTTCCGAGTTCCAAATTCCGTATTCCAAATTCCGTGTTCCGAATTCCAAATTCTGAATTCCTTATTCCAAATTCCCTGTTCTGAATTTCAAATTCCGAATTCCAAATTCCATATTCCAAATTCCGTGTTCCGAATTCCGTGTTCCGAATTCAATGTTCCGAATTCCAAATTCCAAATTCTGCATTCCAAATTCCAAATTCCAAATTCCGTATTCCATATTCCAAATTCCGTGTTCCGAATTCCGTGTTTGATTTCTGTGTTCCAAATTCTGTATTCCAAATTTCATGTTCCGTGTTCCAAATTCCAAATTCAGTATTCCAAATTCCGTATTCCGAATTCCAAGTTCCATGTTCTAAATACCATATTCCGTGTTCCAAATTCCGTATTCCAAATTCCGTGTTCCGATTTCCGTGTTCCGAATTCCGTGTTCCGAATTCCAAATTCCGTATTCCAAATTCCAAATGACAAATTCCGTATTCCATATTCCAAATTCCGTGTTCCGAATTCCGTGTTTGATTTCTGTGTTCCAAATTCTGTATTCCAAATTTCATGTTCCATGTTCCAAATTCCAAATTCAGTATTCCAAATTCCGTATTCCGAATTCCAAGTTCCATATTCCGTGTTCCAAATTCCGTATTCCAAATTCCGTGTTCCGAATTCCGTGTTCCGAATTCCGTGTTCCGAATTCCAAATTCCAAATTCCATATTCCCAATTCCAAATTCCGTGTTCCGAATTCCGTGTTCCGTGTTCCGAATTCCAAATTCCGTATTCCAAATTCCAAATTCCAAATTCCGTATTCCATATTCCTAATTCCGTGTTCCGAATTCCGTGTTTGATTTCTGTGTTCCATATTCTGTATTCCAAATTTCATGTTCCGTGTTCCAAATTCCAAATTCAGTATTCCATATTCCATATTCCGTGTTCCAAATTCCGTATTCCAAATTCCGTGTTCCGAATTCCAAATTCCAAATTCCAAATTACAAATTCCGTATTCCATATTCCGAATTCCGTGTTCCGAATTCCGTGTTCCGAATTCTGTGTTCCGAATTCCAAATTCCAAATTCCATATTCCAAATTCCAAATTCCATATTCCAAATTCCGTGTTCCGAATTCCGTGTTTGATTTCTGTGTTCCAAATTCTGTATTCCAAATTTCATGTTCCGTATTCCAAATTCCAAATTCAGTATTCCAAATTCCGTATTCCGAATTCCAAGTTCCATGTTCTAAATTCCATATTCCGTGTTCCAAATTCTGTATTCCGAATTCCGTGTTCCGAATTCCGTGTTCCAAATTCCGTGTTCCGAATTCCGTGTTCCGAATTCCGTGTTTGATTTCTGTGTTCCAAATTCTGTATTCCAAATTTCATGTTCCGTGTTCCAAATTCCAAATTCAGTATTCCAAATTCCGTATTCCGAATTCCAAGTTCCATGTTCTAAATTCCATATTCCGTGTTCCAAATTCCGTATTCCAAATTCCGTGTTCCGAATTCCGTGTTCCGAATTCCGTGTTCCGAATTTTCATATTCCGAATTCCAAATTCCAAATTCCGTATTCCAAATTACAAATTACAAATTCCGTATTCCATATTCCAAATTCCGTGTTCCGAATTCCGTGTTTGATTTCTGTGTTCCAAATTCTGTATTCCAAATTTCATGTTCCGTATTCCATATTCCAAATTCCGTGTTCCGATATCCGTGTTTGATTTCTGTGTTCCATATTCTGTATTCCAAATTTCATGTTCCGTGTTCCAAATTCCAAATTCAGTATTCCATATTCCGTGTTCCAAATTCTGTATTCCAAATTCCGTGTTCCGAATTCCGTGATCCAAATTCCATGTTCCGAATTCCGTGTTCCGAATTCCAAATTCCAAATTACAAATTACAAATTACAAATTCCGTATTCCATATTCCGAATTCCGTGTTCCGAATTCCGTGTTCCGAATTCCAAATTCCAAATTCCATATTCCAAATTCCAAATTCCATATTCCAAATTCCGTGTTCCGAATTCCGTGTTTGATTTCTGTGTTCCAAATTCTGTATTCCAAATTTCATGTTCTGTGTTCCAAATTCCAAATTCAGTATTCCAAATTCCGTATTCCGAATTCCAAGTTCCATGTTCTAAATTCCATATTCCGTGTTCCAAATTCTGTATTCTGAATTCCGTGTTCCAAATTCCGTGTTCCGAATTCCGTGTTCCGAATTCCAAATTCCAAATTCCAAATTACAAATTACAAATTACAAATTCCGTATTCCATATTCCGAATTCCGTGTTCCGAATTCCGTGTTCCGAATTCCAAATTCCAAATTCCATATTCCAAATTCCAAATTCCATATTCCAAATTCCGTTTCGAATTCCGTGTTTGATTTCTGTGTTCCAAATTCTGTATTCCAAATTTCATGTTCCGTGTTCCAAATTCCAAATTCAGTATTCCAAATTCTGTATTCCGAATTCCAAGTTCCATGTTCTAAATTCCATATTCCGTGTTCCAAATTCTGTATTCCGAATTCCATGTTCCGAATTCCGTGTTCCGAATTCCGTGTTCCGAATTCCAAATTCCAAATTCCGTATTCCAAATTCCAAATTACAAATTACGTATTCCATATTCCAAATTCCGTGTTCCAAATTCCGTGTTTGATTTCTGTGTTCCAAATTCTGTATTCCAAATGTCATGTTCCATGTTCCAAATTCAGTATTCCAAATTCCATATTCCAAATTCCGTGTTCCGAATTCCGTGTTTGATTTCTGTGTTCCAAATTCTGTATTCCAAATTTCATGTTCCGTATTCCAAATTCCAAATTCAGTATTCCAAATTCCGTATTCCGAATTCCAAGTTCCATGTTCTAAATTCCATATTCCGTGTTCCAAATTCTGTATTCCGAATTCCGTGTTCCGAATTCCGTGTTCCGAATTCCGTGTTCCGAATTCCAAATTCCAAATTCCGTATTCCAAATTCCAAATTCTGTATTCCATATTCCAAATTCCGTGTTCCGAATTCCGTGTTTGATTTCTGTGTTCCAAATTCTGTATTCCAAATGTCATGTTCCGTGTTCCAAATTCCAAATTCAGTATTCCAAATTCCATATTCCGAATTCCAAGTTCCATGTTCTAAATTCCATATTCCATGTTCTAAATTCCGTATTCCAAATTCCGTGTTCCGAATTCCGTGTTCCGAATTCCGTGTTCCGAATTTTCATGTTCCGAATTCCGTGTTCCGAATTCCAAATTCCAAATTCCAAATTCCAAATTACAAATTCCGTATTCCATATTCCAAATTCCGTGTTCCGAATTCCGTGTTCCGAATTCCAAATTCCAAATTCCGTATTCCAAATTCCAAATTCTGTGTTACGAATTCCGTGTTTGATTTCTGTGTTCCAAATTCTGTATTCCAAATTTCATGTTCCGTGTTCCAAATTCCAAATTCAGTATTCCAAATTCCGTATTCCGAATTCCAAGTTCCATGTTCTAAATTCCATATTCCGTGTTCCGAATTCCGTGTTCCGAATTCCGTGTTCCGAATTCCAAATTCCAAATTACAAATTACAAATTCCGTATTCCATATTCCAAATTCCGTGTTCCGAATTCCGTGTTCCGAATTCCGTGTTCCAAATTCCGTGTTCCAAATTCCAAATTCCAAATTCCGTATTCCAAATTCCATATTCCATATTCCAAATTCCGTGTTCCGAATTCCGTGGTGATTTCTGTGTTCCAAATTCTGTATTCCAAATTTCATGTTCCGTGTTCCAAATTCCAAATTCAGTATTCCAAATTCCGTATTCTGAATTCCAAGTTCCATGTTCTAAATTCCATATTCCGAGTTCCAAATTCTGTATTCCGAATTCCGTTTCCCGAATTCCGTGTTCCGAATTCCGTGTTCCGAATTCCAAATTCCAAATTCCGTATTCCAAATTCCAAATTCCGTATTCCATATTCCAAATTTCGTGTTCCGAATTCCGTGTTTGATTTCTGTGTTCCAAATTCTGTATTCCAAATTTCATGTTCCGTGTTCCAAATTCCAAATTCAGTATTCCAAATTCCGTATTCCGAATTCCAAGTTCCATGTTCTAAATTCCATATTCCGTGTTCCAAATTCTGTATTCCAAATTCCATGTTCTGAATTCCAAATTCCGTGTTCTAAATTCCAAATTCCGTATTCCAAATTCCATGTTCTGAATTCCAAATTCCGTGTTCTGAATTCCAAATTCCGTGTTCTGAATTCCAAATTCCGTATTCCAAATTCCATGTTCTGAATTCCAAATTCCTTGTTCTGAATTCCAAATTCCGTGTTCTGAATTCCAAATTACGAGTTCGAATTTCAAATTCCGTGTTCTGGATTTCAAATTCCGTGTTCCGAATTCCAAATTCCGTGTTCTGAATTTATTTTTCCAAATTCCGTTTTCCGAATTCCAAATTCCAAATTCCGTGTTCTGAATTAATTATTCAAAATTCCGTATTCAAATTCCGTGTTCCGAATTCCGTGTTCCGAATTCCAAACTCCAAATTCCGTATTCCAAATTCCGTATTCCAAAATCCAAATTCTTTATTCCAAATTCAAACTTCCATATTCCAAATTCAAAATTCCGTATTCCAAATTCCAAATGCCGTATTCCAAATTCCTTATTCCAAATTCCGGGTTTCAAATTCCAAATTCCCAATTTCGTATTCCAAACTCCTTATTCCAAATTCCGTGTTCCGAATTTCAAATTACAAAATCCAAATTCCGTATTTCAAATACCAAATTCCGTGTTCCGAATTCCGTGTTCCGATTTCCATGTTCCAAATTCCGTGTTCCGATTTCCGTGTTCCTAATTCCGTGTTCCGAGTTCCAAATTCCGTGTTCCGAATTCCGTGTTCTGAATTCCGTGTTCCGAATTCCATGTTCCAAATTCCACGTTCCGAATTCCAAATTCCAAATTCCGTATTCCAAATTACAAATTACAAATTCTGTATTCCAAATACCAAATTCTGTATTCTGAATTCTAAATTCAAAAATTCTGTGTTCCGTATTCCGTGTTCCGAATTCAAAAATACCGTATTCCAAATTTTGTGTTCCGAATTCCGTGTTCCGAATTCCGTGTTCCGAATTCCAAATTCCATGTTCTGAATTCCGTATTCCAAATTCAGTGTTCCAAATTCCGTGTTCCAAATTCCGTGTTCCAAATTCCGTGTTCCGAATTCCAAATTCCGTGTTCCGAATTCCGTGTTCTGAATTCCGTGTTCCGAGTTCCAAATTTCAAATTCCGTGTTCTGAATTCCAAATTCCGTGTTCCGAATTCCAAATTCTGTGTTTCGAATTCCAAATTCCGTGTTCCGAATTCCAAATTCCGTGTTCCGAATTCCAAAGTCCGTGTTCCGAATTTCAAATTCCGTGTTCCGAATTCCAAATTCCGTGTTCTGAATTCATTATTCCAAATTCCGTATTCCAAATTCCGTGTTCCGAATTCCAAATTCCAAATTCTGTATTCCAAATTTCAAATTCTATATTCCAATTTCCGTATTCCAAATTCCAAATTCCGTAGTATTCCTTATTCAAAATTCCGTGTTTTGAATTCCAAATTCCAATTTTCTTATTCCAAATTCCGTGTTCCAAATTCCGTGTTCCGAATTTCAAATTACGAATTCCAAATACTGTATTTCAAATACCAAATTCCGTGTTCCAAATTCCATATTTCTAGTTCCAAATTCCGTGTTCCGAATTCCGTGGTCCGAATTTCAAATTCCATATTCCAAATTCCGTATTCCAAATTCCAAATTCCATATTCCGAATTCCGTGTTCCGAATTCCAAATTCCGTGTTCTGAATTCCATATTCCAAATTCAGTGATCCAAATTCAGTGTTCCAAATTCAGTGTTCCAAATTCCGTGTTCCAAATTCCGTGTTCCGAATTCCAAATTCCGTATTCCAAATTCCAAATTCCAAATTCCAAATTCTGTATTCCATATTCCAAATTCCGTGTTCCGAATTCCGTGTTTGATTTCTGTGTTCCAAATTCTGTATTCCAAATGTCATGTTCCGTTTTCCAAATTCCAAATTCAGTATTCCAAATTCCGTATTCCGAATTCCAAGTTCCATGTTCTAAATTCCATATTCCGTGTTCTAAATTCCGTATTCCAAATTCCGTGTTCCGAATTCCGTGTTCCGAATTCCGTGTTCCGAATTTTCATGTTCCGAATTCCGTGTTCCGAATTCCAAATTCCAAATTCCGTATTCCAAATTCCAAATTCCGTATTCCATATTCCAAATTCCGTGTTCCGAATTCCGTGTTCCGAATTCCAAATTCCAAATTCCGTATTCCAAATTACAAATTACAAATTCCGTATTCCATATTCCAAATTCTGTGTTCCGAATTCCGTGTTTGATTTCTGTGTTCCAAATTCTGTATTCCAAATTTCATGTTCCGTGTTCCAAATTCCAAATTCAGTATTCCAAATTCCGTATTCCGAATTCCAAGTTCCATGTTCTAAATTCCAAATTCCGTGTTCTGAATTAATTATTCAAAATTCCGTTTTCAAATTCCGTGTTCCGAATTCCGTGTTCCGAATTCCAAACTCCAAATTCCGTATTCCAAATTCCGTATTCCAAAATCCAAATTCTTTATTCCAAATTCAAACTTCCATATTCAAAATTCAAAATTCCGTATTCCAAATTCCAAATGCCGTATTCCAAATTCCTTTTTCCAAATTCCGGGTTTCAAATTCCAAATTCCCAATTTCGTATTCCAAACTCCTTATTCCAAATTCCGTGTTCCGAATTTCAAATTACAAAATCCAAATTCCGTATTTCAATTACCAAATTCTGTGTTCCGAATTCCGTGTTCCGATTTCCATGTTCCAAATTCCGTGTTCCGAGTTCCAAATTCCGTGTTCCGAATTCCGTGTTCTGAATTCTGTGTTCCGAATTCCATGTTCCAAATTCCACATTCCGAATTCCAAATTCCAAATTCCGTATTCCAAATTACAAATTACAAATTCCGTATTCCAAATTCCAAATTCTGTATTCTGAATTCTAAATTCAAAAATTCTGTGTTCCGTATTCCGTGTTCCGAATTCAAAAATACCGTATTCCAAATTTTGTGTTCCGAATTCCGTGTTCCGAATTCCGTGTTCCGAATTCCAAATTCCATGTTCTGAATTCCGTATTCCAAATTCAGTGTTCCAAATTCCGTGTTCCAAATTCCGTGTTCCAAATTCCGTGTTCCGAATTCCGTGTTCTGAATTCCGTGTTCCGAGTTCCAAATTTCAAATTCCGTGTTCTGAATTCCAAATTCCGTGTTCCGAATTCCAAATTCTGTGTTTCGAATTCCAAATTCCGTGTTCCGAATTCCAAATTCCGTGTTCCGAATTCCAAAGTCCGTGTTCCGAATTTCAAATTCCGTGTTCCGAATTCCAAATTCCGTGTTCTGAATTCATTATTCCAAATTCCGTATTCCAAATTCCGTGTTCCGAATTCCAAATTCCAAATTCCGTATTCCAAATTTCAAATTCTATATTCCAATTTCCGTATTCCAAATTCCAAATTCCGTATTCCTTATTCAAAATTCCGTGTTTTGAATTCCAAATTCCAATTTTCTTATTCCAAATTCCGTGTTCCAAATTCCGTGTTCCGAATTTCAAATTACGAATTCCAAATACTGTATTTCAAATACCAAATTCCGTGTTCCAAATTCCATGTTTCTAGTTCCAAATTCCGTGTTCCGAATTCCGTGGTCCGAATTTCAAATTCCATATTCCAAATTCCGTATTCCAAATTCCAAATTCCATATTCTGAATTCCGTGTTCCGAATTCCAAATTCCGTGTTCTGAATTCCATATTCCAAATTCAGTGATCCAAATTCCGTATTCCGAATTCCAAGTTCCATATTCCGTGTTCCAAATTCCGTATTCCAAATTCCGTGTTCCGAATTCCGTGTTCCGAATTCCGTGTTCCGAATTCCAAATTCCAAATTCCATATTCCCAATTCCAAATTCCGTGTTCCGAATTCTGTGTTCCGTGTTCTGAATTCCAAATTCCGTATTCCAAATTCCGTATTCCATATTCCAAATTCCGTGTTCCGAATTCCGTGTTTGATTTCTGTGTTCCAAATTCTGTATTCCAAATTTCATGTTCCAAATTCCAAATTCAGTATTCCATATTCCATATTCCGTGTTCCAAATTCCGTATTCCAAATTCCGCATTCCGAATTCCGTGATCCGAATTCCGTGTTCCGAATTCCAAATTCCAAATTACAAATTACAAATTACAAATTCCGTATTCCATATTCCGAATTCTGTGTTCCTAATTCCGTGTTCCGAATTCCGTGTTCCGAATTCCAAATTCCAAATTCCATATTCCAAATTCCGTGTTCCGAATTCCGTGTTTGATTTCTGTGTTCCAAATTCTTTATTCCAAATTTCATGTTCCGTGTTCCAAATTCCAAATTCAGTATTCCAAATTCCGTATTCCGAATTCCAAGTTCCATGTTCTAAATTCCATATTCCGTGTTCCAAATTCTGTATTCTGAATTCCGTGTTCCGAATTCCGTGTTCCGAATTCCGTGTTCCGAATTCCAAATTCTGAATTCCGTGTTCCAAATTCCGTGTTCTGAATTCCAAATTCCGTATTCCAAATTCCAAATTCCGTATTCCAAATTCTGTGTTCCGAATTCCAAATTCCGTGATTCGAATTCCAAATTCCGTGTTCCAAATTCCAAATTCTGTGTTTCGAATTCCAAATTCCGTGTTCTGAATTCATTATTCCAAATTCCGTATTCCAAATTCCGTGTTCTGAATTCCAAATTCCAAATTCCGTATTCCAAATTTCAAATTCCATATTCCAAATTCCATATTCCAAATTCCAAATTCCGTATACCAAATTCTGAATTCTAAATTCAAAAATTCTGTGTTCCGTATTCCGTGTTCCGAATTCCAAATTCCATATTTTGTGTTCCGAATTCCGTGTTCTGAATTCCGTGTTCCGAATTCCGTGTTCCGAATTCCAAATTCAGTGTTCTGAATTCCATATTCCAAATTCAGTGTTCCAAATTCAGTGTTCCAAAATCCGTGTTCCGAATTCCAAATTCCGTGTTCTGAATTCCGTGTTCCAAATTCCGTGTTCTGAATTCCGTGTTCTGAATTCCGTGTACCAAATTCCACGTTCCGAATTCCAAATTCAAAATTCCGTATTCCAAATTACAAATTACAAATTCCGTATTCCAAATTCCAAATTCTGTATTCTGAATTCTAAATTCAAAAATTCTGTGTTCCGTATTCCGTGTTCCGAATTCAAAAATTCCGTATTCCAAATTTTGTGTTCCGAATTCCGTGTTCCGAATTCCGTGTTCCGAATTCCAAATTCCATGTTCTGAATTCCGTATTCCAAATTCAGTGTTCCAAATTCAGTGTTCCAAATTCCGTGTTCCAAATTCCGTGTTCCAAATTCCGTGTTTCGAATTCCAAATTCCGTGTTCTGAATTCCGTGTTCCAAATTCCGAATTCTGTGTTCCGAATTCCAAATTCCAAATTCGGTATTCCAAATTCCAAATTACAAATTCCGTATTCCATATTCCAAATTCTGTGTTCCGAATTCCGTGTTTGATTTCTGTGTTCCAAATTCTGTATTCCAAATTCCATATTCCGAATTCCAAGTTCCATGTTCTAAATTCCATATTCCGTGTTCCAAATTCCGTATTCCAAATTCCGTGTTCCGAATTCCGCGTTCCGAATTCCGTGTTCCGAATTTTCATGTTCCGAATTCCGTGTTCCGAATTCCAAATTCCAAATTCCAAATTCCAAATTACAAATTCCGTATTCCATATTCCAAATTCCGTGTTCCGAATTCCGTGTTCCGAATTCCGTGTTCTGAATTCCGTGTTCCGAATTCCAAATTCCAAATTCCAAATTCCATGTTCTGAATTCCAAATTCCGTGTTCTGAATTCCAAATTCCGTATTCCAAATTCCATGTTCTGAATTCCAAATTCTGTGTTCCGAATTCCAAATTCCGTGATTCGAATTCCAAATTCCGTGTTCCAAATTCCAAATTCTGTGTTCCGAATTCCAAATTCCGTGTTCTGAATTCATTATTCCAAATTCCGTATTCCAAATTCCGTGTTCTGAATTCCAAATTCCAAATTCCGTATTCCAAATTTCAAATTCCATATTCCAAATTCCATATTCCAAATTCCAAATTCCGTATACCAAATTCTGAATTCTAAATTCAAAAATTCTGTGTTCCGTATTCCGTGTTCCGAATTCCAAATTCCATATTTTGTGTTCCGAATTCCGTGTTCTGAATTCCGTGTTCCGAATTCCGTGTTCCGAATTCCAAATTCAGTGTTCTGAATTCCATATTCCAAATTCAGTGTTCCAAATTCAGTGTTCCAAAATCCGTGTTCCGAATTCCAAATTCCGTGTTCTGAATTCCGTGTTCCAAATTCCGTGTTCTGAATTCCGTGTTCTGAATTCCGTGTACCAAATTCCACATTCCGAATTCCAAATTCAAAATTCCGTATTCCAAATTCCAAATTCCGTATTCCAAATTCCAAATTCTGTATTCTGAATTCTAAATTCAAAAATTCTGTGTTCCGAATTCCGTGTTCCGAATTCCAAATTCCATGTTCTGAATTCCGTATTCCAAATTCAGTGTTCCAAATTCAGTGTTCCAAATTCCATGTTCCGAATTCCGCGTTCCGAATTCCGTATTCCAAATTCCGTGTTCCGAATTCCACGTTCCGAATTCCGTGTTCCGAATTTTCATGTTCCGAATTCCGTGTTCCGAATTCCAAATTCCAAATTCCGTATTCCAAATTACAAATTACAAATTCCGTATTCCATATTCCAAATTCCGTGTTCCGAATTCCGTGTTCCGAATTCCGTGTTCTGAATTCCGTGTTCCGAATTCCAAATTCCAAATTCCAAATTCCATGTTCTGAATTCCAAATTCCGTGTTCTGAATTCCAAATTCCGTATTCCAAATTCCATGTTCTGAATTCCAAATTCCGTGTTCCGAATTCCAAATTCTGTGTTCCGAATTCCAAATTCCGTGTTCTGAATTCATTATTCCAAATTCCGTATTCCAAATTCCGTGTTCTGAATTCCAAATTCCAAATTCCGTATTCCAAATTTCAAATTCCATATTCCAAATTCCATATTCCAAATTCCAAATTCCGTATACCAAATTCTGAATTCTAAATTCAAAAATTCTGTGTTCCGTATTCCGTGTTCCGAATTCCAAATTCCATATTTTGTGTTCCGAATTCCGTGTTCTGAATTCCGTGTTCCGAATTCCGTGTTCCGAATTCCAAATTCAGTGTTCTGAATTCCATATTCCAAATTCAGTGTTCCAAATTCCGTGTTCCAAAATCCGTGTTCCGAATTCCAAATTCCGTGTTCTGAATTCCGTGTTCCAAATTCCATGTTCTGAATTCCAAATTCCGTGTTCCGAATTCCAAATTCCGTGATTCGAATTCCAAATTCCGTGTTCCAAATTCCAAATTCCGTGTTCCGAATTCCAAATTCCGTGTTCTGAATTCATTATTCCAAATTCCGTATTCCAAATTCCGTGTTCTGAATTCCAAATTCCAAATTCCGTATTCCAAATTTCAAATTCCATATTCCAAATTCCATATTCCAAATTCCAAATTCCGTATACCAAATTCTGAATTCTAAATTCAAAAATTCTGTGTTCCGTATTCCGTGTTCCGAATTCCAAATTCCATATTTTGTGTTCCGAATTCCGTGTTCTGAATTCCGTGTTCCGAATTCCGTGTTCCGAATTCCAAATTCAGTGTTCTGAATTCCATATTCCAAATTCAGTGTTCCAAATTCCGTGTTCCAAAATCCGTGTTCCGAATTCCAAATTCCGTGTTCTGAATTCCGTGTTCCAAATTCCGTGTTCTGAATTCCGTGTTCTGAATTCCGTGTTCCAAATTCCACGTTCCGAATTCCAAATTCCAAATTCCGTATTCCAAATTCCAAATTCCAAATTCTGTATTCCAAATTCCAAATTCTGTATTCTGAATTCTAAATTCAAAAATTCTGTGTTCCGTATTCCGTGTTCCGAATTCAAAAATTCCGTATTCCAATTTTTTTTTTCCGAATTCCGTGTTCCGAATTCCGTGTTCCGAATTCCAAATTCCATGTTCTGAATTCCGTATTCCAAATTCAGTGTTCCAAATTCAGTGTTCCAAATTCCGTGTTCCAAATTCCGTGTTCCAAATTCCGTGTTCCGAATTCCAAATTCCGTGTTCCGAATTCCGTGTTCCAAATTCTGTGTTCTGAATTCTGTGTTCCAAATTCCGTGTTCCGAATTCCGTGTTCCGAATTCCGTGTTCTGAATTCCGTGTTCCGAGTTCCAAATTTCAAATTCCGTGTTCTGAATTCCAAATTCCGTGTTCCGAATTCCAAATTCCGTGTTTCGAATTCCAAATTCCGTGTTCCGAATTCCAAATTCCATGTTCCGAATTCCAAAGTCCGTGTTCCGAATTTCAAATTCCGTGTTCCGAATACCAAATTCCGTGTTCTGAATTCATTATTCCAAATTCCGTATTCCAAATTCCGTGTTCCGAATTCCAAATTCCAAATTCCGTATTCCAAATTTCAAATTCTATATTCCAATTTCCGTATTCCAAATTCCAAATTCCGTATTCCTTATTCAAAATTCTGTGTTTTGAATTCCAAATTCCAATTTTCTTATTCCAAATTCTGTGTTCCAAGTTCCGTGTTCCGAATTTCAAATTACGAATTCCAAATACTGTATTTCAAATACCAAATTCTGTGTTCCAAATTCCATGTTTCTAGTTCCAAATTCCGTGTTCTGAATTCCGTGGTCTGAATTTCAAATTCCATATTCCAAATTCCAAATTCCGTGTTTCGAATTCCAAATTCCGTGTTCCGAATTCCAAATTCCGTGTTCCGAATTCCAAAGTCCGTGTTCCGAATTTCAAATTCCGTGTTCCGAATTCCAAATTCCATGTTCTGAATTCATTATTCCAAATTCCGTATTCCAAATTCCGTGTTCCGAATTCCAAATTCCAAATTCCGTATTCCATATTCCAAATTCCGTGTTCCGAATTCCGTGTTTGATTTCTGTGTTCCAAATTCTGTATTCCAAATTCCCTGTTCTGAATTTCAAATTCCGTGTTCTGAATTCCAAATTCCTTATTCCAAATTCCGTGTTCCGAATTTCAAATTCCGAATTCCAAATTCCGTATTTCAAATACCAAATTCCGTGTTCCGAATTCCGTGTTCCGATTTCTGCGTTCCAAATTCCGTGTTCCGATTTCCGTGTTCCTAATTCCGTGTTCCGAGTTCCAAATTCCGCGTTCAGAGTTCCAAATTCCGTGTTCCGATTTCCAAATTCCGTGTTCCGAATTCTGTTTTCCAAATTCCGTGTTCCGTGTTCCAAATTCCGTGTTCCGAGTTCCAAATTCCGCGTTCAGAGTTCCAAATTCCGTGTTCCGAGTTCCAAATTCCGTATTCCAAATTCCGTGTTCCGAATTCCAAATTCTGAATTCCTTATTCCAAATTCCCTGTTTTGAATTTCAAATTCCAAATTCCAAATTCCATATTCCAAATTCTGTGTTCCGAGTTCCGTGTTCCGAATTCCGTGTTCCGAATTCCGAATTCCAAATTCCAAATTCCAAATTCCGTATTCCATATTCCAAATTCCGTGTTCCGAATTCCGTGTTTGATTTCTGTGTTCCAAATTCTGTATTCCAAATTTCATGTTCCGTGTTCCAAATTCCAAATTCAGTATTCCAAATTCCGTATTCCGAATTCCAAGTTCAATGTTCTAAATTCCATATTCCGTGTTCCGAATTCCGTGTTCCGAATTCCGTGTTCCGAATTCCAAATTCCAAATTACAAATTCCAAATTCCGTATTCCATATTCCAAATTCCGTGTTCCGAATTCCGTGTTCCGAATTCCATGTTCCAAATTCCAAATTCCAAATTCTGTATTCCAAATTCCATATTCCATATTCCAAATTCCGTGTTCCGAATTCCGTGTTTGATTTCTGTGTTCCAAATTCTGTATTCCAAATTTCATGTTCCGTGTTCCAAATTCCAAATTCAGTATTCCATATTCCATATTCCGTGTTCCAAATTCCGTATTCCAAATTCCGTGTTCCGAATTCCGTGATCCGAATTCCGTGTTCCGAATTCCGTGTTCCGAATTCCAAATTCCAAATTCCAAATTACAAATTCCGTATTCCATATTCCGAATTCCGTGTTCCGAATTCCGTGTTCCGAATTCCGTGTTCCGAATTCCGTGTTCCGAATTCCAAATTCCAAATTCCATATTCCAAATTCCAAATTCCATATTCCAAATTCCGTGTTCCGAATTCCGTGTTTGATTTCTGTGTTCCAAATTCTGTATTGCAAATTTCATGTTCCGTGTTCCAAATTCCAAATTCAGTATTCCAAATTCCGTATTCCGAATTCCAAGTTCCATGTTCTAAATTCCATATTCCGTGTTCCAAATTCTGTATTCCGAATTCCGTGTTCCGAATTCCGTGTTCCGAATTCCGTGTTCCGAATTCCAAATTCCAAATTCCGTATTCCAAATTCCAAATTCCGTATTCCATATTCCAAATTCCGTGTTCCAAATTCCATGTTTGATTTCTGTGTTCCAAATTCTGTATTCCAAATTTCATGTTCCGTGTTCCAAATTCAGTATTCCAAATTCCGTATTCCGAATTCCAAGTTCCATGTTCTAAATTCCTTATTCCAAATTTCTTGTTCCAAATTCCATATTCCGTGTTCCGAATTCCAATTTCCGAATTCCGTGTTCCAAATTCCGTGTTCTAAATTCCGTGTTCCAAATTCTGTGTTCCAAATTCCGTATTCCATGTTCCGAATTCCAAATTCCGAATTCCGTGTTCCGAATTTGAAATTCTGAATTCCTTATTCCAAATTCCCTGTACTGAATTTCAAATTCTGTGTTCTGAATTCCAAATTCCTTATTCCAAATTCCGTGTTCCGAATTTCAAATTACGAATTCCAAATTCCGTATTTCAAATACCAAATTCCGTGTTCCGATTTCCGTGTTCCAAATTCTGTGTTCCGATTTCCGTGTTCCTAATTCCGTGTTCCGAGTTCCAAATTCCGCGTTCAGAGTTCCAAATTCCGTGTTCCGAGTTCCAAATTCCGTGTTCCGAGTTCCAAATTCCGAGTTCCAAATTCCGTATTCCAAATTCCGTGTTCCGAATTCCAAATTCTGAATTCCTTATTCCAAATTCCCTGTTCTGAATTTCAAATTCCGAATTCCAAATTCCATATTCCAAATTCCGTGTTCCGAATTCCGTGTTCCGAATTCCGTGTTCCGAATTCCAAATTCCAAATTCCGCATTCCAAATTCCAAATTCCAAATTCCGTATTCCATATTCCGTGTTCCGAATTCCGTGTTTGATTTCTGTGTTCCAAATTCTGTATTCCAAATTTCATGTTCCGTGTTCCAAATTCCAAATTCAGTATTCCAAATTCCGTATTCCGAATTCCAAGTTCCATATTCCGTGTTCCAAATTCCGTATTCCAAATTCCGTGTTCCGAATTCCGTGTTCCGAATTCCGTGTTCCGAATTACGAATTCCAAATTCCGTATTCCAAATTCCAAATTCCAAATTCCATATTCCAAATTCCGTGTTCCGAACTCCGTGTTCCGAATTCCGTGTTCCGAATTCCGTGTTCCGAATTCCGTGTTCCATATTCCAAATTCCGTGTTCCGAATTCCGTGTTTGATTTCTGTGTTCCAAATTCTGTATTCCAAATTTCATGTTCCGTGTTCCAAATTCCAAATTCAGTATTCCATATTCCATATTCCGTGTTCCAAATTCCGTATTCCAAATTCCGTGTTCCGAATTCCAAATTCCGTGTTCCGAATTCCGTGTTCCGAATTCCAAATTCTGAATTCCGTGTTCCAAATTCCGTGTTCTGAATTCCAAATTCCGTATTCCAAATTCCATGTTCTGAATTCCAAATTCTGTGTTCCGAATTCCAAATTCCGTGATTCGAATTCCAAATTCCGTGTTCCAAATTCCAAATTCTGTGTTTCGAATTCCAAATTCCGTGTTCTGAATTCATTATTCCAAATTCCGTATTCCAAATTCCGTGTTCTGAATTCCAAATTCCAAATTCCGTATTCCAAATTTCAAATTCCATATTCCAAATTCCATATTCCAAATTCCAAATTCCGTATACCAAATTCTGAATTCTAAATTCAAAAATTCTGTGTTCCGTATTCCGTGTTCCGAATTCCAAATTCCATATTTTGTGTTCCGAATTCCGTGTTCTGAATTCCGTGTTCCGAATTCCGTGTTCCGAATTCCAAATTCAGTGTTCTGAATTCCATATTCCAAATTCAGTGTTCCAAATTCAGTGTTCCAAAATCCGTGTTCCGAATTCCAAATTCCGTGTTCTGAATTCCGTGTTCCAAATTCCGTGTTCTGAATTCCGTGTTCTGAATTCCGTGTACCAAATTCCACGTTCCGAATTCCAAATTCAAAATTCCGTATTCCAAATTACAAATTACAAATTCCGTATTCCAAATTCCAAATTCTGTATTCTGAATTCTAAATTCAAAAATTCTGTGTTCCGTATTCCGTGTTCCGAATTCAAAAATTCCGTATTCCAAATTTTGTGTTCCGAATTCCGTGTTCCGAATTCCGTGTTCCGAATTCCAAATTCCATGTTCTGAATTCCGTATTCCAAATTCAGTGTTCCAAATTCAGTGTTCCAAATTCCGTGTTCCAAATTCCGTGTTCCAAATTCCGTGTTTCGAATTCCAAATTCCGTGTTCTGAATTCCGTGTTCCAAATTCCGAATTCTGTGTTCCGAATTCCAAATTCCAAATTCTGTATTCCAAATTCCAAATTACAAATTCCGTATTCCATATTCCAAATTCTGTGTTCCGAATTCCGTGTTTGATTTCTGTGTTCCAAATTCTGTATTCCAAATTCCATATTCCGAATTCCAAGTTCCATGTTCTAAATTCCATATTCCGTGTTCCAAATTCCGTATTCCAAATTCCGTGTTCCGAATTCCGCGTTCCGAATTCCGTGTTCCGAATTTTCATGTTCCGAATTCCGTGTTCCGAATTCCAAATTCCAAATTCCGTATTCCAAATTACAAATTCCGTATTCCATATTCCAAATTCCGTGTTCCGAATTCCGTGTTCCGAATTCCGTGTTCTGAATTCCGTGTTCCGAATTCCAAATTCCAAATTCCAAATTCCATGTTCTGAATTCCAAATTCCGTGTTCTGAATTCCAAATTCCGTATTCCAAATTCCATGTTCTGAATTCCAAATTCTGTGTTCCGAATTCCAAATTCCGTGATTCGAATTCCAAATTCCGTGTTCCAAATTCCAAATTCTGTGTTCCGAATTCCAAATTCCGTGTTCTGAATTCATTATTCCAAATTCCGTATTCCAAATTCCGTGTTCTGAATTCCAAATTCCAAATTCCGTATTCCAAATTTCAAATTCCATATTCCAAATTCCATATTCCAAATTCCAAATTCCGTATTCTAAATTCAAAAATTCTGTGTTCCGTATTCCGTGTTCCGAATTCCAAATTCCATATTTTGTGTTCCGAATTCCGTGTTCTGAATTCCGTGTTCCGAATTCCGTGTTCCGAATTCCAAATTCAGTGTTCTGAATTCCATATTCCAAATTCAGTGTTCCAAATTCAGTGTTCCAAAATCCGTGTTCCGAATTCCAAATTCCGTGTTCTGAATTCCGTGTTCCAAATTCCGTGTTCTGAATTCCGTGTTCTGAATTCCGTGTACCAAATTCCACATTCCGAATTCCAAATTCAAAATTCCGTATTCCAAATTCCAAATTCCGTATTCCAAATTCCAAATTCTGTATTCTGAATTCTAAATTCAAAAATTCTGTGTTCCGAATTCCGTGTTCCGAATTCCAAATTCCATGTTCTGAATTCCGTATTCCAAATTCAGTGTTCCAAATTCAGTGTTCCAAATTCCATGTTCCGAATTCCGCGTTCCGAATTCCGTATTCCAAATTCCGTGTTCCGAATTCCGCGTTCCGAATTCCGTGTTCCGAATTTTCATGTTCCGAATTCCGTGTTCCGAATTCCAAATTCCAAATTCCGTATTCCAAATTACAAATTACAAATTCCGTATTCCATATTCCAAATTCCGTGTTCCGAATTCCGTGTTCCGAATTCCGTGTTCTGAATTCCGTGTTCCGAATTCCAAATTCCAAATTCCAAATTCCATGTTCTGAATTCCAAATTCCGTGTTCTGAATTCCAAATTCCGTATTCCAAATTCCATGTTCTGAATTCCAAATTCCGTGTTCCGAATTCCAAATTCTGTGTTCCGAATTCCAAATTCTGTGTTCTGAATTCATTATTCCAAATTCCGTATTCCAAATTCCGTGTTCTGAATTCCAAATTCCAAATTCCGTATTCCAAATTTCAAATTCCATATTCCAAATTCCATATTCCAAATTCCAAATTCCGTATACCAAATTCTGAATTCTAAATTCAAAAATTCTGTGTTCCGTATTCCGTGTTCCGAATTCCAAATTCCATATTTTGTGTTCCGAATTCCGTGTTCTGAATTCCGTGTTCCGAATTCCGTGTTCCGAATTCCAAATTCAGTGTTCTGAATTCCATATTCCAAATTCAGTGTTCCAAATTCCGTGTTCCAAAATCCGTGTTCCGAATTCCAAATTCCGTGTTCTGAATTCCGTGTTCCAAATTCCATGTTCTGAATTCCAAATTCCGTGTTCCGAATTCCAAATTCCGTGATTCGAATTCCAAATTCCGTGTTCCAAATTCCAAATTCCGTGTTCCGAATTCCAAATTCCGTGTTCTGAATTCATTATTCCAAATTCCGTATTCCAAATTCCGTGTTCTGAATTCCAAATTCCAAATTCCGTATTCCAAATTTCAAATTCCATATTCCAAATTCCATATTCCAAATTCCAAATTCCGTATACCAAATTCTGAATTCTAAATTCAAAAATTCTGTGTTCCGTATTCCGTGTTCCGAATTCCAAATTCCATATTTTGTGTTCCGAATTCCGTGTTCTGAATTCCGTGTTCCGAATTCCGTGTTCCGAATTCCAAATTCAGTGTTCTGAATTCCATATTCCAAATTCAGTGTTCCAAATTCCGTGTTCCAAAATCCGTGTTCCGAATTCCAAATTCCGTGTTCTGAATTCCGTGTTCCAAATTCCGTGTTCTGAATTCCGTGTTCTGAATTCCGTGTTCCAAATTCCACGTTCCGAATTCCAAATTCCGTATTCCAAATTCCAAATTACAAATTCTGTATTCCAAATTCCAAATTCTGTATTCTGAATTCTAAATTCAAAAATTCTGTGTTCCGTATTCCGTGTTCCGAATTCAAAAATTCCGTATTCCAAATTTTGTGTTCCGAATTCCGTGTTCCGAATTCCGTGTTCCGAATTCCAAATTCCATGTTCTGAATTCCGTATTCCAAATTCAGTGTTCCAAATTCAGTGTTCCAAATTCCGTGTTCCAAATTCCGTGTTCCAAATTCCGTGTTCCGAATTCCAAATTCCGTGTTCCGAATTCCGTGTTCCAAATTCTGTGTTCTGAATTCTGTGTTCCAAATTCCGTGTTCCGAATTCCGTGTTCCGAATTCCGTGTTCTGAATTCCGTGTTCCGAGTTCCAAATTTCAAATTCCGTGTTCTGAATTCCAAATTCCGTGTTCCGAATTCCAAATTCCGTGTTTCGAATTCCAAATTCCGTGTTCCGAATTCCAAATTCCATGTTCCGAATTCCAAAGTCCGTGTTCCGAATTTCAAATTCCGTGTTCCGAATACCAAATTCCGTGTTCTGAATTCATTATTCCAAATTCCGTATTCCAAATTCCGTGTTCCGAATTCCAAATTCCAAATTCCGTATTCCAAATTTCAAATTCTATATTCCAATTTCCGTATTCCAAATTCCAAATTCCGTATTCCTTATTCAAAATTCTGTGTTTTGAATTCCAAATTCCAATTTTCTTATTCCAAATTCCGTGTTCCAAATTCCGTGTTCCGAATTTCAAATTACGAATTCCAAATACTGTATTTCAAATACCAAATTCTGTGTTCCAAATTCCATGTTTCTAGTTCCAAATTCCGTGTTCTGAATTCCGTGGTCTGAATTTCAAATTCCATATTCCAAATTCCGTCTTCCAAATTCCAAATTCCATATTCCGAATTCCGTGTTCCGAATTCCAAATTCCGTGTTCTGAATTCCATATTCCAAATTCAGTGATCCAAATTCAGTGTTCCAAATTCAGTGTTCCAAATTCCGTGTTCCGAATTCCAAATTCCGTGTTCCGAATTCCGTGTTCCGATTTCCGTGTTCCGAATTCCGTGTTCCGAATTCCAAATTCCGTATTCCAAATTCCAAATGACAAATTCCGTATTCCATATTCCAAATTCCGTGTTCCGAATTCCGTGTTTGATTTCTGTGTTCCAAATTCTGTATTCCAAATTTCATGTTCCGTGTTCCAAATTCCAAATTCAGTATTCCATATTCCATATTCCCTGTTCCAAATTCTGTTTTCCAAATTCCGTGTTCCGAATTCCGTGTTCCGAATTCCATGTTCCGAATTCCGTGTTCCGAATTCCAAATTCCAAATTCCATATTCCAAATTCCAAATTCCATATTCCAAATTCCGTGTTCCGAATTCGTGTTTGATTTCTGTGTTCCAAATTCTGTATTCCAAATTTCATGTTCCGTGTTCTGAATTCCAAATTCCAAATTCCAAATTCCATGTTCTGAATTCCAAATTCCAAATTCCAAATTCCAAATTCCGTATTCCATATTCCAAATTCCGTGTTCCGAATTCCGTGTTTGATTTCTGTGTTCCAAATTCTGTATTCCAAATTTCATGTTCCGTGTTCCAAATTCCAAATTCAGTATTCCAAATTCCGTATTCCGAATTCCAAGTTCAATGTTCTAAATTCCATATTCCGTGTTCCGAATTCCGTGTTCCGAATTCCGTGTTCCGAATTCCAAATTCCAAATTCCAAATTACAAATTCCGTATTCCATATTCCAAATTCCGTGTTCCGAATTCCGTGTTCCGAATTCCATGTTCCAAATTCCAAATTCCAAATTCTGTATTCCAAATTCCATATTCCATATTCCAAATTCCGTGTTCCGAATTCCGTGTTTGATTTCTGTGTTCCAAATTCTGTATTCCAAATTTCATGTTCCGTGTTCCAAATTCCAAATTCAGTATTCCATATTCCATATTCCGTGTTCCAAATTCCGTATTCCAAATTCCGTGTTCCGAATTCCGTGATCCGAATTCCGTGTTCCGAATTCCGTGTTCCGAATTCCAAATTCCAAATTCCAAATTACAAATTCCGTATTCCATATTCCGAATTCCGTGTTCCGAATTCCGTGTTCCGAATTCCGTGTTCCGAATTCCGTGTTCCGAATTCCAAATTCCAAATTCCATATTCCAAATTCCAAATTCCATATTCCAAATTCCGTGTTCCGAATTCCGTGTTTGATTTCTGTGTTCCAAATTCTGTATTGCAAATTTCATGTTCCGTGTTCCAAATTCCAAATTCAGTATTCCAAATTCCGTATTCCGAATTCCAAGTTCCATGTTCTAAATTCCATATTCCGTGTTCCAAATTCTGTATTCCGAATTCCGTGTTCCGAATTCCGTGTTCCGAATTCCGTGTTCCGAATTCCAAATTCCAAATTCCAAATTCCGTATTCCAAATTCCAAATTCCGTATTCCATATTCCAAATTCCGTGTTCCAAATTCCATGTTTGATTTCTGTGTTCCAAATTCTGTATTCCAAATTTCATGTTCCGTGTTCCAAATTCAGTATTCCAAATTCCGTATTCCGAATTCCAAGTTCCATGTTCTAAATTCCTTATTCCAAATTTCTTGTTCCAAATTCCATATTCCGTGTTCCGAATTCCAATTTCCGAATTCCGTGTTCCAAATTCCGTGTTCTAAATTCCGTGTTCCAAATTCTGTGTTCCAAATTCCGTATTCCATGTTCCGAATTCCAAATTCCGAATTCCGTGTTCCGAATTTGAAATTCTGAATTCCTTATTCCAAATTCCCTGTACTGAATTTCAAATTCTGTGTTCTGAATTCCAAATTCCTTATTCCAAATTCCGTGTTCCGAATTTCAAATTACGAATTCCAAATTCCGTATTTCAAATACCAAATTCCGTGTTCCGATTTCCGTGTTCCAAATTCTGTGTTCCGATTTCCGTGTTCCTAATTCCGTGTTCCGAGTTCCAAATTCCGCGTTCAGAGTTCCAAATTCCGTGTTCCGAGTTCCAAATTCCGTGTTCCGAGTTCCAAATTCCGAGTTCCAAATTCCGTATTCCAAATTCCGTGTTCCGAATTCCAAATTCTGAATTCCTTATTCCAAATTCCCTGTTCTGAATTTCAAATTCCGAATTCCAAATTCCATATTCCAAATTCCGTGTTCCGAATTCCGTGTTCCGAATTCCGTGTTCCGAATTCCAAATTCCAAATTCCGCATTCCAAATTCCAAATTCCAAATTCCGTATTCCATATTCCGTGTTCCGAATTCCGTGTTTGATTTCTGTGTTCCAAATTCTGTATTCCAAATTTCATGTTCCGTGTTCCAAATTCCAAATTCAGTATTCCAAATTCCGTATTCCGAATTCCAAGTTCCATATTCCGTGTTCCAAATTCCGTATTCCAAATTCCGTGTTCCGAATTCCGTGTTCCGAATTCCGTGTTCCGAATTACGAATTCCAAATTCCGTATTCCAAATTCCAAATTCCAAATTCCATATTCCAAATTCCGTGTTCCGAACTCCGTGTTCCGAATTCCGTGTTCCGAATTCCGTGTTCCGAATTCCGTGTTCCATATTCCAAATTCCGTGTTCCGAATTCCGTGTTTGATTTCTGTGTTCCAAATTCTGTATTCCAAATTTCATGTTCCGTGTTCCAAATTCCAAATTCAGTATTCCATATTCCATATTCCGTGTTCCAAATTCCGTATTCCAAATTCCGTGTTCCGAATTCCAAATTCCGTGTTCCGAATTCCGTGTTCCGAATTCCAAATTCTGAATTCCGTGTTCCAAATTCCGTGTTCTGAATTCCAAATTCCGTATTCCAAATTCCATGTTCTGAATTCCAAATTCTGTGTTCCGAATTCCAAATTCCGTGATTCGAATTCCAAATTCCGTGTTCCAAATTCCAAATTCTGTGTTTCGAATTCCAAATTCCGTGTTCTGAATTCATTATTCCAAATTCCGTATTCCAAATTCCGTGTTCTGAATTCCAAATTCCAAATTCCGTATTCCAAATTTCAAATTCCATATTCCAAATTCCATATTCCAAATTCCAAATTCCGTATACCAAATTCTGAATTCTAAATTCAAAAATTCTGTGTTCCGTATTCCGTGTTCCGAATTCCAAATTCCATATTTTGTGTTCCGAATTCCGTGTTCTGAATTCCGTGTTCCGAATTCCGTGTTCCGAATTCCAAATTCAGTGTTCTGAATTCCATATTCCAAATTCAGTGTTCCAAATTCAGTGTTCCAAAATCCGTGTTCCGAATTCCAAATTCCGTGTTCTGAATTCCGTGTTCCAAATTCCGTGTTCTGAATTCCGTGTTCTGAATTCCGTGTACCAAATTCCACGTTCCGAATTCCAAATTCAAAATTCCGTATTCCAAATTACAAATTACAAATTCCGTATTCCAAATTCCAAATTCTGTATTCTGAATTCTAAATTCAAAAATTCTGTGTTCCGTATTCCGTGTTCCGAATTCAAAAATTCCGTATTCCAAATTTTGTGTTCCGAATTCCGTGTTCCGAATTCCGTGTTCCGAATTCCAAATTCCATGTTCTGAATTCCGTATTCCAAATTCAGTGTTCCAAATTCAGTGTTCCAAATTCCGTGTTCCAAATTCCGTGTTCCAAATTCCGTGTTTCGAATTCCAAATTCCGTGTTCTGAATTCCGTGTTCCAAATTCCGAATTCTGTGTTCCGAATTCCAAATTCCAAATTCTGTATTCCAAATTCCAAATTACAAATTCCGTATTCCATATTCCAAATTCTGTGTTCCGAATTCCGTGTTTGATTTCTGTGTTCCAAATTCTGTATTCCAAATTCCATATTCCGAATTCCAAGTTCCATGTTCTAAATTCCATATTCCGTGTTCCAAATTCCGTATTCCAAATTCCGTGTTCCGAATTCCGCGTTCCGAATTCCGTGTTCCGAATTTTCATGTTCCGAATTCCGTGTTCCGAATTCCAAATTCCAAATTCCGTATTCCAAATTACAAATTCCGTATTCCATATTCCAAATTCCGTGTTCCGAATTCCGTGTTCCGAATTCCGTGTTCTGAATTCCGTGTTCCGAATTCCAAATTCCAAATTCCAAATTCCATGTTCTGAATTCCAAATTCCGTGTTCTGAATTCCAAATTCCGTATTCCAAATTCCATGTTCTGAATTCCAAATTCTGTGTTCCGAATTCCAAATTCCGTGATTCGAATTCCAAATTCCGTGTTCCAAATTCCAAATTCTGTGTTCCGAATTCCAAATTCCGTGTTCTGAATTCATTATTCCAAATTCCGTATTCCAAATTCCGTGTTCTGAATTCCAAATTCCAAATTCCGTATTCCAAATTTCAAATTCCATATTCCAAATTCCATATTCCAAATTCCAAATTCCGTATTCTAAATTCAAAAATTCTGTGTTCCGTATTCCGTGTTCCGAATTCCAAATTCCATATTTTGTGTTCCGAATTCCGTGTTCTGAATTCCGTGTTCCGAATTCCGTGTTCCGAATTCCAAATTCAGTGTTCTGAATTCCATATTCCAAATTCAGTGTTCCAAATTCAGTGTTCCAAAATCCGTGTTCCGAATTCCAAATTCCGTGTTCTGAATTCCGTGTTCCAAATTCCGTGTTCTGAATTCCGTGTTCTGAATTCCGTGTACCAAATTCCACATTCCGAATTCCAAATTCAAAATTCCGTATTCCAAATTCCAAATTCCGTATTCCAAATTCCAAATTCTGTATTCTGAATTCTAAATTAAAAAATTCTGTGTTCCATATTCCGTGTTCCGAATTCAAAAATTCCGTATTCCAAATTTTGTGTTCCGAATTCCGTGTTCCGAATTCCGTGTTCCGAATTCCAAATTCCATGTTCTGAATTCCGTATTCCAAATTCAGTGTTCCAAATTCAGTGTTCCAAATTCCGTGTTCCAAATTCCGTGTTCTGAATTCCGTGTTCCGAGTTCCAAATTTCAAATTCCGTGTTCTGAATTCCAAATTCCGTGTTCCGAATTCCAAATTCCGTGTTTCGAATTCCAAATTCCGTGTTCCGAATTCCAAATTCCGTGTTCCGAATTCCAAAGTCTGTGTTCCGAATTTCAAATTCCGTGTTCCGAATTCCAAATTCCGTGTTCTGAATTCATTATTCCAAATTCCGTATTCCAAATTCCGTGTTCCGAATTCCAAATTCCAAATTCCGTATTCCATATTCCAAATTCCGTGTTCCGAATTCCGTGTTTGATTTCTGTGTTCCAAATTCTGTATTCCAAATTCCCTGTTCTGAATTTCAAATTCCGTGTTCTGAATTCCAAATTCCTTATTCCAAATTCCGTGTTCCGAATTTCAAATTCCGAATTCCAAATTCCGTATTTCAAATACCAAATGCCGTGTTCCGAATTCCGTGTTCCGATTTCTGTGTTCCAAATTCCGTGTTCCGATTTCCGTGTTCCTAATTCCGTGTTCCGAGTTCCAAATTCCGCGTTCAGAGTTCCAAATTCCGTGTTCCGATTTCCAAATTCCGTGTTCCGAATTCTGTTTTCCAAATTCCGTGTTCCGTGTTCCAGCTTCCGTGTTCCGAGTTCCAAATTCCGCGTTCAGAGTTCCAAATTCCGTGTTCCGAGTTCCAAATTCCATATTCCAAATTCCGTGTTCCGAATTCCAAATTCTGAATTCCTTATTCCAAATTCCCTGTTCTGAATTTCAAATTCCAAATTCCAAATTCCATATTCCAAATTCCGTGTTCCGAGTTCCGTGTTCCGAATTCCGTGTTCCGAATTCCAAATTCCAAATTCCAAATTCCAAATTCCATATTCCAAATTCCGTGTTCCGAATTCCGTGTTTGATTTCTGTGTTCCAAATTCTGTATTCCAAATTTCATGTTCCGTGTTCCAAATTCCAAATTCAGTATTCCAAATTCCGTATTCCGAATTCCAAGTTCCATGTTCTAAATTCCATATTCCGTGTTCCGAATTCCGTGTTCCGAATTCCGTGTTCCGAATTCCAAATTCCAAATTACAAATGACAAATTCCGTATTCCATATTCCAAATTCCGTGTTCCGAATTCCGTGTTCCGAATTCCGTGTTCCAAATTCCAAATTCCAAATTCTGTATTCCAAATTCCATATTCCATATTCCAAATTCCGTGTTCCGAATTCCGTGTTTGATTTCTGTGTTCCAAATTCTGTATTCCAAATTTCATGTTCCGTGTTCCAAATTCCAAATTCAGTATTCCATATTCCATATTCCGTGTTCCAAATTCCGTATTCCAAATTCCGTGTTCCGAATTCCGTGATCCGAATTCCGTGTTCCGAATTCCGTGTTCCGAATTCCAAATTCCAAATTCTGCATTCCAAATTCCAAATTCCAAATTCCGTATTCCATATTCCGAATTCCGTGTTCCGAATTCCGTGTTCCGAATTCCGTGTTCCGAATTCCAAATTTCAAATTCCATATTCCAAATTCCAAATTCCATATTCCAAATTCCGTGTTCCGAATTCCGTGTTTGATTTCTGTGTTCCAAATTCTGTATTCCAAATTTCATGTTCCGTGTTCCAAATTCCAAATTCAGTATTCCAAATTCCGTATTCCGAATTCCAAGTTCCATGTTCTAAATTCCATATTCCGTGTTCCAAATTCTGTATTCCGAATTCCGTGTTCCGAATTCCGTGTTCCGAATTCCGTGTTCCGAATTCCAAATTCCAAATTCCGTATTCCAAATTCCAAATTCCAAATTCCGTATTCCATATTCCAAATTCCGTGTTCCAAATTCCGTGTTTGATTTCTGTGTTCCAAATTCTGTATTCCAAATTTCATGTTCCGTGTTCCAAATTCAGTATTCCAAATTCCGTATTCCGAATTCCAAGTTCCATGTTCTAAATTCCTTATTCCAAATCTCTTGTTCCAAATTCCATATTCCGTGTTCCGAATTCCAATTTCCGAATTCCGTGTTCCAAATTCCGTGTTCTAAATTCCGTGTTCCAAATTCTGTGTTCCAAATTCCGTATTCCATGTTCCGAATTCCAAATTCCGAATTCCGTGTTCCGAATTTGAAATTCTGAATTCCTTATTCCAAATTCCCTGTACTGAATTTCAAATTCCGTGTTCTGAATTCCAAATTCCTTATTCCAAATTCCGTGTTCCGAATTTCAAATTACGAATTCCAAATTCCGTATTTCAAATACCAAATTCCGTGTTCCGAATTCCGTGTTCCGATTTCCGTGTTCCAAATTCCGTGTTCCGATTTCCGTGTTCCTAATTCCGTGTTCCGAGTTCCAAATTCTGCGTTCAGAGTTCCAAATTCCGTGTTCCGAGTTCCAAATTCCGTGTTCCGAATTCTGTTTTCCAAATTCCGTGTTCCGTGTTCCAAATTCCGTGTTCCGAGTTCCAAATTCCGCGTTCAGAGTTCCAAATTCCGTGTTCCGAGTTCCAAATTCCGTATTCCAAATTCCGTGTTCCGAATTCCAAATTCTGAATTCCTTATTCCAAATTCCCTGTTCTGAATTTAAAATTCCGAATTCCAAATTCCATATTCCAAATTCCGTGTTCCGAATTCCGTGTTTGATTTCTGTGTTCCAAATTCAGTATTCCAAATTCCGTATTCCGAATTCCAAGTTCCATGTTCTAAATACCATATTCCGTGTTCCAAATTCCGTATTCCAAATTCCGTGTTCCAAATTCCGTGTTCCGAATTCCGTGTTCCGAATTTTCATGTTCCGAATTCCGTGTTCCGAATTCCAAATTCCAAATTCCGTATTACAAATTACAAATTACAAATTCCGTATTCCATATTCCAAATTCTGTGTTCCGAATTCAGTGTTCCAAATTCCGTGTTCCAAATTCCGTGTTCCGAATTCCAAATTCTGTGTTCCGAATTCCGTGTTCCGATTTCCGTGTTCCGAATTCTGTGTTCCGAATTCCAAATTCCGTATTCCAAATTCCAAATGACAAATTCTGTATTCCATATTCCAAATTCCGTGTTCCGAATTCCGTGTTTGATTTCTGTGTTCCAAATTCTGTATTTCAAATTTCATGTTCCGTGTTCCAAATTCCAAATTCAGTATTCCAAATTCCGTATTCCGAATTCCAAGTTCCATATTCCGTGTTCCAAATTCCGTATTCCAAATTCCGTGTTCCGAATTCCGTGTTCCGAATTCCGTGTTCCGAATTCCGTGTTCCGAATTCCAAATTCCAAATTCCGTATTCCAAATTACAAATTACAAATTCCGTGTTCCATATTCCAAATTCTGTGTTCCGAATTCAGTGTTCCAAATTCCGTGTTCCAAATTCCGTGTTCCGAATTCCAAATTCCGTGTTCCGAATTCCGTGTTCCGATTTCTGTGTTCCGAATTCCGTGTTCCGAATTCCAAATTCCGTATTCCAAATTCCAAATGACAAATTCCGTATTCCATATTCCAAATTCCGTGTTCCAAATTCCGTGTTTGATTTCTGTGTTCCAAATTCTGTATTTCAGATTTCATGTTCCGTGTTCCAAATACCAAATTCAGTATTCCAAATTCCGTATTCCGAATTCCAAGTTCCATATTCCGTGTTCCAAATTCCGTATTCCAAATTCCGTGTTCCGAATTCCGTGTTCCGAATTCCGTGTTCCGAATTCCGTGTTCCGAATTCCAAATTCCAAATTCCATATTCCCAATTCCAAATTCCGTGTTCCGAATTCCGTGTTCCGTGTTCTGAATTCCAAATACTGTATTCCAAATTCCTAATTCCAAATTCCCTATTCCATATTCCAAATTCCGTGTTACGAATTCCGTGTTTGATTTCTGTGTTCCAAATTCTGTATTCCAAATTTCATGTTCCGTGTTCCAAATTCCAAATTCAGTATTCCAAATTCCGTATTCCGAATTCCAAGTTCCATATTCCGTGTTCCAAATTCCGTATTCCAAATTCCGTGTTCCAAATTCCGTGTTCCGAATTCCGTGTTCCGAATTCCGTGTTCCGAATTCCAAATTCCAAATTCCATATTCCGAATTCCAAATTCCGTGTTCCGAATTCCGTGTTCCGTGTTCCGAATTCCAAATTCCGTATTCCAAATTCCAAATTCCGTATTCCATATTCCAAATTCCGTGTTCCGAATTCCGTGTTTAATTTCTGTGTTCCATATTCTGTATTCCAAATTTCATGTTCCGTGTTCCAAATTCCAAATTCAGTATTCCATATTCCATATTCCGTGTTACAAATTCCGTATTCCAAATTCCGTGTTCCGAATTCCGTGATCCGAATTCCATGTTCCGAATTCCGTGTTCCGAATTCCAAATTCCAAATTCCAAATTCCATATTCCGAATTCCGTGTTCCGAATTCCGTGTTCCGAATTCCGTGTTCCGAATTCCAAATTCCAAATTCCATATTCCAAATTCCAAATTCCATATTCCAAATTCCGTGTTCCGAATTCCGTGTTTGATTTCTGTGTTCCAAATTCTGTATTCCAAATTTCATGTTCCGTGTTCCAAATTCCAAATTCCGTATTCCAAATTCCGTATTCCGAATTCCAAGTTCCATGTTCTAAATTCCATATTCCGTGTTCCAAATTCTGTATTCCGAATTCCGTGTTCCGAATTCCGTGTTCCGAATTCCGTGTTCCGAATTCCAAATTCCAAATTCCAAATTCCAAATTCCGTATTCCATATTCCGAATTCCGTGTTCCGAATTCCGTGTTCCGAATTCCATGTTCCGAATTCCAAATTCCAAATTCCATATTCCAAATTCCAAATTCCATATTCCAAATTCCGTGTTCCGAATTCCGTGTTTGATTTCTGTGTTCCAAATTCTGTATTCCAAATTTCATGTTCCGTGTTCCAAATTCCAAATTCAGTATTCCAAATTCCGTATTCCGAATTCCAAGTTCCATGTTCTAAATTCCATATTCCGTGTTCCAAATTCTGTATTCCAAATTCCGTGTTCCGAATTCCGTGTTCCGAATTCCGTGTTCCGAATTCCAAATTCCAAATTCCGTATTCCAAATTCCAAATTCCAAATTCCGTATTCCATATTCCAAATTCCGTGTTCCAAATTCCGTGTTTGATTTCTGTGTTCCAAATTCTGTATTCCAAATTTCATGTTCCGTGTTCCAAATTCAGTATTCCAAATTCCGTATTCCGAATTCCAAGTTCCATGTTCTAAATTCCTTATTCCAAATTTCTTGTTCCAAATTCCATATTCCGTGTTCCGAATTCCAATTTCCGAATTCCGTGTTCCAAATTCCGTGTTCTAAATTCCGTGTTCCGAATTCCATGTTCCGAATTCCAAATTCCAAATTCTGCATTCCAAATTCCAAATTCCGTATTCCATATTCCAAATTCCGTGTTCCAAATTCCGTGTTTGATTTCTGTGTTCCAAATTCTGTATTCCAAATTTCATGTTCCGTATTCCATATTCCAAATTCCGTGTTCCGATATCCATGTTTGATTTCTGTGTTCCATATTCTGTATTCCAAATTTCATGTTCCGTGTTCCAAATTCCAAATTCAGTATTCCATATTCCGTGTTCCAAATTCCGTATTCCAAATTCCGTGTTCCGAATTCCGTGATCCAAATTCCATGTTCCGAATTCCGTGTTCCGAATTCCAAATTCCAAATTACAAATTACAAATTCCGTATTCCATATTCCGAATTCCGTGTTCCGAATTCCGTGTTCCGAATTCCAAATTCCAAATTCCATATTCCAAATTCCAAATTCCATATTCCAAATTCCGTGTTCCGAATTCCGTGTTTGATTTCTGTGTTCCAAATTCTGTATTCCAAATTTCATGTTCTGTGTTCCAAATTCCAAATTCAGTATTCCAAATTCCGTATTCCGAATTCCAAGTTCCATGTTCTAAATTCCATATTCCGTGTTCCAAATTCTGTATTCCGAATTCCGTGTTCCGAATTCCGTGTTCCGAATTCCGTGTTCCGAATTCCAAATTCCAAATTCCAAATTACAAATTACAAATTCCGTATTCCATATTCCGAATTCCGTGTTCCGAATTCCGTGTTCCGAATTCCAAATTCCAAATTCCATATTCCAAATTCCAAATTCCATATTCCAAATTCCGTTTCGAATTCCGTGTTTGATTTCTGTGTTCCAAATTCTGTATTCCAAATTTCATGTTCCGTGTTCCAAATTCCAAATTCAGTATTCCAAATTCCGTATTCCGAATTCCAAGTTCCATGTTCTAAATTCCATATTCCGTGTTCCAAATTCTGTATTCCGAATTCCGTGTTCCGAATTCCGTGTTCCGAATTCCGTGTTCCGAATTCCGTGTTCCGAATTCCAAATTCCAAATTCCAAATTCCAAATTCCGTATTCCATATTCCGAATTCCGTGTTCCGAATTCCGTGTTCCGAATTCCATGTTCCGAATTCCAAATTCCAAATTCCATATTCCAAATTCCAAATTCCATATTCCAAATTCCGTGTTCCGAATTCCGTGTTTGATTTCTGTGTTCCAAATTCTGTATTCCAAATTTCATGTTCCGTGTTCCAAATTCCAAATTCAGTATTCCAAATTCCGTATTCCGAATTCCAAGTTCCATGTTCTAAATTCCATATTCCGTGTTCCAAATTCTGTATTCCAAATTCCGTGTTCCGAATTCCGTGTTCCGAATTCCGTGTTCCGAATTCCAAATTCCAAATTCCGTATTCCAAATTCCAAATTCCAAATTCCGTATTCCATATTCCAAATTCCGTGTTCCAAATTCCGTGTTTGATTTCTGTGTTCCAAATTCTGTATTCCAAATTTCATGTTCCGTGTTCCAAATTCAGTATTCCAAATTCCGTATTCCGAATTCCAAGTTCCATGTTCTAAATTCCTTATTCCAAATTTCTTGTTCCAAATTCCATATTCCGTGTTCCGAATTCCAATTTCCGAATTCCGTGTTCCAAATTCCGTGTTCTAAATTCCGTGTTCCGAATTCCATGTTCCGAATTCCAAATTCCAAATTCTGCATTCCAAATTCCAAATTCCGTATTCCATATTCCAAATTCCGTGTTCCAAATTCCGTGTTTGATTTCTGTGTTCCAAATTCTGTATTCCAAATTTCATGTTCCGTATTCCATATTCCAAATTCCGTGTTCCGATATCCATGTTTGATTTCTGTGTTCCATATTCTGTATTCCAAATTTCATGTTCCGTGTTCCAAATTCCAAATTCAGTATTCCATATTCCGTGTTCCAAATTCCGTATTCCAAATTCCGTGTTCCGAATTCCGTGATCCAAATTCCATGTTCCGAATTCCGTGTTCCGAATTCCAAATTCCAAATTACAAATTACAAATTCCGTATTCCATATTCCGAATTCCGTGTTCCGAATTCCGTGTTCCGAATTCCAAATTCCAAATTCCATATTCCAAATTCCAAATTCCATATTCCAAATTCCGTGTTCCGAATTCCGTGTTTGATTTCTGTGTTCCAAATTCTGTATTCCAAATTTCATGTTCTGTGTTCCAAATTCCAAATTCAGTATTCCAAATTCCGTATTCCGAATTCCAAGTTCCATGTTCTAAATTCCATATTCCGTGTTCCAAATTCTGTATTCCGAATTCCGTGTTCCGAATTCCGTGTTCCGAATTCCGTGTTCCGAATTCCAAATTCCAAATTCCAAATTACAAATTACAAATTACAAATTCCGTATTCCATATTCCGAATTCCGTGTTCCGAATTCCGTGTTCCGAATTCCAAATTCCAAATTCCATATTCCAAATTCCAAATTCCATATTCCAAATTCCGTTTCGAATTCCGTGTTTGATTTCTGTGTTCCAAATTCTGTATTCCAAATTTCATGTTCCGTGTTCCAAATTCCAAATTCAGTATTCCAAATTCTGTATTCCGAATTCCAAGTTCCATGTTCTAAATTCCATATTCCGTGTTCCAAATTCTGTATTCCGAATTCCATGTTCCGAATTCCGTGTTCCGAATTCCGTGTTCCGAATTCCAAATTCCAAATTCCATATTCCAAATTCCAAATTCCATATTCCAAATTCCGTGTTCCGAATTCCGTGTTTGATTTCTGTGTTCCAAATTCTGTATTCCAAATTTCATGTTCCGTGTTCCAAATTCCAAATTCAGTATTCCAAATTCTGTATTCCGAATTCCAAGTTCCATGTTCTAAATTCCATATTCCGTGTTCCAAATTCTGTATTCCGAATTCCATGTTCCGAATTCCGTGTTCCGAATTTGAAATTCTGAATTCCTTATTCCAAATTCCCTGTACTGAATTTCAAATTCCGTGTTCTGAATTCCAAATTCCTTATTCCAAATTCCGTGTTCCGAATTTCAAATTACAAATTCCAAATTCCGTATTTCAAATACCAAATTCCGTGTTCCGAATTCCGTGTTCCGATTTCCGTGTTCCAAATTCTGTGTTCCGATTTCCGTGTTCCTAATTCCGTGTTCCGAGTTCCAAATTCCGCGTTCAGAGTTCCAAATTCCGTGTTCCGAGTTCCAAATTCCGTGTTCCGAATTCTGTTTTCCAAATTCCGTGTTCCGTGTTCCAAATTCTGTGTTCCGAGTTCCAAATTCCGCGTTCAGAGTTCCAAATTCCGTGTTCCGAGTTCCAAATTCCGTATTCCAAATTCCGTGTTCCGAATTCCAAATTCTGAATTCCTTATTCCAAATTCCCTGTTCTGAATTTCAAATTCCGAATTCCAAATTCCATATTCCAAATTCCGTGTTCCGAATTCCGTGTTCCGAATTCAATGTTCCGAATTCCAAATTCCAAATTCTGCATTCCAAATTCCAAATTCCAAATTCCGTATTCCATATTCCAAATTCCGTGTTCCGAATTCCGTGTTTGATTTCTGTGTTCCAAATTCTGTATTCCAAATTTCATGTTCCGTGTTCCAAATTCCAAATTCAGTATTCCAAATTCCGTATTCCGAATTCCAAGTTCCATGTTCTAAATACCATATTCCGTGTTCCAAATTCCGTATTCCAAATTCCGTGTTCCGATTTCCGTGTTCCGAATTCCGTGTTCCGAATTCCAAATTCCGTATTCCAAATTCCAAATGACAAATTCCGTATTCCATATTCCAAATTCCGTGTTCCGAATTCCGTGTTTGATTTCTGTGTTCCAAATTCTGTATTCCAAATTTCATGTTCCATGTTCCAAATTCCAAATTCAGTATTCCAAATTCCGTATTCCGAATTCCAAGTTCCATATTCCGTGTTCCAAATTCCGTATTCCAAATTCCGTGTTCCGAATTCCGTGTTCCGAATTCCGTGTTCCGAATTCCAAATTCCAAATTCCATATTCCCAATTCCAAATTCCGTGTTCCGAATTCCGTGTTCCGTGTTCCGAATTCCAAATTCCGTATTCCAAATTCCAAATTCCAAATTCCGTATTCCATATTCCAAATTCCGTGTTCCGAATTCCGTGTTTGATTTCTGTGTTCCATATTCTGTATTCCAAATTTCATGTTCCGTGTTCCAAATTCCAAATTCAGTATTCCATATTCCATATTCCGTGTTCCAAATTCCGTATTCCAAATTCCGTGTTCCGAATTCCAAATTACAAATTACAAATTCCGTATTCCATATTCCGAATTCCGTGTTCCGAATTCCGTGTTCCGAATTCCGTGTTCCGAATTCCAAATTCCAAATTCCATATTCCAAATTCCAAATTCCATATTCCAAATTCCGTGTTCCGAATTCCGTGTTTGATTTCTGTGTTCCAAATTCTGTATTCCAAATTTCATGTTCCGTATTCCAAATTCCAAATTCAGTATTCCAAATTCCGTATTCCGAATTCCAAGTTCCATGTTCTAAATTCCATATTCCGTGTTCCAAATTCTGTATTCCGAATTCCGTGTTCCGAATTCCGTGTTCCGAATTCCAAATTCCAAATTCCGTATTCCAAATTCCAAATTCTGTATTCCATATTCCAAATTCCGTGTTCCGAATTCCGTGTTTGATTTCTGTGTTCCAAATTCTGTATTCCAAATGTCATGTTCCGTGTTCCAAATTCCAAATTCAGTATTCCAAATTCCGTATTCCGAATTCCAAGTTCCATGTTCTAAATTCCATATTCCATGTTCTAAATTCCGTATTCCAAATTCCGTGTTCCGAATTCCGTGTTCCGAATTCCGTGTTCCGAATTTTCATGTTCCGAATTCCGTGTTCCGAATTCCAAATTCCAAATTCCAAATTCCAAATTCCAAATTCCGTATTCCATATTCCAAATTCCGTGTTCCGAATTCCGTGTTCCGAATTCCAAATTCCAAATTCCGTATTCCAAATTCCAAATTCTGTGTTACGAATTCCGTGTTTGATTTCTGTGTTCCAAATTCTGTATTCCAAATTTCATGTTCCGTGTTCCAAATTCCAAATTCAGTATTCCAAATTCCGTATTCCGAATTCCAAGTTCCATGTTCTAAATTCCATATTCCGTGTTCCGAATTCCGTGTTCCGAATTCCGTGTTCCGAATTCCAAATTACAAATTACAAATTACAAATTCCGTATTCCATATTCCAAATTCCGTGTTCCGAATTCCGTGTTCCGAATTCCGTGTTCCAAATTCCGTGTTCCAAATTCCAAATTCCAAATTCCGTATTCCAAATTCCATATTCCATATTCCAAATTCCGTGTTCCGAATTCCGTGTTGATTTCTGTGTTCCAAATTCTGTATTCCAAATTTCATGTTCCGTGTTCCAAATTCCAAATTCAGTATTCCAAATTCCGTATTCTGAATTCCAAGTTCCATGTTCTAAATTCCATATTCCGAGTTCCAAATTCTGTATTCCGAATTCCGTTTCCCGAATTCCGTGTTCCGAATTCCGTGTTCAGAATTCCAAATTCCAAATTCCGTATTCCAAATTCCAAATTCCGTATTCCATATTCCAAATTTCGTGTTCCGAATTCCATGTTTGATTTCTGTGTTCCAAATTCTGTATTCCAAATTCCGTGTTCCGAATTCCAAATTCTGAATTCCTTATTCCAAATTCCCTGTTCTGAATTTCAAATTCCAAATTCCAAATTCCATATTCCAAATTCCGTGTTCCGAATTCCGTGTTCCGAATTCAATGTTCCGAATTCCAAATTCCAAATTCTGCATTCCAAATTCCAAATTCCAAATTCCGTATTCCATATTCCAAATTCCGTGTTCCGAATTCCGTGTTTGATTTCTGTGTTCCAAATTCTGTATTCCAAATTTCATGTTCCGTGTTCCAAATTCCAAATTCAGTATTCCAAATTCCGTATTCCGAATTCCAAGTTCCATGTTCTAAATACCATATTCCGTGTTCCAAATTCCGTATTCCAAATTCCGTGTTCCGATTTCCGTGTTCCGAATTCCGTGTTCCGAATTCCAAATTCCGTATTCCAAATTCCAAATGACAAATTCCGTATTCCATATTCCAAATTCCGTGTTCCGAATTCCGTGTTTGATTTCTGTGTTCCAAATTCTGTATTCCAAATTTCATGTTCCATGTTCCAAATTCCAAATTCAGTATTCCAAATTCCGTATTCCGAATTCCAAGTTCCATATTCCGTGTTCCAAATTCCGTATTCCAAATTCCGTGTTCCGAATTCCGTGTTCCGAATTCCGTGTTCCGAATTCCAAATTCCAAATTCCATATTCCCAATTCCAAATTCCGTGTTCCGAATTCCGTGTTCCGTGTTCCGAATTCCAAATTCCGTATTCCAAATTCCAAATTCCAAATTCCGTATTCCATATTCCAAATTCCGTGTTCCGAATTCCGTGTTTGATTTCTGTGTTCCATATTCTGTATTCCAAATTTCATGTTCCGTGTTCCAAATTCCAAATTCAGTATTCCATATTCCATATTCCGTGTTCCAAATTCCGTATTCCAAATTCCGTGTTCCGAATTCCAAATTCCAAATTACAAATTACAAATTCCGTATTCCATATTCCGAATTCCGTGTTCCGAATTCCGTGTTCCGAATTCCGTGTTCCGAATTCCAAATTCCAAATTCCATATTCCAAATTCCAAATTCCATATTCCAAATTCCGTGTTCCGAATTCCGTGTTTGATTTCTGTGTTCCAAATTCTGTATTCCAAATTTCATGTTCCGTATTCCAAATTCCAAATTCAGTATTCCAAATTCCGTATTCCGAATTCCAAGTTCCATGTTCTAAATTCCATATTCCGTGTTCCAAATTCTGTATTCCGAATTCCGTGTTCCGAATTCCGTGTTCCGAATTCCGTGTTCCGAATTCCAAATTCCAAATTCCGTATTCCAAATTCCAAATTCTGTATTCCATATTCCAAATTCCGTGTTCCGAATTCCGTGTTTGATTTCTGTGTTCCAAATTCTGTATTCCAAATGTCATGTTCCGTGTTCCAAATTCCAAATTCAGTATTCCAAATTCCGTATTCCGAATTCCAAGTTCCATGTTCTAAATTCCATATTCCATGTTCTAAATTCCGTATTCCAAATTACATGTTCCGAATTCCGTGTTCCGAATTCCGTGTTCCGAATTTTCATGTTCCGAATTCCGTGTTCCGAATTCCAAATTCCAAATTCCAAATTCCAAATTCCAAATTCCAAATTCCGTATTCCATATTCCAAATTCCGTGTTCCGAATTCCGTGTTCCGAATTCCAAATTCCAAATTCCGTATTCCAAATTCCAAATTCTGTGTTACGAATTCCGTGTTTGATTTCTGTGTTCCAAATTCTGTATTCCAAATTTCATGTTCCGTGTTCCAAATTCCAAATTCAGTATTCCAAATTCCGTATTCCGAATTCCAAGTTCCATGTTCTAAATTCCATATTCTGTGTTCCGAATTCCGTGTTCCGAATTCCGTGTTCCGAATTCCAAATTACAAATTACAAATTACAAATTCCGTATTCCATATTCCAAATTCCGTGTTCCGAATTCCGTGTTCCGAATTCCGTGTTCCAAATTCCGTGTTCCAAATTCCAAATTCCAAATTCCGTATTCCAAATTCCATATTCCATATTCCAAATTCCATGTTCCGAATTCCGTGTTGATTTCTGTGTTCCAAATTCTGTATTCCAAATTTCATGTTCCGTGTTCCAAATTCCAAATTCAGTATTCCAAATTCCGTATTCTGAATTCCAAGTTCCATGTTCTAAATTCCATATTCCGAGTTCCAAATTCTGTATTCCGAATTCCGTTTCCCAAATTCCGTGTTCCGAATTCCGTGTTCCGAATTCCAAATTCCAAATTCCGTATTCCAAATTCCAAATTCCGTATTCCATATTCCAAATTTCGTGTTCCGAATTCCATGTTTGATTTCTGTGTTCCAAATTCTGTATTCCAAATGTCATGTTCCGTGTTCCAAATTCCAAATTCAGTATTCCAAATTCCGTATTCCGAATTCCAAGTTCCATGTTCTAAATTCCATATTCCGTGTTCCAAATTCTGTATTCCAAATTCCATGTTCTGAATTCCAAATTCCGTGTTCTAAATTCCAAATTCCGTATTCCAAATTCCATGTTCTGAATTCCAAATTCTGTGTTCTGAATTCCAAATTCCGTGTTCTGAATTCCAAATTCCGTATTCCAAATTCCATGTTCTGAATTCCAAATTCCTTGTTCTGAATTCCAAATTCTGTGTTCTGAATTCCAAATTACGAGTTCGAATTTCAAATTCCGTGTTCTGGATTTCAAATTCCGTGTTCCGAATTCCAAATTCCGTGTTCTGAATTTATTTTTCCAAATTCCGTTTTCCGAATTCCAAATTCCAAATTCCGTGTTCTGAATTAATTATTCAAAATTCCGTATTCAAATTCCGTGTTCCGAATTCCGTGTTCCGAATTTCAAACTCCAAATTCCGTATTCCAAATTCCGTATTCCAAAATCCAAATTCTTTATTCCAAATTCAAACTTCCATATTCCAAATTCAAAATTCCGTATTCCAAATTCCAAATGCCGTATTCCAAATTCCTTATTCCAAATTCCGGGTTTCAAATTCCAAATTCCCAATTTCGTATTCCAAACTCCTTATTCCAAATTCCGTGTTCCGTATTTCAAATTACAAAATCCAAATTCCGTATTTCAAATACCAAATTCCGTGTTCCGAATTCCGTGTTCCGATTTCCATGTTCCAAATTCCGTGTTCCGATTTCCGTGTTCCTAATTCCGTGTTCCGAGTTCCAAATTCCGTGTTCCGAATTCCGTGTTCTGAATTCCGTGTTCAGAATTCCATGTTCCAAATTCCACGTTCCGAATTCCAAATTCCAAATTCCGTATTCCAAATTACAAATTACAAATTCTGTATTCCAAATTCCAAATTCTGTATTCTGAATTCTAAATTCAAAAATTCTGTGTTCCGTATTCCGTGTTCCGAATTCAAAAATACCGTATTCCAAATTTTGTGTTCCGAATTCCGTGTTCCGAATTCCGTGTTCCGAATTCCAAATTCCATGTTCTGAATTCCGTATTCCAAATTCAGTGTTCCAAATTCCGTGTTCCAAATTCCGTGTTCCAAATTCCGTGTTCCGAATTCCAAATTCCGTGTTCCGAATTCCGTGTTCTGAATTCCGTGTTCCGAGTTCCAAATTTCAAATTCCGTGTTCTGAATTCCAAATTCCGTATTCCGAATTCCAAATTCTGTGTTTCGAATTCCAAATTCCGTGTTCCGAATTCCAAATTCCGTGTTCCGAATTCCAAAGTCCGTGTTCCGAATTTCAAATTCCGTGTTCCGAATTCCAAATTCCGTGTTCTGAATTCATTATTCCAAATTCCGTATTCCAAATTCCGTGTTCCGAATTCCAAATTCCAAATTCCGTATTCCAAATTTCAAATTCTATATTCCAATTTCCGTATTCCAAATTCCAAATTCCGTAGTATTCCTTATTCAAAATTCCGTGTTTTGAATTCCAAATTCCAATTTTCTTATTCCAAATTCCGTGTTCCAAATTCCGTGTTCCGAATTTCAAATTACGAATTCCAAATACTGTATTTCAAATACCAAATTCCGTGTTCCAAATTCCATGTTTCTAGTTCCAAATTCCGTGTTCCGAATTCCGTGGTCCGAATTTCAAATTCCATATTCCAAATTCCGTATTCCAAATTCCAAATTCCATATTCCGAATTCCGTGTTCCGAATTCCAAATTCCGTGTTCTGAATTCCATATTCCAAATTCAGTGATCCAAATTCAGTGTTCCAAATTCAGTGTTCCAAATTCCGTGTTCCAAATTCCGTGTTCCGAATTCCAAATTCCAAATTCCGTATTCCAAATTCCAAATTCCAAATTCTGTATTCCATATTCCAAATTCCGTGTTCCGAATTCCGTGTTTGATTTCTGTGTTCCAAATTCTGTATTCCAAATGTCATGTTCCGTGTTCCAAATTCCAAATTCAGTATTCCAAATTCCGTATTCCGAATTCCAAGTTCCATGTTCTAAATTCCATATTCCGTGTTCTAAATTCCGTATTCCAAATTCCGTGTTCCGAATTCCGTGTTCCGAATTCCGTGTTCCGAATTTTCATGTTCCGAATTCCGTGTTCCGAATTCCAAATTCCAAATTCCGTATTCCAAATTCCGTATTCCATATTCCAAATTCCGTGTTCCAAATTCCAAATGCCGTATTCCAAATTCCTTATTCCAAATTCCGGGTTTCAAATTCCAAATTCCCAATTTCGTATTCCAAACTCCTTATTCCAAATTCCGTGTTCCGTATTTCAAATTACAAAATCCAAATTCCGTATTTCAAATACCAAATTCCGTGTTCCGAATTCCGTGTTCCGATTTCCATGTTCCAAATTCCGTGTTCCGATTTCCGTGTTCCTAATTCCGTGTTCCGAGTTCCAAATTCCGTGTTCCGAATTCCGTGTTCTGAATTCCGTGTTCAGAATTCCATGTTCCAAATTCCACGTTCCGAATTCCAAATTCCAAATTCCGTATTCCAAATTACAAATTACAAATTCTGTATTCCAAATTACAAATTCTGTATTCTGAATTCTAAATTCAAAAATTCTGTGTTCCGTATTCCGTGTTCCGAATTCAAAAATACCGTATTCCAAATTTTGTGTTCCGAATTCCGTGTTCCGAATTCCGTGTTCCGAATTCCAAATTCCATGTTCTGAATTCCGTATTCCAAATTCAGTGTTCCAAATTCCGTGTTCCAAATTCCGTGTTCCAAATTCCGTGTTCCGAATTCCAAATTCCGTGTTCCGAATTCCGTGTTCTGAATTCCGTGTTCCGAGTTCCAAATTTCAAATTCCGTGTTCTGAATTCCAAATTCCGTATTCCGAATTCCAAATTCTGTGTTTCGAATTCCAAATTCCGTGTTCCAAATTCCAAATTCCGTGTTCCGAATTCCAAAGTCCGTGTTCCGAATTTCAAATTCCGTGTTCCGAATTCCAAATTCCGTGTTCTGAATTCATTATTCCAAATTCCGTATTCCAAATTCCGTGTTCCGAATTCCAAATTCCAAATTCCGTATTCCAAATTTCAAATTCTATATTCCAATTTCCGTATTCCAAATTCCAAATTCCGTAGTATTCCTTATTCAAAATTCCGTGTTTTGAATTCCAAATTCCAATTTTCTTATTCCAAATTCCGTGTTCCAAATTCCGTGTTCCGAATTTCAAATTACGAATTCCAAATACTGTATTTCAAATACCAAATTCCGTGTTCCAAATTCCATGTTTCTAGTTCCAAATTCCGTGTTCCGAATTCCGTGGTCCGAATTTCAAATTCCATATTCCAAATTCCGTATTCCAAATTCCAAATTCCATATTCCGAATTCCGTGTTCCGAATTCCAAATTCCGTGTTCTGAATTCCATATTCCAAATTCAGTGATCCAAATTCAGTGTTCCAAATTCAGTGTTCCAAATTCCGTGTTCCAAATTCCGTGTTCCGAATTCCAAATTCCAAATTCCGTATTCCAAATTCCAAATTCCAAATTCTGTATTCCATATTCCAAATTCCGTGTTCCGAATTCCGTGTTTGATTTCTGTGTTCCAAATTCTGTATTCCAAATGTCATGTTCCGTGTTCCAAATTCCAAATTCAGTATTCCAAATTCCGTATTCCGAATTCCAAGTTCCATGTTCTAAATTCCATATTCCGTGTTCTAAATTCCGTATTCCAAATTCCGTGTTCCGAATTCCGTGTTCCGAATTCCGTGTTCCGAATTTTCATGTTCCGAATTCCGTGTTCCGAATTCCAAATTCCAAATTCCGTATTCCAAATTCCAAATTCCGTATTCCATATTCCAAATTCCGTGTTCCGAATTCCGTGTTCCGAATTCCAAATTCCAAATTCCGTATTCCAAATTCCAAATTCCAAATTCCATATTCCAAATTCCGTGTTCCAAATTCCGTGTTTGATTTCTGTGTTCCAAATTCTGTATTCCAAATTTCATGTTCCGTGTTCCAAATTCAGTATTCCAAATTCCGTATTCCGAATTCCAAGTTCCATGTTCTAAATTCCTTATTCCAAATTTCTTGTTCCAAATTCCATATTCCGTGTTCCGAATTCCAATTTCCGAATTCCGTGTTCCAAATTCCGTGTTCTAAATTCCGTGTTCCGAATTCCATGTTCCGAATTCCAAATTCCAAATTCTGCATTCCAAATTCCAAATTCCGTATTCCATATTCCAAATTCCGTGTTCCGAATTCCGTGTTTGATTTCTGTGTTCCAAATTCTGTATTCCAAATTTCATGTTCCGTATTCCATATTCCAAATTCCGTGTTCCGATATCCGTGTTTGATTTCTGTGTTCCATATTCTGTATTCCAAATTTCATGTTCCGTGTTCCAAATTCCAAATTCAGTATTCCATATTCCGTGTTCCAAATTCCGTATTCCAAATTCCGTGTTCCGAATTCCGTGATCCAAATTCCATGTTCCGAATTCCGTGTTCCGAATTCCAAATTCCAAATTACAAATTACAAATTCCGTATTCCATATTCCGAATTCCGTGTTCCGAATTCCGTGTTCCGAATTCCAAATTCCAAATTCCATATTCCAAATTCCAAATTCCATATTCCAAATTCCGTGTTCCGAATTCCGTGTTTGATTTCTGTGTTCCAAATTCTGTATTCCAAATTTCATGTTCTGTGTTCCAAATTCCAAATTCAGTATTCCAAATTCCGTATTCCGAATTCCAAGTTCCATGTTCTAAATTCCATATTCCGTGTTCCAAATTCTGTATTCCGAATTCCGTGTTCCGAATTCCGTGTTCCGAATTCCGTGTTCCGAATTCCAAATTCCAAATTACAAATTACAAATTACAAATTACAAATTCCGTATTCCATATTCCGAATTCCGTGTTCCGAATTCCAAATTCCAAATTCCATATTCCAAATTCCAAATTCCATATTCCAAATTCCGTTTCGAATTCCGTGTTTGATTTCTGTGTTCCAAATTCTGTATTCCAAATTTCATGTTCCGTGTTCCAAATTCCAAATTCAGTATTCCAAATTCTGTATTCCGAATTCCAAGTTCCATGTTCTAAATTCCATATTCCGTGTTCCAAATTCTGTATTCCGAATTCCATGTTCCGAATTCCGTGTTCCGAATTCCGTGTTCCGAATTCCAAATTCCAAATTCCATATTCCAAATTCCAAATTCCATATTCCAAATTCCGTGTTCCGAATTCCGTGTTTGATTTCTGTGTTCCAAATTCTGTATTCCAAATTTCATGTTCCGTGTTCCAAATTCCAAATTCAGTATTCCAAATTCTGTATTCCGAATTCCAAGTTCCATGTTCTAAATTCCATATTCCGTGTTCCAAATTCTGTATTCCGAATTCCATGTTCCGAATTCCGTGTTCCGAATTCCGTGTTCCGAGTTCCAAATTCCAAATTCCAAATTCCAAATTCCAAATTACAAATTCCGTATTCCATATTCCAAATTCCGTGTTCCAAATTCCGTGTTTGATTTCTGTGTTCCAAATTCTGTATTCCAAATTTCATGTTCCGTGTTCCAAATTCAGTATTCCAAATTCCGTATTCCGAATTCCAAGTTCCATGTTCTAAATTCCTTATTCCAAATTTCTTGTTCCAAATTCCATATTCCGTGTTCCGAATTCCAATTTCCGAATTCCGTGTTCCAAATTCCGTGTTCTAAATTCCGTGTTCCAAATTCTGTGTTCCAAATTCCGTATTCCATGTTCCGAATTCCAAATTCCGAATTCCGTGTTCCGAATTTGAAATTCTGAATTCCTTATTCCAAATTCCCTGTACTGAATTTCAAATTCCGTGTTCTGAATTCCAAATTCCTTATTCCAAATTCCGTGTTCCGAATTTCAAATTACAAATTCCAAATTCCGTATTTCAAATACCAAATTCCATGTTCCGAATTCCGTGTTCCGATTTCCGTGTTCCAAATTCTGTGTTCCGATTTCCGTGTTCCTAATTCCGTGTTCCGAGTTCCAAATTCCGCGTTCAGAGTTCCAAATTCCGTGTTCCGAGTTCCAAATTCCGTGTTCCGAATTCTGTTTTCCAAATTCCGTGTTCCGTGTTCCAAATTCTGTGTTCCGAGTTCCAAATTCCGCGTTCAGAGTTCCAAATTCCGTGTTCCGAGTTCCAAATTCCGTATTCCAAATTCCGTGTTCCGAATTCCAAATTCTGAATTCCTTATTCCAAATTCCCTGTTCTGAATTTCAAATTCCGAATTCCAAATTCCATATTCCAAATTCCGTGTTCCGAATTCCGTGTTCCGAATTCAATGTTCCGAATTCCAAATTCCAAATTCTGCATTCCAAATTCCAAATTCCAAATTCCGTATTCCATATTCCAAATTCCGTGTTCCGAATTCCGTGTTTGATTTCTGTGTTCCAAATTCTGTATTCCAAATTTCATGTTCCGTGTTCCAAATTCCAAATTCAGTATTCCAAATTCCGTATTCCGAATTCCAAGTTCCATGTTCTAAATACCATATTCCGTGTTCCAAATTCCGTATTCCAAATTCCGTGTTCCGATTTCCGTGTTCCGAATTCCGTGTTCCGAATTCCAAATTCCGTATTCCAAATTCCAAATGACAAATTCCGTATTCCATATTCCAAATTCCGTGTTCCGAATTCCGTGTTTGATTTCTGTGTTCCAAATTCTGTATTCCAAATTTCATGTTCCATGTTCCAAATTCCAAATTCAGTATTCCAAATTCCGTATTCCGAATTCCAAGTTCCATATTCCGTGTTCCAAATTCCGTATTCCAAATTCCGTGTTCCGAATTCCGTGTTCCGAATTCCGTGTTCCGAATTCCAAATTCCAAATTCCATATTCCCAATTCCAAATTCCGTGTTCCGAATTCCGTGTTCCGTGTTCCGAATTCCAAATTCCGTATTCCAAATTCCAAATTCCAAATTCCGTATTCCATATTCCAAATTCCGTGTTCCGAATTCCGTGTTTGATTTCTGTGTTCCATATTCTGTATTCCAAATTTCATGTTCCGTGTTCCAAATTCCAAATTCAGTATTCCATATTCCATATTCCGTGTTCCAAATTCCGTATTCCAAATTCCGTGTTCCGAATTCCAAATTCCAAATTCCAAATTCCAAATTCCGTATTCCATATTCCGAATTCCGTGTTCCGAATTCCGTGTTCCGAATTCCGTGTTCCGAATTCCAAATTCCAAATTCCATATTCCAAATTCCAAATTCCGTGTTCCGAATTCCGTGTTTGATTTCTGTGTTCCAAATTCTGTATTCCAAATTTCATGTTCCGTATTCCAAATTCCAAATTCAGTATTCCAAATTCCGTATTCCGAATTCCAAGTTCCATGTTCTAAATTCCATATTCCGTGTTCCAAATTCTGTATTCCGAATTCCGTGTTCCGAATTCCGTGTTCCGAATTCCGTGTTCCGAATTCCAAATTCCGTATTCCAAATTCCAAATTCCAAATTCTGTATTCCATATTCCAAATTCCGTGTTCCGAATTCCGTGTTTGATTTCTGTGTTCCAAATTCTGTATTCCAAATGTCATGTTCCGTGTTCCAAATTCCAAATTCAGTATTCCAAATTCCGTATTCCGAATTCCAAGTTCCATGTTCTAAATTCCATATTCCATGTTCTAAATTCCGTATTCCAAATTCCGTGTTCCGAATTCCGTGTTCCGAATTCCGTGTTCCACATTTTCATGTTCCGAATTCCGTGTTCCGAATTCCAAATTCCAAATTCCAAATTCCAAATTCCAAATTCCATATTCCAAATTCCGTGTTCCGAATTCCGTGTTCCGAATTCCAAATTCCAAATTCCGTATTCCAAATTCCAAATTCTGTGTTACGAATTCCGTGTTTGATTTCTGTGTTCCAAATTCTGTATTCCAAATTTCATGTTCCGTGTTCCAAATTCCAAATTCAGTATTCCAAATTCCGTATTCCGAATTCCAAGTTCCATGTTCTAAATTCCATATTCCGTGTTCCGAATTCCGTGTTCCGAATTCCGTGTTCCGAATTCCAAATTCCAAATTCCAAATTACAAATTCCGTATTCCATATTCCAAATTCCGTGTTCCGAATTCCGTGTTCCGAATTCCGTGTTCCAAATTCCGTGTTCCAAATTCCAAATTCCGTATTCCAAATTCCATATTCCATATTCCAAATTCCGTGTTCCGAATTCCGTGTTTGATTTCTGTGTTCCAAATTCTGTATTCCAAATTTCATGTTCCGTATTCCATATTCCAAATTCCGTGTTCCGATATCCGTGTTTGATTTCTGTGTTCCATATTCTGTATTCCAAATTTCATGTTCCGTGTTCCAAATTCCAAATTCAGTATTCCATATTCCGTGTTCCAAATTCCGTATTCCAAATTCCGTGTTCCGAATTCCGTGATCCAAATTCCATGTTCCGAATTCCGTGTTCCGAATTCCAAATTCCAAATTCCAAATTACAAATTACAAATTCCGTATTCCATATTCCGAATTCCGTGTTCCGAATTCCGTGTTCCGAATTCCAAATTCCAAATTCCATATTCCAAATTCCAAATTCCATATTCCAAATTCCGTGTTCCGAATTCCGTGTTTGATTTCTGTGTTCCAAATTCTGTATTCCAAATTTCATGTTCTGTGTTCCAAATTCCAAATTCAGTATTCCAAATTCCGTATTCCGAATTCCAAGTTCCATGTTCTAAATTCCATATTCCGTGTTCCAAATTCTGTATTCCGAATTCCGTGTTCCGAATTCCGTGTTCCGAATTCCGTGTTCCGAATTCCAAATTCCAAATTCCAAATTACAAATTACAAATTACAAATTCCGTATTCCATATTCCGAATTCCGTGTTCCGAATTCCAAATTCCAAATTCCATATTCCAAATTCCAAATTCCATATTCCAAATTCCGTTTCGAATTCCGTGTTTGATTTCTGTGTTCCAAATTCTGTATTCCAAATTTCATGTTCCGTGTTCCAAATTCCAAATTCAGTATTCCAAATTCTGTATTCCGAATTCCAAGTTCCATGTTCTAAATTCCATATTCCGTGTTCCAAATTCTGTATTCCGAATTCCATGTTCCGAATTCCGTGTTCCGAATTCCGTGTTCCGAATTCCAAATTCCAAATTCCATATTCCAAATTCCAAATTCCATATTCCAAATTCCGTGTTCCGAATTCCGTGTTTGATTTCTGTGTTCCAAATTCTGTATTCCAAATTTCATGTTCCGTGTTCCAAATTCCAAATTCAGTATTCCAAATTCTGTATTCCGAATTCCAAGTTCCATGTTCTAAATTCCATATTCCGTGTTCCAAATTCTGTATTCCGAATTCCATGTTCCGAATTCCGTGTTCCGAATTCCGTGTTCCGAATTCCAAATTCCAAATTCCGTATTCCAAATTCCAAATTCCGTATTCCATATTCCAAATTCCGTGTTCCAAATTCCGTGTTTGATTTCTGTGTTCCAAATTCTGTATTCCAAATGTCATGTTCCGTGTTCCAAATTCAGTATTCCAAATTCCGTATTCCGAATTCCAAGTTCCATGTTCTAAATTCCTTATTCCAAATTTCTTGTTCCAAATTCCATATTCCGTGTTCCGAATTCCAATTTCCGAATTCCGTGTTCCAAATTCCGTGTTCTAAATTCCGTGTTCCAAATTCTGTGTTCCAAATTCCGTATTCCATGTTCCGAATTCCAAATTCCGAATTCCGTGTTCCGAATTTGAAATTCTGAATTCCTTATTCCAAATTCCCTGTACTGAATTTCAAATTCCGTGTTCTGAATTCCAAATTCCTTATTCCAAATTCCGTGTTCCGAATTTCAAATTACAAATTACAAATTCCGTATTTCAAATACCAAATTCCGTGTTCCGAATTCCGTGTTCCGATTTCCGTGTTCCAAATTCTGTGTTCCGATTTCCGTGTTCCTAATTCCGTGTTCCGAGTTCCAAATTCCGCGTTCAGAGTTCCAAATTCCGTGTTCCGAGTTCCAAATTCCGTGTTCCGAATTCTGTTTTCCAAATTCCGTGTTCCGTGTTCCAAATTCTGTGTTCCGAGTTCCAAATTCCGCGTTCAGAGTTCCAAATTCCGTGTTCCGAGTTCCAAATTCCGTATTCCAAATTCCGTGTTCCGAATTCCAAATTCTGAATTCCTTATTCCAAATTCCCTGTTCTGAATTTCAAATTCCGAATTCCAAATTCCATATTCCAAATTCCGTGTTCCGAATTCCGTGTTCCGAATTCAATGTTCCGAATTCCAAATTCCAAATTCTGCATTCCAAATTCCAAATTCCAAATTCCGTATTCCATATTCCAAATTCCGTGTTCCGAATTCCGTGTTTGATTTCTGTGTTCCAAATTCTGTATTCCAAATTTCATGTTCCGTGTTCCAAATTCCAAATTCAGTATTCCAAATTCCGTATTCCGAATTCCAAGTTCCATGTTCTAAATACCATATTCCGTGTTCCAAATTCCGTATTCCAAATTCCGTGTTCCGATTTCCGTGTTCCGAATTCCAAATTCCGTATTCCAAATTCCAAATGACAAATTCCGTATTCCATATTCCAAATTCCGTGTTCCGAATTCCGTGTTTGATTTCTGTGTTCCAAATTCTGTATTCCAAATTTCATGTTCCATGTTCCAAATTCCAAATTCAGTATTCCAAATTCCGTATTCCGAATTCCAAGTTCCATATTCCGTGTTCCAAATTCCGTAGTCCAAATTCCGTGTTCCGAATTCCGTGTTCCGAATTCCGTGTTCCGAATTCCAAATTCCAAATTCCATATTCCCAATTCCAAATTCCGTGTTCCGAATTCCGTGTTCCGTGTTCCGAATTCCAAATTCCGTATTCCAAATTCCAAATTCCAAATTCCGTATTCCATATTCCAAATTCCGTGTTCCGAATTCCGTGTTTGATTTCTGTGTTCCATATTCTGTATTCCAAATTTCATGTTCCGTGTTCCAAATTCCAAATTCAGTATTCCATATTCCATATTCCGTGTTCCAAATTCCGTATTCCAAATTCCGTGTTCCGAATTCCAAATTCCAAATTCCAAATTACAAATTCCGTATTCCATATTCCGAATTCCGTGTTCCGAATTCCGTGTTCCGAATTCCAAATTCCAAATTCCATATTCCAAATTCCAAATTCCATATTCCAAATTCCGTGTTCCGAATTCCGTGTTTGATTTCTGTGTTCCAAATTCTGTATTCCAAATTTCATGTTCCGTATTCCAAATTCCAAATTCAGTATTCCAAATTCCGTATTCCGAATTCCAAGTTCCATGTTCTAAATTCCATATTCCGTGTTCCAAATTCTGTATTCCGAATTCCGTGTTCCAAATTCCGTGTTCCAAATTCCAAATTCCAAATTCCGTATTCCAAATTCCATATTCCATATTCCAAATTCCGTGTTCCGAATTCCGTGTTGATTTCTGTGTTCCAAATTCTGTATTCCAAATTTCATGTTCCGTGTTCCAAATTCCAAATTCAGTATTCCAAATTCTGTATTCTGAATTCCAAGTTCCATGTTCTAAATTCCATATTCCGAGTTCCAAATTCTGTATTCCGAATTCCGTTTCCCGAATTCCGTGTTCCGAATTCCGTGTTCCGAATTCCAAATTCCAAATTCCGTATTCCAAATTCCAAATTCCGTATTCCATATTCCAAATTTCGTGTTCCGAATTCCATGTTTGATTTCTGTGTTCCAAATTCTGTATTCCAAATTTCATGTTCCGTGTTCCAAATTCCAAATTCAGTATTCCAAATTCCGTATTCCGAATTCCAAGTTCCATGTTCTAAATTCCATATTCCGTGTTCCAAATTCTGTATTCCAAATTCCATGTTCTGAATTCCAAATTCCGTGTTCTAAATTCCAAATTCCGTATTCCAAATTCCATGTTCTGAATTCCAAATTCTGTGTTCTGAATTCCAAATTCCGTGTTCTGAATTCCAAATTCCGTATTCCAAATTCCATGTTCTGAATTCCAAATTCCTTGTTCTGAATTCCAAATTCTGTGTTCTGAATTCCAAATTACGAGTTCGAATTTCAAATTCCGTGTTCTGGATTTCAAATTCCGTGTTCCGAATTCCAAATTCCGTGTTCTGAATTTATTTTTCCAAATTCCGTTTTCCGAATTCCAAATTCCAAATTCCGTGTTCTGAATTAATTATTCAAAATTCCGTATTCAAATTCCGTGTTCCGAATTCCGTGTTCCGAATTCCAAACTCCAAATTCCGTATTCCAAATTCCGTATTCCAAAATCCAAATTCTTTATTCCAAATTCAAACTTCCATATTCCAAATTCAAAATTCCGTATTCCAAATTCCAAATGCCGTATTCCAAATTCCTTATTCCAAATTCCGGGTTTCAAATTCCAAATTCCCAATTTCGTATTCCAAACTCCTTATTCCAAATTCCGTGTTCCGAATTTCAAATTACAAAATCCAAATTCCGTATTTCAAATACCAAATTCCGTGTTCCGAATTCCGTGTTCCGATTTCCATGTTCCAAATTCCGTGTTCCGATTTCCGTGTTCCTAATTCCGTGTTCCGAGTTCCAAATTCCGTGTTCCGAATTCCGTGTTCTGAATTCCGTGTTCCGAATTCCATGTTCCAAATTCCACGTTCCGAATTCCAAATTCCAAATTCCGTATTCCAAATTACAAATTACAAATTCTGTATTCCAAATTCCAAATTCTGTATTCTGAATTCTAAATTCAAAAATTCTGTGTTCCGTATTCCGTGTTCCGAATTCAAAAATACCGTATTCCAAATTTTGTGTTCCGAATTCCGTGTTCCGAATTCCGTGTTCCGAATTCCAAATTCCATGTTCTGAATTCCGTATTCCAAATTCAGTGTTCCAAATTCCGTGTTCCAAATTCCGTGTTCCAAATTCCGTGTTCCGAATTCCAAATTCCGTGTTCCGAATTCCGTGTTCTGAATTCCGTGTTCCGAGTTCCAAATTTCAAATTCCGTGTTCTGAATTCCAAATTCCGTGTTCCGAATTCCAAATTCTGTGTTTCGAATTCCAAATTCCGTGTTCCGAATTCCAAATTCCGTGTTCCGAATTCCAAAGTCCGTGTTCTGAATTTCAAATTCCGTGTTCCGAATTCCAAATTCCGTGTTCTGAATTCATTATTCCAAATTCCGTATTCCAAATTCCGTGTTCCGAATTCCGTGTTTGATTTCTGTGTTCCAAATTCTGTATTCCAAATTTCATGTTCCGTGTTCCAAATTCCAAATTCAGTATTCCAAATTCTGTATTCCGAATTCCAAGTTCCATGTTCTAAATTCCATATTCCGTGTTCCAAATTCTGTATTCCGAATTCCATGTTCCGAATTCCGTGTTCCGAATTCCGTGTTCCGAATTCCAAATTCCAAATTCCGTATTCCAAATTCCAAATTCCGTATTCCATATTCCAAATTCCGTGTTCCAAATTCCGTGTTTGATTTCTGTGTTCCAAATTCTGTATTCCAAATGTCATGTTCCGTGTTCCAAATTCAGTATTCCAAATTCCGTATTCCGAATTCCAAGTTCCATGTTCTAAATTCCTTATTCCAAATTTCTTGTTCCAAATTCCATATTCCGTGTTCCGAATTCCAATTTCCGAATTCCGTGTTCCAAATTCCGTGTTCTAAATTCCGTGTTCCAAATTCTGTGTTCCAAATTCCGTATTCCATGTTCCGAATTCCAAATTCCGAATTCCGTGTTCCGAATTTGAAATTCTGAATTCCTTATTCCAAATTCCCTGTACTGAATTTCAAATTCCGTGTTCTGAATTCCAAATTCCTTATTCCAAATTCCGTGTTCCGAATTTCAAATTACAAATTACAAATTCCGTATTTCAAATACCAAATTCCGTGTTCCGAATTCCGTGTTCCGATTTCCGTGTTCCAAATTCTGTGTTCCGATTTCCGTGTTCCTAATTCCGTGTTCCGAGTTCCAAATTCCGCGTTCAGAGTTCCAAATTCCGTGTTCCGAGTTCCAAATTCCGTGTTCCGAATTCTGTTTTCCAAATTCCGTGTTCCGTGTTCCAAATTCTGTGTTCCGAGTTCCAAATTCCGCGTTCAGAGTTCCAAATTCCGTGTTCCGAGTTCCAAATTCCGTATTCCAAATTCCGTGTTCCGAATTCCAAATTCTGAATTCCTTATTCCAAATTCCCTGTTCTGAATTTCAAATTCCGAATTCCAAATTCCATATTCCAAATTCCGTGTTCCGAATTCCGTGTTCCGAATTCAATGTTCCGAATTCCAAATTCCAAATTCTGCATTCCAAATTCCAAATTCCAAATTCCGTATTCCATATTCCAAATTCCGTGTTCCGAATTCCGTGTTTGATTTCTGTGTTCCAAATTCTGTATTCCAAATTTCATGTTCCGTGTTCCAAATTCCAAATTCAGTATTCCAAATTCCGTATTCCGAATTCCAAGTTCCATGTTCTAAATACCATATTCCGTGTTCCAAATTCCGTATTCCAAATTCCGTGTTCCGATTTCCGTGTTCCGAATTCCAAATTCCGTATTCCAAATTCCAAATGACAAATTCCGTATTCCATATTCCAAATTCCGTGTTCCGAATTCCGTGTTTGATTTCTGTGTTCCAAATTCTGTATTCCAAATTTCATGTTCCATGTTCCAAATTCCAAATTCAGTATTCCAAATTCCGTATTCCGAATTCCAAGTTCCATATTCCGTGTTCCAAATTCCGTAGTCCAAATTCCGTGTTCCGAATTCCGTGTTCCGAATTCCGTGTTCCGAATTCCAAATTCCAAATTCCATATTCCCAATTCCAAATTCCGTGTTCCGAATTCCGTGTTCCGTGTTCCGAATTCCAAATTCCGTATTCCAAATTCCAAATTCCAAATTCCGTATTCCATATTCCAAATTCCGTGTTCCGAATTCCGTGTTTGATTTCTGTGTTCCATATTCTGTATTCCAAATTTCATGTTCCGTGTTCCAAATTCCAAATTCAGTATTCCATATTCCATATTCCGTGTTCCAAATTCCGTATTCCAAATTCCGTGTTCCGAATTCCAAATTCCAAATTCCAAATTACAAATTCCGTATTCCATATTCCGAATTCCGTGTTCCGAATTCCGTGTTCCGAATTCCAAATTCCAAATTCCATATTCCAAATTCCAAATTCCATATTCCAAATTCCGTGTTCCGAATTCCGTGTTTGATTTCTGTGTTCCAAATTCTGTATTCCAAATTTCATGTTCCGTATTCCAAATTCCAAATTCAGTATTCCAAATTCCGTATTCCGAATTCCAAGTTCCATGTTCTAAATTCCATATTCCGTGTTCCAAATTCTGTATTCCGAATTCCGTGTTCCGAATTCCGTGTTCCGAATTCCGTGTTCCGAATTCCAAATTCCAAATTCCGTATTCCAAATTCCAAATTCTGTATTCCATATTCCAAATTCCGTGTTCCGAATTCCGTGTTTGATTTCTGTGTTCCAAATTCTGTATTCCAAATGTCATGTTCCGTGTTCCAAATTCCAAATTCAGTATTCCAAATTCCGTATTCCGAATTCCAAGTTCCATGTTCTAAATTCCATATTCCATGTTCTAAATTCCGTATTCCAAATTCCGTGTTCCGAATTCCGTGTTCCGAATTCCGTGTTCCGAATTTTCATGTTCCGAATTCCGTGTTCCGAATTCCAAATTCCAAATTCCAAATTCCAAATTCCAAATTCCGTATTCCATATTCCAAATTCCGTGTTCCGAATTCCGTGTTCCGAATTCCAAATTCCAAATTCCGTATTCCAAATTCCAAATTCTGTGTTACGAATTCCGTGTTTGATTTCTGTGTTCCAAATTCTGTATTCCAAATTTCATGTTCCGTGTTCCAAATTCCAAATTCAGTATTCCAAATTCCGTATTCCGAATTCCAAGTTCCATGTTCTAAATTCCATATTCCGTGTTCCGAATTCCGTGTTCCGAATTCCAAATTACAAATTACAAATTACAAATTCCGTATTCCATATTCCAAATTCCGTGTTCCGAATTCCGTGTTCCGAATTCCGTGTTCCAAATTCCGTGTTCCAAATTCCAAATTCCAAATTCCGTATTCCAAATTCCATATTCCATATTCCAAATTCCGTGTTCCGAATTCCGTGTTGATTTCTGTGTTCCAAATTCTGTATTCCAAATTTCATGTTCCGTGTTCCAAATTCCAAATTCAGTATTCCAAATTCTGTATTCTGAATTCCAAGTTCCATGTTCTAAATTCCATATTCCGAGTTCCAAATTCTGTATTCCGAATTCCGTTTCCCGAATTCCGTGTTCCGAATTCCGTGTTCCGAATTCCAAATTCCAAATTCCGTATTCCAAATTCCAAATTCCGTATTCCATATTCCAAATTTCGTGTTCCGAATTCCATGTTTGATTTCTGTGTTCCAAATTCTGTATTCCAAATTTCATGTTCCGTGTTCCAAATTCCAAATTCAGTATTCCAAATTCCGTATTCCGAATTCCAAGTTCCATGTTCTAAATTCCATATTCCGTGTTCCAAATTCTGTATTCCAAATTCCATGTTCTGAATTCCAAATTCCGTGTTCTAAATTCCAAATTCCGTATTCCAAATTCCATGTTCTGAATTCCAAATTCTGTGTTCTGAATTCCAAATTCCGTGTTCTGAATTCCAAATTCCGTATTCCAAATTCCATGTTCTGAATTCCAAATTCCTTGTTCTGAATTCCAAATTCTGTGTTCTGAATTCCAAATTACGAGTTCGAATTTCAAATTCCGTGTTCTGGATTTCAAATTCCGTGTTCCGAATTCCAAATTCCGTGTTCTGAATTTATTTTTCCAAATTCCGTTTTCCGAATTCCAAATTCCAAATTCCGTGTTCTGAATTAATTATTCAAAATTCCGTATTCAAATTCCGTGTTCCGAATTCCGTGTTCCGAATTCCAAACTCCAAATTCCGTATTCCAAATTCCGTATTCCAAAATCCAAATTCTTTATTCCAAATTCAAACTTCCATATTCCAAATTCAAAATTCCGTATTCCAAATTCCAAATGCCGTATTCCAAATTCCTTATTCCAAATTCCGGGTTTCAAATTCCAAATTCCCAATTTCGTATTCCAAACTCCTTATTCCAAATTCCGTGTTCCGAATTTCAAATTACAAAATCCAAATTCCGTATTTCAAATACCAAATTCCGTGTTCCGAATTCCGTGTTCCGATTTCCATGTTCCAAATTCCGTGTTCCGATTTCCGTGTTCCTAATTCCGTGTTCCGAGTTCCAAATTCCGTGTTCCGAATTCCGTGTTCTGAATTCCGTGTTCCGAATTCCATGTTCCAAATTCCACGTTCCGAATTCCAAATTCCAAATTCCGTATTCCAAATTACAAATTACAAATTCTGTATTCCAAATTCCAAATTCTGTATTCTGAATTCTAAATTCAAAAATTCTGTGTTCCGTATTCCGTGTTCCGAATTCAAAAATACCGTATTCCAAATTTTGTGTTCCGAATTCCGTGTTCCGAATTCCGTGTTCCGAATTCCAAATTCCATGTTCTGAATTCCGTATTCCAAATTCAGTGTTCCAAATTCCGTGTTCCAAATTCCGTGTTCCGAATTCCAAATTCCGTGTTCCGAATTCCGTGTTCTGAATTCCGTGTTCCGAGTTCCAAATTTCAAATTCCGTGTTCTGAATTCCAAATTCCGTGTTCCGAATTCCAAATTCTGTGTTTCGAATTCCAAATTCCGTGTTCCGAATTCCAAATTCCGTGTTCCGAATTCCAAAGTCCGTGTTCTGAATTTCAAATTCCGTGTTCCGAATTCCAAATTCCGTGTTCTGAATTCATTATTCCAAATTCCGTATTCCAAATTCCGTGTTCCGAATTCCAAATTCCAAATTCCGTATTCCAAATTTCAAATTCTATATTCCAATTTCCGTATTCCAAATTCCAAATTCCGTAGTATTCCTTATTCAAAATTCCGTGTTTTGAATTCCAAATTCCAATTTTCTTATTCCAAATTCCGTGTTCCAAATTCCGTGTTCCGAATTTCAAATTACGAATTCCAAATACTGTATTTCAAATACCAAATTCCGTGTTCCAAATTCCATGTTTCTAGTTCCAAATTCCGTGTTCCGAATTCCGTGGTCCGAATTTCAAATTCCATATTCCAAATTCCGTATTCCAAATTCCAAATTCCATATTCCGAATTCCGTGTTCCGAATTCCAAATTCCGTGTTCTGAATTCCATATTCCAAATTCAGTGATCCAAATTCAGTGTTCCAAATTCAGTGTTCCAAATTCCGTGTTCCAAATTCCGTGTTCCGAATTCCAAATTCCAAATTCCGTATTCCAAATTCCAAATTCCAAATTCTGTATTCCATATTCCAAATTCCGTGTTCCGAATTCCGTGTTTGATTTCTGTGTTCCAAATTCTGTATACCAAATGTCATGTTCCGTGTTCCAAATTCCAAATTCAGTATTCCAAATTCCGTATTCCGAATTCCAAGTTCCATGTTCTAAATTCCATATTCCGTGTTCTAAATTCCGTATTCCAAATTCCGTGTTCCGAATTCCGTGTTCCGAATTCCGTGTTCCGAATTTTCATGTTCCGAATTCCGTGTTCCGAATTCCAAATTCCAAATTCCGTATTCCAAATTCCAAATTCCGTATTCCATATTCCAAATTCCGTGTTCCGAATTCCGTGTTCCGAATTCCAAATTCCAAATTCCGTATTCCAAATTACAAATTACAAATTCCGTATTCCATATTCCAAATTCTGTGTTCCGAATTCCGTGTTTGATTTCTGTGTTCCAAATTCTGTATTCCAAATTTCATGTTCCGTGTTCCAAATTCCAAATTCAGTATTCCAAATTCCGTATTCCGAATTCCAAGTTCCATGTTCTAAATTCCAAATTCCGTGTTCTGAATTAATTATTCAAAATTCCGTTTTCAAATTCCGTGTTCCGAATTCCGTGTTCCGAATTCCAAACTCCAAATTCCGTATTCCAAATTCCGTATTCCAAAATCCAAATTCTTTATTCCAAATTCAAACTTCCATATTCCAAATTCAAAATTCCGTATTCCAAATTCCAAATGCCGTATTCCAAATTCCTTTTTCCAAATTCCGGGTTTCAAATTCCAAATTCCCAATTTCGTATTCCAAACTCCTTATTCCAAATTCCGTGTTCCGAATTTCAAATTACAAAATCCAAATTCCGTATTTCAAATACCAAATTCTGTGTTCCGAATTCCGTGTTCCGATTTCCATGTTCCAAATTCCGTGTTCCGATTTCCGTGTTCCTAATTCCGTGTTCCGAGTTCCAAATTCCGTGTTCCGAATTCCGGGTTCTGAATTCTGTGTTCCGAATTCCATGTTCCAAATTCCACATTCCGAATTCCAAATTCCAAATTCCGTATTCCAAATTACAAATTACAAATTCCGTATTCCAAATTCCAAATTCTGTATTCTGAATTCTAAATTCAAAAATTCTGTGTTCCGTATTCCGTGTTCCGAATTCAAAAATACCGTATTCCAAATTTTGTGTTCCGAATTCCGTGTTCCGAATTCCGTGTTCCGAATTCCAAATTCATGTTCTGAATTCCGTATTCCAAATTCAGTGTTCCAAATTCCGTGTTCCAAATTCCGTGTTCCAAATTCCGTGTTCCGAATTCCAAATTCCGTGTTCCGAATTCCGTGTTCTGAATTCCGTGTTCCGAGTTCCAAATTTCAAATTCCGTGTTCTGAATTCCAAATTCCGTGTTCCGAATTCCAAATTCTGTGTTTCGAATTCCAAATTCCGTGTTCCGAATTCCAAATTCCGTGTTCCGAATTCCAAAGTCCGTGTTCCGAATTTCAAATTCCGTGTTCCGAATTCCAAATTCCGTGTTCTGAATTCATTATTCCAAATTCCGTATTCCAAATTCCGTGTTCCGAATTCCAAATTCCAAATTCCGTATTCCAAATTTCAAATTCTATATTCCAATTTCCGTATTCCAAATTCCAAATTCCGTATTCCTTATTCAAAATTCCGTGTTTTGAATTCCAAATTCCAATTTTCTTATTCCAAATTCCGTTTTCCAAATTCCGTGTTCCGAATTTCAAATTACGAATTCCAAATACTGTATTTCAAATACCAAATTCCGTGTTCCAAATTCCATGTTTCTAGTTCCAAATTCCGTGTTCCGAATTCCGTGGTCCGAATTTCAAATTCCATATTCCAAATTCCGTATTCCAAATTCCAAATTCCATATTCTGAATTCCGTGTTCCGAATTCCAAATTCCGTGTTCTGAATTCCATATTCCAAATTCAGTGATCCAAATTCCGTATTCCGAATTCCAAGTTCCATATTCCGTGTTCCAAATTCCGTATTCCAAATTCCGTGTTCCGAATTCCGTGTTCCGAATTCCGTGTTCCGAATTCCAAATTCCAAATTCCATATTCCCAATTCCAAATTCCGTGTTCTGAATTCTGTGTTCCGTGTTCTGAATTCCAAATTCCGTATTCCAAATTCCGTATTCCATATTCCAAATTCCGTGTTCCGAATTCCGTGTTTGATTTCTGTGTTCCAAATTCTGTATTCCAAATTTCATGTTCCTTTTTCCAAATTCCAAATTCAGTATTCCATATTCCATATTCCGTGTTCCAAATTCCGTATTCCAAATTCCGCATTCCGAATTCCGTGATCCGAATTCCGTGTTCCGAATTCCAAATTCCAAATTACAAATTACAAATTACAAATTACAAATTCCGTATTCCATATTCCGAATTCTGTGTTCCTAATTCCGTGTTCCGAATTCCGTGTTCCGAATTCCAAATTCCAAATTCCATATTCCAAATTCCGTGTTCCGAATTCCGTGTTTGATTTCTGTGTTCCAAATTCTTTATTCCAAATTTCATGTTCCGTGTTCCAAATTCCAAATTCAGTATTCCAAATTCCGTATTCCGAATTCCAAGTTCCATGTTCTAAATTCCATATTCCGTGTTCCAAATTCTGTATTCCGAATTCCGTGTTCCGAATTCCGTGTTCCGAATTCCGTGTTCCGAATTCCAAATTCCAAATTCCGTATTCCAAATTCCAAATTACAAATTCCGTATTCCATATTCCAAATTCCGTGTTCCAAATTCCGTGTTTGATTTCTGTGTTCCAAATTCTGTATTCCAAATTTCATGTTCCGTGTTCCAAATTCAGTATTCCAAATTCCGTATTCCGAATTCCAAGTTCCATGTTCTAAATTCCTTATTCCAAATTTCTTGTTCCAAATTCCATATTCCGTGATCCGAATTCCAATTTCCAAATTCCGTGTTCCAAATTCCGTGTTCTAAATTCCGTGTTCCAAATTCTGTATTCCAAATTCCGTATTCCATGTTCCAAATTCCGAATTCCCTGTTCCGAATTTGAAATTCTGAATTCCTTATTCCAAATTCCCTGTTCTGAATTTCAAATTCCGTGTTCTGAATTCCAAATTCCTTATTCCAAATTCCGTGTTCCGAATTTCAAATTACGAATTTCAAATACCAAATAACGTGTTCCGAATTCCGTGTTACGATTTACGTGTTCCAAATTCCGTGTTCCGATTTACGTGTTCCAAATTCCGTGTTCCGAGTTCCAAATTCTGCGTTCAGAGTTCCAAATTCCGCGTTCAGAGTTCCAAATTCCGTATTCCAAATTCCGTGTTCCGAATTCCAAATTCTGAATTCCTTATTCCAAATTCCCTGTTCTGAATTTCAAATTCCGAATTCCAAATTCCATATTCCAAATTCCGTGTTCCGAATTCCGTGTTCCGAATTCCATGTTCCGAATTCCAAATTCCAAATTCCAAATTCCAAATTCCAAATTCCAAATTCCATATTCCAAATTCCGTGTTCCGAATTCCGTGTTTGATTTCTGTGTTCCAAATTCTGTATTCCAAATTTCATGTTCCGTGTTCCAAATTCCAAATTCAGTATTCCAAATTCCGTATTCCGAATTCCAAGTTCCATGTTCTAAATTCCAAATTCCGTATTCCAAATTCCGTGTTCCGAATTCCGTGTTCCGAATTTTCATGTTCCGAATTCCGTGTTCCGAATTCCAAATTCCAAATTCCGTATTCCAAATTACAAATTACAAATTCCGTATTCCATATTCCAAATTCTGTGTTCCGAATTCAGTGTTCCAAATTCCGTGTTCCAAATTCCGTGTTCCGAATTCCAAATTCCGTGTTCCGAATTCCGTGTTCCGATTTCTGTGTTCCGAATTCCGTGTTCCGAATTCCAAATTCCGTATTCCAAATTCCAAATGACAAATTCCGTATTCCATATTCCAAATTCCGTGTTCCAAATTCCGTGTTTGATTTCTGTGTTCCAAATTCTGTATTCCAAATGTCATGTTCCGTGTTCCAAATTCAGTATTCCAAATTCCGTATTCCGAATTCCAAGTTCCATGTTCTAAATTCCTTATTCCAAATTTCTTGTTCCAAATTCCATATTCCGTGTTCCGAATTCCAATTTCCGAATTCCGTGTTCCAAATTCCGTGTTCTAAATTCCGTGTTCCAAATTCTGTGTTCCAAATTCCGTATTCCATGTTCCGAATTCCAAATTCCGAATTCCGTGTTCCGAATTTGAAATTCTGAATTCCTTATTCCAAATTCCCTGTACTGAATTTCAAATTCCGTGTTCTGAATTCCAAATTCCTTATTCCAAATTCCGTGTTCCGAATTTCAAATTACAAATTCCAAATTCCGTATTTCAAATACCAAATTCCGTGTTCCGAATTCCGTGTTCCGATTTCCGTGTTCCAAATTCTGTGTTCCGATTTCCGTGTTCCTAATTCCGTGTTCCGAGTTCCAAATTCCGCGTTCAGAGTTCCAAATTCCGTGTTCCGAGTTCCAAATTCCGTGTTCCGAATTCTGTTTTCCAAATTCCGTGTTCCGTGTTCCAAATTCTGTGTTCCAAGTTCCAAATTCCGCGTTCAGAGTTCCAAATTCCGTGTTCCGAGTTCCAAATTCCGTATTCCAAATTCCGTGTTCCGAATTCCAAATTCTGAATTCCTTATTCCAAATTCCCTGTTCTGAATTTCAAATTCCGAATTCCAAATTCCATATTCCAAATTCCGTGTTCCGAATTCCGTGTTCCGAATTCAATGTTCCGAATTCCAAATTCCAAATTCTGCATTCCAAATTCCAAATTCCAAATTCCGTATTCCATATTCCAAATTCCGTGTTCCAAATTCCGTGTTCCGATTTCCGTGTTCCGAATTCCGTGTTCCGAATTCCAAATTCCGTATTCCAAATTCCAAATGACAAATTCCGTGTTCCAAATTCCAAATTCAGTATTCCAAATTCCGTATTCCGAATTCCAAGTTCCATGTTCTAAATACCATATTCCGTGTTCCAAATTCCGTATTCCAAATTCCGTGTTCCGATTTCCGTATTCCGAATTCCGTGTTCCGAATTCCAAATTCCGTATTCCAAATTCCAAATGACAAATTCCGTATTCCATATTCCAAATTCCGTGTTCCGAATTCCGTGTTTGATTTCTGTGTTCCAAATTCTGTATTCCAAATTTCATGTTCCATGTTCCAAATTCCAAATTCAGTATTCCAAATTCCGTATTCCGAATTCCAAGTTCCATATTCCGTATTCCAAATTCCGTATTCCAAATTCCGTGTTCCGAATTCCGTGTTCCGAATTCCGTGTTCCGAATTCAAAAATACCGTATTCCAAATTTTGTGTTCCGAATTCCGTGTTCCGAATTCCGTGTTCCGAATTCCAAATTCATGTTCTGAATTCCGTATTCCAAATTCAGTGTTCCATATTCCGTGTTCCAAATTCCGTGTTCCAAATTCCGTGTTCCGAATTCCAAATTCCGTGTTCCGAATTCCGTGTTCTGAATTCCGTGTTCCGAGTTCCAAATTTCAAATTCCGTGTTCTGGATTTCAAATTCCGTGTTCCGAATTCCAAATTCCGTGTTCTGAATTTATTTTTCCAAATTCCGTTTTCCGAATTCCAAATTCCAAATTCCGTGTTCTGAATTAATTATTCAAAATTCCGTATTCAAATTCCGTGTTCCGAATTCCGTGTTCCGAATTCCAAACTCCAAATTCCGTATTCCAAATTCCGTATTCCAAAATCCAAATTCTTTATTCCAAATTCAAACTTCCATATTCCAAATTCAAAATTCCGTATTCCAAATTCCAAATGCCGTATTCCAAATTCCTTATTCCAAATTCCGGGTTTCAAATTCCAAATTCCCAATTTCGTATTCCAAACTCCTTATTCCAAATTCCGTGTTCCGAATTTCAAATTACAAAATCCAAATTCCGTATTTCAAATACCAAATTCCGTGTTCCGAATTCCGTGTTCCGATTTCCATGTTCCAAATTCCGTGTTCCGATTTCCGTGTTCCTAATTCCGTGTTCCGAGTTCCAAATTCCGTGTTCCGAATTCCGTGTTCTGAATTCCGTGTTCCGAATTCCATGTTCCAAATTCCACGTTCCGAATTCCAAATTCCAAATTCCGTATTCCAAATTACAAATTACAAATTCCGTATTCCAAATTCCAAATTCTGTATTCTGAATTCTAAATTCAAAAATTCTGTGTTCCGTATTCCGTGTTCCGAATTCAAAAATACCGTATTCCAAATTTTGTGTTCCGAATTCCGTGTTCCGAATTCAAAAATACCGTATTCCAAATTTTGTGTTCCGAATTCCGTGTTCCGAATTCCAAATTCCATGTTCTGAATTCCGTATTCCAAATTCAGTGTTCCAAATTCCGTGTTCCAAATTCCGTGTTCCAAATTCCGTGTTCCGAATTCCAAATTCCGTGTTCCGAATTCCGTGTTCTGAATTCCGTGTTCCGAGTTCCAAATTTCAAATTCCGTGTTCTGAATTCCAAATTCCGTGTTCCGAATTCCAAATTCTGTGTTTCGAATTCCAAATTCCGTGTTCCGAATTCCAAATTCCGTGTTCCGAATTCCAAAGTCCGTGTTCCGAATTTCAAATTCCGTGTTCCGAATTCCAAATTCCGTGTTCTGAATTCATTATTCCAAATTCCGTATTCCAAATTCCGTGTTCCGAATTCCAAATTCCAAATTCCGTATTCCAAATTTCAAATTCTATATTCCAATTTCCGTATTCCAAATTCCAAATTCCGTAGTATTCCTTATTCAAAATTCCGTGTTTTGAATTCCAAATTCCAATTTTCTTATTCCAAATTCCGTGTTCCAAATTCCGTGTTCCGAATTTCAAATTACGAATTCCAAATACTGTATTTCAAATACCAAATTCCGTGTTCCAAATTCCATGTTTCTAGTTCCAAATTCCGTGTTCCGAATTCCGTGGTCCGAATTTCAAATTCCATATTCCAAATTCCGTATTCCAAATTCCAAATTCCATATTCCGAATTCCGTGTTCCGAATTCCAAATTCCGTGTTCTGAATTCCATATTCCAAATTCAGTGATCCAAATTCAGTGTTCCAAATTCAGTGTTCCAAATTCCGTGTTCCAAATTCCATGTTCCGAATTCCAAATTCCAAATTCCAAATTCCAAATTCCAAATTCTGTATTCCATATTCCAAATTCCGTGTTCCGAATTCCGTGTTTGATTTCTGTGTTCCAAATTCTGTATTCCAAATGTCATGTTCCGTGTTCCAAATTCCAAATTCAGTATTCCAAATTCCGTATTCCGAATTCCAAGTTCCATGTTCTAAATTCCATATTCCGTGTTCTAAATTCCGTATTCCAAATTCCGTGTTCCGAATTCCGTGTTCCGAATTCCGTGTTCCGAATTTTCATGTTCCGAATTCCGTGTTCCGAATTCCAAATTCCAAATTCTGTATTCCAAATTACAAATTCCGTATTCCATATTCCAAATTCCGTGTTCCGAATTCCGTGTTCCGAATTCCAAATTCCAAATTCCGTATTCCAAATTACAAATTACAAATTCCGTATTCCATATTCCAAATTCTGTGTTCTGAATTCCATATTCCAAATTCAGTGATCCAAATTCAGTGTTCCAAATTCAGTGTTCCAAATTCCGTGTTCCAAATTCCGTGTTCCGAATTCCAAATTCCAAATTCCGTATTCCAAATTCCAAATTCCAAATTCTGTATTCCATATTCCAAATTCCGTGTTCCGAATTCCGTGTTTGATTTCTGTGTTCCAAATTCTGTATACCAAATGTCATGTTCCGTGTTCCAAATTCCAAATTCAGTATTCCAAATTCCGTATTCCGAATTCCAAGTTCCATGTTCTAAATTCCATATTCCGTGTTCTAAATTCCGTATTCCAAATTCCGTGTTCCGAATTCCGTGTTCCGAATTCCGTGTTCCGAATTTTCATGTTCCGAATTCCGTGTTCCGAATTCCAAATTCCAAATTCCGTATTCCAAATTCCAAATTCCGTATTCCATATTCCAAATTCCGTGTTCCGAATTCCGTGTTCCGAATTCCAAATTCCAAATTCCGTATTCCAAATTACAAATTACAAATTCCGTATTCCATATTCCAAATTCTGTGTTCCGAATTCCGTGTTTGATTTCTGTGTTCCAAATTCTGTATTCCAAATTTCATGTTCCGTGTTCCAAATTCCAAATTCAGTATTCCAAATTCCGTATTCCGAATTCCAAGTTCCATGTTCTAAATTCCAAATTCCGTGTTCTGAATTAATTATTCAAAATTCCGTTTTCAAATTCCGTGTTCCGAATTCCGTGTTCCGAATTCCAAACTCCAAATTCCGTATTCCAAATTCCGTATTCCAAAATCCAAATTCTTTATTCCAAATTCAAACTTCCATATTCCAAATTCAAAATTCCGTATTCCAAATTCCAAATGCCGTATTCCAAATTCCTTTTTCCAAATTCCGGGTTTCAAATTCCAAATTCCCAATTTCGTATTCCAAACTCCTTATTCCAAATTCCGTGTTCCGAATTTCAAATTACAAAATCCAAATTCCGTATTTCAAATACCAAATTCTGTGTTCCGAATTCCGTGTTCCGATTTCCATGTTCCAAATTCCGTGTTCCGATTTCCGTGTTCCTAATTCCGTGTTCCGAGTTCCAAATTCCGTGTTCCGAATTCCGGGTTCTGAATTCTGTGTTCCGAATTCCATGTTCCAAATTCCACATTCCGAATTCCAAATTCCAAATTCCGTATTCCAAATTACAAATTACAAATTCCGTATTCCAAATTCCAAATTCTGTATTCTGAATTCTAAATTCAAAAATTCTGTGTTCCGTATTCCGTGTTCCGAATTCAAAAATACCGTATTCCAAATTTTGTGTTCCGAATTCCGTGTTCCGAATTCCGTGTTCCGAATTCCAAATTCATGTTCTGAATTCCGTATTCCAAATTCAGTGTTCCAAATTCCGTGTTCCAAATTCCGTGTTCCAAATTCCGTGTTCCGAATTCCAAATTCCGTGTTCCGAATTCCGTGTTCTGAATTCCGTGTTCCGAGTTCCAAATTTCAAATTCCGTGTTCTGAATTCCAAATTCCGTGTTCCGAATTCCAAATTCTGTGTTTCGAATTCCAAATTCCGTGTTCCGAATTCCAAATTCCGTGTTCCGAATTCCAAAGTCCGTGTTCCGAATTTCAAATTCCGTGTTCCGAATTCCAAATTCCGTGTTCTGAATTCATTATTCCAAATTCCGTATTCCAAATTCCGTGTTCCGAATTCCAAATTCCAAATTCCGTATTCCAAATTTCAAATTCTATATTCCAATTTCCGTATTCCAAATTCCAAATTCCGTATTCCTTATTCAAAATTCCGTGTTTTGAATTCCAAATTCCAATTTTCTTATTCCAAATTCCGTTTTCCAAATTCCGTGTTCCGAATTTCAAATTACGAATTCCAAATACTGTATTTCAAATACCAAATTCCGTGTTCCAAATTCCATGTTTCTAGTTCCAAATTCCGTGTTCCGAATTCCGTGGTCCGAATTTCAAATTCCATATTCCAAATTCCGTATTCCAAATTCCAAATTCCATATTCTGAATTCCGTGTTCCGAATTCCAAATTCCGTGTTCTGAATTCCATATTCCAAATTCAGTGATCCAAATTCCGTATTCCGAATTCCAAGTTCCATATTCCGTGTTCCAAATTCCGTATTCCAAATTCCGTGTTCCGAATTCCGTGTTCCGAATTCCGTGTTCCGAATTCCAAATTCCAAATTCCATATTCCCAATTCCAAATTCCGTGTTCTGAATTCTGTGTTCCGTGTTCTGAATTCCAAATTCCGTATTCCAAATTCCGTATTCCATATTCCAAATTCCGTGTTCCGAATTCCGTGTTTGATTTCTGTGTTCCAAATTCTGTATTCCAAATTTCATGTTCCTTTTTCCAAATTCCAAATTCAGTATTCCATATTCCATATTCCGTGTTCCAAATTCCGTATTCCAAATTCCGCATTCCGAATTCCGTGATCCGAATTCCGTGTTCCGAATTCCAAATTCCAAATTACAAATTACAAATTACAAATTACAAATTCCGTATTCCATATTCCGAATTCTGTGTTCCTAATTCCGTGTTCCGAATTCCGTGTTCCGAATTCCAAATTCCAAATTCCATATTCCAAATTCCGTGTTCCGAATTCCGTGTTTGATTTCTGTGTTCCAAATTCTTTATTCCAAATTTCATGTTCCGTGTTCCAAATTCCAAATTCAGTATTCCAAATTCCGTATTCCGAATTCCAAGTTCCATGTTCTAAATTCCATATTCCGTGTTCCAAATTCTGTATTCCGAATTCCGTGTTCCGAATTCCGTGTTCCGAATTCCGTGTTCCGAATTCCAAATTCCAAATTCCGTATTCCAAATTCCAAATTACAAATTCCGTATTCCATATTCCAAATTCCGTGTTCCAAATTCCGTGTTTGATTTCTGTGTTCCAAATTCTGTATTCCAAATTTCATGTTCCGTGTTCCAAATTCAGTATTCCAAATTCCGTATTCCGAATTCCAAGTTCCATGTTCTAAATTCCTTATTCCAAATTTCTTGTTCCAAATTCCATATTCCGTGATCCGAATTCCAATTTCCAAATTCCGTGTTCCAAATTCCGTGTTCTAAATTCCGTGTTCCAAATTCTGTATTCCAAATTCCGTATTCCATGTTCCAAATTCCGAATTCCCTGTTCCGAATTTGAAATTCTGAATTCCTTATTCCAAATTCCCTGTTCTGAATTTCAAATTCCGTGTTCTGAATTCCAAATTCCTTATTCCAAATTCCGTGTTCCGAATTTCAAATTACGAATTTCAAATACCAAATAACGTGTTCCGAATTCCGTGTTACGATTTACGTGTTCCAAATTCCGTGTTCCGATTTACGTGTTCCAAATTCCGTGTTCCGAGTTCCAAATTCTGCGTTCAGAGTTCCAAATTCCGCGTTCAGAGTTCCAAATTCCGTATTCCAAATTCCGTGTTCCGAATTCCAAATTCTGAATTCCTTATTCCAAATTCCCTGTTCTGAATTTCAAATTCCGAATTCCAAATTCCATATTCCAAATTCCGTGTTCCGAATTCCGTGTTCCGAATTCCATGTTCCGAATTCCAAATTCCAAATTCCAAATTCCAAATTCCAAATTCCAAATTCCATATTCCAAATTCCGTGTTCCGAATTCCGTGTTTGATTTCTGTGTTCCAAATTCTGTATTCCAAATTTCATGTTCCGTGTTCCAAATTCCAAATTCAGTATTCCAAATTCCGTATTCCGAATTCCAAGTTCCATGTTCTAAATTCCAAATTCCGTATTCCAAATTCCGTGTTCCGAATTCCGTGTTCCGAATTTTCATGTTCCGAATTCCGTGTTCCGAATTCCAAATTCCAAATTCCGTATTCCAAATTACAAATTACAAATTCCGTATTCCATATTCCAAATTCTGTGTTCCGAATTCAGTGTTCCAAATTCCGTGTTCCAAATTCCGTGTTCCGAATTCCAAATTCCGTGTTCCGAATTCCGTGTTCCGATTTCTGTGTTCCGAATTCCGTGTTCCGAATTCCAAATTCCGTATTCCAAATTCCAAATGACAAATTCCGTATTCCATATTCCAAATTCCGTGTTCCAAATTCCGTGTTTGATTTCTGTGTTCCAAATTCTGTATTCCAAATGTCATGTTCCGTGTTCCAAATTCAGTATTCCAAATTCCGTATTCCGAATTCCAAGTTCCATGTTCTAAATTCCTTATTCCAAATTTCTTGTTCCAAATTCCATATTCCGTGTTCCGAATTCCAATTTCCGAATTCCGTGTTCCAAATTCCGTGTTCTAAATTCCGTGTTCCAAATTCTGTGTTCCAAATTCCGTATTCCATGTTCCGAATTCCAAATTCCGAATTCCGTGTTCCGAATTTGAAATTCTGAATTCCTTATTCCAAATTCCCTGTACTGAATTTCAAATTCCGTGTTCTGAATTCCAAATTCCTTATTCCAAATTCCGTGTTCCGAATTTCAAATTACAAATTCCAAATTCCGTATTTCAAATACCAAATTCCGTGTTCCGAATTCCGTGTTCCGATTTCCGTGTTCCAAATTCTGTGTTCCGATTTCCGTGTTCCTAATTCCGTGTTCCGAGTTCCAAATTCCGCGTTCAGAGTTCCAAATTCCGTGTTCCGAGTTCCAAATTCCGTGTTCCGAATTCTGTTTTCCAAATTCCGTGTTCCGTGTTCCAAATTCTGTGTTCCAAGTTCCAAATTCCGCGTTCAGAGTTCCAAATTCCGTGTTCCGAGTTCCAAATTCCGTATTCCAAATTCCGTGTTCCGAATTCCAAATTCTGAATTCCTTATTCCAAATTCCCTGTTCTGAATTTCAAATTCCGAATTCCAAATTCCATATTCCAAATTCCGTGTTCCGAATTCCGTGTTCCGAATTCAATGTTCCGAATTCCAAATTCCAAATTCTGCATTCCAAATTCCAAATTCCAAATTCCGTATTCCATATTCCAAATTCCGTGTTCCAAATTCCGTGTTCCGATTTCCGTGTTCCGAATTCCGTGTTCCGAATTCCAAATTCCGTATTCCAAATTCCAAATGACAAATTCCGTGTTCCAAATTCCAAATTCAGTATTCCAAATTCCGTATTCCGAATTCCAAGTTCCATGTTCTAAATACCATATTCCGTGTTCCAAATTCCGTATTCCAAATTCCGTGTTCCGATTTCCGTATTCCGAATTCCGTGTTCCGAATTCCAAATTCCGTATTCCAAATTCCAAATGACAAATTCCGTATTCCATATTCCAAATTCCGTGTTCCGAATTCCGTGTTTGATTTCTGTGTTCCAAATTCTGTATTCCAAATTTCATGTTCCATGTTCCAAATTCCAAATTCAGTATTCCAAATTCCGTATTCCGAATTCCAAGTTCCATATTCCGTATTCCAAATTCCGTATTCCAAATTCCGTGTTCCGAATTCCGTGTTCCGAATTCCGTGTTCCGAATTCAAAAATACCGTATTCCAAATTTTGTGTTCCGAATTCCGTGTTCCGAATTCCGTGTTCCGAATTCCAAATTCATGTTCTGAATTCCGTATTCCAAATTCAGTGTTCCATATTCCGTGTTCCAAATTCCGTGTTCCAAATTCCGTGTTCCGAATTCCAAATTCCGTGTTCCGAATTCCGTGTTCTGAATTCCGTGTTCCGAGTTCCAAATTTCAAATTCCGTGTTCTGGATTTCAAATTCCGTGTTCCGAATTCCAAATTCCGTGTTCTGAATTTATTTTTCCAAATTCCGTTTTCCGAATTCCAAATTCCAAATTCCGTGTTCTGAATTAATTATTCAAAATTCCGTATTCAAATTCCGTGTTCCGAATTCCGTGTTCCGAATTCCAAACTCCAAATTCCGTATTCCAAATTCCGTATTCCAAAATCCAAATTCTTTATTCCAAATTCAAACTTCCATATTCCAAATTCAAAATTCCGTATTCCAAATTCCAAATGCCGTATTCCAAATTCCTTATTCCAAATTCCGGGTTTCAAATTCCAAATTCCCAATTTCGTATTCCAAACTCCTTATTCCAAATTCCGTGTTCCGAATTTCAAATTACAAAATCCAAATTCCGTATTTCAAATACCAAATTCCGTGTTCCGAATTCCGTGTTCCGATTTCCATGTTCCAAATTCCGTGTTCCGATTTCCGTGTTCCTAATTCCGTGTTCCGAGTTCCAAATTCCGTGTTCCGAATTCCGTGTTCTGAATTCCGTGTTCCGAATTCCATGTTCCAAATTCCACGTTCCGAATTCCAAATTCCAAATTCCGTATTCCAAATTACAAATTACAAATTCCGTATTCCAAATTCCAAATTCTGTATTCTGAATTCTAAATTCAAAAATTCTGTGTTCCGTATTCCGTGTTCCGAATTCAAAAATACCGTATTCCAAATTTTGTGTTCCGAATTCCGTGTTCCGAATTCAAAAATACCGTATTCCAAATTTTGTGTTCCGAATTCCGTGTTCCGAATTCCAAATTCCATGTTCTGAATTCCGTATTCCAAATTCAGTGTTCCAAATTCCGTGTTCCAAATTCCGTGTTCCAAATTCCGTGTTCCGAATTCCAAATTCCGTGTTCCGAATTCCGTGTTCTGAATTCCGTGTTCCGAGTTCCAAATTTCAAATTCCGTGTTCTGAATTCCAAATTCCGTGTTCCGAATTCCAAATTCTGTGTTTCGAATTCCAAATTCCGTGTTCCGAATTCCAAATTCCGTGTTCCGAATTCCAAAGTCCGTGTTCCGAATTTCAAATTCCGTGTTCCGAATTCCAAATTCCGTGTTCTGAATTCATTATTCCAAATTCCGTATTCCAAATTCCGTGTTCCGAATTCCAAATTCCAAATTCCGTATTCCAAATTTCAAATTCTATATTCCAATTTCCGTATTCCAAATTCCAAATTCCGTAGTATTCCTTATTCAAAATTCCGTGTTTTGAATTCCAAATTCCAATTTTCTTATTCCAAATTCCGTGTTCCAAATTCCGTGTTCCGAATTTCAAATTACGAATTCCAAATACTGTATTTCAAATACCAAATTCCGTGTTCCAAATTCCATGTTTCTAGTTCCAAATTCCGTGTTCCGAATTCCGTGGTCCGAATTTCAAATTCCATATTCCAAATTCCGTATTCCAAATTCCAAATTCCATATTCCGAATTCCGTGTTCCGAATTCCAAATTCCGTGTTCTGAATTCCATATTCCAAATTCAGTGATCCAAATTCAGTGTTCCAAATTCAGTGTTCCAAATTCCGTGTTCCAAATTCCATGTTCCGAATTCCAAATTCCAAATTCCAAATTCCAAATTCCAAATTCTGTATTCCATATTCCAAATTCCGTGTTCCGAATTCCGTGTTTGATTTCTGTGTTCCAAATTCTGTATTCCAAATGTCATGTTCCGTGTTCCAAATTCCAAATTCAGTATTCCAAATTCCGTATTCCGAATTCCAAGTTCCATGTTCTAAATTCCATATTCCGTGTTCTAAATTCCGTATTCCAAATTCCGTGTTCCGAATTCCGTGTTCCGAATTCCGTGTTCCGAATTTTCATGTTCCGAATTCCGTGTTCCGAATTCCAAATTCCAAATTCTGTATTCCAAATTACAAATTCCGTATTCCATATTCCAAATTCCGTGTTCCGAATTCCGTGTTCCGAATTCCAAATTCCAAATTCCGTATTCCAAATTACAAATTACAAATTCCGTATTCCATATTCCAAATTCTGTGTTCCGAATTCCGTGTTTGATTTCTGTGTTCCAAATTCTGTATTCCAAATTTCATGTTCCGTGTTCCAAATTCCAAATTCCGTATTCCGAATTCCAAGTTCCATGTTCTAAATTCCAAATTCCGTGTTCTGAATTAATTATTCAAAATTCGTATTCAAATTCCGTGTTCCGAATTCCGTGTTCCGAATTCCAAACTCCAAATTCCGTATTCCAAAATCCAAATTCTTTATTCCAAATTCAAACTTCCATATTCCAAATTCAAAATTCCGTATTCCAAATTCCAAATGCCGTATTCCAAATTCCTTTTTCCAAATTCCGGGTTTCAAATTCCAAATTCCCAATTTCGTATTCCAAACTCCTTATTCCAAATTCCGTGTTCCGAATTTCAAATTACAAAATCCAAATTCCGTATTTCAAATACCAAATTCTGTGTTCCGAATTCCGTGTTCCGATTTCCATGTTCCAAATTCCGTGTTCCGATTTCCGTGTTCCTAATTCCGTGTTCCGAGTTCCAAATTCCGTGTTCCGAATTCCGTGTTCTGAATTCTGTGTTCCGAATTCCATGTTCCAAATTCCACATTCCGAATTCCAAATTCCAAATTCCGTATTCCAAATTACAAATTACAAATTCCGTATTCCAAATTCCAAATTCTGTATTCTGAATTCTAAATTCAAAAATTCTGTGTTCCGTATTCCGTGTTCCGAATTCAAAAATACCGTATTCCAAATTTTGTGTTCCGAATTCCGTGTTCCGAATTCCGTGTTCCGAATTCCAAATTCCATGTTCTGAATTCCGTATTCCAAATTCAGTGTTCCAAATTCCGTGTTCCAAATTCCGTGTTCCAAATTCCGTGTTCCGAATTCCAAATTCCGTGTTCCGAATTCCGTGTTCTGAATTCCGTGTTCCGAGTTCCAAATTTCAAATTCCGTGTTCTGAATTCCAAATTCCGTGTTCCGAATTCCAAATTCTGTGTTTCGAATTCCAAATTCCGTGTTCCGAATTCCAAATTCCGTGTTCCGAATTCCAAAGTCCGTGTTCCGAATTTCAAATTCCGTGTTCCGAATTCCAAATTCCGTGTTCTGAATTCATTATTCCAAATTCCGTATTCCAAATTCCGTGTTCCGAATTCCAAATTCCAAATTCCAAATTCCAAATTTCAAATTCTATATTCCAATTTCCGTATTCCAAATTCCAAATTCCGTATTCCTTATTCAAAATTCCGTGTTTTGAATTCCAAATTCCAATTTTCTTATTCCAAATTCCGTGTTCCAAATTCCGTGTTCCGAATTTCAAATTACGAATTCCAAATACTGTATTTCAAATACCAAATTCCATGTTCCAAATTCCATGTTTCTAGTTCCAAATTCCGTGTTCCGAATTCCGTGGTCCGAATTTCAAATTCCATATTCCAAATTCCGTATTCCAAATTCCAAATTCCATATTCTGAATTCCGTGTTCCGAATTCCATATTCCGTGTTCCAAATTCTGTATTCCAAATTCCATGTTCTGAATTCCAAATTCCGTGTTCTAAATTCCAAATTCCGTATTCCAAATTCCATGTTCTGAATTCCAAATTCCGTGTTCTGAATTCCAAATTCCGTGTTCTGAATTCCAAATTTCGTATTCCAAATTCCATGTTCTGAATTCCAAATTCCTTGTTCTGAATTCCAAATTCCGTGTTCTGAATTCCAAATTACGAGTTCGAATTTCAAATTCCGTGTTCTGGATTTCAAATTCCGTGTTCCGAATTCCAAATTCCGTGTTCTGAATTTATTTTTCCAAATTCCGTTTTCCGAATTCCAAATTCCAAATTCTGTGTTCTGAATTAATTATTCAAAATTCCGTATTCAAATTCCGTGTTCCGAATTCCGTGTTCCGAATTCCAAACTCCAAATTCCGTATTCCAAATTCCGTATTCCAAAATCCAAATTCTTTATTCCAAATTCAAACTTCCATATTCCAAATTCAAAATTCCGTATTCCAAATTCCAAATGCCGTATTCCAAATTCCTTATTCCAAATTCCGGGTTTCAAATTCCAAATTCCCAATTTCGTATTCCAAGCTCCTTATTCCAAATTCCGTGTTCCGAATTTCAAATTACAAAATCCAAATTCCGTATTTCAAATACCAAATTCCGTGTTCCGAATTCCGTGTTCCGATTTCCATGTTCCAAATTCCGTGTTCCGATTTCCGTGTTCCTAATTCCGTGTTCCGAGTTCCAAATTCCGTGTTCCGAATTCCGTGTTCTGAATTCCGTGTTCCGAATTCCATGTTCCAAATTCCACGTTCCGAATTCCAAATTCCAAATTCCGTATTCCAAATTACAAATTACAAATTCTGTATTCCAAATTCCAAATTCTGTATTCTGAATTCTAAATTCAAAAATTCTGTGTTCCGTATTCCGTGTTCCGAATTCAAAAATACCGTATTCCAAATTTTGTGTTCCGAATTCCGTGTTCCGAATTCCGTGTTCCGAATTCCAAATTCCATGTTCTGAATTCCGTATTCCAAATTCAGTGTTCCAAATTCCGTGTTCCAAATTCCGTGTTCTAAATTCCAAATTCCGTATTCCAAATTCCATGTTCTGAATTCCAAATTCCGTGTTCTGAATTCCAAATTCCGTGTTCTGAATTCCAAATTTCGTATTCCAAATTCCATGTTCTGAATTCCAAATTCCTTGTTCTGAATTCCAAATTCCGTGTTCTGAATTCCAAATTACGAGTTCGAATTTCAAATTCCGTGTTCTGGATTTCAAATTCCGTGTTCCGAATTCCAAATTCCGTGTTCTGAATTTATTTTTCCAAATTCCGTTTTCCGAATTCCAAATTCCAAATTCCGTGTTCTGAATTAATTATTCAAAATTCCGTATTCAAATTCCGTGTTCCGAATTCCGTGTTCCGAATTCCAAACTCCAAATTCCGTATTCCAAATTCCGTGTTCTGAATTAATTATTCAAAATTCCGTATTCAAATTCCGTGTTCCGAATTCCGTGTTCCGAATTCCAAACTCCAAATTCCGTATTCCAAATTCCGTATTCCAAAATCCAAATTCTTTATTCCAAATTCAAACTTCCATATTCCAAATTCAAAATTCCGTATTCCAAATTCCAAATGCCGTATTCCAAATTCCTTATTCCAAATTCCGGGTTTCAAATTCCAAATTCCCAATTTCGTATTCCAAACTCCTTATTCCAAATTCCGTGTTCCGAATTTCAAATTACAAAATCCAAATTCCGTATTTCAAATACCAAATTCCGTGTTCCGAATTCCGTGTTCCGATTTCCATGTTCCAAATTCCGTGTTCCGATTTCCGTGTTCCTAATTCCGTGTTCCGAGTTCCAAATTCCGTGTTCCGAATTCCGTGTTCTGAATTCCGTGTTCCGAATTCCATGTTCCAAATTCCACGTTCCGAATTCCAAATTCCAAATTCCGTATTCCAAATTACAAATTACAAATTCTGTATTCCAAATTCCAAATTCTGTATTCTGAATTCTAAATTCAAAAATTCTGTGTTCCGTATTCCGTGTTCCGAATTCAAAAATACCGTATTCCAAATTTTGTGTTCCGAATTCCGTGTTCCGAATTCCGTGTTCCGAATTCCAAATTCCATGTTCTGAATTCCGTATTCCAAATTCAGTGTTCCAAATTCCGTGTTCCAAATTCCGTGTTCCAAATTCCGTGTTCCGAATTCCAAATTCCGTGTTCCGAATTCCGTGTTCTGAATTCCGTGTTCCGAGTTCCAAATTTCAAATTCCGTGTTCTGAATTCCAAATTCCGTGTTCCGAATTCCAAATTCTGTGTTTCGAATTCCAAATTCCGTGTTCCGAATTCCAAATTCCGTGTTCCGAATTCCAAAGTCCGTGTTCCGAATTTCAAATTCCGTGTTCCGAATTCCAAATTCCGTGTTCTGAATTCATTATTCCAAATTCCGTATTCCAAATTCCGTGTTCCGAATTCCAAATTCCAAATTCCGTATTCCAAATTTCAAATTCTATATTCCAATTTCCGTATTCCAAATTCCAAATTCCGTAGTATTCCTTATTCAAAATTCCGTGTTTTGAATTCCAAATTCCAATTTTCTTATTCCAAATTCCGTGTTCCAAATTCCGTGTTCCGAATTTCAAATTACGAATTCCAAATACTGTATTTCAAATACCAAATTCCGTGTTCCAAATTCCATGTTTCTAGTTCCAAATTCCGTGTTCCGAATTTCAAATTCCATATTCCAAATTCCGTATTCCAAATTCCAAATTCCATATTCCGAATTCCGTGTTCCGAATTCCAAATTCCGTGTTCTGAATTCCATATTCCAAATTCAGTGATCCAAATTCAGTGTTCCAAATTCAGTGTTCCAAATTCCGTGTTCCAAATTCCGTGTTCCGAATTCCAAATTCCAAATTCCGTATTCCAAATTCCAAATTCCAAATTCTGTATTCCATATTCCAAATTCCGTGTTCCGAATTCCGTGTTTGATTTCTGTGTTCCAAATTCTGTATTCCAAATGTCATGTTCCGTGTTCCAAATTCCAAATTCAGTATTCCAAATTCCGTATTCCGAATTCCAAGTTCCATGTTCTAAATTCCATATTCCGTGTTCTAAATTCCGTATTCCAAATTCCGTGTTCCGAATTCCGTGTTCCGAATTCCGTGTTCCGAATTTTCATGTTCCGAATTCCGTGTTCCGAATTCCAAATTCCAAATTCCGTATTCCAAATTCCAAATTCCGTATTCCATATTCCAAATTCCGTGTTCCGAATTCCGTGTTCCGAATTCCAAATTCCAAATTCCGTATTCCAAATTACAAATTACAAATTCCGTATTCCATATTCCAAATTCTGTGTTCCGAATTCCGTGTTTGATTTCTGTGTTCCAAATTCTGTATTCCAAATTTCATGTTCCGTGTTCCAAATTCCAAATTCAGTATTCCAAATTCCGTATTCCGAATTCCAAGTTCCATGTTCTAAATTCCAAATTCCGTGTTCTGAATTAATTATTCAAAATTCCGTTTTCAAATTCCGTGTTCCGAATTCCGTGTTCCGAATTCCAAACTCCAAATTCCGTATTCCAAATTCCGTATTCCAAAATCCAAATTCTTTATTCCAAATTCAAACTTCCATATTCCAAATTCAAAATTCCGTATTCCAAATTCCAAATGCCGTATTCCAAATTCCTTTTTCCAAATTCCGGGTTTCAAATTCCAAATTCCCAATTTCGTATTCCAAACTCCTTATTCCAAATTCCGTGTTCCGAATTTCAAATTACAAAATCCAAATTCCGTATTTCAAATACCAAATTCTGTGTTCCGAATTCCGTGTTCCGATTTCCATGTTCCAAATTCCGTGTTCCGATTTCCGTGTTCCTAATTCCGTGTTCCGAGTTCCAAATTCCGTGTTCCGAATTCCGGGTTCTGAATTCTGTGTTCCGAATTCCATGTTCCAAATTCCACATTCCGAATTCCAAATTCCAAATTCCGTATTCCAAATTACAAATTACAAATTCCGTATTCCAAATTCCAAATTCTGTATTCTGAATTCTAAATTCAAAAATTCTGTGTTCCGTATTCCGTGTTCCGAATTCAAAAATACCGTATTCCAAATTTTGTGTTCCGAATTCCGTGTTCCGAATTCCGTGTTCCGAATTCCAAATTCATGTTCTGAATTCCGTATTCCAAATTCAGTGTTCCAAATTCCGTGTTCCAAATTCTGTGTTCCAAATTCCGTGTTCCGAATTCCAAATTCCGTGTTCCGAATTCCGTGTTCTGAATTCCGTGTTCCGAGTTCCAAATTTCAAATTCCGTGTTCTGAATTCCAAATTCCGTGTTCCGAATTCCAAATTCTGTGTTTCGAATTCCAAATTCCGTGTTCCGAATTCCAAATTCCGTGTTCCGAATTCCAAAGTCCGTGTTCCGAATTTCAAATTCCGTGTTCCGAATTCCAAATTCCGTGTTCTGAATTCATTATTCCAAATTCCGTATTCCAAATTCCGTGTTCCGAATTCCAAATTCCAAATTCCGTATTCCAAATTTCAAATTCTATATTCCAATTTCCGTATTCCAAATTCCAAATTCCGTATTCCTTATTCAAAATTCCGTGTTTTGAATTCCAAATTCCAATTTTCTTATTCCAAATTCCGTTTTCCAAATTCCGTGTTCCGAATTTCAAATTATGAATTCCAAATACTGTATTTCAAATACCAAATTCCGTGTTCCAAATTCCATGTTTCTAGTTCCAAATTCCGTGTTCCGAATTCCGTGGTCCGAATTTCAAATTCCATATTCCAAATTCCGTATTCCAAATTCCAAATTCCATATTCTGAATTCCGTGTTCCGAATTCCAAATTCCGTGTTCTGAATTCCATATTCCAAATTCAGTGATCCAAATTCCGTATTCCGAATTCCAAGTTCCATATTCCGTGTTCCAAATTCCGTATTCCAAATTCCGTGTTCCGAATTCCGTGTTCCGAATTCCGTGTTCCGAATTCCAAATTCCAAATTCCATATTCCCAATTCCAAATTCCGTGTTCCGAATTCTGTGTTCCGTGTTCTGAATTCCAAATTCCGTATTCCAAATTCCGTATTCCATATTCCAAATTCCGTGTTCCGAATTCCAAATTCCAAATTCTGTGTTCTGAATTAATTATTCAAAATTCCGTATTCAAATTCCGTGTTCCGAATTCCGTGTTCCGAATTCCAAACTCCAAATTCCGTATTCCAAATTCCGTATTCCAAAATCCAAATTCTTTATTCCAAATTCAAACTTCCATATTCCAAATTCAAAATTCCGTATTCCAAATTCCAAATGCCGTATTCCAAATTCCTTATTCCAAATTCCGGGTTTCAAATTCCAAATTCCCAATTTCGTATTCCAAGCTCCTTATTCCAAATTCCGTGTTCCGAATTTCAAATTACAAAATCCAAATTCCGTATTTCAAATACCAAATTCCGTGTTCCGAATTCCGTGTTCCGATTTCCATGTTCCAAATTCCGTGTTCCGATTTCCGTGTTCCTAATTCCGTGTTCCGAGTTCCAAATTCCGTGTTCCGAATTCCGTGTTCTGAATTCCGTGTTCCGAATTCCATGTTCCAAATTCCACGTTCCGAATTCCAAATTCCAAATTCCGTATTCCAAATTACAAATTACAAATTCTGTATTCCAAATTCCAAATTCTGTATTCTGAATTCTAAATTCAAAAATTCTGTGTTCCGTATTCCGTGTTCCGAATTCAAAAATACCGTATTCCAAATTTTGTGTTCCGAATTCCGTGTTCCGAATTCCGTGTTCCGAATTCCAAATTCCATGTTCTGAATTCCGTATTCCAAATTCAGTGTTCCAAATTCCGTGTTCCAAATTCCGTGTTCTAAATTCCAAATTCCGTATTCCAAATTCCATGTTCTGAATTCCAAATTCCGTGTTCTGAATTCCAAATTCCGTGTTCTGAATTCCAAATTTCGTATTCCAAATTCCATGTTCTGAATTCCAAATTCCTTGTTCTGAATTCCAAATTCCGTGTTCTGAATTCCAAATTACGAGTTCGAATTTCAAATTCCGTGTTCTGGATTTCAAATTCCGTGTTCCGAATTCCAAATTCCGTGTTCTGAATTTATTTTTCCAAATTCCGTTTTCCGAATTCCAAATTCCAAATTCCGTGTTCTGAATTAATTATTCAAAATTCCGTATTCAAATTCCGTGTTCCGAATTCCGTGTTCCGAATTCCAAACTCCAAATTCCGTATTCCAAATTCCGTGTTCTGAATTAATTATTCAAAATTCCGTATTCAAATTCCGTGTTCCGAATTCCGTGTTCCGAATTCCAAACTCCAAATTCCGTATTCCACATTCCGTATTCCAAAATCCAAATTCTTTATTCCAAATTCTAACTTCCATATTCCAAATTCAAAATTCCGTATTCCAAATTCCAAATGCCGTATTCCAAATTCCTTATTCCAAATTCCGGGTTTCAAATTCCAAATTCCCAATTTCGTATTCCAAACTCCTTATTCCAAATTCCGTGTTCCGAATTTCAAATTACAAAATCCAAATTCCGTATTTCAAATACCAAATTCCGTGTTCCGAATTCCGTGTTCCGATTTCCATGTTCCAAATTCCGTGTTCCGATTTCCGTGTTCCTAATTCCGTGTTCCGAGTTCCAAATTCCGTGTTCCGAATTCCGTGTTCTGAATTCCGTGTTCCGAATTCCATGTTCCAAATTCCACGTTCCGAATTCCAAATTCCAAATTCCGTATTCCAAATTACAAATTACAAATTCTGTATTCCAAATTCCAAATTCTGTATTCTGAATTCTAAATTCAAAAATTCTGTGTTCCGTATTCCGTGTTCCGAATTCAAAAATACCGTATTCCAAATTTTGTGTTCCGAATTCCGTGTTCCGAATTCCGTGTTCCGAATTCCAAATTCCATGTTCTGAATTCCGTATTCCAAATTCAGTGTTCCAAATTCCGTGTTCCAAATTCCGTGTTCCAAATTCCGTGTTCCGAATTCCAAATTCCGTGTTCCGAATTCCGTGTTCTGAATTCCGTGTTCCGAGTTCCAAATTTCAAATTCCGTGTTCTGAATTCCAAATTCCGTGTTCCGAATTCCAAATTCTGTGTTTCGAATTCCAAATTCCGTGTTCCGAATTCCAAATTCCGTGTTCCGAATTCCAAAGTCCGTGTTCCGAATTTCAAATTCCGTGTTCCGAATTCCAAATTCCGTGTTCTGAATTCATTATTCCAAATTCCGTATTCCAAATTCCGTGTTCCGAATTCCAAATTCCAAATTCCGTATTCCAAATTTCAAATTCTATATTCCAATTTCCGTATTCCAAATTCCAAATTCCGTAGTATTCCTTATTCAAAATTCCGTGTTTTGAATTCCAAATTCCAATTTTCTTATTCCAAATTCCGTGTTCCAAATTCCGTGTTCCGAATTTCAAATTACGAATTCCAAATACTGTATTTCAAATACCAAATTCCGTGTTCCAAATTCCATGTTTCTAGTTCCAAATTCCGTGTTCCGAATTTCAAATTCCATATTCCAAATTCCGTATTCCAAATTCCAAATTCCATATTCCGAATTCCGTGTTCCGAATTCCAAATTCCGTGTTCTGAATTCCATATTCCAAATTCAGTGATCCAAATTCAGTGTTCCAAATTCAGTGTTCCAAATTCCGTGTTCCAAATTCCGTGTTCCGAATTCCAAATTCCAAATTCCGTATTCCAAATTCCAAATTCCAAATTCTGTATTCCATATTCCAAATTCCGTGTTCCGAATTCCGTGTTTGATTTCTGTGTTCCAAATTCTGTATTCCAAATGTCATGTTCCGTGTTCCAAATTCCAAATTCAGTATTCCAAATTCCGTATTCCGAATTCCAAGTTCCATGTTCTAAATTCCATATTCCGTGTTCTAAATTCCGTATTCCAAATTCCGTGTTCCGAATTCCGTGTTCCGAATTCCGTGTTCCGAATTTTCATGTTCCGAATTCCGTGTTCCGAATTCCAAATTCCAAATTCCGTATTCCAAATTCCAAATTCCGTATTCCATATTCCAAATTCCGTGTTCCGAATTCCGTGTTCCGAATTCCAAATTCCAAATTCCGTATTCCAAATTACAAATTACAAATTCCGTATTCCATATTCCAAATTCTGTGTTCCGAATTCCGTGTTTGATTTCTGTGTTCCAAATTCTGTATTCCAAATTTCATGTTCCGTGTTCCAAATTCCAAATTCAGTATTCCAAATTCCGTATTCCGAATTCCAAGTTCCATGTTCTAAATTCCAAATTCCGTGTTCTGAATTAATTATTCAAAATTCCGTTTTCAAATTCCGTGTTCCGAATTCCGTGTTCCGAATTCCAAACTCCAAATTCCGTATTCCAAATTCCGTATTCCAAAATCCAAATTCTTTATTCCAAATTCAAACTTCCATATTCCAAATTCAAAATTCCGTATTCCAAATTCCAAATGCCGTATTCCAAATTCCTTTTTCCAAATTCCGGGTTTCAAATTCCAAATTCCCAATTTCGTATTCCAAACTCCTTATTCCAAATTCCGTGTTCCGAATTTCAAATTACAAAATCCAAATTCCGTATTTCAAATACCAAATTCTGTGTTCCGAATTCCGTGTTCCGATTTCCATGTTCCAAATTCCGTGTTCCGATTTCCGTGTTCCTAATTCCGTGTTCCGAGTTCCAAATTCCGTGTTCCGAATTCCGGGTTCTGAATTCTGTGTTCCGAATTCCATGTTCCAAATTCCACATTCCGAATTCCAAATTCCAAATTCCGTATTCCAAATTACAAATTACAAATTCCGTATTCCAAATTCCAAATTCTGTATTCTGAATTCTAAATTCAAAAATTCTGTGTTCCGTATTCCGTGTTCCGAATTCAAAAATACCGTATTCCAAATTTTGTGTTCCGAATTCCGTGTTCCGAATTCCGTGTTCCGAATTCCAAATTCATGTTCTGAATTCCGTATTCCAAATTCAGTGTTCCAAATTCCGTGTTCCAAATTCCGTGTTCCAAATTCCGTGTTCCGAATTCCAAATTCCGTGTTCCGAATTCCGTGTTCTGAATTCCGTGTTCCGAGTTCCAAATTTCAAATTCCGTGTTCTGAATTCCAAATTCCGTGTTCCGAATTCCAAATTCTGTGTTTCGAATTCCAAATTCCGTGTTCCGAATTCCAAATTCCGTGTTCCGAATTCCAAAGTCCGTGTTCCGAATTTCAAATTCCGTGTTCCGAATTCCAAATTCCGTGTTCTGAATTCATTATTCCAAATTCCGTATTCCAAATTCCGTGTTCCGAATTCCAAATTCCAAATTCCGTATTCCAAATTTCAAATTCTATATTCCAATTTCCGTATTCCAAATTCCAAATTCCGTATTCCTTATTCAAAATTCCGTGTTTTGAATTCCAAATTCCAATTTTCTTATTCCAAATTCCGTTTTCCAAATTCCGTGTTCCGAATTTCAAATTATGAATTCCAAATACTGTATTTCAAATACCAAATTCCGTGTTCCAAATTCCATGTTTCTAGTTCCAAATTCCGTGTTCCGAATTCCGTGGTCCGAATTTCAAATTCCATATTCCAAATTCCGTATTCCAAATTCCAAATTCCATATTCTGAATTCCGTGTTCCGAATTCCAAATTCCGTGTTCTGAATTCCATATTCCAAATTCAGTGATCCAAATTCCGTATTCCGAATTCCAAGTTCCATATTCCGTGTTCCAAATTCCGTATTCCAAATTCCGTGTTCCGAATTCCGTGTTCCGAATTCCGTGTTCCGAATTCCAAATTCCAAATTCCATATTCCCAATTCCAAATTCCGTGTTCCGAATTCTGTGTTCCGTGTTCTGAATTCCAAATTCCGTATTCCAAATTCCGTATTCCATATTCCAAATTCCGTGTTCCGAATTCCGTGTTTGATTTCTGTGTTCCAAATTCTGTATTCCAAATTTCATGTTCCTTTTTCCAAATTCCAAATTCAGTATTCCATATTCCATATTCCGTGTTCCAAATTCCGTATTCCAAATTCCGCATTCCGAATTCCGTGATCCGAATTCCGTGTTCCGAATTCCAAATTCCAAATTCCAAATTACAAATTACAAATTACAAATTCCGTATTCCATATTCCGAATTCTGTGTTCCTAATTCCGTGTTCCGAATTCCGTGTTCCGAATTCCAAATTCCAAATTCCATATTCCAAATTCCGTGTTCCGAATTCCGTGTTTGATTTCTGTGTTCCAAATTCTTTATTCCAAATTTCATGTTCCGTGTTCCAAATTCCAAATTCAGTATTCCAAATTCCGTATTCCGAATTCCAAGTTCCATGTTCTAAATTCCATATTCCGTGTTCCAAATTCTGTATTCCGAATTCCGTGTTCCGAATTCCGTGTTCCGAATTCCGTGTTCCGAATTCCAAATTCCAAATTCCGTATTCCAAATTCCAAATTACAAATTCCGTATTCCATATTCCAAATTCCGTGTTCCAAATTCCGTGTTTGATTTCTGTGTTCCAAATTCTGTATTCCAAATTTCATGTTCCGTGTTCCAAATTCAGTATTCCAAATTCCGTATTCCGAATTCCAAGTTCCATGTTCTAAATTCCTTATTCCAAATTTCTTGTTCCAAATTCCATATTCCGTGATCCGAATTCCAATTTCCAAATTCCGTGTTCCAAATTCCGTGTTCTAAATTCCGTGTTCCAAATTCTGTATTCCAAATTCCGTATTCCATGTTCCAAATTCCGAATTCCCTGTTCCGAATTTGAAATTCTGAATTCCTTATTCCAAATTCCCTGTTCTGAATTTCAAATTCCGTGTTCTGAATTCCAAATTCCTTATTCCAAATTCCGTGTTCCGAATTTCAAATTACGAATTTCAAATACCAAATAACGTGTTCCGAATTCCGTGTTACGATTTACGTGTTCCAAATTCCGTGTTCCGATTTACGTGTTCCAAATTCCGTGTTCCGAGTTCCAAATTCCGCGTTCAGAGTTCCAAATTCCGCGTTCAGAGTTCCAAATTCCGTATTCCAAATTCCGTGTTCCGAATTCCAAATTCTGAATTCCTTATTCCAAATTCCCTGTTCTGAATTTCAAATTCCGAATTCCAAATTCCGTGTTCCGAATTCCGTGTTCCGAATTCCATGTTCCGAATTCCAAATTCCAAATTCCAAATTCCAAATTCCAAATTCCATATTCCAAATTCCGTGTTCCGAATTCCGTGTTTGATTTCTGTGTTCCAAATTCTGTATTCCAAATTTCATGTTCCGTGTTCCAAATTCCAAATTCAGTATTCCAAATTCCGTATTCCGAATTCCAAGTTCCATGTTCTAAATTCCAAATTCCGTATTCCAAATTCCGTGTTCCGAATTCCGTGTTCCGAATTTTCATGTTCCGAATTCCGTGTTCCGAATTCCAAATTCCAAATTCCGTATTCCAAATTACAAATTACAAATTCCGTATTCCATATTCCAAATTCTGTGTTCCGAATTCAGTGTTCCAAATTCCGTGTTCCGAATTCCAAATTCCGTGTTCCGAATTCCGTGTTCCGATTTCTGTGTTCCGAATTCCGTGTTCCGAATTCCAAATTCCGTATTCCAAATTCCAAATGACAAATTCCGTATTCCATATTCCAAATTCCGTGTTCCAAATTCCGTGTTTGATTTCTGTGTTCCAAATTCTGTATTCCAAATGTCATGTTCCGTGTTCCAAATTCAGTATTCCAAATTCCGTATTCCGAATTCCAAGTTCCATGTTCTAAATTCCTTATTCCAAATTTCTTGTTCCAAATTCCATATTCCGTGTTCCGAATTCCAATTTCCGAATTCCGTGTTCCAAATTCCGTGTTCTAAATTCCGTGTTCCAAATTCTGTGTTCCAAATTCCGTATTCCATGTTCCGAATTCCAAATTCCGAATTCCGTGTTCCGAATTTGAAATTCTGAATTCCTTATTCCAAATTCCCTGTACTGAATTTCAAATTCCGTGTTCTGAATTCCAAATTCCTTATTCCAAATTCCGTGTTCCGAATTTCAAATTACAAATTCCAAATTCCGTATTTCAAATACCAAATTCCGTGTTCCGAATTCCGTGTTCCGATTTCCGTGTTCCAAATTCTGTGTTCCGATTTCCGTGTTCCTAATTCCGTGTTCCGAGTTCCAAATTCCGCGTTCAGAGTTCCAAATTCCGTGTTCCGAGTTCCAAATTCCGTGTTCCGAATTCTGTTTTCCAAATTCCGTGTTCCGTGTTCCAAATTCTGTGTTCCGAGTTCCAAATTCCGCGTTCAGAGTTCCAAATTCCGTGTTCCGAGTTCCAAATTCCGTATTCCAAATTCCGTGTTCCGAATTCCAAATTCTGAATTCCTTATTCCAAATTCCCTGTTCTGAATTTCAAATTCCGAATTCCAAATTCCATATTCCAAATTCCGTGTTCCGAATTCCGTGTTCCGAATTCAATGTTCCGAATTCCAAATTCCAAATTCTGCATTCCAAATTCCAAATTCCAAATTCCGTATTCCATATTCCAAATTCCGTGTTCCAAATTCCGTGTTCCGATTTCCGTGTTCCGAATTCCGTGTTCCGAATTCCAAATTCCGTATTCCAAATTCCAAATGACAAATTCCGTGTTCCAAATTCCAAATTCAGTATTCCAAATTCCGTATTCCGAATTCCAAGTTCCATGTTCTAAATACCATATTCCGTGTTCCAAATTCCGTATTCCAAATTCCGTGTTCCGATTTCCGTATTCCGAATTCCGTGTTCCGAATTCCAAATTCCGTATTCCAAATTCCAAATGACAAATTCCGTATTCCATATTCCAAATTCCGTGTTCCGAATTCCGTGTTTGATTTCTGTGTTCCAAATTCTGTATTCCAAATTTCATGTTCCATGTTCCAAATTCCAAATTCAGTATTCCAAATTCCGTATTCCGAATTCCAAGTTCCATATTCCGTATTCCAAATTCCGTATTCCAAATTCCGTGTTCCGAATTCCGTGTTCCGAATTCCGTGTTCCGAATTCCAAATTCCAAATTCCATATTCCCAATTCCAAATTCCGTGTTCCGAATTCCGTGTTCCGTGTTCCGAATTCCAAATTCCGTATTCCAAATTCCAAATTCCGTATTCCATATTCCAAATTCCGTGTTCCGAATTCCGTGTTTGATTTCTGTGTTCCATATTCTGTATTCCAAATTTCATGTTCCGTGTTCCAAATTCCAAATTCAGTATTCCATATTCCATATTCCGTGTTCCAAATTCCGTATTCCAAATTCCGTGTTCCGAATTCCAAATTCCAAATTACAAATTACAAATTCCGTATTCCATATTCCGAATTCCGTGTTCCGAATTCCGTGTTCCGAATTCCGTGTTCCGAATTCCAAATTCCAAATTCCATATTCCAAATTCCAAATTCCATATTCCAAATTCCGTGTTCCGAATTCCGTGTTTGATTTCTGTGTTCCAAATTCGGTATTCCAAATTTCATGTTCCGTATTCCAAATTCCAAATTCAGTATTCCAAATTCCGTATTCCGAATTCCAAGTTCCATGTTCTAAATTCCATATTCCGTGTTCCAAATTCTGTATTCCGAATTCCGTGTTCCGAATTCCGTGTTCCGAATTCCGTGTTCCGAATTCCAAATTCAAAATTCCGTATTCCAAATTCCAAATTCCAAATTCTGTATTCCATATTCCAAATTCCGTGTTCCGAATTCCGTGTTTGATTTCTGTGTTCCAAATTCTGTATTCCAAATGTCATGTTCCGTGTTCCAAATTCCAAATTCAGTATTCCAAATTCCGTATTCCGAATTCCAAGTTCCATGTTCTAAATTCCATATTCCGTGTTCTAAATTCCGTATTCCAAATTCCGTGTTCCGAATTCCGTGTTCCGAATTCCGTGTTCCGAATTTTCATGTTCCGAATTCCGTGTTCCGAATTCCAAATTCCAAATTCCGTATTCCAAATTACAAATTCCGTATTCCATATTCCAAATTCCGTGTTCCGAATTCCGTGTTCCGAATTCCAAATTCCAAATTCCGTATTCCAAATTCCAAATTCTGTGTTACGAATTCCGTGTTTGATTTCTGTGTTCCAAATTCTGTATTCCAAATTTCATGTTCCGTGTTCCAAATTCCAAATTCAGTATTCCAAATTCCGTATTCCGAATTCCAAGTTCCATGTTCTAAATTCCATATTCCGTGTTCCGAATTCCGTGTTCCGAATTCCGTGTTCCGAATTCCAAATTACAAATTACAAATTACAAATTCCGTATTCCATATTCCAAATTCCGTGTTCCGAATTCCGTGTTCCGAATTCCGTGTTCCAAATTCCGTGTTCCAAATTCCAAATTCCAAATTCCGTATTCCAAATTCCATATTCCATATTCCAAATTCCGTGTTCCGAATTCCGTGTTGATTTCTGTGTTCCAAATTCTGTATTCCAAATTTCATGTTCCGTGTTCCAAATTCCAAATTCAGTATTCCAAATTCCGTATTCTGAATTCCAAGTTCCATGTTCTAAATTCCATATTCCGAGTTCCAAATTCTGTATTCCGAATTCCGTTTCCCGAATTCCGTGTTCCGAATTCCGTGTTCCGAATTCCAAATTCCAAATTCCGTATTCCAAATTCCAAATTCCGTATTCCATATTCCAAATTTCGTGTTCCGAATTCCGTGTTTGATTTCTGTGTTCCAAATTCTGTATTCCAAATTTCATGTTCCGTGTTCCAAATTCCAAATTCAGTATTCCAAATTCCGTATTCCGAATTCCAAGTTCCATGTTCTAAATTCCATATTCCGTGTTCCAAATTCTGTATTCCAAATTCCATGTTCTGAATTCCAAATTCCGTGTTCTAAATTCCAAATTCCGTATTCCAAATTCCATGTTCTGAATTCCAAATTCCGTGTTCTGAATTCCAAATTCCGTGTTCTGAATTCCAAATTTCGTATTCCAAATTCCATGTTCTGAATTCCAAATTCCTTGTTCTGAATTCCAAATTCCGTGTTCTGAATTCCAAATTACGAGTTCGAATTTCAAATTCCGTGTTCTGGATTTCAAATTCCGTGTTCCGAATTCCAAATTCCGTGTTCTGAATTTATTTTTCCAAATTCCGTTTTCCGAATTCCAAATTCCAAATTCCGTGTTCTGAATTAATTATTCAAAATTCCGTATTCAAATTCCGTGTTCCGAATTCCGTGTTCCGAATTCCAAACTCCAAATTCCGTATTCCAAATTCCGTATTCCAAAATCCAAATTCTTTATTCCAAATTCAAACTTCCATATTCCAAATTCAAAATTCCGTATTCCAAATTCCAAATGCCGTATTCCAAATTCCTTATTCCAAATTCCGGGTTTCAAATTCCAAATTCCCAATTTCGTATTCCAAACTCCTTATTCCAAATTCCGTGTTCCGAATTTCAAATTACAAAATCCAAATTCCGTATTTCAAATACCAAATTCCGTGTTCCGAATTCCGTGTTCCGATTTCCATGTTCCAAATTCCGTGTTCCGATTTCCGTGTTCCTAATTCCGTGTTCCGAGTTCCAAATTCCGTGTTCCGAATTCCGTGTTCTGAATTCCGTGTTCCGAATTCCATGTTCCAAATTCCACGTTCCGAATTCCAAATTCCAAATTCCGTATTCCAAATTACAAATTACAAATTCCGTATTCCAAATTCCAAATTCTGTATTCTGAATTCTAAATTCAAAAATTCTGTGTTCCGTATTCCGTGTTCCGAATTCAAAAATACCGTATTCCAAATTTTGTGTTCCGAATTCCGTGTTCCGAATTCAAAAATACCGTATTCCAAATTTTGTGTTCCGAATTCCGTGTTCCGAATTCCAAATTCCATGTTCTGAATTCCGTATTCCAAATTCAGTGTTCCAAATTCCGTGTTCCAAATTCCGTGTTCCAAATTCCGTGTTCCGAATTCCAAATTCCGTGTTCCGAATTCCGTGTTCTGAATTCCGTGTTCCGAGTTCCAAATTTCAAATTCCGTGTTCTGAATTCCAAATTCCGTGTTCCGAATTCCAAATTCTGTGTTTCGAATTCCAAATTCCGTGTTCTGAATTCCAAATTCCGTGTTCCGAATTCCAAAGTCCGTGTTCCGAATTTCAAATTCCGTGTTCCGAATTCCAAATTCCGTGTTCTGAATTCATTATTCCAAATTCCGTATTCCAAATTCCGTGTTCCGAATTCCAAATTCCAAATTCCGTATTCCAAATTTCAAATTCTATATTCCAATTTCCGTATTCCAAATTCCAAATTCCGTAGTATTCCTTATTCAAAATTCCGTGTTTTGAATTCCAAATTCCAATTTTCTTATTCCAAATTCCGTGTTCCAAATTCCGTGTTCCGAATTTCAAATTACGAATTCCAAATACTGTATTTCAAATACCAAATTCCGTGTTCCAAATTCCATGTTTCTAGTTCCAAATTCCGTGTTCCGAATTCCGTGGTCCGAATTTCAAATTCCATATTCCAAATTCCGTATTCCAAATTCCATATTCCGAATTCCGTGTTCCGAATTCCAAATTCCGTGTTCTGAATTCCATATTCCAAATTCAGTGATCCAAATTCAGTGTTCCAAATTCAGTGTTCCAAATTCCGTGTTCCAAATTCCATGTTCCGAATTCCAAATTCCAAATTCCGTATTCCAAATTCCAAATTCCAAATTCTGTATTCCATATTCCAAATTCCGTGTTCCGAATTCCGTGTTTGATTTCTGTGTTCCAAATTCTGTATTCCAAATGTCATGTTCCGTGTTCCAAATTCCAAATTCAGTATTCCAAATTCCGTATTCCGAATTCCAAGTTCCATGTTCTAAATTCCATATTCCGTGTTCTAAATTCCGTATTCCAAATTCCGTGTTCCGAATTCCGTGTTCCGAATTCCGTGTTCCGAATTTTCATGTTCCGAATTCCGTGTTCCGAATTCCAAATTCCAAATTCTGTATTCCAAATTACAAATTCCGTATTCCATATTCCAAATTCCGTGTTCCGAATTCCGTGTTCCGAATTCCAAATTCCAAATTCCGTATTCCAAATTACAAATTACAAATTCCGTATTCCATATTCCAAATTCTGTGTTCCGAATTCCGTGTTTGATTTCTGTGTTCCAAATTCTGTATTCCAAATTTCATGTTCCGTGTTCCAAATTCCAAATTCCGTATTCCGAATTCCAAGTTCCATGTTCTAAATTCCAAATTCCGTGTTCTGAATTAATTATTCAAAATTCCGTATTCAAATTCCGTGTTCCGAATTCCGTGTTCCGAATTCCAAACTCCAAATTCCGTATTCCAAATTCCGTATTCCAAAATCCAAATTCTTTATTCCAAATTCAAACTTCCATATTCCAAATTCAAAATTCCGTATTCCAAATTCCAAATGCCGTATTCCAAATTCCTTTTTCCAAATTCCAAGTTTCAAATTCCAAATTCCCAATTTCGTATTCCAAACTCCTTATTCCAAATTCCGTGTTCCGAATTTCAAATTACAAAATCCAAATTCCGTATTTCAAATACCAAATTCTGTGTTCCGAATTCCGTGTTCCGATTTCCATGTTCCAAATTCCGTGTTCCGATTTCCGTGTTCCTAATTCCGTGTTCCGAGTTCCAAATTCCGTGTTCCGAATTCCGTGTTCTGAATTCTGTGTTCCGAATTCCATGTTCCAAATTCCACATTCCGAATTCCAAATTCCAAATTCCGTATTCCAAATTACAAATTACAAATTCCGTATTCCAAATTCCAAATTCTGTATTCTGAATTCTAAATTCAAAAATTCTGTGTTCCGTATTCCGTGTTCCGAATTCAAAAATACCGTATTCCAAATTTTGTGTTCCGAATTCCGTGTTCCGAATTCCGTGTTCCGAATTCCAAATTCCATGTTCTGAATTCCGTATTCCAAATTCAGTGTTCCAAATTCCGTGTTCCAAATTCCGTGTTCCAAATTCCGTGTTCCGAATTCCAAATTCCGTGTTCCGAATTCCGTGTTCTGAATTCCGTGTTCCGAGTTCCAAATTTCAAATTCCGTGTTCTGAATTCCAAATTCCGTGTTCCGAATTCCAAATTCTGTGTTTCGAATTCCAAATTCCGTGTTCCGAATTCCAAATTCCGTGTTCCGAATTCCAAAGTCCGTGTTCCGAATTTCAAATTCCGTGTTCCGAATTCCAAATTCCGTGTTCTGAATTCATTATTCCAAATTCCGTATTCCAAATTCCGTGTTCCGAATTCCAAATTCCAAATTCCAAATTCCAAATTTCAAATTCTATATTCCAATTTCCGTATTCCAAATTCCAAATTCCGTATTCCTTATTCAAAATTCCGTGTTTTGAATTCCAAATTCCAATTTTCTTATTCCAAATTCCGTGTTCCAAATTCCGTGTTCCGAATTTCAAATTACGAATTCCAAATACTGTATTTCAAATACCAAATTCCATGTTCCAAATTCCATGTTTCTAGTTCCAAATTCCGTGTTCCGAATTCCGTGGTCCGAATTTCAAATTCCATATTCCAAATTCCGTATTCCAAATTCCAAATTCCATATTCTGAATTCCGTGTTCCGAATTCCATATTCCGTGTTCCAAATTCTGTATTCCAAATTCCATGTTCTGAATTCCAAATTCCGTGTTCTAAATTCCAAATTCCGTATTCCAAATTCCATGTTCTGAATTCCAAATTCCGTGTTCTGAATTCCAAATTCCGTGTTCTGAATTCCAAATTTCGTATTCCAAATTCCATGTTCTGAATTCCAAATTCCTTGTTCTGAATTCCAAATTCCGTGTTCTGAATTCCAAATTACGAGTTCGAATTTCAAATTCCGTGTTCTGGATTTCAAATTCCGTGTTCCGAATTCCAAATTCCGTGTTCTGAATTTATTTTTCCAAATTCCGTTTTCCGAATTCCAAATTCCAAATTCCGTGTTCTGAATTAATTATTCAAAATTCCGTATTCAAATTCCGTGTTCCGAATTCCGTGTTCCGAATTCCAAACTCCAAATTCCGTATTCCAAATTCCGTATTCCAAAATCCAAATTCTTTATTCCAAATTCAAACTTCCATATTCCAAATTCCAAATTCCGTATTCCAAATTCCAAATGCCGTATTCCAAATTCCTTATTCCAAATTCCGGGTTTCAAATTCCAAATTCCCAATTTCGTATTCCAAACTCCTTATTCCAAATTCCGTGTTCCGAATTTCAAATTACAAAATCCAAATTCCGTATTTCAAATACCAAATTCCGTGTTCCGAATTCCGTGTTCCGATTTCCATGTTCCAAATTCCGTGTTCCGATTTCCGTGTTCCTAATTCCGTGTTCCGAGTTCCAAATTCCGTGTTCCGAATTCCGTGTTCTGAATTCCGTGTTCCGAATTCCATGTTCCAAATTCCACGTTCCGAATTCCAAATTCCAAATTCCGTATTCCAAATTACAAATTACAAATTCTGTATTCCAAATTCCAAATTCTGTATTCTGAATTCTAAATTCAAAAATTCTGTGTTCCGTATTCCGTGTTCCGAATTCAAAAATACCGTATTCCAAATTTTGTGTTCCGAATTCCGTGTTCCGAATTCCGTGTTCCGAATTCCAAATTCCATGTTCTGAATTCCGTATTCCAAATTCAGTGTTCCAAATTCCGTGTTCCAAATTCCGTGTTCCAAATTCCGTGTTCCGAATTCCAAATTCCGTGTTCCGAATTCCGTGTTCTGAATTCCGTGTTCCGAGTTCCAAATTTCAAATTCCGTGTTCTGAATTCCAAATTCCGTGTTCCGAATTCCAAATTCTGTGTTTCGAATTCCAAATTCCGTGTTCCGAATTCCAAATTCCGTGTTCCGAATTCCAAAGTCCGTGTTCCGAATTTCAAATTCCGTGTTCCGAATTCCAAATTCCGTGTTCTGAATTCATTATTCCAAATTCCGTATTCCAAATTCCGTGTTCCGAATTCCAAATTCCAAATTCCGTATTCCAAATTTCAAATTCTATATTCCAATTTCCGTATTCCAAATTCCAAATTCCGTAGTATTCCTTATTCAAAATTCCGTGTTTTGAATTCCAAATTCCAATTTTCTTATTCCAAATTCCGTGTTCCAAATTCCGTGTTCCGAATTTCAAATTACGAATTCCAAATACTGTATTTCAAATACCAAATTCCGTGTTCCAAATTCCATGTTTCTAGTTCCAAATTCCGTGTTCCGAATTCCGTGGTCCGAATTTCAAATTCCATATTCCAAATTCCGTATTCCAAATTCCAAATTCCATATTCCGAATTCCGTGTTCCGAATTCCAAATTCCGTGTTCTGAATTCCATATTCCAAATTCAGTGATCCAAATTCAGTGTTCCAAATTCAGTGTTCCAAATTCCGTGTTCCAAATTCCGTGTTCCGAATTCCAAATTCCAAATTCCGTATTCCAAATTCCAAATTCCAAATTCTGTATTCCATATTCCAAATTCCGTGTTCCGAATTCCGTGTTTGATTTCTGTGTTCCAAATTCTGTATTCCAAATGTCATGTTCCGTGTTCCAAATTCCAAATTCAGTATTCCAAATTCCGTATTCCGAATTCCAAGTTCCATGTTCTAAATTCCATATTCCGTGTTCTAAATTCCGTATTCCAAATTCCGTGTTCCGAATTCCGTGTTCCGAATTCCGTGTTCCGAATTTTCATGTTCCGAATTCCGTGTTCCGAATTCCAAATTCCAAATTCCGTATTCCAAATTCCAAATTCCGTATTCCATATTCCAAATTCCGTGTTCCGAATTCCGTGTTCCGAATTCCAAATTCCAAATTCCGTATTCCAAATTACAAATTACAAATTCCGTATTCCATATTCCAAATTCTGTGTTCCGAATTCCGTGTTTGATTTCTGTGTTCCAAATTCTGTATTCCAAATTTCATGTTCCGTGTTCCAAATTCCAAATTCAGTATTCCAAATTCCGTATTCCGAATTCCAAGTTCCATGTTCTAAATTCCAAATTCCGTGTTCTGAATTAATTATTCAAAATTCCGTTTTCAAATTCCGTGTTCCGAATTCCGTGTTCCGAATTCCAAACTCCAAATTCCGTATTCCAAATTCCGTATTCCAAAATCCAAATTCTTTATTCCAAATTCAAACTTCCATATTCCAAATTCAAAATTCCGTATTCCAAATTCCAAATGCCGTATTCCAAATTCCTTTTTCCAAATTCCGGGTTTCAAATTCCAAATTCCCAATTTCGTATTCCAAACTCCTTATTCCAAATTCCGTGTTCCGAATTTCAAATTACAAAATCCAAATTCCGTATTTCAAATACCAAATTCTGTGTTCCGAATTCCGTGTTCCGATTTCCATGTTCCAAATTCCGTGTTCCGATTTCCGTGTTCCTAATTCCGTGTTCCGAGTTCCAAATTCCGTGTTCCGAATTCCGGGTTCTGAATTCTGTGTTCCGAATTCCATGTTCCAAATTCCACATTCCGAATTCCAAATTCCAAATTCCGTATTCCAAATTACAAATTACAAATTCCGTATTCCAAATTCCAAATTCTGTATTCTGAATTCTAAATTCAAAAATTCTGTGTTCCGTATTCCGTGTTCCGAATTCAAAAATACCGTATTCCAAATTTTGTGTTCCGAATTCCGTGTTCCGAATTCCGTGTTCCGAATTCCAAATTCATGTTCTGAATTCCGTATTCCAAATTCAGTGTTCCAAATTCCGTGTTCCAAATTCCGTGTTCCAAATTCCGTGTTCCGAATTCCAAATTCCGTGTTCCGAATTCCGTGTTCTGAATTCCGTGTTCCGAGTTCCAAATTTCAAATTCCGTGTTCTGAATTCCAAATTCCGTGTTCCGAATTCCAAATTCTGTGTTTCGAATTCCAAATTCCGTGTTCCGAATTCCAAATTCCGTGTTCCGAATTCCAAAGTCCGTGTTCCGAATTTCAAATTCCGTGTTCCGAATTCCAAATTCCGTGTTCTGAATCCATTATTCCAAATTCCGTATTCCAAATTCCGTGTTCCGAATTCCAAATTCCAAATTCCGTATTCCAAATTTCAAATTCTATATTCCAATTTCCGTATTCCAAATTCCAAATTCCGTATTCCTTATTCAAAATTCCGTGTTTTGAATTCCAAATTCCAATTTTCTTATTCCAAATTCCGTTTTCCAAATTCCGTGTTCCGAATTTCAAATTACGAATTCCAAATACTGTATTTCAAATACCAAATTCCGTGTTCCAAATTCCATGTTTCTAGTTCCAAATTCCGTGTTCCGAATTCCGTGGTCCGAATTTCAAATTCCATATTCCAAATTCCGTATTCCAAATTCCAAATTCCATATTCTGAATTCCGTGTTCCGAATTCCAAATTCCGTGTTCTGAATTCCATATTCCAAATTCAGTGATCCAAATTCCGTATTCCGAATTCCAAGTTCCATATTCCGTGTTCCAAATTCCGTATTCCAAATTCCGTGTTCCGAATTCCGTGTTCCGAATTCCGTGTTCCGAATTCCAAATTCCAAATTCCATATTCCCAATTCCAAATTCCGTGTTCCGAATTCTGTGTTCCGTGTTCTGAATTCCAAATTCCGTATTCCAAATTCCGTATTCCATATTCCAAATTCCGTGTTCCGAATTCCGTGTTTGATTTCTGTGTTCCAAATTCTGTATTCCAAATTTCATGTTCCTTTTTCCAAATTCCAAATTCAGTATTCCATATTCCATATTCCGTGTTCCAAATTCCGTATTCCAAATTCCGCATTCCGAATTCCGTGATCCGAATTCCGTGTTCCGAATTCCAAATTCCAAATTACAAATTACAAATTACAAATTACAAATTCCGTATTCCATATTCCGAATTCTGTGTTCCTAATTCCGTGTTCCGAATTCCGGGTTTCAAATTCCAAATTCCCAATTTCGTATTCCAAACTCCTTATTCCAAATTCCGTGTTCCGAATTTCAAATTACAAAATCCAAATTCCGTATTTCAAATACCAAATTCTGTGTTCCGAATTCCGTGTTCCGATTTCCATGTTCCAAATTCCGTGTTCCGATTTCCGTGTTCCTAATTCCGTGTTCCGAGTTCCAAATTCCGTGTTCCGAATTCCGGGTTCTGAATTCTGTGTTCCGAATTCCATGTTCCAAATTCCACATTCCGAATTCCAAATTCCAAATTCCGTATTCCAAATTACAAATTACAAATTCCGTATTCCAAATTCCAAATTCTGTATTCTGAATTCTAAATTCAAAAATTCTGTGTTCCTTATTCCGTGTTCCGAATTCAAAAATACCGTATTCCAAATTTTGTGTTCCGAATTCCGTGTTCCGAATTCCGTGTTCCGAATTCCAAATTCATGTTCTGAATTCCGTATTCCAAATTCAGTGTTCCAAATTCCGTGTTCCAAATTCCGTGTTCCAAATTCCGTGTTCCGAATTCCAAATTCCGTGTTCCGAATTCCGTGTTCTGAATTCCGTGTTCCGAGTTCCAAATTTCAAATTCCGTGTTCTGAATTCCAAATTCCGTGTTCCGAATTCCAAATTCTGTGTTTCGAATTCCAAATTCCGTGTTCCGAATTCCAAATTCCGTGTTCCGAATTCCAAAGTCCGTGTTCCGAATTTCAAATTCCGTGTTCCGAATTCCAAATTCCGTGTTCTGAATTCATTATTCCAAATTCCGTATTCCAAATTCCGTGTTCCGAATTCCAAATTCCAAATTCCGTATTCCAAATTTCAAATTCTATATTCCAATTTCCGTATTCCAAATTCCAAATTCCGTATTCCTTATTCAAAATTCCGTGTTTTGAATTCCAAATTCCAATTTTCTTATTCCAAATTCCGTTTTCCAAATTCCGTGTTCCGAATTTCAAATTACGAATTCCAAATACTGTATTTCAAATACCAAATTCCGTGTTCCAAATTCCATGTTTCTAGTTCCAAATTCCGTGTTCCGAATTCCGTGGTCCGAATTTCAAATTCCATATTCCAAATTCCGTATTCCAAATTCCAAATTCCATATTCTGAATTCCGTGTTCCGAATTCCAAATTCCGTGTTCTGAATTCCATATTCCAAATTCAGTGATCCAAATTCCGTATTCCGAATTCCAAGTTCCATATTCCGTGTTCCAAATTCCGTATTCCAAATTCCGTGTTCCGAATTCCGTGTTCCGAATTCCGTGTTCCGAATTCCAAATTCCAAATTCCATATTCCCAATTCCAAATTCCGTGTTCCGAATTCTGTGTTCCGTGTTCTGAATTCCAAATTCCGTATTCCAAATTCCGTATTCCATATTCCAAATTCCGTGTTCCGAATTCCGTGTTTGATTTCTGTGTTCCAAATTCTGTATTCCAAATTTCATGTTCCTTTTTCCAAATTCCAAATTCAGTATTCCATATTCCATATTCCGTGTTCCAAATTCCGTATTCCAAATTCCGCATTCCGAATTCCGTGATCCGAATTCCGTGTTCCGAATTCCAAATTCCAAATTACAAATTACAAATTACAAATTACAAATTCCGTATTCCATATTCCGAATTCTGTGTTCCTAATTCCGTGTTCCGAATTCCGTGTTCCGAATTCCAAATTCCAAATTCCATATTCCAAATTCCGTGTTCCGAATTCCGTGTTTGATTTCTGTGTTCCAAATTCTTTATTCCAAATTTCATGTTCCGTGTTCCAAATTCCAAATTCAGTATTCCAAATTCCGTATTCCGAATTCCAAGTTCCATGTTCTAAATTCCATATTCCGTGTTCCAAATTCTGTATTCCGAATTCCGTGTTCCGAATTCCGTGTTCCGAATTCCGTGTTCCGAATTCCAAATTCCAAATTCCGTATTCCGAATTCCAAATTACAAATTCCGTATTCCATATTCCAAATTCCGTGTTCCAAATTCCGTGTTTGATTTCTGTGTTCCAAATTCTGTATTCCAAATTTCATGTTCCGTGTTCCAAATTCAGTATTCCAAATTCCGTATTCCGAATTCCAAGTTCCATGTTCTAAATTCCTTATTCCAAATTTCTTGTTCCAAATTCCATATTCCGTGATCCGAATTCCAATTTCCAAATTCCGTGTTCCAAATTCCGTGTTCTAAATTCCGTGTTCCAAATTCTGTATTCCAAATTCCGTATTCCATGTTCCAAATTCCGAATTCCCTGTTCCGAATTTGAAATTCTGAATTCCTTATTCCAAATTCCCTGTTCTGAATTTCAAATTCCGTGTTCTGAATTCCAAATTCCTTATTCCAAATTCCGTGTTCCGAATTTCAAATTACGAATTTCAAATACCAAATAACGTGTTCCGAATTCCGTGTTACGATTTACGTGTTCCAAATTCCGTGTTCCGATTTACGTGTTCCAAATTCCGTGTTCCGAGTTCCAAATTCCGCGTTCAGAGTTCCAAATTCCGCGTTCAGAGTTCCAAATTCCGTATTCCAAATTCCGTGTTCCGAATTCCAAATTCTGAATTCCTTATTCCAAATTCCCTGTTCTGAATTTCAAATTCCGAATTCCAAATTCCATATTCCAAATTCCGTGTTCCGAATTCCGTGTTCCGAATTCCATGTTCCGAATTCCAAATTCCAAATTCCAAATTCCAAATTCCAAATTCCAAATTCCAAATTCCATATTCCAAATTCCGTGTTCCGAATTCCGTGTTTGATTTCTGTGTTCCAAATTCTGTATTCCAAATTTCATGTTCCGTGTTCCAAATTCCAAATTCAGTATTCCAAATTCCGTATTCCGAATTCCAAGTTCCATGTTCTAAATTCCAAATTCCGTATTCCAAATTCCGTGTTCCGAATTCCGTGTTCCGAATTTTCATGTTCCGAATTCCGTGTTCCGAATTCCAAATTCCAAATTCCGTATTCCAAATTACAAATTACAAATTCCGTATTCCATATTCCAAATTCTGTGTTCCGAATTCAGTGTTCCAAATTCCGTGTTCCAAATTCCGTGTTCCGAATTCCAAATTCCGTGTTCCGAATTCCGTGTTCCGATTTCTGTGTTCCGAATTCCGTGTTCCGAATTCCAAATTCCGTATTCCAAATTCCAAATGACAAATTCCGTATTCCATATTCCAAATTCCGTGTTCCAAATTCCGTGTTTGATTTCTGTGTTCCAAATTCTGTATTCCAAATGTCATGTTCCGTGTTCCAAATTCAGTATTCCAAATTCCGTATTCCGAATTCCAAGTTCCATGTTCTAAATTCCTTATTCCAAATTTCTTGTTCCAAATTCCATATTCCGTGTTCCGAATTCCAATTTCCGAATTCCGTGTTCCAAATTCCTTGTTCTGAATTCCAAATTCCGTGTTCTGAATTCCAAATTACGAGTTCGAATTTCAAATTCCGTGTTCTGGATTTCAAATTCCGTGTTCCGAATTCCAAATTCCGTGTTCTGAATTTATTTTTCCAAATTCCGTTTTCCGAATTCCAAATTCCAAATTCCGTGTTCTGAATTAATTATTCAAAATTCCGTATTCAAATTCCGTGTTCCGAATTCCGTGTTCCGAATTCCAAACTCCAAATTCCGTATTCCAAATTCCGTATTCCAAAATCCAAATTCTTTATTCCAAATTCAAACTTCCATATTCCAAATTCAAAATTCCGTATTCCAAATTCCAAATGCCGTATTCCAAATTCCTTATTCCAAATTCCGGGTTTCAAATTCCAAATTCCCAATTTCGTATTCCAAACTCCTTATTCCAAATTCCGTGTTCCGAATTTCAAATTACAAAATCCAAATTCCGTATTTCAAATACCAAATTCCGTGTTCCGAATTCCGTGTTCCGATTTCCATGTTCCAAATTCCGTGTTCCGATTTCCGTGTTCCTAATTCCGTGTTCCGAGTTCCAAATTCCGTGTTCCGAATTCCGTGTTCTGAATTCCGTGTTCCGAATTCCATGTTCCAAATTCCACGTTCCGAATTCCAAATTCCAAATTCCGTATTCCAAATTACAAATTACAAATTCTGTATTCCAAATTCCAAATTCTGTATTCTGAATTCTAAATTCAAAAATTCTGTGTTCCGTATTCCGTGTTCCGAATTCAAAAATACCGTATTCCAAATTTTGTGTTCCGAATTCCGTGTTCCGAATTCCGTGTTCCGAATTCCAAATTCCATGTTCTGAATTCCGTATTCCAAATTCAGTGTTCCAAATTCCGTGTTCCAAATTCCGTGTTCCAAATTCCGTGTTCCGAATTCCAAATTCCATGTTCCGAATTCCGTGTTCTGAATTCCGTGTTCCGAGTTCCAAATTTCAAATTCCGTGTTCTGAATTCCAAATTCCGTGTTCCGAATTCCAAATTCTGTGTTTCGAATTCCAAATTCCGTGTTCCGAATTCCAAATTCCGTGTTCCGAATTCCAAAGTCCGTGTTCCGAATTTCAAATTCCGTGTTCCGAATTCCAAATTCCGTGTTCTGAATTCATTATTCCAAATTCCGTATTCCAAATTCCGTGTTCCGAATTCCAAATTCCAAATTCCGTATTCCAAATTTCAAATTCTATATTCCAATTTCCGTATTCCAAATTCCAAATTCCGTAGTATTCCTTATTCAAAATTCCGTGTTTTGAATTCCAAATTCCAATTTTCTTATTCCAAATTCCGTGTTCCAAATTCCGTGTTCCGAATTTCAAATTACGAATTCCAAATACTGTATTTCAAATACCAAATTCCGTGTTCCAAATTCCATGTTTCTAGTTCCAAATTCCGTGTTCCGAATTCCGTGGTCCGAATTTCAAATTCCATATTCCAAATTCCGTATTCCAAATTCCAAATTCCATATTCCGAATTCCGTGTTCCGAATTCCAAATTCCGTGTTCTGAATTCCATATTCCAAATTCAGTGATCCAAATTCAGTGTTCCAAATTCAGTGTTCCAAATTCCGTGTTCCAAATTCCGTGTTCCGAATTCCAAATTCCAAATTCCGTATTCCAAATTCCAAATTCCAAATTCTGTATTCCATATTCCAAATTCCGTGTTCCGAATTCCGTGTTTGATTTCTGTGTTCCAAATTCTGTATTCCAAATGTCATGTTCCGTGTTCCAAATTCCAAATTCAGTATTCCAAATTCCGTATTCCGAATTCCAAGTTCCATGTTCTAAATTCCATATTCCGTGTTCTAAATTCCGTATTCCAAATTCCGTGTTCCGAATTCCGTGTTCCGAATTCCGTGTTCCGAATTTTCATGTTCCGAATTCCGTGTTCCGAATTCCAAATTCCAAATTCCGTATTCCAAATTCCAAATTCCGTATTCCATATTCCAAATTCCGTGTTCCGAATTCCGTGTTCCGAATTCCAAATTCCAAATTCCGTATTCCAAATTACAAATTACAAATTCCGTATTCCATATTCCAAATTCTGTGTTCCGAATTCCGTGTTTGATTTCTGTGTTCCAAATTCTGTATTCCAAATTTCATGTTCCGTGTTCCAAATTCCAAATTCAGTATTCCAAATTCCGTATTCCGAATTCCAAGTTCCATGTTCTAAATTCCAAATTCCGTGTTCTGAATTAATTATTCAAAATTCCGTTTTCAAATTCCGTGTTCCGAATTCCGTGTTCCGAATTCCAAACTCCAAATTCCGTATTCCAAATTCCGTATTCCAAAATCCAAATTCTTTATTCCAAATTCAAACTTCCATATTCCAAATTCAAAATTCCGTATTCCAAATTCCAAATGCCGTATTCCAAATTCCTTTTTCCAAATTCCGGGTTTCAAATTCCAAATTCCCAATTTCGTATTCCAAACTCCTTATTCCAAATTCCGTGTTCCGAATTTCAAATTACAAAATCCAAATTCCGTATTTCAAATACCAAATTCTGTGTTCCGAATTCCGTGTTCCGATTTCCATGTTCCAAATTCCGTGTTCCGATTTCCGTGTTCCTAATTCCGTGTTCCGAGTTCCAAATTCCGTGTTCCGAATTCCGGGTTCTGAATTCTGTGTTCCGAATTCCATGTTCCAAATTCCACATTCCGAATTCCAAATTCCAAATTCCGTATTCCAAATTACAAATTACAAATTCCGTATTCCAAATTCCAAATTCTGTATTCTGAATTCTAAATTCAAAAATTCTGTGTTCCGTATTCCGTGTTCCGAATTCAAAAATACCGTATTCCAAATTTTGTGTTCCGAATTCCGTGTTCCGAATTCCGTGTTCCGAATTCCAAATTCATGTTCTGAATTCCGTATTCCAAATTCAGTGTTCCAAATTCCGTGTTCCAAATTCCGTGTTCCAAATTCCGTGTTCCGAATTCCAAATTCCGTGTTCCGAATTCCGTGTTCTGAATTCCGTGTTCCGAGTTCCAAATTTCAAATTCCGTGTTCTGAATTCCAAATTCCGTGTTCCGAATTCCAAATTCTGTGTTTCGAATTCCAAATTCCGTGTTCCGAATTCCAAATTCCGTGTTCCGAATTCCAAAGTCCGTGTTCCGAATTTCAAATTCCGTGTTCCGAATTCCAAATTCCGTGTTCTGAATCCATTATTCCAAATTCCGTATTCCAAATTCCGTGTTCCGAATTCCAAATTCCAAATTCCGTATTCCAAATTTCAAATTCTATATTCCAATTTCCGTATTCCAAATTCCAAATTCCGTATTCCTTATTCAAAATTCCGTGTTTTGAATTCCAAATTCCAATTTTCTTATTCCAAATTCCGTTTTCCAAATTCCGTGTTCCGAATTTCAAATTACGAATTCCAAATACTGTATTTCAAATACCAAATTCCGTGTTCCAAATTCCATGTTTCTAGTTCCAAATTCCGTGTTCCGAATTCCGTGGTCCGAATTTCAAATTCCATATTCCAAATTCCGTATTCCAAATTCCAAATTCCATATTCTGAATTCCGTGTTCCGAATTCCAAATTCCGTGTTCTGAATTCCATATTCCAAATTCAGTGATCCAAATTCCGTATTCCGAATTCCAAGTTCCATATTCCGTGTTCCAAATTCCGTATTCCAAATTCCGTGTTCCGAATTCCGTGTTCCGAATTCCGTGTTCCGAATTCCAAATTCCAAATTCCATATTCCCAATTCCAAATTCCGTGTTCCGAATTCTGTGTTCCGTGTTCTGAATTCCAAATTCCGTATTCCAAATTCCGTATTCCATATTCCAAATTCCGTGTTCCGAATTCCGTGTTTGATTTCTGTGTTCCAAATTCTGTATTCCAAATTTCATGTTCCTTTTTCCAAATTCCAAATTCAGTATTCCATATTCCATATTCCGTGTTCCAAATTCCGTATTCCAAATTCCGCATTCCGAATTCCGTGATCCGAATTCCGTGTTCCGAATTCCAAATTCCAAATTACAAATTACAAATTACAAATTACAAATTCCGTATTCCATATTCCGAATTCTGTGTTCCTAATTCCGTGTTCCGAATTCCGGGTTTCAAATTCCAAATTCCCAATTTCGTATTCCAAACTCCTTATTCCAAATTCCGTGTTCCGAATTTCAAATTACAAAATCCAAATTCCGTATTTCAAATACCAAATTCTGTGTTCCGAATTCCGTGTTCCGATTTCCATGTTCCAAATTCCGTGTTCCGATTTCCGTGTTCCTAATTCCGTGTTCCGAGTTCCAAATTCCGTGTTCCGAATTCCGGGTTCTGAATTCTGTGTTCCGAATTCCATGTTCCAAATTCCACATTCCGAATTCCAAATTCCAAATTCCGTATTCCAAATTACAAATTACAAATTCCGTATTCCAAATTCCAAATTCTGTATTCTGAATTCTAAATTCAAAAATTCTGTGTTCCGTATTCCGTGTTCCGAATTCAAAAATACCGTATTCCAAATTTTGTGTTCCGAATTCCGTGTTCCGAATTCCGTGTTCCGAATTCCAAATTCATGTTCTGAATTCCGTATTCCAAATTCAGTGTTCCAAATTCCGTGTTCCAAATTCCGTGTTCCAAATTCCGTGTTCCGAATTCCAAATTCCGTGTTCCGAATTCCGTGTTCTGAATTCCGTGTTCCGAGTTCCAAATTTCAAATTCCGTGTTCTGAATTCCAAATTCCGTGTTCCGAATTCCAAATTCTGTGTTTCGAATTCCAAATTCCGTGTTCCGAATTCCAAATTCCGTGTTCCGAATTCCAAAGTCCGTGTTCCGAATTTCAAATTCCGTGTTCCGAATTCCAAATTCCGTGTTCTGAATTCATTATTCCAAATTCCGTATTCCAAATTCCGTGTTCCGAATTCCAAATTCCAAATTCCGTATTCCAAATTTCAAATTCTATATTCCAATTTCCGTATTCCAAATTCCAAATTCCGTATTCCTTATTCAAAATTCCGTGTTTTGAATTCCAAATTCCAATTTTCTTATTCCAAATTCCGTTTTCCAAATTCCGTGTTCCGAATTTCAAATTACGAATTCCAAATACTGTATTTCAAATACCAAATTCCGTGTTCCAAATTCCATGTTTCTAGTTCCAAATTCCGTGTTCCGAATTCCGTGGTCCGAATTTCAAATTCCATATTCCAAATTCCGTATTCCAAATTCCAAATTCCATATTCTGAATTCCGTGTTCCGAATTCCAAATTCCGTGTTCTGAATTCCATATTCCAAATTCAGTGATCCAAATTCCGTATTCCGAATTCCAAGTTCCATATTCCGTGTTCCAAATTCCGTATTCCAAATTCCGTGTTCCGAATTCCGTGTTCCGAATTCCGTGTTCCGAATTCCAAATTCCAAATTCCATATTCCCAATTCCAAATTCCGTGTTCCGAATTCTGTGTTCCGTGTTCTGAATTCCAAATTCCGTATTCCAAATTCCGTATTCCATATTCCAAATTCCGTGTTCCGAATTCCGTGTTTGATTTCTGTGTTCCAAATTCTGTATTCCAAATTTCATGTTCCTTTTTCCAAATTCCAAATTCAGTATTCCATATTCCATATTCCGTGTTCCAAATTCCGTATTCCAAATTCCGCATTCCGAATTCCGTGATCCGAATTCCGTGTTCCGAATTCCAAATTCCAAATTACAAATTACAAATTACAAATTACAAATTCCGTATTCCATATTCCGAATTCTGTGTTCCTAATTCCGTGTTCCGAATTCCGTGTTCCGAATTCCAAATTCCAAATTCCATATTCCAAATTCCGTGTTCCGAATTCCGTGTTTGATTTCTGTGTTCCAAATTCTTTATTCCAAATTTCATGTTCCGTGTTCCAAATTCCAAATTCAGTATTCCAAATTCCGTATTCCGAATTCCAAGTTCCATGTTCTAAATTCCATATTCCGTGTTCCAAATTCTGTATTCCGAATTCCGTGTTCCGAATTCCGTGTTCCGAATTCCGTGTTCCGAATTCCAAATTCCAAATTCCGTATTCCAAATTCCAAATTACAAATTCCGTATTCCATATTCCAAATTCCGTGTTCCAAATTCCGTGTTTGATTTCTGTGTTCCAAATTCTGTATTCCAAATTTCATGTTCCGTGTTCCAAATTCAGTATTCCAAATTCCGTATTCCGAATTCCAAGTTCCATGTTCTAAATTCCTTATTCCAAATTTCTTGTTCCAAATTCCATATTCCGTGATCCGAATTCCAATTTCCAAATTCCGTGTTCCAAATTCCGTGTTCTAAATTCCGTGTTCCAAATTCTGTATTCCAAATTCCATATTCCATGTTCCAAATTCCGAATTCCCTGTTCCGAATTTGAAATTCTGAATTCCTTATTCCAAATTCCCTGTTCTGAATTTCAAATTCCGTGTTCTGAATTCCAAATTCCTTATTCCAAATTCCGTGTTCCGAATTTCAAATTACGAATTTCAAATACCAAATAACGTGTTCCGAATTCCGTGTTACGATTTACGTGTTCCAAATTCCGTGTTCCGATTTCCGTGTTCCAAATTCCGTGTTCCGAGTTCCAAATTCCGCGTTCAGAGTTCCAAATTCCGCGTTCAGAGTTCCAAATTCCGTATTCCAAATTCCGTGTTCCGAATTCCAAATTCTGAATTCCTTATTCCAAATTCCCTGTTCTGAATTTCAAATTCCGAATTCCAAATTCCATATTCCAAATTCCGTGTTCCGAATTCCGTGTTCCGAATTCCATGTTCCGAATTCCAAATTCCAAATTCCAAATTCCAAATTCCAAATTCCAAATTCCATATTCCAAATTCCGTGTTCCGAATTCCGTGTTTGATTTCTGTGTTCCAAATTCTGTATTCCAAATTTCATGTTCCGTGTTCCAAATTCCAAATTCAGTATTCCAAATTCCGTATTCCGAATTCCAAGTTCCATGTTCTAAATTCCAAATTCCGTATTCCAAATTCCGTGTTCCGAATTCCGTGTTCCGAATTTTCATGTTCCGAATTCCGTGTTCCGAATTCCAAATTCCAAATTCCGTATTCCAAATTACAAATTACAAATTCCGTATTCCATATTCCAAATTCTGTGTTCCGAATTCAGTGTTCCAAATTCCGTGTTCCAAATTCCGTGTTCCGAATTCCAAATTCCGTGTTCCGAATTCCGTGTTCCGATTTCTGTGTTCCGAATTCCGTGTTCCGAATTCCAAATTCCGTATTCCAAATTCCAAATGACAAATTCCGTATTCCATATTCCAAATTCCGTGTTCCAAATTCCGTGTTTGATTTCTGTGTTCCAAATTCTGTATTCCAAATGTCATGTTCCGTGTTCCAAATTCAGTATTCCAAATTCCGTATTCCGAATTCCAAGTTCCATGTTCTAAATTCCTTATTCCAAATTTCTTGTTCCAAATTCCATATTCCGTGTTCCGAATTCCAATTTCCGAATTCCGTGTTCCAAATTCCGTGTTCTAAATTCCGTGTTCCAAATTCTGTGTTCCAAATTCCGTATTCCATGTTCCGAATTCCAAATTCCGAATTCCGTGTTCCGAATTTGAAATTCTAAATTCCTTATTCCAAATTCCCTGTACTGAATTTCAAATTCCGTGTTCTGAATTCCAAATTCCTTATTCCAAATTCCGTGTTCCGAATTTCAAATTACAAATTCCAAATTCCGTATTTCAAATACCAAATTCCGTGTTCCGAATTCCGTGTTCCGATTTCCGTGTTCCAAATTCTGTGTTCCGATTTCCGTGTTCCTAATTCCGTGTTCCGAGTTCCAAATTCCGCGTTCAGAGTTCCAAATTCCGTGTTCCGAGTTCCAAATTCCGTGTTCCGAATTCTGTTTTCCAAATTCCGTGTTCCGTGTTCCAAATTCTGTGTTCCGAGTTCCAAATTCCGCGTTCAGAGTTCCAAATTCCGTGTTCCGAGTTCCAAATTCCGTATTCCAAATTCCGTGTTCCGAATTCCAAATTCTGAATTCCTTATTCCAAATTCCCTGTTCTGAATTTCAAATTCCGAATTCCAAATTCCATATTCCAAATTCCGTGTTCCGAATTCCGTGTTCCGAATTCAATGTTCCGAATTCCAAATTCCAAATTCTGCATTCCAAATTCCAAATTCCAAATTCCGTATTCCATATTCCAAATTCCGTGTTCCAAATTCCGTGTTCCGATTTCCGTGTTCCGAATTCCGTGTTCCGAATTCCAAATTCCGTATTCCAAATTCCAAATGACAAATTCCGTGTTCCAAATTCCAAATTCAGTATTCCAAATTCCGTATTCCGAATTCCAAGTTCCATGTTCTAAATACCATATTCCGTGTTCCAAATTCCGTATTCCAAATTCCGTGTTCCGATTTCCGTATTCCGAATTCCGTGTTCCGAATTCCAAATTCCGTATTCCAAATTCCAAATGACAAATTCCGTATTCCATATTCCAAATTCCGTGTTCCGAATTCCGTGTTTGATTTCTGTGTTCCAAATTCTGTATTCCAAATTTCATGTTCCATGTTCCAAATTCCAAATTCAGTATTCCAAATTCCGTATTCCGAATTCCAAGTTCCATATTCCGTATTCCAAATTCCGTATTCCAAATTCCGTGTTCCGAATTCCGTGTTCCGAATTCCAAATTCCAAATTCCATATTCCCAATTCCAAATTCCGTGTTCCGAATTCCGTGTTCCGTGTTCCGAATTCCAAATTCCGTATTCCAAATTCCAAATTCCGTATTCCATATTCCAAATTCCGTGTTCCGAATTCCGTGTTTGATTTCTGTGTTCCATATTCTGTATTCCAAATTTCATGTTCCGTGTTCCAAATTCCAAATTCAGTATTCCATATTCCATATTCCGTGTTCCAAATTCCGTATTCCAAATTCCGTGTTCCGAATTCCAAATTCCAAATTACAAATTACAAATTCCGTATTCCATATTCCGAATTCCGTGTTCCGAATTCCGTGTTCCGAATTCCGTGTTCCGAATTCCAAATTCCAAATTCCATATTCCAAATTCCAAATTCCATATTCCAAATTCCGTGTTCCGAATTCCGTGTTTGATTTCTGTGTTCCAAATTCGGTATTCCAAATTTCATGTTCCGTATTCCAAATTCCAAATTCAGTATTCCAAATTCCGTATTCCGAATTCCAAGTTCCATGTTCTAAATTCCATATTCCGTGTTCCAAATTCTGTATTCCGAATTCCGTGTTCCGAATTCCGTGTTCCGAATTCCGTGTTCCGAATTCCAAATTCAAAATTCCGTATTCCAAATTCCAAATTCCAAATTCTGTATTCCATATTCCAAATTCCGTGTTCCGAATTCCGTGTTTGATTTCTGTGTTCCAAATTCTGTATTCCAAATGTCATGTTCCGTGTTCCAAATTCCAAATTCAGTATTCCAAATTCCGTATTCCGAATTCCAAGTTCCATGTTCTAAATTCCATATTCCGTGTTCTAAATTCCGTATTCCAAATTCCGTGTTCCGAATTCCGTGTTCCGAATTCCGTGTTCCGAATTTTCATGTTCCGAATTCCGTGTTCCGAATTCCAAATTCCAAATTCCGTATTCCAAATTACAAATTCCGTATTCCATATTCCAAATTCCGTGTTCCGAATTCCGTGTTCCGAATTCCAAATTCCAAATTCCGTATTCCAAATTCCAAATTCTGTGTTACGAATTCCGTGTTTGATTTCTGTGTTCCAAATTCTGTATTCCAAATTTCATGTTCCGTGTTCCAAATTCCGAATTCCGTGTTCCGAATTTGAAATTCTGAATTCCTTATTCCAAATTCCCTGTACTGAATTTCAAATTCCGTGTTCTGAATTCCAAATTCCTTATTCCAAATTCCGTGTTCCGAATTTCAAATTACAAATTCCAAATTCCGTATTTCAAATACCAAATTCCGTGTTCCGAATTCCGTGTTCCGATTTCCGTGTTCCAAATTCTGTGTTCCGATTTCCGTGTTCCTAATTCCGTGTTCCGAGTTCCAAATTCCGCGTTCAGAGTTCCAAATTCCGTGTTCCGAGTTCCAAATTCCGTGTTCCGAATTCTGTTTTCCAAATTCCGTGTTCCGTGTTCCAAATTCTGTGTTCCGAGTTCCAAATTCCGCGTTCAGAGTTCCAAATTCCGTGTTCCGAGTTCCAAATTCCGTATTCCAAATTCCGTGTTCCGAATTCCAAATTCTGAATTCCTTATTCCAAATTCCCTGTTCTGAATTTCAAATTCCGAATTCCAAATTCCATATTCCAAATTCCGTGTTCCGAATTCCGTGTTCCGAATTCAATGTTCCGAATTCCAAATTCCAAATTCTGCATTCCAAATTCCAAATTCCAAATTCCGTATTCCATATTCCAAATTCCGTGTTCCGAATTCCGTGTTTGATTTCTGTGTTCCAAATTCTGTATTCCAAATTTCATGTTCCGTGTTCCAAATTCCAAATTCAGTATTCCAAATTCCGTATTCCGAATTCCAAGTTCCATGTTCTAAATACCATATTCCGTGTTCCAAATTCCGTATTCCAAATTCCGTGTTCCGATTTCCGTGTTCCGAATTCAGTGTTCCGAATTCCAAATTCCGTATTCCAAATTCCAAATGACAAATTCCGTATTCCATATTCCAAATTCCGTGTTCCGAATTCCGTGTTTGATTTCTGTGTTCCAAATTCTGTATTCCAAATTTCATGTTCCATGTTCCAAATTCCAAATTCAGTATTCCAAATTCCGTATTCCGAATTCCAAGTTCCATATTCCGTATTCCAAATTCCGTATTCCAAATTCCGTGTTCCGAATTCCGTGTTCCGAATTCCGTGTTCCGAATTCCAAATTCCAAATTCCATATTCCCAATTCCAAATTCCGTGTTCCGAATTCCGTGTTCCGTGTTCCGAATTCCAAATTCCGTATTCCAAATTCCAAATTCCAAATTCCGTATTCCATATTCCAAATTCCGTGTTCCGAATTCCGTGTTTGATTTCTGTGTTCCATATTCTGTATTCCAAATTTCATGTTCCGTGTTCCAAATTCCAAATTCAGTATTCCATATTCCATATTCCGTGTTCCAAATTCCGTATTCCAAATTCCGTGTTCCGAATTCCAAATTCCAAATTACAAATTACAAATTCCGTATTCCATATTCCGAATTCCGTGTTCCGAATTCCGTGTTCCGAATTCCAAATTCCATATTCCAAATTCCAAATTCCATATTCCAAATTCCGTGTTCCGAATTCCGTGTTTGATTTCTGTGTTCCAAATTCTGTATTCCAAATTTCATGTTCCGTATTCCAAATTCCAAATTCAGTATTCCAAATTCCGTATTCCGAATTCCAAGTTCCATGTTCTAAATTCCATATTCCGTGTTCCAAATTCTGTATTCCGAATTCCGTGTTCCGAATTCCGTGTTCCGAATTCCGTGTTCCGAATTCCAAATTCCAAATTCCGTATTCCAAATTCCAAATTCCAAATTCTGTATTCCATATTCCAAATTCCGTGTTCCGAATTCCGTGTTTGATTTCTGTGTTCCAAATTCTGTATTCCAAATGTCATGTTCCGTGTTCCAAATTCCAAATTCAGTATTCCAAATTCCGTATTCCGAATTCCAAGTTCCATGTTCTAAATTCCATATTCCGTGTTCTAAATTCCGTATTCCAAATTCCGTGTTCCGAATTCCGTGTTCCGAATTTTCATGTTCCGAATTCCGTGTTCCGAATTCCAAATTCCAAATTCCGTATTCCAAATTACAAATTCCGTATTCCATATTCCAAATTCCGTGTTCCGAATTCCGTGTTCCGAATTCCAAATTCCAAATTCCGTATTCCAAATTCCAAATTCTGTGTTACGAATTCCGTGTTTGATTTCTGTGTTCCAAATTCTGTATTCCAAATTTCATGTTCCGTGTTCCAAATTCCAAATTCAGTATTCCAAATTCCGTATTCCGAATTCCAAGTTCCATGTTCTAAATTCCATATTCCGTGTTCCGAATTCCGTGTTCCGAATTCCGTGTTCCGAATTCCAAATTACAAATTACAAATTACAAATTCCGTATTCCATATTCCAAATTCCGTGTTCCGAATTCCGTGTTCCGAATTCCGTGTTCCAAATTCCGTGTTCCAAATTCCAAATTCCAAATTCCGTATTCCAAATTCCATATTCCATATTCCAAATTCCGTGTTCCGAATTCCGTGTTGATTTCTGTGTTCCAAATTCTGTATTCCAAATTTCATGTTCCGTGTTCCAAATTCCAAATTCAGTATTCCAAATTCCGTAATCTGAATTCCAAGTTCCATGTTCTAAATTCCATATTCCGAGTTCCAAATTCTGTATTCCGAATTCCGTGTTCCAAATTCCGTGTTCCGAATTCCAAATTCCAAATTCCGTATTCCAAATTCCAAATTCCGTATTCCATATTCCAAATTTCGTGTTCCGAATTCCGTGTTTGATTTCTGTGTTCCAAATTCTGTATTCCAAATTTCATGTTCCGTGTTCCAAATTCCAAATTCAGTATTCCAAATTCCGTATTCCGAATTCCAAGTTCCATGTTCTAAATTCCATATTCCGTGTTCCAAATTCTGTATTCCAAATTCCATGTTCTGAATTCCAAATTCCGTGTTCTAAATTCCAAATTCCGTATTCCAAATTCCATGTTCTGAATTCCAAATTCCGTGTTCTGAATTCCAAATTCCGTGTTCTGAATTCCAAATTCCGTATTCCAAATTCCATGTTCTGAATTCCAAATTCCTTGTTCTGAATTCCAAATTCCGTGTTCTGAATTCCAAATTACGAGTTCGAATTTCAAATTCCGTGTTCTGGATTTCAAATTCCGTGTTCCGAATTCCAAATTCCGTGTTCTGAATTTATTTTTCCAAATTCCGTTTTCCGAATTCCAAATTCCAAATTCCGTGTTCTGAATTAATTATTCAGAATTCCGTATTCAAATTCCGTGTTCCGAATTCCGTGTTCCGAATTCCAAACTCCAAATTCCGTATTCCAAATTCCGTATTCCAAAATCCAAATTCTTTATTCCAAATTCAAACTTCCATATTCCAAATTCAAAATTCCGTATTCCAAATTCCAAATGCCGTATTCCAAATTCCTTATTCCAAATTCCGGGTTTCAAATTCCAAATTCCCAATTTCGTATTCCAAACTCCTTATTCCAAATTCCGTGTTCCGAATTTCAAATTACAAAATCCAAATTCCGTATTTCAAATACCAAATTCCGTGTTCCGAATTCCGTGTTCCGATTTCCATGTTCCAAATTCCGTGTTCCGATTTCCGTGTTCCTAATTCCGTGTTCCGAGTTCCAAATTCCGTGTTCCGAATTCCGTGTTCTGAATTCCGTGTTCCGAATTCCATGTTCCAAATTCCACGTTCCGAATTCCAAATTCCAAATTCCGTATTCCAAATTACAAATTACAAATTCCGTATTCCAAATTCCAAATTCTGTATTCTGAATTCTAAATTCAAAAATTCTGTGTTCCGTATTCCGTGTTCCGAATTCAAAAATACCGTATTCCAAATTTTGTGTTCCAAATTCCGTATTCCAAATTCCGTGTTCCGAATTCCAAATTCCAAATTACAAATTACAAATTCCGTATTCCATATTCCGAATTCCGTGTTCCGAATTCCGTGTTCCGAATTCCGTGTTCCGAATTCCAAATTCCAAATTCCATATTCCAAATTCCAAATTCCATATTCCAAATTCCGTGTTCCGAATTCCGTGTTTGATTTCTGTGTTCCAAATTCTGTATTCCAAATTTCATGTTCCGTATTCCAAATTCCAAATTCAGTATTCCAAATTCCGTATTCCGAATTCCAAGTTCCATGTTCTAAATTCCATATTCCGTGTTCCAAATTCTGTATTCCGAATTCCGTGTTCCGAATTCCGTGTTCCGAATTCCGTGTTCCGAATTCCAAATTCCAAATTCCGTATTCCAAATTCCAAATTCCAAATTCTGTATTCCATATTCCAAATTCCGTGTTCCGAATTCCGTGTTTGATTTCTGTGTTCCAAATTCTGTATTCCAAATGTCATGTTCCGTGTTCCAAATTCCAAATTCAGTATTCCAAATTCCGTATTCCGAATTCCAAGTTCCATGTTCTAAATTCCATATTCCGTGTTCTAAATTCCGTATTCCAAATTCCGTGTTCCGAATTCCAGGTTCCGAATTCCGTGTTCCGAATTTTCATGTTCCGAATTCCGTGTTCCGAATTCCAAATTCCAAATTCCGTATTCCAAATTACAAATTCCGTATTCCATATTCCAAATTCCGTGTTCCGAATTCCGTGTTCCGAATTCCAAATTCCAAATTCCGTATTCCAAATTCCAAATTCTGTGTTACGAATTCCGTGTTTGATTTCTGTGTTCCAAATTCTGTATTCCAAATTTCATGTTCCGTGTTCCAAATTCCAAATTCAGTATTCCAAATTCCGTATTCCGAATTCCAAGTTCCATGTTCTAAATTCCATATTCCGTGTTCCGAATTCCGTGTTCCGAATTCCGTGTTCCGAATTCCAAATTCCAAATTACAAATTACAAATTCCGTATTCCATATTCCAAATTCCGTGTTCCGAATTCCGTGTTCCGAATTCCGTGTTCCAAATTCCGTGTTCCAAATTCCAAATTCCAAATTCCGTATTCCAAATTCCATATTCCATATTCCAAATTCCGTGTTCCGAATTCCGTGTTGATTTCTGTGTTCCAAATTCTGTATTCCAAATTTCATGTTCCGTGTTCCAAATTCCAAATTCAGTATTCCAAATTCCGTATTCTGAATTCCAAGTTCCATGTTCTAAATTCCATATTCCGAGTTCCAAATTCTGTATTCCGAATTCCGTTTCCCGAATTCCGTGTTCCGAATTCCGTGTTCCGAATTCCAAATTCCAAATTCCGTATTCCAAATTCCAAATTCCGTATTCCATATTCCAAATTTCGTGTTCCGAATTCCGTGTTTGATTTCTGTGTTCCAAATTCTGTATTCCAAATTTCATGTTCCGTGTTCCAAATTCCAAATTCAGTATTCCAAATTCCGTATTCCGAATTCCAAGTTCCATGTTCTAAATTCCATATTCCGTGTTCCAAATTCTGTATTCCAAATTCCATGTTCTGAATTCCAAATTCCGTGTTCTAAATTCCAAATTCCGTATTCCAAATTCCATGTTCTGAATTCCAAATTCCGTGTTCTGAATTCCAAATTCCGTGTTCTGAATTCCAAATTCCGTATTCCAAATTCCATGTTCTGAATTCCAAATTCCTTGTTCTGAATTCCAAATTCCGTGTTCTGAATTCCAAATTACGAGTTCGAATTTCAAATTCCGTGTTCTGGATTTCAAATTCCGTGTTCCGAATTCCAAATTCCGTGTTCTGAATTTATTTTTCCAAATTCCGTTTTCCGAATTCCAAATTCCAAATTCCGTGTTCTGAATTAATTATTCAAAATTCCGTATTCAAATTCCGTGTTCCGAATTCCGTGTTCCGAATTCCAAACTCCAAATTCCGTATTCCAAATTCCGTATTCCAAAATCCAAATTCTTTATTCCAAATTCAAACTTCCATATTCCAAATTCAAAATTCCGTATTCCAAATTCCAAATGCCGTATTCCAAATTCCTTATTCCAAATTCCGGGTTTCAAATTCCAAATTCCCAATTTCGTATTCCAAACTCCTTATTCCAAATTCCGTGTTCCGAATTTCAAATTACAAAATCCAAATTCCGTATTTCAAATACCAAATTCCGTGTTCCGAATTCCGTGTTCCGATTTCCATGTTCCAAATTCCGTGTTCCGATTTCCGTGTTCCTAATTCCGTGTTCCGAGTTCCAAATTCCGTGTTCCGAATTCCGTGTTCTGAATTCCGTGTTCCGAATTCCATGTTCCAAATTCCACGTTCCGAATTCCAAATTCCAAATTCCGTATTCCAAATTCCAAATTACAAATTCCGTATTCCAAATTCCAAATTCTGTATTATGAATTCTAAATTCAAAAATTCTGTGTTCCGTATTCCGTGTTCCGAATTCAAAAATACCGTATTCCAAATTTTGTGTTCCAAATTCCGTATTCCAAATTCCGTGTTCCGAATTCCAAATTCCAAATTACAAATTACAAATTCCGTATTCCATATTCCGAATTCCGTGTTCCGAATTCCGTGTTCCGAATTCCAAATTCCAAATTCCATATTCCAAATTCCAAATTCCATATTCCAAATTCCGTGTTCCGAATTCCGTGTTTGATTTCTGTGTTCCAAATTCTGTATTCCAAATTTCATGTTCCGTATTCCAAATTCCAAATTCAGTATTCCAAATTCCGTATTCCGAATTCCAAGTTCCATGTTCTAAATTCCATATTCCGTGTTCCAAATTCTGTATTCCGAATTCCGTGTTCCGAATTCCGTGTTCCGAATTCCGTGTTCCGAATTCCAAATTCCAAATTCCGTATTCCAAATTCCAAATTCCAAATTCCAAATTCCATATTCCAAATTCCGTGTTCCGAATTCCGTGTTTGATTTCTGTGTTCCAAATTCTGTATTCCAAATGTCATGTTCCGTGTTCCAAATTCCAAATTCAGTATTCCAAATTCCGTATTCCGAATTCCAAGTTCCATGTTCTAAATTCCATATTCCGTGTTCTAAATTCCGTATTCCAAATTCCGTGTTCCGAATTCCGTGTTCCGAATTCCGTGTTCCGAATTTTCATGTTCCGAATTCCGTGTTCCGAATTCCAAATTCCAAATTCCGTATTCCAAATTACAAATTCCGTATTCCATATTCCAAATTCCGTGTTCCGAATTCCGTGTTCCGAATTCCAAATTCCAAATTCCGTATTCCAAATTCCAAATTCTGTGTTACGAATTCCGTGTTTGATTTCTGTGTTCCAAATTCTGTATTCCAAATTTCATGTTCCGTGTTCCAAATTCCAAATTCAGTATTCCAAATTCCGTATTCCGAATTCCAAGTTCCATGTTCTAAATTCCATATTCCGTGTTCCGAATTCCGTGTTCCGAATTCCGTGTTCCGAATTCCAAATTACAAATTACAAATTACAAATTCCGTATTCCATATTCCAAATTCCGTGTTCCGAATTCCGTGTTCCAAATTCCGTGTTCCAAATTCCAAATTCCAAATTCCGTATTCCAAATTCCATATTCCATATTCCAAATTCCGTGTTCCGAATTCCGTGTTGATTTCTGTGTTCCAAATTCTGTATTCCAAATTTCATGTTCCGTGTTCCAAATTCCAAATTCAGTATTCCAAATTCCGTATTCTGAATTCCAAGTTCCATGTTCTAAATTCCATATTCCGAGTTCCAAATTCTGTATTCCGAATTCCGTTTCCCAAATTCCGTGTTCCGAATTCCGTGTTCCGAATTCCAAATTCCAAATTCCGTATTCCAAATTCCAAATTCTGTATTCCATATTCCAAATTTCGTGTTCCGAATTCCGTGTTTGATTTCTGTGTTCCAAATTCTGTATTCCAAATTTCATGTTCCGTGTTCCAAATTCCAAATTCAGTATTCCAAATTCCGTATTCCGAATTCCAAGTTCCATGTTCTAAATTCCATATTCCGTGTTCCAAATTCTGTATTCCAAATTCCATGTTCTGAATTCCAAATTCCGTGTTCTAAATTCCAAATTCCGTATTCCAAATTCCATGTTCTGAATTCCAAATTCCGTGTTCTGAATTCCAAATTCCGTGTTCTGAATTCCAAATTCCGTATTCCAAATTCCATGTTCTGAATTCCAAATTCCTTGTTCTGAATTCCAAATTCCGTGTTCTGAATTCCAAATTACGAGTTCGAATTTCAAATTCCGTGTTCTGGATTTCAAATTCCGTGTTCCGAATTCCAAATTCCGTGTTCTGAATTTATTTTTCCAAATTCCGTTTTCCGAATTCCAAATTCCAAATTCCGTGTTCTGAATTAATTATTCAAAATTCCGTATTCAAATTCCGTGTTCCGAATTCCGTGTTCCGAATTCCAAACTCCAAATTCCGTATTCCAAATTCCGTATTCCAAAATCCAAATTCTTTGTTCCAAATTCAAACTTCCATATTCCAAATTCAAAATTCCGTATTCCAAATTCCAAATGCCGTATTCCAAATTCCTTATTCCAAATTCCGGGTTTCAAATTCCAAATTCCCAATTTCGTATTCCAAACTCCTTATTCCAAATTCCGTGTTCCGAATTTCAAATTACAAAATCCAAATTCCGTATTTCAAATACCAAATTCCGTGTTCCGAATTCCGTGTTCCGATTTCCATGTTCCAAATTCCGTGTTCCGATTTCCGTGTTCCTAATTCCGTGTTCCGAGTTCCAAATTCCGTGTTCCGAATTCCGTGTTCTGAATTCCGTGTTCCGAATTCCATGTTCCAAATTCCACGTTCCGAATTCCAAATTCCAAATTCCGTATTCCAAATTACAAATTCTGTATTCTGAATTCTAAATTCAAAAATTCTGTGTTCCGTATTCCGTGTTCCGAATTCAAAAATACCGTATTCCAAATTTTGTGTTCCGAATTCCGTGTTCCGAATTCCGTGTTCCGAATTCCAAATTCCATGTTCTGAATTCCGTATTCCAAATTCAGTGTTCCAAATTCCGTGTTCCAAATTCCGTGTTCCAAATTCCGTGTTCCGAATTCCAAATTCCGTGTTCCGAATTCCGTGTTCTGAATTCCGTGTTCCGAGTTCCAAATTTCAAATTCCGTGTTCTGAATTCCAAATTCCGTGTTCCGAATTCCAAATTCTGTGTTTCGAATTCCAAATTCCGTGTTCCGAATTCCAAATTCCGTGTTCCGAATTCCAAAGTCCGTGTTCCGAATTTCAAATTCCGTGTTCCGAATTCCAAATTCCGTGTTCTGAATTCATTATTCCAAATTCCGTATTCCAAATTCCGTGTTCCGAATTCCAAATTCCAAATTCCGTATTCCAAATTTCAAATTCTATATTCCAATTTCCGTATTCCAAATTCCAAATTCCGTAGTATTCCTTATTCAAAATTCCGTGTTTTGAATTCCAAATTCCAATTTTCTTATTCCAAATTCCGTGTTCCAAATTCCGTGTTCCGAATTTCAAATTACGAATTCCAAATACTGTATTTCAAATACCAAATTCCGTGTTCCAAATTCCATGTTTCTAGTTCCAAATTCCGTGTTCCGAATTCCGTGGTCCGAATTTCAAATTCCATATTCCAAATTCCGTATTCCAAATTCCAAATTCCATATTCCGAATTCCGTGTTCCGAATTCCAAATTCCGTGTTCTGAATTCCATATTCCAAATTCAGTGATCCAAATTCAGTGTTCCAAATTCAGTGTTCCAAATTCCGTGTTCCAAATTCCGTGTTCCGAATTCCAAATTCCAAATTCCGTATTCCAAATTCCAAATTCCAAATTCTGTATTCCATATTCCAAATTCCGTGTTCCGAATTCCGTGTTTGATTTCTGTGTTCCAAATTCTGTATTCCAAATTTCATGTTCCGTGTTCCAAATTCCAAATTCAGTATTCCAAATTCCGTATTCCGAATTCCAAGTTCCATGTTCTAAATTCCATATTCCGTGTTCTAAATTCCGTATTCCAAATTCCGTGTTCCGAATTCCGTGTTCCGAATTCCGTGTTCCGAATTTTCATGTTCCGAATTCCGTGTTCCGAATTCCAAATTCCAAATTCCGTATTCCAAATTACAAATTCCGTATTCCATATTCCAAATTCCGTGTTCCGAATTCCGTGTTCCGAATTCCAAATTCCAAATTCCGTATTCCAAATTACAAATTACAAATTCCGTATTCCATATTCCAAATTCTGTGTTCCGAATTCCGTGTTTGATTTCTGTGTTCCAAATTCTGTATTCCAAATTTCATGTTCCGTGTTCCAAATTCCAAATTCAGTATTCCAAATTCCGTATTCCGAATTCCAAGTTCCATGTTCTAAATTCCAAATTCCGTGTTCTGAATTAATTATTCAAAATTCCGTATTCAAATTCCGTGTTCCGAATTCCGTGTTCCGAATTCCAAACTCCAAATTCCGTATTCCAAATTCCGTATTCCAAAATCCAAATTCTTTATTCCAAATTCAAACTTCCATATTCCAAATTCAAAATTCCGTATTCCAAATTCCAAATGCCGTATTCCAAATTCCTTTTTCCAAATTCCGGGTTTCAAATTCCAAATTCCCAATTTCGTATTCCAAACTCCTTATTCCAAATTCCGTGTTCCGAATTTCAAATTACAAAATCCAAATTCCGTATTTCAAATACCAAATTCTGTGTTCCGAATTCCGTGTTCCGATTTCCATGTTCCAAATTCCGTGTTCCGATTTCCGTGTTCCTAATTCCGTGTTCCGAGTTCCAAATTCCGTGTTCCGAATTCCGTGTTCTGAATTCTGTGTTCCGAATTCCATGTTCCAAATTCCACATTCCGAATTCCAAATTCCAAATTCCGTATTCCAAATTACAAATTACAAATTCCGTATTCCAAATTCCAAATTCTGTATTCTGAATTCTAAATTCAAAAATTCTGTGTTCCGTATTCCGTGTTCCGAATTCAAAAATACCGTATTCCAAATTTTGTGTTCCGAATTCCGTGTTCCGAATTCCGTGTTCCGAATTCCAAATTCCGTGTTCTGAATTCATTATTCCAAATTCCGTATTCCAAATTCCGTGTTCCGAATTCCAAATTCCAAATTCCGTATTCCAAATTTCAAATTCTATATTCCAATTTCCGTATTCCAAATTCCAAATTCTGTAGTATTCCTTATTCAAAATTCCGTGTTTTGAATTCCAAATTCCAATTTTCTTATTCCAAATTCCGTGTTCCAAATTCCGTGTTCCGAATTTCAAATTACGAATTCCAAATACTGTATTTCAAATACCAAATTCCGTGTTCCAAATTCCATGTTTCTAGTTCCAAATTCCGTGTTCCGAATTCCGTGGTCCGAATTTCAAATTCCATATTCCAAATTCCGTATTCCAAATTCCAAATTCCATATTCCGAATTCCGTGTTCCGAATTCCAAATTCCGTGTTCTGAATTCCATATTCCAAATTCAGTGATCCAAATTCAGTGTTCCAAATTCAGTGTTCCAAATTCAGTGTTCCAAATTCCGTGTTCCAAATTCCGTGTTCCGAATTCCAAATTCCAAATTCCGTATTCCAAATTCCAAATTCCAAATTCTGTATTCCATATTCCAAATTCCGTGTTCCGAATTCCGTGTTTGATTTCTGTGTTCCAAATTCTGTATTCCAAATTTCATGTTCCGTGTTCCAAATTCCAAATTCAGTATTCCAAATTCCGTATTCCGAATTCCAAGTTCCATGTTCTAAATTCCATATTCCGTGTTCTAAATTCCGTATTCCAAATTCCGTGTTCCGAATTCCGTGTTCCGAATTCCGTGTTCCGAATTTTCATGTTCCGAATTCCGTGTTCCGAATTCCAAATTCCAAATTCCGTATTCCAAATTACAAATTCCGTATTCCATATTCCAAATTCCGTGTTCCGAATTCCGTGTTCCGAATTCCAAATTCCAAATTCCGTATTCCAAATTACAAATTACAAATTCCATATTCCATATTCCAAATTCTGTGTTCCGAATTCCGTGTTTGATTTCTGTGTTCCAAATTCTGTATTCCAAATTTCATGTTCCGTGTTCCAAATTCCAAATTCAGTATTCCAAATTCCGTATTCCGAATTCCAAGTTCCATGTTCTAAATTCCAAATTCCGTGTTCTGAATTAATTATTCAAAATTCCGTATTCAAATTCCGTGTTCCGAATTCCGTGTTCCGAATTCCGTATTCCAAAATCCAAATTCTTTATTCCAAATTCAAACTTCCATATTCCAAATTCAAAATTCCGTATTCCAAATTCCAAATGCCGTATTCCAAATTCCTTTTTCCAAATTCCGGGTTTCAAATTCCAAATTCCCAATTTCGTATTCCAAACTCCTTATTCCAAATTCCGTGTTCCGAATTTCAAATTACAAAATCCAAATTCCGTATTTCAAATACCAAATTCTGTGTTCCGAATTCCGTGTTCCGATTTCCATGTTCCAAATTCCGTGTTCCGATTTCCATGTTCCTAATTCCGTGTTCCGAGTTCCAAATTCCGTGTTCCGAATTCCGTGTTCTGAATTCTGTGTTCCGAATTCCATGTTCCAAATTCCACATTCCGAATTCCAAATTCCAAATTCCGTATTCCAAATTACAAATTACAAATTCCGTATTCCAAATTCCAAATTCTGTATTCTGAATTCTAAATTCAAAAATTCTGTGTTCCGTATTCCGTGTTCCGAATTCAAAAATACCGTATTCCAAATTTTGTGTTCCGAATTCCGTGTTCCGAATTCCGTGTTCCGAATTCCAAATTCCATGTTCTGAATTCCGTATTCCAAATTCAGTGTTCCAAATTCCGTGTTCCAAATTCCGTGTTCCAAATTCCGTGTTCCGAATTCCAAATTCCGTGTTCCGAATTCCGTGTTCTGAATTCCGTGTTCCGAGTTCCAAATTTCAAATTCCGTGTTCTGAATTCCAAATTCCGTGTTCCGAATTCCAAATTCTGTGTTTCGAATTCCAAATTCTGTGTTTCGAATTCCAAATTCCGTGTTCCGAATTCCAAATTCCGTGTTCCGAATTCCAAAGTCCGTGTTCCGAATTCCAAAGTCCGTGTTCCGAATTTCAAATTCCGTGTTCCGAATTCCAAATTCCGTGTTCTGAATTCATTATTCCAAATTCCGTATTCCAAATTCCGTGTTCCGAATTCCAAATTCCAAATTCCGTATTCCAAATTTCAAATTCTATATTCCAATTTCCGTATTCCAAATTCCAAATTCCGTAGTATTCCTTATTCAAAATTCCGTGTTTTGAATTCCAAATTCCAATTTTCTTATTCCAAATTCCGTGTTCCAAATTCCGTGTTCCGAATTTCAAATGACGAATTCCAAATACTGTATTTCAAATACCAAATTCCGTGTTCCAAATTCCATGTTTCTAGTTCCAAATTCCGTGTTCCGAATTCCGTGGTCCGAATTTCAAATTCCATATTCCAAATTCCGTATTCCAAATTCCAAATTCCATATTCCGTATTCCTTATTCAAAATTCCGTGTTTTGAATTCCAAATTCCAATTTTCTTATTCCAAATTCCGTGTTCCAAATTCCGTGTTCCGAATTTCAAATTACGAATTCCAAATACTGTATTTCAAATACCAAATTCTGTGTTCCAAATTCCATGTTTCTAGTTCCAAATTCCGTGTTTCAAATTCCGTGTTCCGAATTCCAAATTCCGTGTTCCGAATTCCGTGTTCCGATTTCCGTGTTCCGAATTCCGTGTTCCGAATTCCAAATTCCGTATTCCAAATTCCAAATGACAAATTCCATATTCCATATTCCAAATTCCGTGTTCCGAATTCCGTGTTTGATTTCTGTGTTCCAAATTCTGTATTCCAAATTTCATGTTCCGTGTTCCAAATTCCAAATTCAGTATTCCAAATTCCGTATCCAGAATTCCAAGTTCCATATTCCGTGTTCCAAATTCCGTATTCCAAATTCCGTGTTCCGAATTCCGTGTTCCGAATTCCGAATTCCAAATTCCGTATTCCCAATTCCAAATTCCGTGTTCCGAATTCCGTGTTCCGTGTTCCGAATTCCAAATTCCGTATTCCAAGTTCCATGTTCCAAATTCCGTATTCCATATTCCAAATTCCGTGTTCCGAATTCCATGTTTGATTTCTGTGTTCCAAATTCTGTATTCCAAATTTCATGTTCCGTGTTCCAAATTCTGTATTCCAAATTCTGTGTTCCGAATTCCGTGATCCGAATTCCATGTTCCGAATTCCGTGTTCCGAATTCCAAATTACAAATTACAAATTACAAATTCCGTATTCCATATTCCGAATTCCGTGTTCCGAATTCCGTGTTCCGAATTCTGTGTTCCGAATTCCGTGTTCCGAATTCCAAATTCCAAATTCCATATTCCAAATTCCAAATTCCATATTCCAAATTCCGTGTTCCGAATTCCGTGTTTGATTTCTGTGTTCCAAATTCTGTATTCCAAATTTCATGTTCCGTGTTCCGAATTCCAAATTCCAAATTCCAAATTCCATGTTCTGAATTCCAAATTCCGTATTCCAAATTCCATGTTCTGAATTCCAAATTCCGTGTTCTGAATTCCAAATTCCGTGTTCTGAATTCCAAATTCCGTATTCCAAATTCCATGTTCTGAATTCCAAATTCCTTGTTCTGAATTCCAAATTCCGTGTTCTGAATTCCAAATTACGAGTTCGAATTTCAAATTCCGTGTTCTGGATTTCAAATTCCGTGTTCCGAATTCCAAATTCCGTGTTCTGAATTTATTATTCCAAATTCCGTTTTCCGAATTCCAAATTCCGAGTTCTGAATTCCGTGTTCTGAATTAATTATTCAAAATTTCGTATTCAAATTCCGTGTTCCGAATTCCGTGTTCCGAATTCCAAACTCCAAATTCCGTATTCCAAATTCCATGTTCCGTGTTCCAAATTCCAAATTCAGTATTCCAAATTCCGTATTCCGAATTCCAAGTTCCATGTTCTAAATTCCATATTCCGTGTTCCAAATTCTGTATTCCAAATTCCATGTTCTGAATTCCAAATTCCGTGTTCTAAATTCCAAATTCCGTATTCCAAATTCCATGTTCTGAATTCCAAATTCCGTGTTCTGAATTCCAAATTCCGTGTTCTGAATTCCAAATTCCGTATTCCAAATTCCATGTTCTGAATTCCAAATTCCTTGTTCTGAATTCCAAATTCCGTGTTCTGAATTCCAAATTACGAGTTCGAATTTCAAATTCCGTGTTCTGGATTTCAAATTCCGTGTTCCGAATTCCAAATTCCGTGTTCTGAATTTATTTTTCCAAATTCCGTTTTCCGAATTCCAAATTCCAAATTCCGTGTTCTGAATTAATTATTCAAAATTCCGTATTCAAATTCCGTGTTCCGAATTCCGTGTTCCGAATTCCAAACTCCAAATTCCGTATTCCAAATTCCGTATTCCAAAATCCAAATTCTTTATTCCAAATTCAAACTTCCATATTCCAAATTCAAAATTCCGTATTCCAAATTCCAAATGCCGTATTCCAAATTCCTTATTCCAAATTCCGGGTTTCAAATTCCAAATTCCCAATTTCGTATTCCAAACTCCTTATTCCAAATTCCGTGTTCCGAATTTCAAATTACAAAATACAAATTCCGTATTTCAAATACCAAATTCCGTGTTCCGAATTCCGTGTTCCGATTTCCATGTTCCAAATTCCGTGTTCCGATTTCCGTGTTCCTAATTCCGTGTTCCGAGTTCCAAATTCCGTGTTCCGAATTCCGTGTTCTGAATTCCGTGTTCCGAATTCCATGTTCCAAATTCCACGTTCCGAATTCCAAATTCCAAATTCCGTATTCCAAATTACAAATTACAAATTCCGTATTCCAAATTCCAAATTCTGTATTATGAATTCTAAATTCAAAAATTCTGTGTTCCGTATTCCGTGTTCCGAATTCAAAAATACCGTATTCCAAATTTTGTGTTCCAAATTCCGTATTCCAAATTCCGTGTTCCGAATTCCAAATTCCAAATTACAAATTACAAATTCCGTATTCCATATTCCGAATTCCGTGTTCCGAATTCCGTGTTCCGAATTCCAAATTCCAAATTCCATATTCCAAATTCCAAATTCCATATTCCAAATTCCGTGTTCCGAATTCCGTGTTTGATTTCTGTGTTCCAAATTCTGTATTCCAAATTTCATGTTCCGTATTCCAAATTCCAAATTCAGTATTCCAAATTCCGTATTCCGAATTCCAAGTTCCATGTTCTAAATTCCATATTCCGTGTTCCAAATTCTGTATTCCGAATTCCGTGTTCCGAATTCCGTGTTCCGAATTCCGTGTTCCGAATTCCAAATTCCAAATTCCGTATTCCAAATTCCAAATTCCAAATTCTGTATTCCATATTCCAAATTCCGTGTTCCGAATTCCGTGTTTGATTTCTGTGTTCCAAATTCTGTATTCCAAATGTCATGTTCCGTGTTCCAAATTCCAAATTCAGTATTCCAAATTCCGTATTCCGAATTCCAAGTTCCATGTTCTAAATTCCATATTCCGTGTTCTAAATTCCGTATTCCAAATTCCGTGTTCCGAATTCCGTGTTCCGAATTCCGTGTTCCGAATTTTCATGTTCCGAATTCCGTGTTCCGAATTCCAAATTCCAAATTCCGTATTCCAAATTACAAATTCCGTATTCCATATTCCAAATTCCGTGTTCCGAATTCCGTGTTCCGAATTCCAAATTCCAAATTCCGTATTCCAAATTCCAAATTCTGTGTTACGAATTCCGTGTTTGATTTCTGTGTTCCAAATTCTGTATTCCAAATTTCATGTTCCGTGTTCCAAATTCCAAATTCAGTATTCCAAATTCCGTATTCCGAATTCCAAGTTCCATGTTCTAAATTCCATATTCCGTGTTCCGAATTCCGTGTTCCGAATTCCGTGTTCCGAATTCCAAATTACAAATTACAAATTACAAATTCCGTATTCCATATTCCAAATTCCGTGTTCCGAATTCCGTGTTCCGAATTCCGTGTTCCAAATTCCGTGTTCCAAATTCCAAATTCCAAATTCCGTATTCCAAATTCCATATTCCATATTCCAAATTCCGTGTTCTGAATTCCGTGTTGATTTCTGTGTTCCAAATTCTGTATTCCAAATTTCATGTTCCGTGTTCCAAATTCCAAATTCAGTATTCCAAATTCCGTATTCTGAATTCCAAGTTCCATGTTCTAAATTCCATATTCCGAGTTCCAAATTCTGTATTCCGAATTCCGTTTCCCGAATTCCGTGTTCCGAATTCCGTGTTCCGAATTCCAAATTCCAAATTCCGTATTCCAAATTCCAAATTCTGTATTCCATATTCCAAATTTCGTGTTCCGAATTCCGTGTTTGATTTCTGTGTTCCAAATTCTGTATTCCAAATTTCATGTTCCGTGTTCCAAATTCCAAATTCAGTATTCCAAATTCCGTATTCCGAATTCCAAGTTCCATGTTCTAAATTCCATATTCCGTGTTCCAAATTCTGTATTCCAAATTCCATGTTCTGAATTCCAAATTCCGTGTTCTAAATTCCAAATTCCGTATTCCAAATTCCATGTTCTGAATTCCAAATTCCGTGTTCTGAATTCCAAATTCCGTGTTCTGAATTCCAAATTCCGTATTCCAAATTCCATGTTCTGAATTCCAAATTCCTTGTTCTGAATTCCAAATTCCGTGTTCTGAATTCCAAATTACGAGTTCGAATTTCAAATTCCGTGTTCTGGATTTCAAATTCCGTGTTCCGAATTCCAAATTCCGTGTTCTGAATTTATTTTTCCAAATTCCGTTTTCCGAATTCCAAATTCCAAATTCCGTGTTCTGAATTAATTATTCAAAATTCCGTATTCAAATTCCGTGTTCCGAATTCCGTGTTCCGAATTCCAAACTCCAAATTCCGTATTCCAAATTCCGTATTCCAAAATCCAAATTCTTTATTCCAAATTCAAACTTCCATATTCCAAATTCAAAATTCCGTATTCCAAATTCCAAATGCCGTATTCCAAATTCCTTATTCCAAATTCCGGGTTTCAAATTCCAAATTCCCAATTTCGTATTCCAAACTCCTTATTCCAAATTCCGTGTTCCGAATTTCAAATTACAAAATCCAAATTCCGTATTTCAAATACCAAATTCCGTGTTCCGAATTCCGTGTTCCGATTTCCATGTTCCAAATTCCGTGTTCCGATTTCCGTGTTCCTAATTCCGTGTTCCGAGTTCCAAATTCCGTGTTCCGAATTCCGTGTTCTGAATTCCGTGTTCCGAATTCCAAATTCCAAATTCCACGTTCCGAATTCCAAATTCCAAATTCCGTATTCCAAATTACAAATTCTGTATTCTGAATTCTAAATTCAAAAATTCTGTGTTCCGTATTCCGTGTTCCGAATTCAAAAATACCGTATTCCAAATTTTGTGTTCCGAATTCCGTGTTCCGAATTCCGTGTTCCGAATTCCAAATTCCATGTTCTGAATTCCGTATTCCAAATTCAGTGTTCCAAATTCCGTGTTCCAAATTCCGTGTTCCAAATTCCGTGTTCCGAATTCCAAATTCCGTGTTCCGAATTCCGTGTTCTGAATTCCGTGTTCCGAGTTCCAAATTTCAAATTCCGTGTTCTGAATTCCAAATTCCGTGTTCCGAATTCCAAATTCTGTGTTTCGAATTCCAAATTCCGTGTTCCGAATTCCAAATTCCGTGTTCCGAATTCCAAAGTCCGTGTTCCGAATTTCAAATTCCGTGTTCCGAATTCCAAATTCCGTGTTCTGAATTCATTATTCCAAATTCCGTATTCCAAATTCCGTGTTCCGAATTCCAAATTCCAAATTCCGTATTCCAAATTTCAAATTCTATATTCCAATTTCCGTATTCCAAATTCCAAATTCCGTAGTATTCCTTATTCAAAATTCCGTGTTTTGAATTCCAAATTCCAATTTTCTTATTCCAAATTCCGTGTTCCAAATTCCGTGTTCCGAATTTCAAATGACGAATTCCAAATACTGTATTTCAAATACCAAATTCCGTGTTCCAAATTCCATGTTTCTAGTTCCAAATTCCGTGTTCCGAATTCCGTGGTCCGAATTTCAAATTCCATATTCCAAATTCCGTATTCCAAATTCCAAATTCCATATTCCGTATTCCTTATTCAAAATTCCGTGTTTTGAATTCCAAATTCCAATTTTCTTATTCCAAATTCCGTGTTCCAAATTCCGTGTTCCGAATTTCAAATTACGAATTCCAAATACTGTATTTCAAATACCAAATTCTGTGTTCCAAATTCCATGTTTCTAGTTCCAAATTCCGTGTTTCAAATTCCGTGTTCCGAATTCCAAATTCCGTGTTCCGAATTCCGTGTTCCGATTTCCGTGTTCCGAATTCCGTGTTCCGAATTCCAAATTCCGTATTCCAAATTCCAAATGACAAATTCCATATTCCATATTCCAAATTCCGTGTTCCGAATTCCGTGTTTGATTTCTGTGTTCCAAATTCTGTATTCCAAATTTCATGTTCCGTGTTCCAAATTCCAAATTCAGTATTCCAAATTCCGTATTCCGAATTCCAAGTTCCATATTCCGTGTTCCAAATTCCGTATTCCAAATTCCGTGTTCCGAATTCCGTGTTCCGAATTCCGAATTCCAAATTCCGTATTCCCAATTCCAAATTCCGTGTTCCGAATTCCGTGTTCCGTGTTCCGAATTCCAAATTCCGTATTCCAAGTTCCATGTTCCAAATTCCGTATTCCATATTCCAAATTCCGTGTTCCGAATTCCATGTTTGATTTCTGTGTTCCAAATTCTGTATTCCAAATTTCATGTTCCGTGTTCCAAATTCTGTATTCCAAATTCTGTGTTCCGAATTCCGTGATCCGAATTCCATGTTCCGAATTCCGTGTTCCGAATTCCAAATTACAAATTACAAATTACAAATTCCGTATTCCATATTCCGAATTCCGTGTTCCGAATTCCGTGTTCCGAATTCTGTGTTCCGAATTCCGTGTTCCGAATTCCAAATTCCAAATTCCATATTCCAAATTCCAAATTCCATATTCCAAATTCCGTGTTCCGAATTCCGTGTTTGATTTCTGTGTTCCAAATTCTGTATTCCAAATTTCATGTTCCGTGTTCCGAATTCCAAATTCCAAATTCCAAATTCCATGTTCTGAATTCCAAATTCCGTATTCCAAATTCCATGTTCTGAATTCCAAATTCCGTGTTCTGAATTCCAAATTCCGTGTTCTGAATTCCAAATTCCGTATTCCAAATTCCATGTTCTGAATTCCAAATTCCTTGTTCTGAATTCCAAATTCCGTGTTCTGAATTCCAAATTACGAGTTCGAATTTCAAATTCCGTGTTCTGGATTTCAAATTCCGTGTTCCGAATTCCAAATTCCGTGTTCTGAATTTATTATTCCAAATTCCGTTTTCCGAATTCCAAATTCCGAGTTCTGAATTCCGTGTTCTGAATTAATTATTCAAAATTTCGTATTCAAATTCTGTGTTCCGAATTCCGTGTTCCGAATTCCAAACTCCAAATTCCGTATTCCAAATTCCGTATTCCAAATTCCAAATTCATTATTCCAAATTCAAAATTCCATATTCCAAATTCAAAATTCCGTATTCCAAATTCCAAATGCCGTATTCCAAATTCCTTATTCCAAATTCCGGGTTTCGAATTCCAAATTCCCAATTTCGTATTCCAAATTCCTTATTCCAAATTCCGTGTTCCGAATTTCAAATTACAAAATCCAAATTCCGTATTTCAAATACCAAATTCCGTGTTCCGAATTCCGTGTTCCGATTTCCATGTTCCAAATTCCGTGTTCCGATTTCCGTGTTCCTAATTCCGTGTTCCGAGTTCCAAATTCTGTGTTCTGAATTCCGTGTTCCAAATTCTGTGTTCCGAATTCCGTGTTCTGAATTCCGTGTTCCGAATTCCATGTTCCAAATTCCACGTTCCGAATTCCAAATTCCAAATTCCGTATTCCAAATTCCAAATTACAAATTCCGTATTCCAAATTCCAAATTCTGTATTCTGAATTCTAAATTCAAAAATTCTGTGTTCCGTATTCCGTGTTCCGAATTCAAAAATTCCGTATTCCAAATTTTGTGTTCCGAATTCCGTGTTCCGAATTCCGTGTTCCGAATTCCAAATTCAATGTTCTGAATTCCGTATTCCAAATTCAGTGTTCCAAATTCCGTGTTCCAAATTCCGTGTTCCAAATTCCGTGTTCCGAATTCCAAATTCCGTGATCCGAATTCCATGTTCCAAATTCTGTGTTCCGAATTCCGTGTTCCAAATTCCGTGTTCTGAATTCCGTGTTCCGAATTCCGTGTTTGATTTCTGTGTTCCAAATTCTGTATTCCAAATTTCATGTTCCGTGTTCCAAATTCCAAATTCAGTATTCCAAATTCCGTATTCCGAATTCCAAGTTCCATGTTCTAAATTCCATATTCCGTGTTCCAAATTCCGTATTCCAAATTCCGTGTTCCGAATTCCGTGTTCCGAATTCCGTGTTCCGAATTTTCATGTTCCGAATTCCAAATTCCAAATTCCGTATCCCAAATTACAAATTACAAATTCTGTATTCCATATTCCAAATTCCGTGTTCCGAATTCCGTGTTCCGAATTCCAAATTCCAAATTCCGTATTCCAAATTACAAATTCCGTATTCCATATTCCAAATTCTGTGTTCCGAATTCCGTGTTTGATTTCTGTGTTCCAAATTCTGTATTCCAAATTTCATGTTCCGTGTTCCGTGTTCCAAATTCAGTATTCCAAATTCCGTGTTCCGAATTCCGTGTTCCGAATTCCGTGTTCCGAATTCCGTGTTCCAAATTCCAAATTCCGTATTCCAAATTCCATATTCCATATTCCAAATTCCGTGTTCCGAATTCCGTGTTTGGTTTCTGTGTTCCAAATTCTGTATTACAAATTCCGTGTTCCGAGTTCCAAATTCCGCGTTCAGAGTTCCAAATTCCGTGTTCTGAATTTCAAATTCCGAATTCCAAATTCCATATTCCAAATTCCGTGTTCCGAATTCCGTGTTCCGAATTCTGTGTTCCGAATTCCAAATTCAGTGTTCTGAATTCCATATTCCAAATTCAGTGTTCCAAATTCAGTGTTCCAAAATCCGTGTTTCGAATTCCAAATTCCGTGTTCTGAATTCCGTGTTCCAAATTCCGAATTCTATGTTCCGAATTCCAAATTCCAAATTCTGTATTCCAAATTCCTAATTACAAATTCCGTATTCCATATTCCAAATTCCGTGTTCCGAATTCCGTGTTTGATTTCTGTGTTCCAAATTCTGTATTCCAAATTCCATATTCCGAATTCCAAGTTCCATGTTCTAAATTCCATATTCCGTGTTCCAAATTCCGTATTCCAAATTCTGTTCCGAATTCCGCGTTCCGAATTCCGTGTTCCGAATTTTCATGTTCCGAATTCCGTGTTCCGAATTCCAAATTCCAAATTCCGTATTCCAAATTACAAATTCCGTATTCCATATTCCAAATTCCGTGTTCCGAATTCCGTGTTCCGAATTCCGTGTTCTGAATTCCGTGTTCCGAATTCCAAATTCCAAATTCCAAATTCCATGTTCTGAATTCCAAATTCCGTGTTCTGAATTCCAAATTCCGTATTCCAAATTCCATGTTCTGAATTCCAAATTCTGTGTTCCGAATTCCAAATTCCGTGATTCGAATTCCAAATTCCGTGTTCCAAATTCCAAATTCTGTGTTCCGAATTCCAAATTCCGTGTTCTGAATTCATTATTCCAAATTCCGTATTCCAAATTCCGTGTTCTGAATTCCAAATTCCAAATTCCGTATTCCAAATTTCAAATTCCATATTCCAAATTCCATATTCCAAATTCCAAATTCCGTATACCAAATTCTGAATTCTAAATTCAAAAATTCTGTGTTCCGTATTCCGTGTTCCGAATTCCAAATTCCATATTTTGTGTTCCGAATTCCGTGTTCTGAATTCCGTGTTCCGAATTCCGTGTTCCGAATTCCAAATTCAGTGTTCTGAATTCCATAATCCAAATTCAGTGTTCCAAATTCAGTGTTCCAAAATCCGTGTTCCGAATTCCAAATTCCGTGTTCTGAATTCCGTGTTCCAAATTCCGTGTTCTGAATTCCGTGTTCTGAATTCCGTGTACCAAATTCCACGTTCCGAATTCCAAATTCAAAATTCCGTATTCCAAATTACAAATTACAAATTCCGTATTCCAAATTACAAATTCTGTATTCTGAATTCTAAATTCAAAAATTCTGTGTTCCGTATTCCGTGTTCCGAATTCAAAAATTCCGTATTCCAAATTTTGTGTTCCGAATTCCGTGTTCCGAATTCCGTGTTCCGAATTCCAAATTCCGTGTTCTGAATTCCGTGTTCCAAATTCCGTGTTCTGAATTCCGTGTTCTGAATTCCGTGTACCAAATTCCACGTTCCGAATTCCAAATTCAAAATTCCGTATTCCAAATTACAAATTACAAATTCCGTATTCCAAATTACAAATTCTGTATTCTGAATTCTAAATTCAAAAATTCTGTGTTCCGTATTCCGTGTTCCGAATTCAAAAATTCCGTATTCCAAATTTTGTGTTCCAAATTCAGTGTTCCAAATTCCGTGTTCCAAATTCCGTGTTCCAAATTCCGTGTTCCGAATTCCAAATTCCGTGTTCTGAATTCCGTGTTCCAAATTCCGTGTTCCGAATTCCGTGTTCCGAATTCCGTGTTCTGAATTCCGTGTTCCGAGTTCCAAATTTCAAATTCCGTGTTCTGAATTCCAAATTCCGTGTTCCGAATTCCAAATTCCGTGTTTCGAATTCCAAATTCCGTGTTCCGAATTCCAAATTCCGTGTTCCGAATTCCAAAGTCCGTGTTCCGAATTTCAAATTCCGTGTTCCGAATTCCAAATTCTGTGTTCTGAATTCATTATTCCAAATTCCGTATTCCAAATTCCGTGTTCCGAATTCCAAATTCCAAATTCCGTATTCCAAATTTCAAATTCTATATTCCAATTTCCGTATTCCAAATTCCAAATTCCGTATTCCTTATTCAAAATTCCGTGTTTTGAATTCCAAATTCCGTGTTCCAAATTCCGTGTTCCGAATTTCAAATTACGAATTCCAATTACTGTATTTCAAATACCAAATTCTGTGTTCCAAATTCCATGTTTCTAGTTCCAAATTCCGTGTTCTGAATTCCGTGGTCTGAATTTCAAATTCCATATTCCAAATTCCGTATTCCAAATTCCAAATTCCATATTCTGAATTCTGTGTTCCGAATTCCAAATTCCGTGTTCTGAATTCCATATTCCAAATTCAGTGATCCAAATTCAGTGTTCCAAATTCAGTGTTCCAAATTCCGTGTTCCAAATTCCGTGTTCCGAATTCCAAATTCCGTATACCAAATTCTGAATTCTAAATTCAAAAATTCTGTATTCCGTATTCCGTGTTCCGAATTCCAAATTCCATATTTTGTGTTCCGAATTCCGTGTTCTGAATTCCGTGTTCCGAATTCCGTGTTCCGAATTCCAAATTCAGTGTTCTGAATTCCATATTCCAAATTCAGTGTTCCAAATTCTGTGTTCCAAAATCCGTGTTCCGAATTCCAAATTCCGTGTTCTGAATTCCGTGTTCCAAATTCTGTGTTCTGAATTCCGTGTTCTGAATTCCGTGTTCCAAATTCCACGTTCCGAATTCCAAATTCCAAATTCCGTATTCCAAATTACAAATTCCGTATTCCAAATTCCAAATTCTGTATTCTGAATTCTAAATTAAAAAATTCTGTGTTCCGTATTCCGTGTTCCGAATTCAAAAATTCCGTATTCCAAATTTTGTGTTCCGAATTCCGTGTTCCGAATTCCGTGTTCCGAATTCCAAATTCCATGTTCTGAATTCCGTATTCCAAATTCAGTGTTCCAAATTCAGTGTTCCAAATTCCGTGTTCCAAATTCCGTGTTCTGAATTCCGTGTTCCGAGTTCCAAATTTCAAATTCCGTGTTCTGAATTCCAAATTCCGTGTTCCGAATTCCAAATTCCGTGTTTCGAATTCCAAATTCCGTGTTCCGAATTCCAAATTCCGTGTTCCGAATTCCAAAGTCCGTGTTCCAAATTTCAAATTCCGTGTTCCGAATTCCAAATTCCGTGTTCTGAATTCATTATTCCAAATTCCGTATTCCAAATTCCGTGTTCCGAATTCCAAATTCCAAATTCCGTATTCCATATTCCAAATTCCGTGTTCCGAATTCCGTGTTTGATTTCTGTGTTCCAAATTCTGTATTCCAAATTCCCTGTTCTGAATTTCAAATTCCGTGTTCTGAATTCCAAATTCCTTATTCCAAATTCCGTGTTCCGAATTTCAAATTCCGAATTCCAAATTCCGTATTTCAAATACCAAATTCCGTGTTCCGAATTCCGTGTTCCGATTTCTGTGTTCCAAATTCCGTGTTCCGATTTCCGTGTTCCTAATTCCGTGTTCCGAGTTCCAAATTCCGCGTTCAGAGTTCCAAATTCCGTGTTCCGATTTCCAAATTCCGTGTTCCGAATTCTGTTTTCCAAATTCCGTGTTCCGTGTTCCAGCTTCCGTGTTCCGAGTTCCAAATTCCGCGTTCAGAGTTCCAAATTCCGTGTTCCGAGTTCCAAATTCCATATTCCAAATTCCGTGTTCCGAATTCCAAATTCTGAATTCCTTATTCCAAATTCCCTGTTCTGAATTTCAAATTCCAAATTCCAAATTCCATATTCCAAATTCCGTGTTCCGAGTTCCGTGTTCCGAATTCCGTGTTCCGAATTCCAAATTCCAAATTCCAAATTCCAAATTCCAAATTCCATATTCCAAATTCCGTGTTCCGAATTCCGTGTTTGATTTCTGTGTTCCAAATTCTGTATTCCAAATTTCATGTTCCGTGTTCCAAATTCCAAATTCAGTATTCCAAATTCCGTATTCCGAATTCCAAGTTCCATGTTCTAAATTCCATATTCCGTGTTCCGAATTCCGTGTTCCGAATTCCGTGTTCCGAATTCCAAATTCCAAATTACAAATGACAAATTCCGTATTCCATATTCCAAATTCCGTGTTCCGAATTCCGTGTTCTGAATTCCGTGTTCCAAATTCCAAATTCCAAATTCTGTATTCCAAATTCCATATTCCATATTCCAAATTCCGTGTTCCGAATTCCGTGTTTGATTTCTGTGTTCCAAATTCTGTATTCCAAATTTCATGTTCCGTGTTCCAAATTCCAAATTCAGTATTCCATATTCCATATTCCGTGTTCCAAATTCCGTATTCCAAATTCCGTGTTCCGAATTCCAAATTCCAAATTCCGTATTCCAAATTTCAAATTCTATATTCCAATTTCCGTATTCCAAATTCCAAATTCCGTATTCCTTATTCAAAATTCCGTGTTTTGAATTCCAAATTCCGTGTTCCAAATTCCGTGTTCCGAATTTCAAATTACGAATTCCAAATACTGTATTTCAAATACCAAATTCTGTGTTCCAAATTCCATGTTTCTAGTTCCAAATTCCGTGTTCTGAATTCCGTGGTCTGAATTTCAAATTCCATATTCCAAATTCCGTATTCCAAATTCCAAATTCCATATTCCGAATTCCGTGTTCCGAATTCCAAATTCCGTGTTCTGAATTCCATATTCCAAATTCAGTGATCCAAATTCAGTGTTCCAAATTCAGTGTTCCAAATTCCGTGTTCCAAATTCCGTGTTCCGAATTCCAAATTCCGTATACCAAATTCTGAATTCTAAATTCAAAAATTCTGTATTCCGTATTCCGTGTTCCGAATTCCAAATTCCATATTTTGTGTTCCGAATTCCGTGTTCTGAATTCCGTGTTCCGAATTCCGTGTTCCGAATTCCAAATTCAGTGTTCTGAATTCCATATTCCAAATTCAGTGTTCCAAATTCTGTGTTCCAAAATCCGTGTTCCGAATTCCAAATTCCGTGTTCTGAATTCCGTGTTCCAAATTCCGTGTTCTGAATTCCGTGTTCTGAATTCCGTGTTCCAAATTCCACGTTCCGAATTCCAAATTCCAAATTCCAAATTCCGTATTCCAAATTACAAATTCCGTATTCCAAATTCCAAATTCTGTATTCTGAATTCTAAATTAAAAAATTCTGTGTTCCATATTCCGTGTTCCGAATTCAAAAATTCCGTATTCCAAATTTTGTGTTCCGAATTCCGTGTTCCGAATTCCGTGTTCCGAATTCCAAATTCCATGTTCTGAATTCCGTATTCCAAATTCAGTGTTCCAAATTCAGTGTTCCAAATTCCGTGTTCCAAATTCCGTGTTCTGAATTCCGTGTTCCGAGTTCCAAATTTCAAATTCCGTGTTCTGAATTCCAAATTCCGTGTTCCGAATTCCAAATTCCGTGTTTCAAATTCCAAATTCCGTGTTCCGAATTCCAAATTCCGTGTTCCGAATTCCAAAGTCCGTGTTCCGAATTTCAAATTCCGTGTTCCGAATTCCAAATTCCGTGTTCTGAATTCATTATTCCAAATTCCGTATTCCAAATTCCGTGTTCCGAATTCCAAATTCCAAATTCCGTATTCCATATTCCAAATTCCGTGTTCCGAATTCCGTGTTTGATTTCTGTGTTCCAAATTCTGTATTCCAAATTCCCTGTTCTGAATTTCAAATTCCGTGTTCTGAATTCCAAATTCCTTATTCCAAATTCCGTGTTCCGAATTTCAAATTCCGAATTCCAAATTCCGTATTTCAAATACCAAATTCCGTGTTCCGAATTCCGTGTTCCGATTTCTGTGTTCCAAATTCCGTGTTCCGATTTCCGTGTTCCTAATTCCGTGTTCCGAGTTCCAAATTCCGCGTTCAGAGTTCCAAATTCCGTGTTCCGATTTCCAAATTCCGTGTTCCGAATTCTGTTTTCCAAATTCCGTGTTCCAGCTTCCGTGTTCCGAGTTCCAAATTCCGCGTTCAGAGTTCCAAATTCCGTGTTCCGAGTTCCAAATTCCATATTCCAAATTCCGTGTTCCGAATTCCAAATTCTGAATTCCTTATTCCAAATTCCCTGTTCTGAATTTCAAATTCCGAATTCCAAATTCCAAATTCCAAATTCCAAATTCCAAATTCCATATTCCAAATTCCGTGTTCCGAATTCCGTGTTTGATTTCTGTGTTCCAAATTCTGTATTCCAAATTTCATGTTCCGTGTTCCAAATTCCAAATTCAGTATTCCAAATTCCGTATTCCGAATTCCAAGTTCCATGTTCTAAATTCCATATTCCGTGTTCCGAATTCCGTGTTCCGAATTCCGTGTTCCGAATTCCAAATTCCAAATTACAAATGACAAATTCCGTATTCCATATTCCAAATTCCGTGTTCCGAATTCCGTGTTCCGAATTCCGTGTTCCAAATTCCAAATTCCAAATTCTGTATTCCAAATTCCATATTCCATATTCCAAATTCCGTGTTCCGAATTCCGTGTTTGATTTCTGTGTTCCAAATTCTGTATTCCAAATTTCATGTTCCGTGTTCCAAATTCCAAATTCAGTATTCCATATTCCATATTCCGTGTTCCAAATTCCGTATTCCAAATTCCGTGTTCCGAATTCCGTGATCCGAATTCCGTGTTCCGAATTCCGTGTTCCGAATTCCAAATTCCAAATTCTGCATTCCAAATTCCAAATTCCAAATTCCGTATTCCATATTCCGAATTCCGTGTTCCGAATTCCGTGTTCCGAATTCCGTGTTCCGAATTCCAAATTTCAAATTCCATATTCCAAATTCCAAATTCCATATTCCAAATTCCGTGTTCCGAATTCCGTGTTTGATTTCTGTGTTCCAAATTCTGTATTCCAAATTTCATGTTCCGTGTTCCAAATTCCAAATTCAGTATTCCAAATTCCGTATTCCGAATTCCAAGTTCCATGTTCTAAATTCCATATTCCGTGTTCCAAATTCTGTATTCCGAATTCCGTGTTCCGAATTCCGTGTTCCGAATTCCGTGTTCCGAATTCCAAATTCCAAATTCCGTATTCCAAATTCCAAATTCCAAATTCCGTATTCCATATTCCAAATTCCGTGTTCCAAATTCCGTGTTTGATTTCTGTGTTCCAAATTCTGTATTCCAAATTTCATGTTCCGTGTTCCAAATTCAGTATTCCAAATTCCGTATTCCGAATTCCAAGTTCCATGTTCTAAATTCCTTATTCCAAATCTCTTGTTCCAAATTCCATATTCCGTGTTCCGAATTCCAATTTCCGAATTCCGTGTTCCAAATTCCGTGTTCTAAATTCCGTGTTCCAAATTCTGTGTTCCAAATTCCGTATTCCATGTTCCGAATTCCAAATTCCGAATTCCGTGTTCCGAATTTGAAATTCTGAATTCCTTATTCCAAATTCCCTGTACTGAATTTCAAATTCCGTGTTCTGAATTCCAAATTCCTTATTCCAAATTCCGTGTTCCGAATTTCAAATTACGAATTCCAAATTCCGTATTTCAAATACCAAATTCCGTGTTCCGAATTCCGTGTTCCGATTTCCGTGTTCCAAATTCCGTGTTCCGATTTCCGTGTTCCTAATTCCGTGTTCCGAGTTCCAAATTCTGCGTTCAGAGTTCCAAATTCCGTGTTCCGAGTTCCAAATTCCGTGTTCCGAATTCTGTTTTCCAAATTCCGTGTTCCGTGTTCCAAATTCCGTGTTCCGAGTTCCAAATTCCGCGTTCAGAGTTCCAAATTCCGTGTTCCGAGTTCCAAATTCCGTATTCCAAATTCCGTGTTCCGAATTCCAAATTCTGAATTCCTTATTCCAAATTCCCTGTTCTGAATTTAAAATTCCGAATTCCAAATTCCATATTCCAAATTCCGTGTTCCGAATTCCGTGTTTGATTTCTGTGTTCCAAATTCTGTATTCCAAATTTCATGTTCCGTGTTCCAAATTCCAAATTCAGTATTCCAAATTCCGTATTCCGAATTCCAAGTTCCATGTTCTAAATACCATATTCCGTGTTCCAAATTCCGTATTCCAAATTCCGTGTTCCGAATTCCGTGTTCCGAATTCCGTGTTCCGAATTTTCATGTTCCGAATTCCGTGTTCCGAATTCCAAATTCCAAATTCCGTATTACAAATTACAAATTACAAATTCCGTATTCCATATTCCAAATTCTGTGTTCCGAATTCAGTGTTCCAAATTCCGTGTTCCAAATTCCGTGTTCCGAATTCCAAATTCTGTGTTCCGAATTCCGTGTTCCGATTTCCGTGTTCCGAATTCTGTGTTCCGAATTCCAAATTCCGTATTCCAAATTCCAAATGACAAATTCTGTATTCCATATTCCAAATTCCGTGTTCCAAATTCCGTGTTTGATTTCTGTGTTCCAAATTCTGTATTTCAAATTTCATGTTCCGTGTTCCAAATTCCAAATTCAGTATTCCAAATTCCGTATTCCGAATTCCAAGTTCCATATTCCGTGTTCCAAATTCCGTATTCCAAATTCCGTGTTCCGAATTCCGTGTTCCGAATTCCGTGTTCCGAATTCCGTGTTCCGAATTCCAAATTCCAAATTCTGTATTCCAAATTACAAATTACAAATTCCGTGTTCCATATTCCAAATTCTGTGTTCCGAATTCAGTGTTCCAAATTCCGTGTTCCAAATTCCGTGTTCCGAATTCCAAATTCCGTGTTCCGAATTCCGTGTTCCGATTTCTGTGTTCCGAATTCCGTGTTCCGAATTCCAAATTCCGTATTCCAAATTCCAAATGACAAATTCCGTATTCCATATTCCAAATTCCGTGTTCCGAATTCCGTGTTTGATTTCTGTGTTCCAAATTCTGTATTTCAAATTTCATGTTCCGTGTTCCAAATACCAAATTCAGTATTCCAAATTCCGTATTCCGAATTCCAAGTTCCATATTCCGTGTTCCAAATTCCGTATTCCAAATTCCGTGTTCCGAATTCCGTGTTCCGAATTCCGTGTTCCGAATTCCGTGTTCCGAATTCCAAATTCCAAATTCCATATTCCCAATTCCAAATTCCGTGTTCCGAATTCCGTGTTCCGTGTTCTGAATTCCAAATACTGTATTCCAAATTCCTAATTCCAAATTCCCTATTCCATATTCCAAATTCCGTGTTACGAATTCCGTGTTTGATTTCTGTGTTCCAAATTCTGTATTCCAAATTTCATGTTCCGTGTTCCAAATTCCAAATTCAGTATTCCAAATTCCGTATTCCGAATTCCAAGTTCCATATTCCGTGTTCCAAATTCCGTATTCCAAATTCCGTGTTCCAAATTCCGTGTTCCGAATTCCGTGTTCCGAATTCCGTGTTCCGAATTCCAAATTCCAAATTCCATATTCCGAATTCCAAATTCCGTGTTCCGAATTCCGTGTTCCGTGTTCCGAATTCCAAATTCCGTATTCCAAATTCCAAATTCCGTATTCCATATTCCAAATTCCGTGTTCCGAATTCCGTGTTTAATTTCTGTGTTCCATATTCTGTATTCCAAATTTCATGTTCCGTGTTCCAAATTCCAAATTCAGTATTCCATATTCCATATTCCGTGTTACAAATTCCGTATTCCAAATTCCGTGTTCCGAATTCCGTGATCCGAATTCCATGTTCCGAATTCCGTGTTCCGAATTCCAAATTCCAAATTCCAAATTCCATATTCCGAATTCCGTGTTCCGAATTCCGTGTTCCGAATTCCGTGTTCCGAATTCCAAATTCCAAATTCCATATTCCAAATTCCAAATTCCATATTCCAAATTCCGTGTTCCGAATTCCGTGATTGATTTCTGTGTTCCAAATTCTGTATTCCAAATTTCATGTTCCGTGTTCCAAATTCCAAATTCCGTATTCCAAATTCCGTATTCCGAATTCCAAGTTCCATGTTCTAAATTCCATATTCCGTGTTCCAAATTCTGTATTCCGAATTCCGTGTTCCGAATTCCGTGTTCCGAATTCCGTGTTCCGAATTCCGTGTTCCGAATTCCAAATTCCAAATTCCAAATTCCGTATTCCATATTCCGAATTCCGTGTTCCGAATTCCGTGTTCCGAATTCCATGTTCCGAATTCCAAATTCCAAATTCCATATTCCAAATTCCAAATTCCATATTCCAAATTCCGTGTTCCGAATTCCGTGTTTGATTTCTGTGTTCCAAATTCTGTATTCCAAATTTCATGTTCCGTGTTCCAAATTCCAAATTCAGTATTCCAAATTCCGTATTCCGAATTCCAAGTTCCATGTTCTAAATTCCATATTCCGTGTTCCAAATTCTGTATTCCAAATTCCGTGTTCCGAATTCCGTGTTCCGAATTCCGTGTTCCGAATTCCAAATTCCAAATTCCGTATTCCAAATTCCAAATTCCAAATTCCGTATTCCATATTCCAAATTCCGTGTTCCAAATTCCGTGTTTGATTTCTGTGTTCCAAATTCTGTATTCCAAATTTCATGTTCCGTGTTCCAAATTCAGTATTCCAAATTCCGTATTCCGAATTCCAAGTTCCATGTTCTAAATTCCTTATTCCAAATTTCTTGTTCCAAATTCCATATTCCGTGTTCCGAATTCCAATTTCCGAATTCCGTGTTCCAAATTCCGTGTTCTAAATTCCGTGTTCCGAATTCCATGTTCCGAATTCCAAATTCCAAATTCTGCATTCCAAATTCCAAATTCCGTATTCCATATTCCAAATTCCGTGTTCCAAATTCCGTGTTTGATTTCTGTGTTCCAAATTCTGTATTCCAAATTTCATGTTCCGTATTCCATATTCCAAATTCCGTGTTCCGATATCCATGTTTGATTTCTGTGTTCCATATTCTGTATTCCAAATTTCATGTTCCGTGTTCCAAATTCCAAATTCAGTATTCCATATTCCGTGTTCCAAATTCCGTATTCCAAATTCCGTGTTCCGAATTCCGTGATCCAAATTCCATGTTCCGAATTCCGTGTTCCGAATTCCAAATTCCAAATTACAAATTACAAATTACAAATTCCATATTCCGAATTCCGTGTTCCGAATTCCGTGTTCCGAATTCCAAATTCCAAATTCCATATTCCAAATTCCAAATTCCATATTCCAAATTCCGTGTTCCGAATTCCGTGTTTGATTTCTGTGTTCCAAATTCTGTATTCCAAATTTCATGTTCTGTGTTCCAAATTCCAAATTCAGTATTCCAAATTCCGTATTCCGAATTCCAAGTTCCATGTTCTAAATTCCATATTCCGTGTTCCAAATTCTGTATTCCGAATTCCGTGTTCCGAATTCCGTGTTCCGAATTCCGTGTTCCGAATTCCAAATTCCAAATTCCAAATTACAAATTACAAATTACAAATTCCGTATTCCATATTCCGAATTCCGTGTTCCGAATTCCGTGTTCCGAATTCCAAATTCCAAATTCCATATTCCAAATTCCAAATTCCATATTCCAAATTCCGTTTCGAATTCCGTGTTTGATTTCTGTGTTCCAAATTCTGTATTCCAAATTTCATGTTCCGTGTTCCAAATTCCAAATTCAGTATTCCAAATTCTGTATTCCGAATTCCAAGTTCCATGTTCTAAATTCCATATTCCGTGTTCCAAATTCTGTATTCCGAATTCCATGTTCCGAATTCCGTGTTCCGAATTCCGTGTTCCGAATTCCAAATTCCAAATTCCATATTCCAAATTCCAAATTCCATATTCCAAATTCCGTGTTCCGAATTCCGTGTTTGATTTCTGTGTTCCAAATTCTGTATTCCAAATTTCATGTTCCGTGTTCCAAATTCCAAATTCAGTATTCCAAATTCTGTATTCCGAATTCCAAGTTCCATGTTCTAAATTCCATATTCCGTGTTCCAAATTCTGTATTCCGAATTCCATGTTCCGAATTCCGTGTTCCGAATTCCGTGTTCCGAATTCCAAATTCCAAATTCCGTATTCCAAATTCCAAATTCCAAATTCCGTATTCCATATTCCAAATTCCGTGTTCCAAATTCCGTGTTTGATTTCTGTGTTCCAAATTCTGTATTCCAAATGTCATGTTCCGTGTTCCAAATTCAGTATTCCAAATTCCGTATTCCGAATTCCAAGTTCCATGTTCTAAATTCCTTATTCCAAATTTCTTGTTCCAAATTCCATATTCCGTGTTCCGAATTCCAATTTCCGAATTCCGTGTTCCAAATTCCGTGTTCTAAATTCCGTGTTCCAAATTCTGTGTTCCAAATTCCGTATTCCATGTTCCGAATTCCAAATTCCGAATTCCGTGTTCCGAATTTGAAATTCTGAATTCCTTATTCCAAATTCCCTGTACTGAATTTCAAATTCCGTGTTCTGAATTCCAAATTCCTTATTCCAAATTCCGTGTTCCGAATTTCAAATTACAAATTCCAAATTCCGTATTTCAAATACCAAATTCCGTGTTCCGAATTCCGTGTTCCGATTTCTGTGTTCCAAATTCTGTGTTCCGATTTCCGTGTTCCTAATTCCGTGTTCCGAGTTCCAAATTCCGCGTTCAGAGTTCCAAATTCCGTGTTCCGAGTTCCAAATTCCGTGTTCCGAATTCTGTTTTCCAAATTCCGTGTTCCGTGTTCCAAATTCTGTGTTCCGAGTTCCAAATTCCGCGTTCAGAGTTCCAAATTCCGTGTTCCGAGTTCCAAATTCCGTATTCCAAATTCCGTGTTCCGAATTCCAAATTCTGAATTCCTTATTCCAAATTCCCTGTTCTGAATTTCAAATTCCGAATTCAAAATTCCATATTCCAAATTCCGTGTTCCGAATTCCGTGTTCCGAATTCAATGTTCCGAATTCCAAATTCCAAATTCTGCATTCCAAATTCCAAATTCCAAATTCCGTATTCCATATTCCAAATTCCGTGTTCCGAATTCCGTGTTTGATTTCTGTGTTCCAAATTCTGTATTCCAAATTTCATGTTCCGTGTTCCAAATTCCAAATTCAGTATTCCAAATTCCGTATTCCGAATTCCAAGTTCCATGTTCTAAATACCATATTCCGTGTTCCAAATTCCGTATTCCAAATTCCGTGTTCCGATTTCCGTGTTCCGAATTCCGTGTTCCGAATTCCAAATTCCGTATTCCAAATTCCAAATGACAAATTCCGTATTCCATATTCCAAATTCCGTGTTCCGAATTCCGTGTTTGATTTCTGTGTTCCAAATTCTGTATTCCAAATTTCATGTTCCATGTTCCAAATTCCAAATTCAGTATTCCAAATTCCGTATTCCGAATTCCAAGTTCCATATTCCGTGTTCCAAATTCCGTATTCCAAATTCCGTGTTCCGAATTCCGTGTTCCGAATTCCGTGTTCCGAATTCCAAATTCCAAATTCCATTTTCCCAATTCCAAATTCCGTGTTCCGAATTCCGTGTTCCGTGTTCCGAATTCCAAATTCCGTATTCCAAATTCCAAATTCCAAATTCCGTATTCCATATTCCAAATTCCGTGTTCCGAATTCCGTGTTTGATTTCTGTGTTCCATATTCTGTATTCCAAATTTCATGTTCCGTGTTCCAAATTCCAAATTCAGTATTCCATATTCCATATTCCGTGTTCCAAATTCCGTATTCCAAATTCCGTGTTCCGAATTCCAAATTCCAAATTACAAATTACAAATTCCGTATTCCATATTCCGAATTCCGTGTTCCGAATTCCGTGTTCCGAATTCCGTGTTCCGAATTCCAAATTCCAAATTCCATATTCCAAATTCCAAATTCCATATTCCAAATTCCGTGTTCCGAATTCCGTGTTTGATTTCTGTGTTCCAAATTCTGTATTCCAAATTTCATGTTCCGTATTCCAAATTCCAAATTCAGTATTCCAAATTCCGTATTCCGAATTCCAAGTTCCATGTTCTAAATTCCATATTCCGTGTTCCAAATTCTGTATTCCGAATTCCGTGTTCCGAATTCCGTGTTCCGAATTCCGTGTTCCGAATTCCAAATTCCAAATTCCGTATTCCAAATTCCAAATTCTGTATTCCATATTCCAAATTCCGTGTTCCGAATTCCGTGTTTGATTTCTGTGTTCCAAATTCTGTATTCCAAATGTCATGTTCCGTGTTCCAAATTCCAAATTCAGTATTCCAAATTCCGTATTCCGAATTCCAAGTTCCATGTTCTAAATTCCATATTCCATGTTCTAAATTCCGTATTCCAAATTCCGTGTTCCGAATTCCGTGTTCCGAATTCCGTGTTCCGAATTTTCATGTTCCGAATTCCGTGTTCCGAATTCCAAATTCCAAATTCCAAATTCCAAATTCCAAATTCCGTATTCCATATTCCAAATTCCGTGTTCCGAATTCCGTGTTCCGAATTCCAAATTCCAAATTCCGTATTCCAAATTCCAAATTCTGTGTTACAAATTCCGTGTTTGATTTCTGTGTTCCAAATTCTGTATTCCAAATTTCATGTTCCGTGTTCCAAATTCCAAATTCAGTATTCCAAATTCCGTATTCCGAATTCCAAGTTCCATGTTCTAAATTCCATATTCCGTGTTCCGAATTCCGTGTTCCGAATTCCGTGTTCCGAATTCCAAATTCCAAATTACAAATTACAAATTCCGTATTCCATATTCCAAATTCCGTGTTCCGAATTCCGTGTTCCGAATTCCGTGTTCCAAATTCCGTGTTCCAAATTCCAAATTCCAAATTCCGTATTCCAAATTCCATATTCCATATTCCAAATTCCGTGTTCCGAATTCCGTGTTGATTTCTGTGTTCCAAATTCTGTATTCCAAATTTCATGTTCCGTGTTCCAAATTCCAAATTCAGTATTCCAAATTCCGTATTCTGAATTCCAAGTTCCATGTTCTAAATTCCATATTCCGAGTTCCAAATTCTGTATTCCGAATTCCGTTTCCCGAATTCCGTGTTCCGAATTCCGTGTTCCGAATTCCAAATTCCAAATTCCGTATTCCAAATTCCAAATTCCGTATTCCATATTCCAAATTTCGTGTTCCGAATTCCATGTTTGATTTCTGTGTTCCAAATTCTGTATTCCAAATGTCATGTTCCGTGTTCCAAATTCCAAATTCAGTATTCCAAATTCCGTATTCCGAATTCCAAGTTCCATGTTCTAAATTCCATATTCCGTGTTCCAAATTCTGTATTCCAAATTCCATGTTCTGAATTCCAAATTCCGTGTTCTAAATTCCAAATTCCGTATTCCAAATTCCATGTTCTGAATTCCAAATTCTGTGTTCTGAATTCCAAATTCCGTGTTCTGAATTCCAAATTCCGTATTCCAAATTCCATGTTCTGAATTCCAAATTCCTTGTTCTGAATTCCAAATTCTGTGTTCTGAATTCCAAATTACGAGTTCGAATTTCAAATTCCGTGTTCTGGATTTCAAATTCCGTGTTCCGAATTCCAAATTCCGTGTTCTGAATTTATTTTTCCAAATTCCGTTTTCCGAATTCCAAATTCCAAATTCCGTGTTCTGAATTAATTATTCAAAATTCCGTATTCAAATTTTGTGTTCCGAATTCCGTGTTCCGAATTCCAAACTCCAAATTCCGTATTCCAAATTCCGTATTCCAAAATCCAAATTCTTTATTCCAAATTCAAACTTCCATATTCCAAATTCAAAATTCCGTATTCCAAATTCCAAATGCCGTATTCCAAATTCCTTATTCCAAATTCCGGGTTTCAAATTCCAAATTCCCAATTTCGTATTCCAAACTCCTTATTCCAAATTCCGTGTTCCGAATTTCAAATTACAAAATCCAAATTCCGTATTTCAAATACCAAATTCCGTGTTCCGAATTCCGTGTTCCGATTTCCATGTTCCAAATTCCGTGTTCCGATTTCCATGTTCCTAATTCCGTGTTCCGAGTTCCAAATTCCGTGTTCCGAATTCCGTGTTCTGAATTCCGTGTTCCGAATTCCATGTTCCAAATTCCACGTTCCGAATTCCAAATTCCAAATTCCGTATTCCAAATTACAAATTACAAATTCTGTATTCCAAATTCCAAATTCTGTATTCTGAATTCTAAATTCAAAAATTCTGTGTTCCGTATTCCGTGTTCCGAATTCAAAAATACCGTATTCCAAATTTTGTGTTCCGAATTCCGTGTTCCGAATTCCGTGTTCCGAATTCCAAATTCCATGTTCTGAATTCCGTATTCCAAATTCAGTGTTCCAAATTCCGTGTTCCAAATTCCGTGTTCCAAATTCCGTGTTCCGAATTCCAAATTCCGTGTTCCGAATTCCGTGTTCTGAATTCCGTGTTCCGAGTTCCAAATTTCAAATTCCGTGTTCTGAATTCCAAATTCCGTGTTCCGAATTCCAAATTCTGTGTTTCGAATTCCAAATTCCGTGTTCCGAATTCCAAATTCCGTGTTCCGAATTCCAAAGTCCGTGTTCCGAATTTCAAATTCCGTGTTCCGAATTCCAAATTCCGTGTTCTGAATTCATTATTCCAAATTCCGTATTCCAAATTCCGTGTTCCGAATTCCAAATTCCAAATTCCGTATTCCAAATTTCAAATTCTATATTCCAATTTCCGTATTCCAAATTCCAAATTCCGTAGTATTCCTTATTCAAAATTCCGTGTTTTGAATTCCAAATTCCAATTTTCTTATTCCAAATTCCGTGTTCCAAATTCCGTGTTCCGAATTTCAAATTACGAATTCCAAATACTGTATTTCAAATACCAAATTCCGTGTTCCAAATTCCATGTTTCTAGTTCCAAATTCCGTGTTCCGAATTCCGTGGTCCGAATTTCAAATTCCATATTCCAAATTCCGTATTCCAAATTCCAAATTCCATATTCCGAATTCCGTGTTCCGAATTCCAAATTCCGTGTTCTGAATTCCATATTCCAAATTCAGTGATCCAAATTCAGTGTTCCAAATTCAGTGTTCCAAATTCCGTGTTCCAAATTCCGTGTTCCGAATTCCAAATTCCAAATTCCGTATTCCAAATTCCAAATTCCAAATTCTGTATTCCATATTCCAAATTCCGTGTTCCGAATTCCGTGTTTGATTTCTGTGTTCCAAATTCTGTATTCCAAATGTCATGTTCCGTGTTCCAAATTCCAAATTCAGTATTCCAAATTCCGTATTCCGAATTCCAAGTTCCATGTTCTAAATTCCATATTCCGTGTTCTAAATTCCGTATTCCAAATTCCGTGTTCCGAATTCCGTGTTCCGAATTCCGTGTTCCGAATTTTCATGTTCCGAATTCCGTGTTCCGAATTCCAAATTCCAAATTCCGTATTCCAAATTCCAAATTCCGTATTCCATATTCCAAATTCCGTGTTCCGAATTCCGTGTTCCGAATTCCAAATTCCAAATTCCGTATTCCAAATTCCAAATTCCAAATTCCGTATTCCATATTCCAAATTCTGTGTTCCAAATTCCGTGTTTGATTTCTGTGTTCCAAATTCTGTATTCCAAATTTCATGTTCCGTGTTCCAAATTCAGTATTCCAAATTCCGTATTCCGAATTCCAAGTTCCATGTTCTAAATTCCTTATTCCAAATTTCTTGTTCCAAATTCCATATTCCGTGTTCCGAATTCCAATTTCCGAATTCCGTGTTCCAAATTCCGTGTTCTAAATTCCGTGTTCCGAATTCCATGTTCCGAATTCCAAATTCCAAATTCTGCATTCCAAATTCCAAATTCCGTATTCCATATTCCAAATTCCGTGTTCCGAATTCCGTGTTTGATTTCTGTGTTCCAAATTCTGTATTCCAAATTTCATGTTCCGTATTCCATATTCCAAATTCCGTGTTCCGATATCCGTGTTTGATTTCTGTGTTCCATATTCTGTATTCCAAATTTCATGTTCCGTGTTCCAAATTCCAAATTCAGTATTCCATATTCCGTGTTCCAAATTCCGTATTCCAAATTCCGTGTTCCGAATTCCGTGATCCAAATTCCATGTTCCGAATTCCGTGTTCCGAATTCCAAATTCCAAATTCCAAATTACAAATTCCGTATTCCATATTCCGAATTCCGTGTTCCGAATTCCGTGTTCCGAATTCCAAATTCCAAATTCCATATTCCAAATTCCAAATTCCATATTCCAAATTCCGTGTTCCGAATTCCGTGTTTGATTTCTGTGTTCCAAATTCTGTATTCCAAATTTCATGTTCTGTGTTCCAAATTCCAAATTCAGTATTCCAAATTCCGTATTCCGAATTCCAAGTTCCATGTTCTAAATTCCATATTCCGTGTTCCAAATTCTGTATTCCGAATTCCGTGTTCCGAATTCCGTGTTCCGAATTCCGTGTTCCGAATTCCAAATTCCAAATTACAAATTACAAATTACAAATTACAAATTCCGTATTCCATATTCCGAATTCCGTGTTCCGAATTCCGTGTTCCGAATTCCAAATTCCAAATTCCATATTCCAAATTCCAAATTCCATATTCCAAATTCCGTTTCGAATTCCGTGTTTGATTTCTGTGTTCCAAATTCTGTATTCCAAATTTCATGTTCCGTGTTCCAAATTCCAAATTCAGTATTCCAAATTCTGTATTCCGAATTCCAAGTTCCATGTTCTAAATTCCATATTCCGTGTTCCAAATTCTGTATTCCGAATTCCATGTTCCGAATTCTGTATTCCGAATTCCATGTTCCGAATTCCGTGTTCCGAATTCCGTGTTCCGAATTCCAAATTCCAAATTCCATATTCCAAATTCCAAATTCCATATTCCAAATTCCGTGTTCCGAATTCTGTGTTTGATTTCTGTGTTCCAAATTCTGTATTCCAAATTTCATGTTCCGTGTTCCAAATTCCAAATTCAGTATTCCAAATTCCGTATTCCGAATTCCAAGTTCCATGTTCTAAATTCCATATTCCGTGTTCCAAATTCTGTATTCCGAATTCCGTGTTCCGAATTCCGTGTTCCGAATTCCGTGTTCCGAATTCCAAATTCCAAATTCTGTATTCCAAATTCCAAATTCCAAATTCCGTATTCCATATTCCAAATTCCGTGTTCCAAATTCCGTGTTTGATTTCTGTGTTCCAAATTCTGTATTCCAAATGTCATGTTCCGTGTTCCAAATTCAGTATTCCAAATTCCGTATTCCGAATTCCAAGTTCCATGTTCTAAATTCCTTATTCCAAATTTCTTGTTCCAAATTCCATATTCCGTGTTCCGAATTCCAATTTCCGAATTCCGTGTTCCAAATTCCGTGTTCTAAATTCCGTGTTCCAAATTCTGTGTTCCAAATTCCGTATTCCATGTTCCGAATTCCAAATTCCGAATTCCGTGTTCCGAATTTGAAATTCTGAATTCCTTATTCCAAATTCCCTGTACTGAATTTCAAATTCCGTGTTCTGAATTCCAAATTCCTTATTCCAAATTCCGTGTTCCGAATTTCAAATTACAAATTCCAAATTCCGTATTTCAAATACCAAATTCCGTGTTCCGAATTCCGTGTTCCGATTTCCGTGTTCCAAATTCTGTGTTCCGATTTCCGTGTTCCTAATTCCGTGTTCCGAGTTCCAAATTCTGCGTTCAGAGTTCCAAATTCCGTGTTCCGAGTTCCAAATTCCGTGTTCCGAATTCTGTTTTCCAAATTCCGTGTTCCGTGTTCCAAATTTTGTTTCCGAGTTCCAAATTCCGCGTTCAGAGTTCCAAATTCCGTGTTCCGAGTTCCAAATTCCGTATTCCAAATTCCGTGTTCCGAATTCCAAATTCTGAATTCCTTATTCCAAATTCCCTGTTCTGAATTTCAAATTCCGAATTCCAAATTCCATATTCCAAATTCCGTGTTCCGAATTCCGTGTTCCGAATTCAATGTTCCGAATTCCAAATTCCAAATTCTGCATTCCAAATTCCAAATTCCAAATTCCGTATTCCATATTCCAAATTCCGTGTTCCGAATTCCGTGTTTGATTTCTGTGTTCCAAATTCTGTATTCCAAATTTCATGTTCCGTGTTCCAAATTCCAAATTCAGTATTCCAAATTCCGTATTCCGAATTCCAAGTTCCATGTTCTAAATACCATATTCCGTGTTCCAAATTCCGTATTCCAAATTCCGTGTTCCGATTTCCGTGTTCCGAATTCCGTGTTCCGAATTCCAAATTCCGTATTCCAAATTCCAAATGACAAATTCCGTATTCCATATTCCAAATTCCGTGTTCCGAATTCCGTGTTTGATTTCTGTGTTCCAAATTCTGTATTCCAAATTTCATGTTCCATGTTCCAAATTCCAAATTCAGTATTCCAAATTCCGTATTCCGAATTCCAAGTTCCATATTCCGTGTTCCAAATTCCGTATTCCAAATTCCGTGTTCCGAATTCCGTGTTCCGAATTCCGTGTTCCGAATTCCAAATTCCAAATTCCATATTCCCAATTCCAAATTCTGTGTTCCGAATTCCGTGTTCCGTGTTCCGAATTCCAAATTCCGTATTCCAAATTCCAAATTCCAAATTCCAAATTCCATATTCCAAATTCCGTGTTCCGAATTCCGTGTTTGATTTCTGTGTTCCATATTCTGTATTCCAAATTTCATGTTCCGTGTTCCAAATTCCAAATTCAGTATTCCATATTCCATATTCCGTGTTCCAAATTCCGTATTCCAAATTCCGTGTTCCGAATTCCAAATTCCAAATTACAAATTACAAATTCCGTATTCCATATTCCGAATTCCGTGTTCCGAATTCCGTGTTCCGAATTCCGTGTTCCGAATTCCAAATTCCAAATTCCATATTCCAAATTCCAAATTCCATATTCCAAATTCCGTGTTCCGAATTCCGTGTTTGATTTCTGTGTTCCAAATTCTGTATTCCAAATTTCATGTTCCGTATTCCAAATTCCAAATTCAGTATTCCAAATTCCGTATTCCGAATTCCAAGTTCCATGTTCTAAATTCCATATTCCGTGTTCCAAATTCTGTATTCCGAATTCCGTGTTCCGAATTCCGTGTTCCGAATTCCAAATTCCAAATTCCGTATTCCAAATTCCAAATTCCAAATTCTGTATTCCATATTCCAAATTCCGTGTTCCGAATTCCGTGTTTGATTTCTGTGTTCCAAATTCTGTATTCCAAATGTCATGTTCCGTGTTCCAAATTCCAAATTCAGTATTCCAAATTCCGTATTCCGAATTCCAAGTTCCATGTTCTAAATTCCATATTCCATGTTCTAAATTCCGTATTCCAAATTCCGTGTTCCGAATTCCGTGTTCCGAATTCCGTGTTCCGAATTTTCATGTTCCGAATTCCGTGTTCCGAATTCCAAATTCCAAATTCCAAATTCCAAATTCCAAATTCCAAATTCCATATTCCAAATTCCGTGTTCCGAATTCCGTGTTCCGAATTCCAAATTCCAAATTCCGTATTCCAAATTCCAAATTCTGTGTTACGAATTCCGTGTTTGATTTCTGTGTTCCAAATTCTGTATTCCAAATTTCATGTTCCGTGTTCCAAATTCCAAATTCAGTATTCCAAATTCCGTATTCCGAATTCCAAGTTCCATGTTCTAAATTCCATATTCCGTGTTCCGAATTCCGTGTTCCGAATTCCAAATTACAAATTACAAATTACAAATTCCGTATTCCATATTCCAAATTCCGTGTTCCGAATTCCGTGTTCCAAATTCCGTGTTCCAAATTCCGTGTTCCAAATTCCAAATTCCAAATTCCGTATTCCAAATTCCATATTCCATATTCCAAATTCCGTGTTCCGAATTCCGTGTTTGATTTCTGTGTTCCAAATTCTGTATTCCAAATTTCATGTTCCGTATTCCATATTCCAAATTCCGTGTTCCGATATCCGTGTTTGATTTCTGTGTTCCATATTCTGTATTCCAAATTTCATGTTCCGTGTTCCAAATTCCAAATTCAGTATTCCATATTCCGTGTTCCAAATTCCGTATTCCAAATTCCGTGTTCCGAATTCCGTGATCCAAATTCCATGTTCCGAATTCCGTGTTCCGAATTCCAAATTCCAAATTCCAAATTACAAATTACAAATTCCGTATTCCATATTCCGAATTCCGTGTTCCGAATTCCGTGTTCCGAATTCCAAATTCCAAATTCCATATTCCAAATTCCAAATTCCATATTCCAAATTCCGTGTTCCGAATTCCGTGTTTGATTTCTGTGTTCCAAATTCTGTATTCCAAATTTCATGTTCTGTGTTCCAAATTCCAAATTCAGTATTCCAAATTCCGTATTCCGAATTCCAAGTTCCATGTTCTAAATTCCATATTCCGTGTTCCAAATTCTGTATTCCGAATTCCGTGTTCCGAATTCCGTGTTCCGAATTCCGTGTTCCGAATTCCAAATTCCAAATTACAAATTACAAATTACAAATTACAAATTCCGTATTCCATATTCCGAATTCCGTGTTCCGAATTCCGTGTTCCGAATTCCAAATTCCAAATTCCATATTCCAAATTCCAAATTCCATATTCCAAATTCCGTTTTGAATTCCGTGTTTGATTTCTGTGTTCCAAATTCTGTATTCCAAATTTCATGTTCCGTGTTCCAAATTCCAAATTCAGTATTCCAAATTCTGTATTCCGAATTCCAAGTTCCATGTTCTAAATTCCATATTCCGTGTTCCAAATTCTGTATTCCGAATTCCATGTTCCGAATTCCGTGTTCCGAATTCCGTGTTCCGAATTCCAAATTCCAAATTCCATATTCCAAATTCCAAATTCCATATTCCAAATTCCGTGTTCCGAATTCCGTGTTTGATTTCTGTGTTCCAAATTCTGTATTCCAAATTTCATGTTCCGTGTTCCAAATTCCAAATTCAGTATTCCAAACTCTGTATTCCGAATTCCAAGTTCCATGTTCTAAATTCCATATTCCGTGTTCCAAATTCTGTATTCCGAATTCCATGTTCCGAATTCCGTGTTCCGAATTCCGTGTTCCGAATTCCAAATTCCAAATTCCGTATTCCAAATTCCAAATTCCAAATTCCGTATTCCATATTCCAAATTCCGTGTTCCAAATTCCGTGTTTGATTTCTGTGTTCCAAATTCTGTATTCCAAATGTCATGTTCCGTGTTCCAAATTCAGTATTCCAAATTCCGTATTCCGAATTCCAAGTTCCATGTTCTAAATTCCTTATTCCAAATTTCTTGTTCCAAATTCCATATTCCGTGTTCCGAATTCCAATTTCCGAATTCCGTGTTCCAAATTCCGTGTTCTAAATTCCGTGTTCCAAATTCTGTGTTCCAAATTCCGTATTCCATGTTCCGAATTCCAAATTCCGAATTCCGTGTTCCGAATTTGAAATTCTGAATTCCTTATTCCAAATTCCCTGTACTGAATTTCAAATTCCGTGTTCTGAATTCCAAATTCCTTATTCCAAATTCCGTGTTCCGAATTTCAAATTACAAATTACAAATTCCGTATTTCAAATACCAAATTCCGTGTTCCGAATTCCGTGTTCCGATTTCCGTGTTCCAAATTCTGTGTTCCGATTTCCGTGTTCCTAATTCCGTGTTCCGAGTTCCAAATTCTGCGTTCAGAGTTCCAAATTCCGTGTTCCGAGTTCCAAATTCCGTGTTCCGAATTCTGTTTTCCAAATTCCGTGTTCCGTGTTCCAAATTTTGTTTCCGAGTTCCAAATTCCGCGTTCAGAGTTCCAAATTCCGTGTTCCGAGTTCCAAATTCCGTATTCCAAATTCCGTGTTCCGAATTCCAAATTCTGAATTCCTTATTCCAAATTCCCTGTTCTGAATTTCAAATTCCGAATTCCAAATTCCATATTCCAAATTCCGTGTTCCGAATTCCGTGTTCCGAATTCAATGTTCCGAATTCCAAATTCCAAATTCTGCATTCCAAATTCCAAATTCCAAATTCCGTATTCCATATTCCAAATTCCGTGTTCCGAATTCCGTGTTTGATTTCTGTGTTCCAAATTCTGTATTCCAAATTTCATGTTCCGTGTTCCAAATTCCAAATTCAGTATTCCAAATTCCGTATTCCGAATTCCAAGTTCCATGTTCTAAATACCATATTCCGTGTTCCAAATTCCGTATTCCAAATTCCGTGTTCCGATTTCCGTGTTCCGAATTCCGTGTTCCAAATTCCGTATTCCAAATTCCGTGTTCCGAATTCCAAATTCTGAATTCCTTATTCCAAATTCCCTGTTCTGAATTTCAAATTCCGTATTCCAAATTCCAAATTCCAAATTCCGTATTCCATATTCCAAATTCCGTGTTCCGAATTCCGTGTTTGATTTCTGTGTTCCATATTCTGTATTCCAAATTTCATGTTCCGTGTTCCAAATTCCAAATTCAGTATTCCATATTCCATATTCCGTGTTCCAAATTCCGTATTCCAAATTCCGTGTTCCGAATTCCAAATTCCAAATTCCAAATTACAAATTCTGTATTCCATATTCCGAATTCCGTGTTCCGAATTCCGTGTTCCGAATTCCAAATTCCAAATTCCATATTCCAAATTCCAAATTCCATATTCCAAATTCCGTGTTCCGAATTCCGTGTTTGATTTCTGTGTTCCAAATTCTGTATTCCAAATTTCATGTTCCGTATTCCAAATTCCAAATTCAGTATTCCAAATTCCGTATTCCGAATTCCAAGTTCCATGTTCTAAATTCCATATTCCGTGTTCCAAATTCTGTATTCCGAATTCCGTGTTCCGAATTCCGTGTTCCGAATTCCGTGTTCCGAATTCCAAATTCCAAATTCCGTATTCCAAATTCCAAATTCTGTATTCCATATTCCAAATTCCGTGTTCCGAATTCCGTGTTTGATTTCTGTGTTCCAAATTCTGTATTCCAAATGTCATGTTCCGTGTTCCAAATTCCAAATTCAGTATTCCAAATTCCGTATTCCGAATTCCAAGTTCCATGTTCTAAATTCCATATTCCATGTTCTAAATTCCGTATTCCAAATTCCGTGTTCCGAATTCCGTGTTCCGAATTCCGTGTTCCGAATTTTCATGTTCCGAATTCCGTGTTCCAAATTCCAAATTCCAAATTCCAAATTCCGTATTCCATATTCCAAATTCCGTGTTCCGAATTCCGTGTTCTGAATTTATTTTTCCAAATTCCGTTTTCCGAATTCCAAATTCCAAATTCCGTGTTCTGAATTAATTATTCAAAATTCCGTATTCAAATTCCGTGTTCCGAATTCCGTGTTCCGAATTCCAAACTCCAAATTCCGTATTCCAAATTCCGTATTCCAAAATCCAAATTCTTTATTCCAAATTCAAACTTCCATATTCCAAATTCAAAATTCCGTATTCCAAATTCCAAATGCCGTATTCCAAATTCCTTATTCCAAATTCCGGGTTTCAAATTCCAAATTCCCAATTTCGTATTCCAAACTCCTTATTCCAAATTCCGTGTTCCGAATTTCAAATTACAAAATCCAAATTCCGTATTTCAAATACCAAATTCCGTGTTCCGAATTCCGTGTTCCGATTTCCATGTTCCAAATTCCGTGTTCCGATTTCCGTGTTCCTAATTCCGTGTTCCGAGTTCCAAATTCCGTGTTCCGAATTCCGTGTTCTGAATTCCGTGTTCCGAATTCCATGTTCCAAATTCCACGTTCCGAATTCCAAATTCCAAATTCCGTATTCCAAATTACAAATTACAAATTCTGTATTCCAAATTCCAAATTCTGTATTCTGAATTCTAAATTCAAAAATTCTGTGTTCCGTATTCCGTGTTCCGAATTCAAAAATACCGTATTCCAAATTTTGTGTTCCGAATTCCGTGTTCCGAATTCCGTGTTCCGAATTCCAAATTCCATGTTCTGAATTCCGTATTCCAAATTCAGTGTTCCAAATTCCGTGTTCCAAATTCCGTGTTCCAAATTCCGTGTTCCGAATTCCAAATTCCGTGTTCCGAATTCCGTGTTCTGAATTCCGTGTTCCGAGTTCCAAATTTCAAATTCCGTGTTCTGAATTCCAAATTCCGTGTTCCGAATTCCAAATTCTGTGTTTCGAATTCCAAATTCCGTGTTCCGAATTCCAAATTCCGTGTTCCGAATTCCAAAGTCCGTGTTCCGAATTTCAAATTCCGTGTTCCGAATTCCAAATTCCGTGTTCTGAATTCATTATTCCAAATTCCGTATTCCAAATTCCGTGTTCCGAATTCCAAATTCCAAATTCCGTATTCCAAATTTCAAATTCTATATTCCAATTTCCGTATTCCAAATTCCAAATTCCGTAGTATTCCTTATTCAAAATTCCGTGTTTTGAATTCCAAATTCCAATTTTCTTATTCCAAATTCCGTGTTCCAAATTCCGTGTTCCGAATTTCAAATTACGAATTCCAAATACTGTATTTCAAATACCAAATTCCGTGTTCCAAATTCCATGTTTCTAGTTCCAAATTCCGTGTTCCGAATTCCGTGGTCCGAATTTCAAATTCCATATTCCAAATTCCGTATTCCAAATTCCAAATTCCATATTCCGAATTCCGTGTTCCGAATTCCAAATTCCGTGTTCTGAATTCCATATTCCAAATTCAGTGATCCAAATTCAGTGTTCCAAATTCAGTGTTCCAAATTCCGTGTTCCAAATTCCGTGTTCCGAATTCCAAATTCCAAATTCCGTATTCCAAATTCCAAATTCCAAATTCTGTATTCCATATTCCAAATTCCGTGTTCCGAATTCCGTGTTTGATTTCTGTGTTCCAAATTCTGTATTCCAAATGTCATGTTCCGTGTTCCAAATTCCAAATTCAGTATTCCAAATTCCGTATTCCGAATTCCAAGTTCCATGTTCTAAATTCCATATTCCGTGTTCTAAATTCCGTATTCCAAATTCCGTGTTCCGAATTCCGTGTTCCGAATTCCGTGTTCCGAATTTTCATGTTCCGAATTCCGTGTTCCGAATTCCAAATTCCAAATTCCGTATTCCAAATTCCAAATTCCGTATTCCATATTCCAAATTCCGTGTTCCGAATTCCGTGTTCCGAATTCCAAATTCCAAATTCCGTATTCCAAATTACAAATTACAAATTCCGTATTCCATATTCCAAATTCTGTGTTCCGAATTCCGTGTTTGATTTCTGTGTTCCAAATTCTGTATTCCAAATTTCATGTTCCGTGTTCCAAATTCCAAATTCAGTATTCCAAATTCCGTATTCCGAATTCCAAGTTCCATGTTCTAAATTCCAAATTCCGTGTTCTGAATTAATTATTCAAAATTCCGTTTTCAAATTCCGTGTTCCGAATTCCGTGTTCCGAATTCCAAACTCCAAATTCCGTATTCCAAATTCCGTATTCCAAAATCCAAATTCTTTATTCCAAATTCAAACTTCCATATTCCAAATTCAAAATTCCGTATTCCAAATTCCAAATGCCGTATTCCAAATTCCTTTTTCCAAATTCCGGGTTTCAAATTCCAAATTCCCAATTTCGTATTCCAAACTCCTTATTCCAAATTCCGTGTTCCGAATTTCAAATTACAAAATCCAAATTCCGTATTTCAAATACCAAATTCTGTGTTCCGAATTCCGTGTTCCGATTTCCATGTTCCAAATTCCGTGTTCCGATTTCCGTGTTCCTAATTCCGTGTTCCGAGTTCCAAATTCCGTGTTCCGAATTCCGGGTTCTGAATTCTGTGTTCCGAATTCCATGTTCCAAATTCCACATTCCGAATTCCAAATTCCAAATTCCGTATTCCAAATTACAAATTACAAATTCCGTATTCCAAATTCCAAATTCTGTATTCTGAATTCTAAATTCAAAAATTCTGTGTTCCGTATTCCGTGTTCCGAATTCAAAAATACCGTATTCCAAATTTTGTGTTCCGAATTCCGTGTTCCGAATTCCGTGTTCCGAATTCCAAATTCATGTTCTGAATTCCGTATTCCAAATTCAGTGTTCCAAATTCCGTGTTCCAAATTCCGTGTTCCAAATTCCGTGTTCCGAATTCCAAATTCCGTGTTCCGAATTCCGTGTTCTGAATTCCGTGTTCCGAGTTCCAAATTTCAAATTCCGTGTTCTGAATTCCAAATTCCGTGTTCCGAATTCCAAATTCTGTGTTTCGAATTCCAAATTCCGTGTTCCGAATTCCAAATTCCGTGTTCCGAATTCCAAAGTCCGTGTTCCGAATTTCAAATTCCGTGTTCCGAATTCCAAATTCCGTGTTCTGAATTCATTATTCCAAATTCCGTATTCCAAATTCCGTGTTCCGAATTCCAAATTCCAAATTCCGTATTCCAAATTTCAAATTCTATATTCCAATTTCCGTATTCCAAATTCCAAATTCCGTATTCCTTATTCAAAATTCCGTGTTTTGAATTCCAAATTCCAATTTTCTTATTCCAAATTCCGTGTTCCAAATTCCGTGTTCCGAATTTCAAATTACAAATTCCAAATACTGTATTTCAAATACCAAATTCCGTGTTCCAAATTCCATGTTTCTAGTTCCAAATTCCGTGTTCCGAATTCCGTGGTCCGAATTTCAAATTCCATATTCCAAATTCCGTATTCCAAATTCCAAATTCCATATTCTGAATTCCGTGTTCCGAATTCCAAATTCCGTGTTCTGAATTCCATATTCCAAATTCAGTGATCCAAATTCCGTATTCCGAATTCCAAGTTCCATATTCCGTGTTCCAAATTCCGTATTCCAAATTCCGTGTTCCGAATTCCGTGTTCCGAATTCCGTGTTCCGAATTCCAAATTCCAAATTCCATATTCCCAATTCCAAATTCCGTGTTCCGAATTCTGTGTTCCGTGTTCTGAATTCCAAATTCCGTATTCCAAATTCCGTATTCCATATTCCAAATTCCGTGTTCCGAATTCCGTGTTTGATTTCTGTGTTCCAAATTCTGTATTCCAAATTTCATGTTCCTTTTTCCAAATTCCAAATTCAGTATTCCATATTCCATATTCCGTGTTCCAAATTCCGTATTCCAAATTCCGCATTCCGAATTCCGTGATCCGAATTCCGTGTTCCGAATTCCAAATTCCAAATTCCAAATTACAAATTACAAATTACAAATTCCGTATTCCATATTCCGAATTCTGTGTTCCTAATTCCGTGTTCCGAATTCCGTGTTCCGAATTCCAAATTCCAAATTCCATATTCCAAATTCCGTGTTCCGAATTCCGTGTTTGATTTCTGTGTTCCAAATTCTTTATTCCAAATTTCATGTTCCGTGTTCCAAATTCCAAATTCAGTATTCCAAATTCCGTATTCCGAATTCCAAGTTCCATGTTCTAAATTCCATATTCCGTGTTCCAAATTCTGTATTCCGAATTCCGTGTTCCGAATTCCGTGTTCCGAATTCCGTGTTCCGAATTCCAAATTCCAAATTCCGTATTCCAAATTCCAAATTACAAATTCCGTATTCCATATTCCAAATTCCGTGTTCCAAATTCCGTGTTTGATTTCTGTGTTCCAAATTCTGTATTCCAAATTTCATGTTCCGTGTTCCAAATTCAGTATTCCAAATTCCGTATTCCGAATTCCAAGTTCCATGTTCTAAATTCCTTATTCCAAATTTCTTGTTCCAAATTCCATATTCCGTGATCCGAATTCCAATTTCCAAATTCCGTGTTCCAAATTCCGTGTTCTAAATTCCGTGTTCCAAATTCTGTATTCCAAATTCCGTATTCCATGTTCCAAATTCCGAATTCCCTGTTCCGAATTTGAAATTCTGAATTCCTTATTCCAAATTCCCTGTTCTGAATTTCAAATTCCGTGTTCTGAATTCCAAATTCCTTATTCCAAATTCCGTGTTCCGAATTTCAAATTACGAATTTCAAATACCAAATAACGTGTTCCGAATTCCGTGTTACGATTTACGTGTTCCAAATTCCGTGTTCCGATTTACGTGTTCCAAATTCCGTGTTCCGAGTTCCAAATTCCGCGTCCAGAGTTCCAAATTCCGCGTTCAGAATTCCAAATTCCGTATTCCAAATTCCGTGTTCCGAATTCCAAATTCTGAATTCCTTATTCCAAATTCCCTGTTCTGAATTTCAAATTCCGAATTCCAAATTCCATATTCCAAATTCCGTGTTCCGAATTCCGTGTTCCGAATTCCATGTTCCGAATTCCAAATTCCAAATTCCAAATTCCAAATTCCAAATTCCAAATTCCATATTCCAAATTCCGTGTTCCGAATTCCGTGTTTGATTTCTGTGTTCCAAATTCTGTATTCCAAATTTCATGTTCCGTGTTCCAAATTCCAAATTCAGTATTCCAAATTCCGTATTCCGAATTCCAAGTTCCATGTTCTAAATTCCAAATTCCGTATTCCAAATTCCGTGTTCCGAATTCCGTGTTCCGAATTTTCATGTTCCGAATTCCGTGTTCCGAATTCCAAATTCCAAATTCCGTATTCCAAATTACAAATTACAAATTCCGTATTCCATATTCCAAATTCTGTGTTCCGAATTCAGTGTTCCAAATTCCGTGTTCCAAATTCCGTGTTCCGAATTCCAAATTCCGTGTTCCGAATTCCGTGTTCCGATTTCTGTGTTCCGAATTCCGTGTTCCGAATTCCAAATTCCGTATTCCAAATTCCAAATGACAAATTCCGTATTCCATATTCCAAATTCCGTGTTCCAAATTCCGTGTTTGATTTCTGTGTTCCAAATTCTGTATTCCAAATGTCATGTTCCGTGTTCCAAATTCAGTATTCCAAATTCCGTATTCCGAATTCCAAGTTCCATGTTCTAAATTCCTTATTCCAAATTTCTTGTTCCAAATTCCATATTCCGTGTTCCGAATTCCAATTTCCGAATTCCGTGTTCCAAATTCCGTGTTCTAAATTCCGTGTTCCAAATTCTGTGTTCCAAATTCCGTATTCCATGTTCCGAATTCCAAATTCCGAATTCCGTGTTCCGAATTTGAAATTCTGAATTCCTTATTCCAAATTCCCTGTACTGAATTTCAAATTCCGTGTTCTGAATTCCAAATTCCTTATTCCAAATTCCGTGTTCCGAATTTCAAATTACAAATTCCAAATTCCGTATTTCAAATACCAAATTCAGTGTTCCGAATTCCGTGTTCCGATTTCCGTGTTCCAAATTCTGTGTTCCGATTTCCGTGTTCCTAATTCCGTGTTCCGAGTTCCAAATTCCGCGTTCAGAGTTCCAAATTCCGTGTTCCGAGTTCCAAATTCCGTGTTCCGAATTCTGTTTTCCAAATTCCGTGTTCCGTGTTCCAAATTCTGTGTTCCGAGTTCCAAATTCCGCGTTCAGAGTTCCAAATTCCGTGTTCTGAGTTCCAAATTCCGTATTCCAAATTCCGTGTTCCGAATTCCAAATTCTGAATTCCTTATTCCAAATTCCCTGTTCTGAATTTCAAATTCCGAATTCCAAATTCCATATTCCAAATTCCGTTTTCCGAATTCCGTGTTCCGAATTCAATGTTCCGAATTCCAAATTCCAAATTCTGCATTCCAAATTCCAAATTCCAAATTCCGTATTCCATATTCCAAATTCCGTGTTCCAAATTCCGTGTTCCGATTTCCGTGTTCCGAATTCCGTGTTCCGAATTCCAAATTCCGTATTCCAAATTCCAAATGACAAATTCCGTATTCCAAATTCCAAATTCAGTATTCCAAATTCCGTATTCCGAATTCCAAGTTCCATGTTCTAAATACCATATTCCGTGTTCCAAATTCCGTATTCCAAATTCCGTGTTCCGATTTCCGTGTTCCGAATTCCGTGTTCCGAATTCCAAATTCCGTATTCCAAATTCCAAATGACAAATTCCGTATTCCATATTCCAAATTCCGTGTTCCGAATTCCGTGTTTGATTTCTGTGTTCCAAATTCTGTATTCCAAATTTCATGTTCCATGTTCCAAATTCCAAATTCAGTATTCCAAATTCCGTATTCCGAATTCCAAGTTCCATATTCCGTATTCCAAATTCCGTATTCCAAATTCCGTGTTCCGAATTCCGTGTTCCGAATTCCGTGTTCCGAATTCCAAATTCCAAATTCCATATTCCCAATTCCAAATTCCGTGTTCCGAATTCCGTGTTCCGTGTTCCGAATTCCAAATTCCGTATTCCAAATTCCAAATTCCGTATTCCATATTCCAAATTCCGTGTTCCGAATTCCGTGTTTGATTTCTGTGTTCCATATTCTGTATTCCAAATTTCATGTTCCGTGTTCCAAATTCCAAATTCAGTATTCCATATTCCATATTCCGTGTTCCAAATTCCGTATTCCAAATTCCGTGTTCCGAATTCCAAATTCCAAATTACAAATTACAAATTCCGTATTCCATATTCCGAATTCCGTGTTCCGAATTCCGTGTTCCGAATTCCGTGTTCCGAATTCCAAATTCCAAATTCCATATTCCAAATTCCAAATTCCATATTCCAAATTCCGTGTTCCGAATTCCGTGTTTGATTTCTGTGTTCCAAATTCGGTATTCCAAATTTCATGTTCCGTATTCCAAATTCCAAATTCAGTATTCCAAATTCCGTATTCCGAATTCCAAGTTCCATGTTCTAAATTCCATATTCCGTGTTCCAAATTCTGTATTCCGAATTCCGTGTTCCGAATTCCGTGTTCCGAATTCCGTGTTCCGAATTCCAAATTCAAAATTCCGTATTCCAAATTCCAAATTCCAAATTCTGTATTCCATATTCCAAATTCCGTGTTCCGAATTCCGTGTTTGATTTCTGTGTTCCAAATTCTGTATTCCAAATGTCATGTTCCGTGTTCCAAATTCCAAATTCAGTATTCCAAATTCCGTATTCCGAATTCCAAGTTCCATGTTCTAAATTCCATATTCCGTGTTCTAAATTCCGTATTCCAAATTCCGTGTTCCGAATTCCGTGTTCCGAATTCCGTGTTCCGAATTTTCATGTTCCGAATTCCGTGTTCCGAATTCCAAATTCCAAATTCCGTATTCCAAATTACAAATTCCGTATTCCATATTCCAAATTCCGTGTTCCGAATTCCGTGTTCCGAATTCCAAATTCCAAATTCCGTATTCCAAATTCCAAATTCTGTGTTACGAATTCCGTGTTTGATTTCTGTGTTCCAAATTCTGTATTCCAAATTTCATGTTCCGTGTTCCAAATTCCAAATTCAGTATTCCAAATTCCGTATTCCGAATTCCAAGTTCCATGTTCTAAATTCCATATTCCGTGTTCCGAATTCCGTGTTCCGAATTCCGTGTTCCGAATTCCAAATTACAAATTACAAATTACAAATTCCGTATTCCATATTCCAAATTCCGTGTTCCGAATTCCGTGTTCCAAATTCCGTGTTCCAAATTCCAAATTCCAAATTCCGTATTCCAAATTCCATATTCCATATTCCAAATTCCGTGTTCCGAATTCCGTGTTGATTTCTGTGTTCCAAATTCTGTATTCCAAATTTCATGTTCCGTGTTCCAAATTCCAAATTCAGTATTCCAAATTCCGTATTCTGAATTCCAAGTTCCATGTTCTAAATTCCATATTCCGAGTTCCAAATTCTGTATTCCGAATTCCGTTTCCCGAATTCCGTGTTCCGAATTCCGTGTTCCGAATTCCAAATTCCAAATTCCGTATTCCAAATTCCAAATTCCGTATTCCATATTCCAAATTTCGTGTTCCGAATTCCGTGTTTGATTTCTGTGTTCCAAATTCTGTATTCCAAATTTCATGTTCCGTGTTCCAAATTCCAAATTCAGTATTCCAAATTCCGTATTCCGAATTCCAAGTTCCATGTTCTAAATTCCATATTCCATGTTCCAAATTCTGTATTCCAAATTCCATGTTCTGAATTCCAAATTCCGTGTTCTAAATTCCAAATTCCGTATTCCAAATTCCATGTTCTGAATTCCAAATTCCGTGTTCTGAATTCCAAATTCCGTGTTCTGAATTCCAAATTTCGTATTCCAAATTCCATGTTCTGAATTCCAAATTCCTTGTTCTGAATTCCAAATTCCGTGTTCTGAATTCCAAATTACGAGTTCGAATTTCAAATTCCGTGTTCTGGATTTCAAATTCCGTGTTCCGAATTCCAAATTCCGTGTTCTGAATTTATTTTTCCAAATTCCGTTTTCCGAATTCCAAATTCCAAATTCCGTGCTCTGAATTAATTATTCAAAATTCCGTATTCAAATTCCGTGTTCCGAATTCCGTGTTCCGAATTCCAAACTCCAAATTCCGTATTCCAAATTCCGTATTCCAAAATCCAAATTCTTTATTCCAAATTCAAACTTCCATATTCCAAATTCAAAATTCCGTATTCCAAATTCCAAATGCCGTATTCCAAATTCCTTATTCCAAATTCCGGGTTTCAAATACCAAATTCCCAATTTCGTATTCCAAACTCCTTATTCCAAATTCCGTGTTCCGAATTTCAAATTACAAAATCCAAATTCCGTATTTCAAATACCAAATTCCGTGTTCCGAATTCCGTGTTCCGATTTCCATGTTCCAAATTCCGTGTTCCGATTTCCGTGTTCCTAATTCCGTGTTCCGAGTTCCAAATTCCGTGTTCCGAATTCCGTGTTCTGAATTCCGTGTTCCGAATTCCATGTTCCAAATTCCACGTTCCGAATTCCAAATTCCAAATTCCGTATTCCAAATTACAAATTACAAATTCCGTATTCCAAATTTCAAATTCTGTATTCTGAATTCTAAATTCAAAAATTCTGTGTTCCGTATTCCGTGTTCCGAATTCAAAAATACCGTATTCCAAATTTTGTGTTCCGAATTCCGTGTTCCGAATTCAAAAATACCGTATTCCAAATTTTGTGTTCCGAATTCCGTGTTCCGAATTCCAAATTCCATGTTCTGAATTCCGTATTCCAAATTCAGTGTTCCAAATTCTGTGTTCCAAATTCCGTGTTCCAAATTCCGTGTTCCGAATTCCAAATTCCGTGTTCCGAATTCCGTGTTCTGAATTCCGTGTTCCGAGTTCCAAATTTCAAATTCCGTGTTCTGAATTCCAAATTCCGTGTTCCGAATTCCAAATTCTGTGTTTCGAATTCCAAATTCCGTGTTCCGAATTCCAAATTCCGTGTTCCGAATTCCAAAGTCCGTGTTCCGAATTTCAAATTCCGTGTTCCGAATTCCAAATTCCGTGTTCTGAATTCATTATTCCAAATTCCGTATTCCAAATTCCGTGTTCCGAATTCCAAATTCCAAATTCCGTATTCCAAATTTCAAATTCTATATTCCAATTTCCGTATTCCAAATTCCAAATTCCATAGTATTCCTTATTCAAAATTCCGTGTTTTGAATTCCAAATTCCAATTTTCTTATTCCAAATTCCGTGTTCCAAATTCCGTGTTCCGAATTTCAAATTACGAATTCCAAATACTGTATTTCAAATACCAAATTCCGTGTTCCAAATTCCATGTTTCTAGTTCCAAATTCCGTGTTCCGAATTCCGTGGTCCGAATTTCAAATTCCATATTCCAAATTCCGTATTCCAAATTCCAAATTCCATATTCCGAATTCCGTGTTCCGAATTCCAAATTCCGTGTTCTGAATTCCATATTCCAAATTCAGTGATCCAAATTCAGTGTTCCAAATTCAGTGTTCCAAATTCCGTGTTCCAAATTCCGTGTTCCGAATTCCAAATTCCAAATTCCGTATTCCAAATTCCAAATTCCAAATTCTGTATTCCATATTCCAAATTCCGTGTTCCGAATTCCGTGTTTGATTTCTGTGTTCCAAATTCTGTATTCCAAATGTCATGTTCCGTGTTCCAAATTCCAAATTCAGTATTCCAAATTCCGTATTCCGAATTCCAAGTTCCATGTTCTAAATTCCATATTCCGTGTTCTAAATTCCGTATTCCAAATTCCGTGTTCCGAATTCCGTGTTCCGAATTCCGTGTTCCGAATTTTCATGTTCCGAATTCCGTGTTCCGAATTCCAAATTCCAAATTCCGTATTCCAAATTACAAATTCCGTATTCCATATTCCAAATTCCGTGTTCCGAATTCCGTGTTCCGAATTCCAAATTCCAAATTCCGTATTCCAAATTACAAATTACAAATTCCGTATTCCATATTCCAAATTCTGTGTTCCGAATTCCGTGTTTGATTTCTGTGTTCCAAATTCTGTATTCCAAATTTCATGTTCCGTGTTCCAAATTCCAAATTCAGTATTCCAAATTCCGTATTCCGAATTCCAAGTTCCATGTTCTAAATTCCAAATTCCGTGTTCTGAATTAATTATTCAAAATTCCATATTCAAATTCCGTGTTCCGAATTCCGTGTTCCGAATTCCAAACTCCAAATTCCGTATTCCAAATTCCGTATTCCAAAATCCAAATTCTTTATTCCAAATTCAAACTTCCATATTCCAAATTCAAAATTCCGTATTCCAAATTCCAAATGCCGTATTCCAAATTCCTTTTTCCAAATTCCGGGTTTCAAATTCCAAATTCCCAATTTCGTATTCCAAACTCCTTATTCCAAATTCCGTGTTCCGAATTTCAAATTACAAAATCCAAATTCCGTATTTCAAATACCAAATTCTGTGTTCCGAATTCCGTGTTCCGATTTCCATGTTCCAAATTCCGTGTTCCGATTTCCGTGTTCCTAATTCCGTGTTCCGAGTTCCAAATTCCGTGTTCCGAATTCCGTGTTCTGAATTCTGTGTTCCGAATTCCATGTTCCAAATTCCACATTCCGAATTCCAAATTCCAAATTCCGTATTCCAAATTACAAATTACAAATTCCGTATTCCAAATTCCAAATTCTGTATTCTGAATTCTAAATTCAAAAATTCTGTGTTCCGTATTCCGTGTTCCGAATTCAAAAATACCGTATTCCAAATTTTGTGTTCCGAATTCCGTGTTCCGAATTCCGTGTTCTGAATTCCAAATTCCATGTTCTGAATTCCGTATTCCAAATTCAGTGTTCCAAATTCCGTGTTCCAAATTCCGTGTTCCAAATTCCGTGTTCCGAATTCCAAATTCCGTGTTCCGAATTCCGTGTTCTGAATTCCGTGTTCCGAGTTCCAAATTTCAAATTCCGTGTTCTGAATTCCAAATTCCGTGTTCCGAATTCCAAATTCTGTGTTTCGAATTCCAAATTCCGTGTTCCGAATTCCAAATTCCGTGTTCCGAATTCCAAAGTCCGTGTTCCGAATTTCAAATTCCGTGTTCCGAATTCCAAATTCCGTGTTCTGAATTCATTATTCCAAATTCCGTATTCCAAATTCCGTGTTCCGAATTCCAAATTCCAAATTCCGTATTCCAAATTTCAAATTCTATATTCCAATTTCCGTATTCCAAATTCCAAATTCCGTATTCCTTATTCAAAATTCCGTGTTTTGAATTCCAAATTCCAATTTTCTTATTCCAAATTCCGTGTTCCAAATTCCGTGTTCCGAATTTCAAATTACGAATTCCAAATACTGTATTTCAAATACCAAATTCCGTGTTCCAAATTCCATGTTTCTAGTTCCAAATTCCGTGTTCCGAATTCCGTGGTCCGAATTTCAAATTCCATATTCCAAATTCCGTATTCCAAATTCCAAATTCCATATTCTGAATTCCGTGTTCCGAATTCCAAATTCCGTGTTCTGAATTCCATATTCCAAATTCAGTGATCCAAATTCAGTGTTCCAAATTCAGTGTTCCAAATTCCGTGTTCCAAATTCCGTGTTCCGAATTCCAAATTCCGTGTTCCGAATTCTGTGTTCCGATTTCCGTGTTCCGAATTCCGTGTTCCGAATTCAAAATTCCGTATTCCAAATTCCAAATGACAAATTCCGTATTCCATATTCCAAATTCCGTGTTCCAAATTCCGTGTTTGATTTCTGTGTTCCAAATTCTGTATTCCAAATTTCATGTTCCATGTTCCAAATTCCAAATTCAGTATTCCAAATTCCGTATTCCGAATTCCAAGTTCCATATTCCGTGTTCCAAATTCCGTATTCCAAATTCCGTGTTCCGAATTCCGTGTTCCGAATTCCGTGTTCCGAATTCCAAATTCCAAATTCCATATTCCCAATTCCAAATTACGTGTTCCGAATTCTGTGTTCCGTGTTCTGAATTCCAAATTACAAATTACAAATTCCGTATTCCATATTCCAAATTCTGTGTTCCGAATTCCGTGTTTGATTTCTGTGTTCCAAATTCTGTATTCCAAGTTTCATGTTCCGTGTTCCAAATTCCAAATTCAGTATTCCATATTCCATATTCCGTGTTCCAAATTCCGTATTCCAAATTCCGCATTCCGAATTCCGTGATCCGAATTCCGTGTTCCGAATTCCAAATTCCAAATTACAAATTCCAAATTACAAATTACAAATTCCGTATTCCATATTCCAAATTCCGTGTTCCAAATTCCGTGTTTGATTTCTGTGTTCCAAATTCTGTATTCCAAATTTCATGTTCCGTGTTCCAAATTCAGTATTCCAAATTCCGTATTCCGAATTCCAAGTTCCATGTTCTAAATTCCTTATTCCAAATTTCTTGTTCCAAATTCCATATTCCGTGTTCCGAATTCCAATTTCCGAATTCCGTGTTCCAAATTCCGTGTTCTAAATTCCGTGTTCCGAATTCCATGTTCCGAATTCCAAATTCCAAATTCTGCATTCCAAATTCCAAATTCCGTATTCCATATTCCAAATTCCGTGTTCCGAATTCCGTGTTTGATTTCTGTGTTCCAAATTCTGTATTCCAAATTTCATGTTCCGTATTCCATATTCCAAATTCCGTGTTCCGATATCCATGTTTGATTTCTGTGTTCCATATTCTGTATTCCAAATTTCATGTTCCGTGTTCCAAATTCCAAATTCAGTATTCCATATTCCGTGTTCCAAATTCCGTATTCCAAATTCCGTGTTCCGAATTCCGTGATCCAAATTCCATGTTCCGAATTCCGTGTTCCGAATTCCAAATTCCAAATTACAAATTACAAATTCCGTATTCCATATTCCGAATTCCGTGTTCCGAATTCCGTGTTCCGAATTCCAAATTCCAAATTCCATATTCCAAATTCCAAATTCCATATTCCAAATTCCGTGTTCCGAATTCCGTGTTTGATTTCTGTGTTCCAAATTCTGTATTCCAAATTTCATGTTCTGTGTTCCAAATTCCAAATTCAGTATTCCAAATTCCGTATTCCGAATTCCAAGTTCCATGTTCTAAATTCCATATTCCGTGTTCCAAATTCTGTATTCCGAATTCCGTGTTCCGAATTCCGTGTTCCGAATTCCGTGTTCCGAATTCCAAATTCCAAATTCCAAATTACAAATTACAAATTACAAATTCCGTATTCCATATTCCGAATTCCGTGTTCCGAATTCCGTGTTCCGAATTCCAAATTCCAAATTCCATATTCCAAATTCCAAATTCCATATTCCAAATTCCGTTTCGAATTCCGTGTTTGATTTCTGTGTTCCAAATTCTGTATTCCAAATTTCATGTTCCGTGTTCCAAATTCCAAATTCAGTATTCCAAATTCTGTATTCCGAATTCCAAGTTCCATGTTCTAAATTCCATATTCCGTGTTCCAAATTCTGTATTCCGAATTCCATGTTCCGAATTCCGTGTTCCGAATTCCGTGTTCCGAATTCCAAATTCCAAATTCCATATTCCAAATTCCAAATTCCATATTCCAAATTCCGTGTTCCGAATTCCGTGTTTGATTTCTGTGTTCCAAATTCTGTATTCCAAATTTCATGTTCCGTGTTCCAAATTCCAAATTCAGTATTCCAAATTCTGTATTCCGAATTCCAAGTTCCATGTTCTAAATTCCATATTCCGTGTTCCAAATTCTGTATTCCGAATTCCATGTTCCGAATTCCGTGTTCCGAATTCCGTGTTCCGAATTCCAAATTCCAAATTCCGTATTCCAAATTCCAAATTCCAAATTCCGTATTCCATATTCCAAATTCCGTGTTCCAAATTCCGTGTTTGATTTCTGTGTTCCAAATTCTGTATTCCAAATGTCATGTTCCGTGTTCCAAATTCAGTATTCCAAATTCCGTATTCCGAATTCCAAGTTCCATGTTCTAAATTCCTTATTCCAAATTTCTTGTTCCAAATTCCATATTCCGTGTTCCGAATTCCAATTTCCGAATTCCGTGTTCCAAATTCCGTGTTCTAAATTCCGTGTTCCAAATTCTGTGTTCCAAATTCCGTATTCCATGTTCCGAATTCCAAATTCCGAATTCCGTGTTCCGAATTTGAAATTCTGAATTCCTTATTCCAAATTCCCTGTACTGAATTTCAAATTCCGTGTTCTGAATTCCAAATTCCTTATTCCAAATTCCGTGTTCCGAATTTCAAATTACAAATTCCAAATTCCGTATTTCAAATACCAAATTCCGTGTTCCGAATTCCGTGTTCCGATTTCTGTGTTCCAAATTCTGTGTTCCGATTTCCGTGTTCCTAATTCCGTGTTCCGAGTTCCAAATTCCGCGTTCAGAGTTCCAAATTCCGTGTTCCGAGTTCCAAATTCCGTGTTCCGAATTCTGTTTTCCAAATTCCGTGTTCCGTGTTCCAAATTCTGTGTTCCGAGTTCCAAATTCCGCGTTCAGAGTTCCAAATTCCGTGTTCCGAGTTCCAAATTCCGTATTCCAAATTCCGTGTTCCGAATTCCAAATTCTGAATTCCTTATTCCAAATTCCCTGTTCTGAATTTCAAATTCCGAATTCAAAATTCCATATTCCAAATTCCGTGTTCCGAATTCCGTGTTCCGAATTCAATGTTCCGAATTCCAAATTCCAAATTCTGCATTCCAAATTCCAAATTCCAAATTCCGTATTCCATATTCCAAATTCCGTGTTCCGAATTCCGTGTTTGATTTCTGTGTTCCAAATTCTGTATTCCAAATTTCATGTTCCGTGTTCCAAATTCCAAATTCAGTATTCCAAATTCCGTATTCCGAATTCCAAGTTCCATGTTCTAAATACCATATTCCGTGTTCCAAATTCCGTATTCCAAATTCCGTGTTCCGATTTCCGTGTTCCGAATTCCGTGTCCCGAATTCCAAATTCCGTATTCCAAATTCCAAATGACAAATTCCGTATTCCATATTCCAAATTCCGTGTTCCGAATTCCGTGTTTGATTTCTGTGTTCCAAATTCTGTATTCCAAATTTCATGTTCCATGTTCCAAATTCCAAATTCAGTATTCCAAATTCCGTATTCCGAATTCCAAGTTCCATATTCCGTGTTCCAAATTCCGTATTCCAAATTCCGTGTTCCGAATTCCGTGTTCCGAATTCCGTGTTCCGAATTCCAAATTCCAAATTCCATTTTCCCAATTCCAAATTCCGTGTTCCGAATTCCGTGTTCCGTGTTCCGAATTCCAAATTCCGTATTCCAAATTCCAAATTCCAAATTCCGTATTCCATATTCCAAATTCCGTGTTCCGAATTCCGTGTTTGATTTCTGTGTTCCATATTCTGTATTCCAAATTTCATGTTCCGTGTTCCAAATTCCAAATTCAGTATTCCATATTCCATATTCCGTGTTCCAAATTCCGTATTCCAAATTCCGTGTTCCGAATTCCAAATTCCAAATTACAAATTACAAATTCCGTATTCCATATTCCGAATTCCGTGTTCCGAATTCCGTGTTCCGAATTCCGTGTTCCGAATTCCAAATTCCAAATTCCATATTCCAAATTCCAAATTCCATATTCCAAATTCCGTGTTCCGAATTCCGTGTTTGATTTCTGTGTTCCAAATTCTGTATTCCAAATTTCATGTTCCGTATTCCAAATTCCAAATTCAGTATTCCAAATTCCGTATTCCGAATTCCAAGTTCCATGTTCTAAATTCCATATTCCGTGTTCCAAATTCTGTATTCCGAATTCCGTGTTCCGAATTCCGTGTTCCGAATTCCGTGTTCCGAATTCCAAATTCCAAATTCCGTATTCCAAATTCCAAATTCTGTATTCCATATTCCAAATTCCGTGTTCCGAATTCCGTGTTTGATTTCTGTGTTCCAAATTCTGTATTCCAAATGTCATGTTCCGTGTTCCAAATTCCAAATTCAGTATTCCAAATTCCGTATTCCGAATTCCAAGTTCCATGTTCTAAATTCCATATTCCATGTTCTAAATTCCGTATTCCAAATTCCGTGTTCCGAATTCCGTGTTCCGAATTCCGTGTTCCGAATTTTCATGTTCCGAATTCCGTGTTCCGAATTCCAAATTCCAAATTCCAAATTCCAAATTCCAAATTCCATATTCCATATTCCAAATTCCGTGTTCCGAATTCCGTGTTCCGAATTCCAAATTCCAAATTCCGTATTCCAAATTCCAAATTCTGTGTTACAAATTCCGTGTTTGATTTCTGTGTTCCAAATTCTGTATTCCAAATTTCATGTTCCGTGTTCCAAATTCCAAATTCAGTATTCCAAATTCCGTATTCCGAATTCCAAGTTCCATGTTCTAAATTCCATATTCCGTGTTCCGAATTCCGTGTTCCGAATTCCGTGTTCCGAATTCCAAATTCCAAATTACAAATTACAAATTCCGTATTCCATATTCCAAATTCCGTGTTCCGAATTCCGTGTTCCGAATTCCGTGTTCCAAATTCCGTGTTCCAAATTCCAAATTCCAAATTCCGTATTCCAAATTCCATATTCCATATTCCAAATTCCGTGTTCCGAATTCCGTGTTGATTTCTGTGTTCCAAATTCTGTATTCCAAATTTCATGTTCCGTGTTCCAAATTCCAAATTCAGTATTCCAAATTCCGTATTCTGAATTCCAAGTTCCATGTTCTAAATTCCATATTCCGAGTTCCAAATTCTGTATTCCGAATTCCGTTTCCCGAATTCCGTGTTCCGAATTCCGTGTTCCGAATTCCAAATTCCAAATTCCGTATTCCAAATTCCAAATTCCGTATTCCATATTCCAAATTTCGTGTTCCGAATTCCATGTTTGATTTCTGTGTTCCAAATTCTGTATTCCAAATGTCATGTTCCGTGTTCCAAATTCCAAATTCAGTATTCCAAATTCCGTATTCCGAATTCCAAGTTCCATGTTCTAAATTCCATATTCCGTGTTCCAAATTCTGTATTCCAAATTCCATGTTCTGAATTCCAAATTCCGTGTTCTAAATTCCAAATTCCGTATTCCAAATTCCATGTTCTGAATTCCAAATTCTGTGTTCTGAATTCCAAATTCCGTGTTCTGAATTCCAAATTCCGTATTCCAAATTCCATGTTCTGAATTCCAAATTCCTTGTTCTGAATTCCAAATTCTGTGTTCTGAATTCCAAATTACGAGTTCGAATTTCAAATTCCGTGTTCTGGATTTCAAATTCCGTGTTCCGAATTCCAAATTCCGTGTTCTGAATTTATTTTTCCAAATTCCGTTTTCCGAATTCCAAATTCCAAATTCCGTGTTCTGAATTAATTATTCAAAATTCCGTATTCAAATTCTGTGTTCCGAATTCCGTGTTCCGAATTCCAAACTCCAAATTCCGTATTCCAAATTCCGTATTCCAAAATCCAAATTCTTTATTCCAAATTCAAACTTCCATATTCCAAATTCAAAATTCCGTATTCCAAATTCCAAATGCCGTATTCCAAATTCCTTATTCCAAATTCCGGGTTTCAAATTCCAAATTCCCAATTTCGTATTCCAAACTCCTTATTCCAAATTCCGTGTTCCGAATTTCAAATTACAAAATCCAAATTCCGTATTTCAAATACCAAATTCCGTGTTCCGAATTCCGTGTTCCGATTTCCATGTTCCAAATTCCGTGTTCCGATTTCCATGTTCCTAATTCCGTGTTCCGAGTTCCAAATTCCGTGTTCCGAATTCCGTGTTCTGAATTCCGTGTTCCGAATTCCATGTTCCAAATTCCACGTTCCGAATTCCAAATTCCAAATTCCGTATTCCAAATTACAAATTACAAATTCTGTATTCCAAATTCCAAATTCTGTATTCTGAATTCTAAATTCAAAAATTCTGTGTTCCGTATTCCGTGTTCCGAATTCAAAAATACCGTATTCCAAATTTTGTGTTCCGAATTCCGTGTTCCGAATTCCGTGTTCCGAATTCCAAATTCCATGTTCTGAATTCCGTATTCCAAATTCAGTGTTCCAAATTCCGTGTTCCAAATTCCGTGTTCCAAATTCCGTGTTCCGAATTCCAAATTCCGTGTTCCGAATTCCGTGTTCTGAATTCCGTGTTCCGAGTTCCAAATTTCAAATTCCGTGTTCTGAATTCCAAATTCCGTGTTCCGAATTCCAAATTCTGTGTTTCGAATTCCAAATTCCGTGTTCCGAATTCCAAATTCCGTGTTCCGAATTCCAAAGTCCGTGTTCCGAATTTCAAATTCCGTGTTCCGAATTCCAAATTCCGTGTTCTGAATTCATTATTCCAAATTCCGTATTCCAAATTCCGTGTTCCGAATTCCAAATTCCAAATTCCGTATTCCAAATTTCAAATTCTATATTCCAATTTCCGTATTCCAAATTCCAAATTCCGTAGTATTCCTTATTCAAAATTCCGTGTTTTGAATTCCAAATTCCAATTTTCTTATTCCAAATTCCGTGTTCCAAATTCCGTGTTCCGAATTTCAAATTACGAATTCCAAATACTGTATTTCAAATACCAAATTCCGTGTTCCAAATTCCATGTTTCTAGTTCCAAATTCCGTGTTCCGAATTCCGTGGTCCGAATTTCAAATTCCATATTCCAAATTCCGTATTCCAAATTCCAAATTCCATATTCCGAATTCCGTGTTCCGAATTCCAAATTCCGTGTTCTGAATTCCATATTCCAAATTCAGTGATCCAAATTCAGTGTTCCAAATTCAGTGTTCCAAATTCCGTGTTCCAAATTCCGTGTTCCGAATTCCAAATTCCAAATTCCGTATTCCAAATTCCAAATTCCAAATTCTGTATTCCATATTCCAAATTCCGTGTTCCGAATTCCGTGTTTGATTTCTGTGTTCCAAATTCTGTATTCCAAATGTCATGTTCCGTGTTCCAAATTCCAAATTCAGTATTCCAAATTCCGTATTCCGAATTCCAAGTTCCATGTTCTAAATTCCATATTCCGTGTTCTAAATTCCGTATTCCAAATTCCGTGTTCCGAATTCCGTGTTCCGAATTCCGTGTTCCGAATTTTCATGTTCCGAATTCCGTGTTCCGAATTCCAAATTCCAAATTCCGTATTCCAAATTCCAAATTCCGTATTCCATATTCCAAATTCCGTGTTCCGAATTCCGTGTTCCGAATTCCAAATTCCAAATTCCGTATTCCAAATTCCAAATTCCAAATTCCGTATTCCATATTCCAAATTCTGTGTTCCAAATTCCGTGTTTGATTTCTGTGTTCCAAATTCTGTATTCCAAATTTCATGTTCCGTGTTCCAAATTCAGTATTCCAAATTCCGTATTCCGAATTCCAAGTTCCATGTTCTAAATTCCTTATTCCAAATTTCTTGTTCCAAATTCCATATTCCGTGTTCCGAATTCCAATTTCCGAATTCCGTGTTCCAAATTCCGTGTTCTAAATTCCGTGTTCCGAATTCCATGTTCCGAATTCCAAATTCCAAATTCTGCATTCCAAATTCCAAATTCCGTATTCCATATTCCAAATTCCGTGTTCCGAATTCCGTGTTTGATTTCTGTGTTCCAAATTCTGTATTCCAAATTTCATGTTCCGTATTCCATATTCCAAATTCCGTGTTCCGATATCCGTGTTTGATTTCTGTGTTCCATATTCTGTATTCCAAATTTCATGTTCCGTGTTCCAAATTCCAAATTCAGTATTCCATATTCCGTGTTCCAAATTCCGTATTCCAAATTCCGTGTTCCGAATTCCGTGATCCAAATTCCATGTTCCGAATTCCGTGTTCCGAATTCCAAATTCCAAATTCCAAATTACAAATTCCGTATTCCATATTCCGAATTCCGTGTTCCGAATTCCGTGTTCCGAATTCCAAATTCCAAATTCCATATTCCAAATTCCAAATTCCATATTCCAAATTCCGTGTTCCGAATTCCGTGTTTGATTTCTGTGTTCCAAATTCTGTATTCCAAATTTCATGTTCTGTGTTCCAAATTCCAAATTCAGTATTCCAAATTCCGTATTCCGAATTCCAAGTTCCATGTTCTAAATTCCATATTCCGTGTTCCAAATTCTGTATTCCGAATTCCGTGTTCCGAATTCCGTGTTCCGAATTCCGTGTTCCGAATTCCAAATTCCAAATTCCAAATTACAAATTACAAATTACAAATTCCGTATTCCATATTCCGAATTCCGTGTTCCGAATTCCGTGTTCCGAATTCCAAATTCCAAATTCCATATTCCAAATTCCAAATTCCATATTCCAAATTCCGTTTCGAATTCCGTGTTTGATTTCTGTGTTCCAAATTCTGTATTCCAAATTTCATGTTCCGTGTTCCAAATTCCAAATTCAGTATTCCAAATTCTGTATTCCGAATTCCAAGTTCCATGTTCTAAATTCCATATTCCGTGTTCCAAATTCTGTATTCCGAATTCCATGTTCCGAATTCCGTGTTCCGAATTCCGTGTTCCGAATTCCAAATTCCAAATTCCATATTCCAAATTCCAAATTCCATATTCCAAATTCCGTGTTCCGAATTCCGTGTTTGATTTCTGTGTTCCAAATTCTGTATTCCAAATTTCATGTTCCGTGTTCCAAATTCCAAATTCAGTATTCCAAATTCTGTATTCCGAATTCCAAGTTCCATGTTCTAAATTCCATATTCCGTGTTCCAAATTCTGTATTCCGAATTCCATGTTCCGAATTCCGTGTTCCGAATTCCGTGTTCCGAATTCCAAATTCCAAATTCCGTATTCCAAATTCCAAATTCCAAATTCCGTATTCCATATTCCAAATTCCGTGTTCCAAATTCCGTGTTTGATTTCTGTGTTCCAAATTCTGTATTCCAAATGTCATGTTCCGTGTTCCAAATTCAGTATTCCAAATTCCGTATTCCGAATTCCAAGTTCCATGTTCTAAATTCCTTATTCCAAATTTCTTGTTCCAAATTCCATATTCCGTGTTCCGAATTCCAATTTCCGAATTCCGTGTTCCAAATTCCGTGTTCTAAATTCCGTGTTCCAAATTCTGTGTTCCAAATTCCGTATTCCATGTTCCGAATTCCAAATTCCGAATTCCGTGTTCCGAATTTGAAATTCTGAATTCCTTATTCCAAATTCCCTGTACTGAATTTCAAATTCCGTGTTCTGAATTCCAAATTCCTTATTCCAAATTCCGTGTTCCGAATTTCAAATTACAAATTCCAAATTCCGTATTTCAAATACCAAATTCCGTGTTCCGAATTCCGTGTTCCGATTTCCGTGTTCCAAATTCTGTGTTCCGATTTCCGTGTTCCTAATTCCGTGTTCCGAGTTCCAAATTCTGCGTTCAGAGTTCCAAATTCCGTGTTCCGAGTTCCAAATTCCGTGTTCCGAATTCTGTTTTCCAAATTCCGTGTTCCGTGTTCCAAATTTTGTTTCCGAGTTCCAAATTCCGCGTTCAGAGTTCCAAATTCCGTGTTCCGAGTTCCAAATTCCGTATTCCAAATTCCGTGTTCCGAATTCCAAATTCTGAATTCCTTATTCCAAATTCCCTGTTCTGAATTTCAAATTCCGAATTCCAAATTCCATATTCCAAATTCCGTGTTCCGAATTCCGTGTTCGAAATTCAATGTTCCGAATTCCAAATTCCAAATTCTGCATTCCAAATTCCAAATTCCAAATTCCGTATTCCATATTCCAAATTCCGTGTTCCGAATTCCGTGTTTGATTTCTGTGTTCCAAATTCTGTATTCCAAATTTCATGTTCCGTGTTCCAAATTCCAAATTCAGTATTCCAAATTCCGTATTCCGAATTCCAAGTTCCATGTTCTAAATACCATATTCCGTGTTCCAAATTCCGTATTCCAAATTCCGTGTTCCGATTTCCGTGTTCCGAATTCCGTGTTCCGAATTCCAAATTCCGTATTCCAAATTCCAAATGACAAATTCCGTATTCCATATTCCAAATTCCGTGTTCCGAATTCCGTGTTTGATTTCTGTGTTCCAAATTCTGTATTCCAAATTTCATGTTCCATGTTCCAAATTCCAAATTCAGTATTCCAAATTCCGTATTCCGAATTCCAAGTTCCATATTCCGTGTTCCAAATTCCGTATTCCAAATTCCGTGTTCCGAATTCCGTGTTCCGAATTCCGTGTTCCGAATTCCAAATTCCAAATTCCATATTCCCAATTCCAAATTCCGTGTTCCGAATTCCGTGTTCCGTGTTCCGAATTCCAAATTCCGTATTCCAAATTCCAAATTCCAAATTCCGTATTCCATATTCCAAATTCCGTGTTCCGAATTCCGTGTTTGATTTCTGTGTTCCATATTCTGTATTCCAAATTTCATGTTCCGTGTTCCAAATTCCAAATTCAGTATTCCATATTCCATATTCCGTGTTCCAAATTCCGTATTCCAAATTCCGTGTTCCGAATTCCAAATTCCAAATTACAAATTACAAATTCCGTATTCCATATTCCGAATTCCGTGTTCCGAATTCCGTGTTCCGAATTCCGTGTTCCGAATTCCAAATTCCAAATTCCATATTCCAAATTCCAAATTCCATATTCCAAATTCCGTGTTCCGAATTCCGTGTTTGATTTCTGTGTTCCAAATTCTGTATTCCAAATTTCATGTTCCGTATTCCAAATTCCAAATTCAGTATTCCAAATTCCGTATTCCGAATTCCAAGTTCCATGTTCTAAATTCCATATTCCGTGTTCCAAATTCTGTATTCCGAATTCCGTGTTCCGAATTCCGTGTTCCGAATTCCAAATTCCAAATTCCGTATTCCAAATTCCAAATTCCAAATTCTGTATTCCATATTCCAAATTCCGTGTTCCGAATTCCGTGTTTGATTTCTGTGTTCCAAATTCTGTATTCCAAATGTCATGTTCCGTGTTCCAAATTCCAAATTCAGTATTCCAAATTCCGTATTCCGAATTCCAAGTTCCATGTTCTAAATTCCATATTCCATGTTCTAAATTCCGTATTCCAAATTCCGTGTTCCGAATTCCGTGTTCCGAATTCCGTGTTCCGAATTTTCATGTTCCGAATTCCGTGTTCCGAATTCCAAATTCCAAATTCCAAATTCCAAATTCCATATTCCAAATTCCGTGTTCCGAATTCCGTGTTCCGAATTCCAAATTCCAAATTCCGTATTCCAAATTCCAAATTCTGTGTTACGAATTCCGTGTTTGATTTCTGTGTTCCAAATTCTGTATTCCAAATTTCATGTTCCGTGTTCCAAATTCCAAATTCAGTATTCCAAATTCCGTATTCCGAATTCCAAGTTCCATGTTCTAAATTCCATATTCCGTGTTCCGAATTCCGTGTTCCGAATTCCGTGTTCCGAATTCCAAATTACAAATTACAAATTACAAATTCCGTATTCCATATTCCAAATTCCGTGTTCCGAATTCCGTGTTCCAAATTCCGTGTTCCAAATTCCGTGTTCCAAATTCCAAATTCCAAATTCCGTATTCCAAATTCCATATTCCATATTCCAAATTCCGTGTTCCGAATTCCGTGTTTGATTTCTGTGTTCCAAATTCTGTATTCCAAATTTCATGTTCCGTATTCCATATTCCAAATTCCGTGTTCCGATATCCGTGTTTGATTTCTGTGTTCCATATTCTGTATTCCAAATTTCATGTTCCGTGTTCCAAATTCCAAATTCAGTATTCCATATTCCGTGTTCCAAATTCCGTATTCCAAATTCCGTGTTCCGAATTCCGTGATCCAAATTCCATGTTCCGAATTCCGTGTTCCGAATTCCAAATTCCAAATTCCAAATTACAAATTACAAATTCCGTATTCCATATTCCGAATTCCGTGTTCCGAATTCCGTGTTCCGAATTCCAAATTCCAAATTCCATATTCCAAATTCCAAATTCCATATTCCAAATTCCGTGTTCCGAATTCCGTGTTTGATTTCTGTGTTCCAAATTCTGTATTCCAAATTTCATGTTCTGTGTTCCAAATTCCAAATTCAGTATTCCAAATTCCGTATTCCGAATTCCAAGTTCCATGTTCTAAATTCCATATTCCGTGTTCCAAATTCTGTATTCCGAATTCCGTGTTCCGAATTCCGTGTTCCGAATTCCGTGTTCCGAATTCCAAATTCCAAATTACAAATTACAAATTACAAATTACAAATTCCGTATTCCATATTCCGAATTCCGTGTTCCGAATTCCGTGTTCCGAATTCCAAATTCCAAATTCCATATTCCAAATTCCAAATTCCATATTCCAAATTCCGTTTTGAATTCCGTGTTTGATTTCTGTGTTCCAAATTCTGTATTCCAAATTTCATGTTCCGTGTTCCAAATTCCAAATTCAGTATTCCAAATTCTGTATTCCGAATTCCAAGTTCCATGTTCTAAATTCCATATTCCGTGTTCCAAATTCTGTATTCCGAATTCCATGTTCCGAATTCCGTGTTCCGAATTCCGTGTTCCGAATTCCAAATTCCAAATTCCATATTCCAAATTCCAAATTCCATATTCCAAATTCCGTGTTCCGAATTCCGTGTTTGATTTCTGTGTTCCAAATTCTGTATTCCAAATTTCATGTTCCGTGTTCCAAATTCCAAATTCAGTATTCCAAATTCTGTATTCCGAATTCCAAGTTCCATGTTCTAAATTCCATATTCCGTGTTCCAAATTCTGTATTCCGAATTCCATGTTCCGAATTCCGTGTTCCGAATTCCGTGTTCCGAATTCCAAATTCCAAATTCCGTATTCCAAATTCCAAATTCCAAATTCCGTATTCCATATTCCAAATTCCGTGTTCCAAATTCCGTGTTTGATTTCTGTGTTCCAAATTCTGTATTCCAAATGTCATGTTCCGTGTTCCAAATTCAGTATTCCAAATTCCGTATTCCGAATTCCAAGTTCCATGTTCTAAATTCCTTATTCCAAATTTCTTGTTCCAAATTCCATATTCCGTGTTCCGAATTCCAATTTCCGAATTCCGTGTTCCAAATTCCGTGTTCTAAATTCCGTGTTCCAAATTCTGTGTTCCAAATTCCGTATTCCATGTTCCGAATTCCAAATTCCGAATTCCGTGTTCCGAATTTGAAATTCTGAATTCCTTATTCCAAATTCCCTGTACTGAATTTCAAATTCCGTGTTCTGAATTCCAAATTCCTTATTCCAAATTCCGTGTTCCGAATTTCAAATTACAAATTACAAATTCCGTATTTCAAATACCAAATTCCGTGTTCCGAATTCCGTGTTCCGATTTCCGTGTTCCAAATTCTGTGTTCCGATTTCCGTGTTCCTAATTCCGTGTTCCGAGTTCCAAATTCTGCGTTCAGAGTTCCAAATTCCGTGTTCCGAGTTCCAAATTCCGTGTTCCGAATTCTGTTTTCCAAATTCCGTGTTCCGTGTTCCAAATTTTGTTTCCGAGTTCCAAATTCCGCGTTCAGAGTTCCAAATTCCGTGTTCCGAGTTCCAAATTCCGTATTCCAAATTCCGTGTTCCGAATTCCAAATTCTGAATTCCTTATTCCAAATTCCCTGTTCTGAATTTCAAATTCCGAATTCCAAATTCCATATTCCAAATTCCGTGTTCCGAATTCCGTGTTCCGAATTCAATGTTCCGAATTCCAAATTCCAAATTCTGCATTCCAAATTCCAAATTCCAAATTCCGTATTCCATATTCCAAATTCCGTGTTCCGAATTCCGTGTTTGATTTCTGTGTTCCAAATTCTGTATTCCAAATTTCATGTTCCGTGTTCCAAATTCCAAATTCAGTATTCCAAATTCCGTATTCCGAATTCCAAGTTCCATGTTCTAAATACCATATTCCGTGTTCCAAATTCCGTATTCCAAATTCCGTGTTCCGATTTCCGTGTTCCGAATTCCGTGTTCCGAATTCCAAATTCCGTATTCCAAATTCCAAATGACAAATTCCGTATTCCATATTCCAAATTCCGTGTTCCGAATTCCGTGTTTGATTTCTGTGTTCCAAATTCTGTATTCCAAATTTCATGTTCCATGTTCCAAATTCCAAATTCAGTATTCCAAATTCCGTATTCCGAATTCCAAGTTCCATATTCCGTGTTCCAAATTCCGTATTCCAAATTCCGTGTTCCGAATTCCGTGTTCCGAATTCCAAATTCCAAATTCCATATTCCCAATTCCAAATTCCGTGTTCCGAATTCCGTGTTCCGTGTTCCGAATTCCAAATTCCGTATTCCAAATTCCAAATTCCAAATTCCGTATTCCATATTCCAAATTCCGTGTTCCGAATTCCGTGTTTGATTTCTGTGTTCCATATTCTGTATTCCAAATTTCATGTTCCGTGTTCCAAATTCCAAATTCAGTATTCCATATTCCATATTCCGTGTTCCAAATTCCGTATTCCAAATTCCGTGTTCCGAATTCCAAATTCCAAATTCCAAATTCCAAATTCTGTATTCCATATTCCGAATTCCGTGTTCCGAATTCCGTGTTCCGAATTCCAAATTCCAAATTCCATATTCCAAATTCCAAATTCCATATTCCAAATTCCGTGTTCCGAATTCCGTGTTTGATTTCTGTGTTCCAAATTCTGTATTCCAAATTTCATGTTCCGTATTCCAAATTCCAAATTCAGTATTCCAAATTCCGTATTCCGAATTCCAAGTTCCATGTTCTAAATTCCATATTCCGTGTTCCAAATTCTGTATTCCGAATTCCGTGTTCCGAATTCCGTGTTCCGAATTCCGTGTTCCGAATTCCAAATTCCAAATTCCGTATTCCAAATTCCAAATTCTGTATTCCATATTCCAAATTCCGTGTTCCGAATTCCGTGTTTGATTTCTGTGTTCCAAATTCTGTATTCCAAATGTCATGTTCCGTGTTCCAAATTCCAAATTCAGTATTCCAAATTCCGTATTCCGAATTCCAAGTTCCATGTTCTAAATTCCATATTCCATGTTCTAAATTCCGTATTCCAAATTCCGTGTTCCGAATTCCGTGTTCCGAATTCCGTGTTCCGAATTTTCATGTTCCGAATTCCGTGTTCCAAATTCCAAATTCCAAATTCCGTATTCCATATTCCAAATTCCGTGTTCCGAATTCCGTGTTCTGAATTTATTTTTCCAAATTCCGTTTTCCGAATTCCAAATTCCAAATTCCGTGTTCTGAATTAATTATTCAAAATTCCGTATTCAAATTCCGTGTTCCGAATTCCGTGTTCCGAATTCCAAACTCCAAATTCCGTATTCCAAATTCCGTATTCCAAAATCCAAATTCTTTATTCCAAATTCAAACTTCCATATTCCAAATTCAAAATTCCGTATTCCAAATTCCAAATGCCGTATTCCAAATTCCTTATTCCAAATTCCGGGTTTCAAATTCCAAATTCCCAATTTCGTATTCCAAACTCCTTATTCCAAATTCCGTGTTCCGAATTTCAAATTACAAAATCCAAATTCCGTATTTCAAATACCAAATTCCGTGTTCCGAATTCCGTGTTCCGATTTCCATGTTCCAAATTCCGTGTTCCGATTTCCGTGTTCCTAATTCCGTGTTCCGAGTTCCAAATTCCGTGTTCCGAATTCCGTGTTCTGAATTCCGTGTTCCGAATTCCATGTTCCAAATTCCACGTTCCGAATTCCAAATTCCAAATTCCGTATTCCAAATTACAAATTACAAATTCTGTATTCCAAATTCCAAATTCTGTATTCTGAATTCTAAATTCAAAAATTCTGTGTTCCGTATTCCATGTTCCGAATTCAAAAATACCGTATTCCAAATTTTGTGTTCCGAATTCCGTGTTCCGAATTCCGTGTTCCGAATTCCAAATTCCATGTTCTGAATTCCGTATTCCAAATTCAGTGTTCCAAATTCCGTGTTCCAAATTCCGTGTTCCAAATTCCGTGTTCCGAATTCCAAATTCCGTGTTCCGAATTCCGTGTTCTGAATTCCGTGTTCCGAGTTCCAAATTTCAAATTCCGTGTTCTGAATTCCAAATTCCGTGTTCCGAATTCCAAATTCTGTGTTTCGAATTCCAAATTCCGTGTTCCGAATTCCAAATTCCGTGTTCCGAATTCCAAAGTCCGTGTTCCGAATTTCAAATTCCGTGTTCCGAATTCCAAATTCCGTGTTCTGAATTCATTATTCCAAATTCCGTATTCCAAATTCCGTGTTCCGAATTCCAAATTCCAAATTCCGTATTCCAAATTTCAAATTCTATATTCCAATTTCCGTATTCCAAATTCCAAATTCCGTAGTATTCCTTATTCAAAATTCCGTGTTTTGAATTCCAAATTCCAATTTTCTTATTCCAAATTCCGTGTTCCAAATTCCGTGTTCCGAATTTCAAATTACGAATTCCAAATACTGTATTTCAAATACCAAATTCCGTGTTCCAAATTCCATGTTTCTAGTTCCAAATTCCGTGTTCCGAATTCCGTGGTCCGAATTTCAAATTCCATATTCCAAATTCCGTATTCCAAATTCCAAATTCCATATTCCGAATTCCGTGTTCCGAATTCCAAATTCCGTGTTCTGAATTCCATATTCCAAATTCAGTGATCCAAATTCAGTGTTCCAAATTCAGTGTTCCAAATTCCGTGTTCCAAATTCCGTGTTCCGAATTCCAAATTCCAAATTCCGTATTCCAAATTCCAAATTCCAAATTCTGTATTCCATATTCCAAATTCCGTGTTCCGAATTCCGTGTTTGATTTCTGTGTTCCAAATTCTGTATTCCAAATGTCATGTTCCGTGTTCCAAATTCCAAATTCAGTATTCCAAATTCCGTATTCCGAATTCCAAGTTCCATGTTCTAAATTCCATATTCCGTGTTCTAAATTCCGTATTCCAAATTCCGTGTTCCGAATTCCGTGTTCCGAATTCCGTGTTCCGAATTTTCATGTTCCGAATTCCGTGTTCCGAATTCCAAATTCCAAATTCCGTATTCCAAATTCCAAATTCCGTATTCCATATTCCAAATTCCGTGTTCCGAATTCCGTGTTCCGAATTCCAAATTCCAAATTCCGTATTCCAAATTACAAATTACAAATTCCGTATTCCATATTCCAAATTCTGTGTTCCGAATTCCGTGTTTGATTTCTGTGTTCCAAATTCTGTATTCCAAATTTCATGTTCCGTGTTCCAAATTCCAAATTCAGTATTCCAAATTCCGTATTCCGAATTCCAAGTTCCATGTTCTAAATTCCAAATTCCGTGTTCTGAATTAATTATTCAAAATTCCGTTTTCAAATTCCGTGTTCCGAATTCCGTGTTCCGAATTCCAAACTCCAAATTCCGTATTCCAAATTCCGTATTCCAAAATCCAAATTCTTTATTCCAAATTCAAACTTCCATATTCCAAATTCAAAATTCCGTATTCCAAATTCCAAATGCCGTATTCCAAATTCCTTTTTCCAAATTCCGGGTTTCAAATTCCAAATTCCCAATTTCGTATTCCAAACTCCTTATTCCAAATTCCGTGTTCCGAATTTCAAATTACAAAATCCAAATTCCGTATTTCAAATACCAAATTCTGTGTTCCGAATTCCGTGTTCCGATTTCCATGTTCCAAATTCCGTGTTCCGATTTCCGTGTTCCTAATTCCGTGTTCCGAGTTCCAAATTCCGTGTTCCGAATTCCGGGTTCTGAATTCTGTGTTCCGAATTCCATGTTCCAAATTCCACATTCCGAATTCCAAATTCCAAATTCCGTATTCCAAATTACAAATTACAAATTCCGTATTCCAAATTCCAAATTCTGTATTCTGAATTCTAAATTCAAAAATTCTGTGTTCCGTATTCCGTGTTCCGAATTCAAAAATACCGTATTCCAAATTTTGTGTTCCGAATTCCGTGTTCCGAATTCCGTGTTCCGAATTCCAAATTCATGTTCTGAATTCCGTATTCCAAATTCAGTGTTCCAAATTCCGTGTTCCAAATTCCGTGTTCCAAATTCCGTGTTCCGAATTCCAAATTCCGTGTTCCGAATTCCGTGTTCTGAATTCCGTGTTCCGAGTTCCAAATTTCAAATTCCGTGTTCTGAATTCCAAATTCCGTGTTCCGAATTCCAAATTCTGTGTTTCGAATTCCAAATTCCGTGTTCCGAATTCCAAATTCCGTGTTCCGAATTCCAAAGTCCGTGTTCCGAATTTCAAATTCCGTGTTCCGAATTCCAAATTCCGTGTTCTGAATTCATTATTCCAAATTCCGTATTCCAAATTCCGTGTTCCGAATTCCAAATTCCAAATTCCGTATTCCAAATTTCAAATTCTATATTCCAATTTCCGTATTCCAAATTCCAAATTCCGTATTCCTTATTCAAAATTCCGTGTTTTGAATTCCAAATTCCAATTTTCTTATTCCAAATTCCGTGTTCCAAATTCCGTGTTCCGAATTTCAAATTACAAATTCCAAATACTGTATTTCAAATACCAAATTCCGTGTTCCAAATTCCATGTTTCTAGTTCCAAATTCCGTGTTCCGAATTCCGTGGTCCGAATTTCAAATTCCATATTCCAAATTCCGTATTCCAAATTCCAAATTCCATATTCTGAATTCCGTGTTCCGAATTCCAAATTCCGTGTTCTGAATTCCATATTCCAAATTCAGTGATCCAAATTCCGTATTCCGAATTCCAAGTTCCATATTCCGTGTTCCAAATTCCGTATTCCAAATTCCGTGTTCCGAATTCCGTGTTCCGAATTCCGTGTTCCGAATTCCAAATTCCAAATTCCATATTCCCAATTCCAAATTCCGTGTTCCGAATTCTGTGTTCCGTGTTCTGAATTCCAAATTCCGTATTCCAAATTCCGTATTCCATATTCCAAATTCCGTGTTCCGAATTCCGTGTTTGATTTCTGTGTTCCAAATTCTGTATTCCAAATTTCATGTTCCTTTTTCCAAATTCCAAATTCAGTATTCCATATTCCATATTCCGTGTTCCAAATTCCGTATTCCAAATTCCGCATTCCGAATTCCGTGATCCGAATTCCGTGTTCCGAATTCCAAATTCCAAATTCCAAATTACAAATTACAAATTACAAATTCCGTATTCCATATTCCGAATTCTGTGTTCCTAATTCCGTGTTCCGAATTCCGTGTTCCGAATTCCAAATTCCAAATTCCATATTCCAAATTCCGTGTTCCGAATTCCGTGTTTGATTTCTGTGTTCCAAATTCTTTATTCCAAATTTCATGTTCCGTGTTCCAAATTCCAAATTCAGTATTCCAAATTCCGTATTCCGAATTCCAAGTTCCATGTTCTAAATTCCATATTCCGTGTTCCAAATTCTGTATTCCGAATTCCGTGTTCCGAATTCCGTGTTCCGAATTCCGTGTTCCGAATTCCAAATTCCAAATTCCGTATTCCAAATTCCAAATTACAAATTCCGTATTCCATATTCCAAATTCCGTGTTCCAAATTCCGTGTTTGATTTCTGTGTTCCAAATTCTGTATTCCAAATTTCATGTTCCGTGTTCCAAATTCAGTATTCCAAATTCCGTATTCCGAATTCCAAGTTCCATGTTCTAAATTCCTTATTCCAAATTTCTTGTTCCAAATTCCATATTCCGTGATCCGAATTCCAATTTCCAAATTCCGTGTTCCAAATTCCGTGTTCTAAATTCCGTGTTCCAAATTCTGTATTCCAAATTCCGTATTCCATGTTCCAAATTCCGAATTCCCTGTTCCGAATTTGAAATTCTGAATTCCTTATTCCAAATTCCCTGTTCTGAATTTCAAATTCCGTGTTCTGAATTCCAAATTCCTTATTCCAAATTCCGTGTTCCGAATTTCAAATTACGAATTTCAAATACCAAATAACGTGTTCCGAATTCCGTGTTACGATTTACGTGTTCCAAATTCCGTGTTCCGATTTACGTGTTCCAAATTCCGTGTTCCGAGTTCCAAATTCCGCGTCCAGAGTTCCAAATTCCGCGTTCAGAGTTCCAAATTCCGTATTCCAAATTCCGTGTTCCGAATTCCAAATTCTGAATTCCTTATTCCAAATTCCCTGTTCTGAATTTCAAATTCCGAATTCCAAATTCCATATTCCAAATTCCGTGTTCCGAATTCCGTGTTCCGAATTCCATGTTCCGAATTCCAAATTCCAAATTCCAAATTCCAAATTCCAAATTCCAAATTCCAAATTCCATATTCCAAATTCCGTGTTCCGAATTCCGTGTTTGATTTCTGTGTTCCAAATTCTGTATTCCAAATTTCATGTTCCGTGTTCCAAATTCCAAATTCAGTATTCCAAATTCCGTATTCCGAATTCCAAGTTCCATGTTCTAAATTCCAAATTCCGTATTCCAAATTCCGTGTTCCGAATTCCGTGTTCCGAATTTTCATGTTCCGAATTCCGTGTTCCGAATTCCAAATTCCAAATTCCGTATTCCAAATTACAAATTACAAATTCCGTATTCCATATTCCAAATTCTGTGTTCCGAATTCAGTGTTCCAAATTCCGTGTTCCAAATTCCGTGTTCCGAATTCCAAATTCCGTGTTCCGAATTCCGTGTTCCGATTTCTGTGTTCCGAATTCCGTGTTCCGAATTCCAAATTCCGTATTCCAAATTCCAAATGACAAATTCCGTATTCCATATTCCAAATTCCGTGTTCCAAATTCCGTGTTTGATTTCTGTGTTCCAAATTCTGTATTCCAAATGTCATGTTCCGTGTTCCAAATTCAGTATTCCAAATTCCGTATTCCGAATTCCAAGTTCCATGTTCTAAATTCCTTATTCCAAATTTCTTGTTCCAAATTCCATATTCCGTGTTCCGAATTCCAATTTCCGAATTCCGTGTTCCAAATTCCGTGTTCTAAATTCCGTGTTCCAAATTCTGTGTTCCAAATTCCGTATTCCATGTTCCGAATTCCAAATTCCGAATTCCGTGTTCCGAATTTGAAATTCTGAATTCCTTATTCCAAATTCCCTGTACTGAATTTCAAATTCCGTGTTCTGAATTCCAAATTCCTTATTCCAAATTCCGTGTTCCGAATTTCAAATTACAAATTCCAAATTCCGTATTTCAAATACCAAATTCAGTGTTCCGAATTCCGTGTTCCGATTTCCGTGTTCCAAATTCTGTGTTCCGATTTCCGTGTTCCTAATTCCGTGTTCCGAGTTCCAAATTCCGCGTTCAGAGTTCCAAATTCCGTGTTCCGAGTTCCAAATTCCGTGTTCCGAATTCTGTTTTCCAAATTCCGTGTTCCGTGTTCCAAATTCTGTGTTCCGAGTTCCAAATTCCGCGTTCAGAGTTCCAAATTCCGTGTTCTGAGTTCCAAATTCCGTATTCCAAATTCCGTGTTCCGAATTCCAAATTCTGAATTCCTTATTCCAAATTCCCTGTTCTGAATTTCAAATTCCGAATTCCAAATTCCATATTCCAAATTCCGTGTTCCGAATTCCGTGTTCCGAATTCAATGTTCCGAATTCCAAATTCCAAATTCTGCATTCCAAATTCCAAATTCCAAATTCCGTATTCCATATTCCAAATTCCGTGTTCCAAATTCCGTGTTCCGATTTCCGTGTTCCGAATTCCGTGTTCCGAATTCCAAATTCCAAATGACAAATTCCAAATGACAAATTCCGTATTCCAAATTCCAAATTCAGTATTCCAAATTCCGTATTCCGAATTCCAAGTTCCATGTTCTAAATACCATATTCCGTGTTCCAAATTCCGTATTCCAAATTCCGTGTTCCGATTTCCGTGTTCCGAATTCCGTGTTCCGAATTCCAAATTCCGTATTCCAAATTCCAAATGACAAATTCCGTATTCCATATTCCAAATTCCGTGTTCCGAATTCCGTGTTTGATTTCTGTGTTCCAAATTCTGTATTCCAAATTTCATGTTCCATGTTCCAAATTCCAAATTCAGTATTCCAAATTCCGTATTCCGAATTCCAAGTTCCATATTCCGTATTCCAAATTCCGTATTCCAAATTCCGTGTTCCGAATTCCGTGTTCCGAATTCCGTGTTCCGAATTCCAAATTCCAAATTCCATATTCCCAATTCCAAATTCCGTGTTCCGAATTCCGTGTTCCGTGTTCCGAATTCCAAATTCCGTATTCCAAATTCCAAATTCCGTATTCCATATTCCAAATTCCGTGTTCCGAATTCCGTGTTTGATTTCTGTGTTCCATATTCTGTATTCCAAATTTCATGTTCCGTGTTCCAAATTCCAAATTCAGTATTCCATATTCCATATTCCGTGTTCCAAATTCCGTATTCCAAATTCCGTGTTCCGAATTCCAAATTCCAAATTACAAATTACAAATTCCGTATTCCATATTCCGAATTCCGTGTTCCGAATTCCGTGTTCCGAATTCCGTGTTCCGAATTCCAAATTCCAAATTCCATATTCCAAATTCCAAATTCCATATTCCAAATTCCGTGTTCCGAATTCCGTGTTTGATTTCTGTGTTCCAAATTCGGTATTCCAAATTTCATGTTCCGTATTCCAAATTCCAAATTCAGTATTCCAAATTCCGTATTCCGAATTCCAAGTTCCATGTTCTAAATTCCATATTCCGTGTTCCAAATTCTGTATTCCGAATTCCGTGTTCCGAATTCCGTGTTCCGAATTCCGTGTTCCGAATTCCAAATTCAAAATTCCGTATTCCAAATTCCAAATTCCAAATTCTGTATTCCATATTCCAAATTCCGTGTTCCGAATTCCGTGTTTGATTTCTGTGTTCCAAATTCTGTATTCCAAATGTCATGTTCCGTGTTCCAAATTCCAAATTCAGTATTCCAAATTCCGTATTCCGAATTCCAAGTTCCATGTTCTAAATTCCATATTCCGTGTTCTAAATTCCGTATTCCAAATTCCGTGTTCCGAATTCCGTGTTCCGAATTCCGTGTTCCGAATTTTCATGTTCCGAATTCCGTGTTCCGAATTCCAAATTCCAAATTCCGTATTCCAAATTACAAATTCCGTATTCCATATTCCAAATTCCGTGTTCCGAATTCCGTGTTCCGAATTCCAAATTCCAAATTCCGTATTCCAAATTCCAAATTCTGTGTTACGAATTCCGTGTTTGATTTCTGTGTTCCAAATTCTGTATTCCAAATTTCATGTTCCGTGTTCCAAATTCCAAATTCAGTATTCCAAATTCCGTATTCCGAATTCCAAGTTCCATGTTCTAAATTCCATATTCCGTGTTCCGAATTCCGTGTTCCGAATTCCGTGTTCCGAATTCCAAATTACAAATTACAAATTACAAATTCCGTATTCCATATTCCAAATTCCGTGTTCCGAATTCCGTGTTCCAAATTCCGTGTTCCAAATTCCAAATTCCAAATTCCGTATTCCAAATTCCATATTCCATATTCCAAATTCCGTGTTCCGAATTCCGTGTTGATTTCTGTGTTCCAAATTCTGTATTCCAAATTTCATGTTCCGTGTTCCAAATTCCAAATTCAGTATTCCAAATTCCGTATTCTGAATTCCAAGTTCCATGTTCTAAATTCCATATTCCGAGTTCCAAATTCTGTATTCCGAATTCCGTTTCCCGAATTCCGTGTTCCGAATTCCGTGTTCCGAATTCCAAATTCCAAATTCCGTATTCCAAATTCCAAATTCCGTATTCCATATTCCAAATTTCGTGTTCCGAATTCCGTGTTTGATTTCTGTGTTCCAAATTCTGTATTCCAAATTTCATGTTCCGTGTTCCAAATTCCAAATTCAGTATTCCAAATTCCGTATTCCGAATTCCAAGTTCCATGTTCTAAATTCCATATTCCGTGTTCCAAATTCTGTATTCCAAATTCCATGTTCTGAATTCCAAATTCCGTGTTCTAAATTCCAAATTCCGTATTCCAAATTCCATGTTCTGAATTCCAAATTCCGTGTTCTGAATTCCAAATTCCGTGTTCTGAATTCCAAATTTCGTATTCCAAATTCCATGTTCTGAATTCCAAATTCCTTGTTCTGAATTCCAAATTCCGTGTTCTGAATTCCAAATTACGAGTTCGAATTTCAAATTCCGTGTTCTGGATTTCAAATTCCGTGTTCCGAATTCCAAATTCCGTGTTCTGAATTTATTTTTCCAAATTCCGTTTTCCGAATTCCAAATTCCAAATTCCGTGTTCTGAATTAATTATTCAAAATTCCGTATTCAAATTCCGTGTTCCGAATTCCGTGTTCCGAATTCCAAACTCCAAATTCCGTATTCCAAATTCCGTATTCCAAAATCCAAATTCTTTATTCCAAATTCAAACTTCCATATTCCAAATTCAAAATTCCGTATTCCAAATTCCAAATGCCGTATTCCAAATTCCTTATTCCAAATTCCGGGTTTCAAATACCAAATTCCCAATTTCGTATTCCAAACTCCTTATTCCAAATTCCGTGTTCCGAATTTCAAATTACAAAATCCAAATTCCGTATTTCAAATACCAAATTCCGTGTTCCGAATTCCGTGTTCCGATTTCCATGTTCCAAATTCCGTGTTCCGATTTCCGTGTTCCTAATTCCGTGTTCCGAGTTCCAAATTCCGTGTTCCGAATTCCGTGTTCTGAATTCCGTGTTCCGAATTCCATGTTCCAAATTCCACGTTCCGAATTCCAAATTCCAAATTCCGTATTCCAAATTACAAATTACAAATTCCGTATTCCAAATTCCAAATTCTGTATTCTGAATTCTAAATTCAAAAATTCTGTGTTCCGTATTCCGTGTTCCGAATTCAAAAATACCGTATTCCAAATTTTGTGTTCCGAATTCCGTGTTCCGAATTCAAAAATACCGTATTCCAAATTTTGTGTTCCGAATTCCGTGTTCCGAATTCCAAATTCCATGTTCTGAATTCCGTATTCCAAATTCAGTGTTCCAAATTCTGTGTTCCAAATTCCGTGTTCCAAATTCCGTGTTCCGAATTCCAAATTCCGTGTTCCGAATTCCGTGTTCTGAATTCCGTGTTCCGAGTTCCAAATTTCAAATTCCGTGTTCTGAATTCCAAATTCCGTGTTCCGAATTCCAAATTCTGTGTTTCGAATTCCAAATTCCGTGTTCCGAATTCCAAATTCCGTGTTCCGAATTCCAAAGTCCGTGTTCCGAATTTCAAATTCCGTGTTCCGAATTCCAAATTCCGTGTTCTGAATTCATTATTCCAAATTCCGTATTCCAAATTCCGTGTTCCGAATTCCAAATTCCAAATTCCGTATTCCAAATTTCAAATTCTATATTCCAATTTCCGTATTCCAAATTCCAAATTCCGTAGTATTCCTTATTCAAAATTCCGTGTTTTGAATTCCAAATTCCAATTTTCTTATTCCAAATTCCGTGTTCCAAATTCCGTGTTCCGAATTTCAAATTACGAATTCCAAATACTGTATTTCAAATACCAAATTCCGTGTTCCAAATTCCATGTTTCTAGTTCCAAATTCCGTGTTCCGAATTCCGTGGTCCGAATTTCAAATTCCATATTCCAAATTCCGTATTCCAAATTCCAAATTCCATATTCCGAATTCCGTGTTCCGAATTCCAAATTCCGTGTTCTGAATTCCATATTCCAAATTCAGTGATCCAAATTCAGTGTTCCAAATTCAGTGTTCCAAATTCCGTGTTCCAAATTCCGTGTTCCGAATTCCAAATTCCAAATTCCGTATTCCAAATTCCAAATTCCAAATTCTGTATTCCATATTCCAAATTCCGTGTTCCGAATTCCGTGTTTGATTTCTGTGTTCCAAATTCTGTATTCCAAATGTCATGTTCCGTGTTCCAAATTCCAAATTCAGTATTCCAAATTCCGTATTCCGAATTCCAAGTTCCATGTTCTAAATTCCATATTCCGTGTTCTAAATTCCGTATTCCAAATTCCGTGTTCCGAATTCCGTGTTCCGAATTCCGTGTTCCGAATTTTCATGTTCCGAATTCCGTGTTCCGAATTCCAAATTCCAAATTCCGTATTCCAAATTACAAATTCCGTATTCCATATTCCAAATTCCGTGTTCCGAATTCCGTGTTCCGAATTCCAAATTCCAAATTCCGTATTCCAAATTACAAATTACAAATTCCGTATTCCATATTCCAAATTCTGTGTTCCGAATTCCGTGTTTGATTTCTGTGTTCCAAATTCTGTATTCCAAATTTCATGTTCCGTGTTCCAAATTCCAAATTCAGTATTCCAAATTCCGTATTCCGAATTCCAAGTTCCATGTTCTAAATTCCAAATTCCGTGTTCTGAATTAATTATTCAAAATTCCATATTCAAATTCCGTGTTCCGAATTCCGTGTTCCGAATTCCAAACTCCAAATTCCGTATTCCAAATTCCGTATTCCAAAATCCAAATTCTTTATTCCAAATTCAAACTTCCATATTCCAAATTCAAAATTCCGTATTCCAAATTCCAAATGCCGTATTCCAAATTCCTTTTTCCAAATTCCGGGTTTCAAATTCCAAATTCCCAATTTCGTATTCCAAACTCCTTATTCCAAATTCCGTGTTCCGAATTTCAAATTACAAAATCCAAATTCCGTATTTCAAATACCAAATTCTGTGTTCCGAATTCCGTGTTCCGATTTCCATGTTCCAAATTCCGTGTTCCGATTTCCGTGTTCCTAATTCCGTGTTCCGAGTTCCAAATTCCGTGTTCCGAATTCCGTGTTCTGAATTCTGTGTTCCGAATTCCATGTTCCAAATTCCACATTCCGAATTCCAAATTCCAAATTCCGTATTCCAAATTACAAATTACAAATTCCGTATTCCAAATTCCAAATTCTGTATTCTGAATTCTAAATTCAAAAATTCTGTGTTCCGTATTCCGTGTTCCGAATTCAAAAATACCGTATTCCAAATTTTGTGTTCCGAATTCCGTGTTCCGAATTCCGTGTTCCGAATTCCAAATTCCATGTTCTGAATTCCGTATTCCAAATTCAGTGTTCCAAATTCCGTGTTCCAAATTCCGTGTTCCAAATTCCGTGTTCCGAATTCCAAATTCCGTGTTCCGAATTCCGTGTTCTGAATTCCGTGTTCCGAGTTCCAAATTTCAAATTCCGTGTTCTGAATTCCAAATTCCGTGTTCCGAATTCCAAATTCTGTGTTTCGAATTCCAAATTCCGTGTTCCGAATTCCAAATTCCGTGTTCCGAATTCCAAAGTCCGTGTTCCGAATTTCAAATTCCGTGTTCCGAATTCCAAATTCCGTGTTCTGAATTCATTATTCCAAATTCCGTATTCCAAATTCCGTGTTCCGAATTCCAAATTCCAAATTCCGTATTCCAAATTTCAAATTCTATATTCCAATTTCCGTATTCCAAATTCCAAATTCCGTATTCCTTATTCAAAATTCCGTGTTTTGAATTCCAAATTCCAATTTTCTTATTCCAAATTCCGTGTTCCAAATTCCGTGTTCCGAATTTCAAATTACGAATTCCAAATACTGTATTTCAAATACCAAATTCCGTGTTCCAAATTCCATGTTTCTAGTTCCAAATTCCGTGTTCCGAATTCCGTGGTCCGAATTTCAAATTCCATATTCCAAATTCCGTATTCCAAATTCCAAATTCCATATTCTGAATTCCGTGTTCCGAATTCCAAATTCCGTGTTCTGAATTCCATATTCCAAATTCAGTGATCCAAATTCAGTGTTCCAAATTCAGTGTTCCAAATTCCGTGTTCCAAATTCCGTGTTCCGAATTCCAAATTCCGTGTTCCGAATTCTGTGTTCCGATTTCCGTGTTCCGAATTCCGTGTTCCGAATTCAAAATTCCGTATTCCAAATTCCAAATGACAAATTCCGTATTCCATATTCCAAATTCCGTGTTCCAAATTCCGTGTTTGATTTCTGTGTTCCAAATTCTGTATTCCAAATTTCATGTTCCATGTTCCAAATTCCAAATTCAGTATTCCAAATTCCGTATTCCGAATTCCAAGTTCCATATTCCGTGTTCCAAATTCCGTATTCCAAATTCCGTGTTCCGAATTCCGTGTTCCGAATTCCGTGTTCCGAATTCCAAATTCCAAATTCCATATTCCCAATTCCAAATTACGTGTTCCGAATTCTGTGTTCCGTGTTCTGAATTCCAAATTACAAATTACAAATTCCGTATTCCATATTCCAAATTCTGTGTTCCGAATTCCGTGTTTGATTTCTGTGTTCCAAATTCTGTATTCCAAGTTTCATGTTCCGTGTTCCAAATTCCAAATTCAGTATTCCATATTCCATATTCCGTGTTCCAAATTCCGTATTCCAAATTCCGCATTCCGAATTCCGTGATCCGAATTCCGTGTTCCGAATTCCAAATTCCAAATTACAAATTCCAAATTACAAATTACAAATTCCGTATTCCATATTCCAAATTCCGTGTTCCAAATTCCGTGTTTGATTTCTGTGTTCCAAATTCTGTATTCCAAATTTCATGTTCCGTGTTCCAAATTCAGTATTCCAAATTCCGTATTCCGAATTCCAAGTTCCATGTTCTAAATTCCTTATTCCAAATTTCTTGTTCCAAATTCCATATTCCGTGTTCCGAATTCCAATTTCCGAATTCCGTGTTCCAAATTCCGTGTTCTAAATTCCGTGTTCCGAATTCCATGTTCCGAATTCCAAATTCCAAATTCTGCATTCCAAATTCCAAATTCCGTATTCCATATTCCAAATTCCGTGTTCCGAATTCCGTGTTTGATTTCTGTGTTCCAAATTCTGTATTCCAAATTTCATGTTCCGTATTCCATATTCCAAATTCCGTGTTCCGATATCCGTGTTTGATTTCTGTGTTCCATATTCTGTATTCCAAATTTCATGTTCCGTGTTCCAAATTCCAAATTCAGTATTCCATATTCCGTGTTCCAAATTCCGTATTCCAAATTCCGTGTTCCGAATTCCGTGATCCAAATTCCATGTTCCGAATTCCGTGTTCCGAATTCCAAATTACAAATTACAAATTACAAATTCCGTATTCCATATTCCGAATTCCGTGTTCCGAATTCCGTGTTCCGAATTCCAAATTCCAAATTCCATATTCCAAATTCCAAATTCCATATTCCAAATTCCGTGTTCCGAATTCCGTGTTTGATTTCTGTGTTCCAAATTCTGTATTCCAAATTTCATGTTCTGTGTTCCAAATTCCAAATTCAGTATTCCAAATTCCGTATTCCGAATTCCAAGTTCCATGTTCTAAATTCCATATTCCGTGTTCCAAATTCTGTATTCCGAATTCCGTGTTCCGAATTCCGTGTTCCGAATTCCGTGTTCCGAATTCCAAATTACAAATTACAAATTACAAATTACAAATTACAAATTCCGTATTCCATATTCCGAATTCCGTGTTCCGAATTCCGTGTTCCGAATTCCAAATTCCAAATTCCATATTCCAAATTCCAAATTCCATATTCCAAATTCCGTTTCGAATTCCGTGTTTGATTTCTGTGTTCCAAATTCTGTATTCCAAATTTCATGTTCCGTGTTCCAAATTCCAAATTCAGTATTCCAAATTCTGTATTCCGAATTCCAAGTTCCATGTTCTAAATTCCATATTCCGTGTTCCAAATTCTGTATTCCGAATTCCATGTTCCGAATTCCGTGTTCCGAATTCCGTGTTCCGAATTCCAAATTCCAAATTCCATATTCCAAATTCCAAATTCCATATTCCAAATTCCGTGTTCCGAATTCCGTGTTTGATTTCTGTGTTCCAAATTCTGTATTCCAAATTTCATGTTCCGTGTTCCAAATTCCAAATTCAGTATTCCAAATTCTGTATTCCGAATTCCAAGTTCCATGTTCTAAATTCCATATTCCGTGTTCCAAATTCTGTATTCCGAATTCCATGTTCCGAATTCCGTGTTCCGAATTCCGTGTTCCGAATTCCAAATTCCAAATTCCGTATTCCAAATTCCAAATTCCAAATTCCGTATTCCATATTCCAAATTCCGTGTTCCAAATTCCGTGTTTGATTTCTGTGTTCCAAATTCTGTATTCCAAATGTCATGTTCCGTGTTCCAAATTCAGTATTCCAAATTCCGTATTCCGAATTCCAAGTTCCATGTTCTAAATTCCTTATTCCAAATTTCTTGTTCCAAATTCCATATTCCGTGTTCCGAATTCCAATTTCCGAATTCCGTGTTCCAAATTCCGTGTTCTAAATTCCGTGTTCCAAATTCTGTGTTCCAAATTCCGTATTCCATGTTCCGAATTCCAAATTCCGAATTCCGTGTTCCGAATTTGAAATTCTGAATTCCTTATTCCAAATTCCCTGTACTGAATTTCAAATTCCGTGTTCTGAATTCCAAATTCCTTATTCCAAATTCCGTGTTCCGAATTTCAAATTACAAATTCCAAATTCCGTATTTCAAATACCAAATTCCGTGTTCCGAATTCCGTGTTCCGATTTCCGTGTTCCAAATTCTGTGTTCCGATTTCCGTGTTCCTAATTCCGTGTTCCGAGTTCCAAATTCCGCGTTCAGAGTTCCAAATTCCGTGTTCCGAGTTCCAAATTCCGTGTTCCGAATTCTGTTTTCCAAATTCCGTGTTCCGTGTTCCAAATTCTGTGTTCCGAGTTCCAAATTCCGCGTTCAGAGTTCCAAATTCCGTGTTCCGAGTTCCAAATTCCGTATTCCAAATTCCGTGTTCCGAATTCCAAATTCTGAATTCCTTATTCCAAATTCCCTGTTCTGAATTTCAAATTCCGAATTCCAAATTCCATATTCCAAATTCCGTGTTCCGAATTCCGTGTTCCGAATTCAATGTTCCGAATTCCAAATTCCAAATTCTGCATTCCAAATTCCAAATTCCAAATTCCGTATTCCATATTCCAAATTCCGTGTTCCGAATTCCGTGTTTGATTTCTGTGTTCCAAATTCTGTATTCCAAATTTCATGTTCCGTGTTCCAAATTCCAAATTCAGTATTCCAAATTCCGTATTCCGAATTCCAAGTTCCATGTTCTAAATACCATATTCCGTGTTCCAAATTCCGTATTCCAAATTCCGTGTTCCGATTTCCGTGTTCCGAATTCCGTGTTCCGAATTCCAAATTCCGTATTCCAAATTCCAAATGACAAATTCCGTATTCCATATTCCAAATTCCGTGTTCCGAATTCCGTGTTTGATTTCTGTGTTCCAAATTCTGTATTCCAAATTTCATGTTCCATGTTCCAAATTCCAAATTCAGTATTCCAAATTCCGTATTCCGAATTCCAAGTTCCATATTCCGTGTTCCAAATTCCGTATTCCAAATTCCATGTTCCGAATTCCGTGTTCCGAATTCCGTGTTCCGAATTCCAAATTCCAAATTCCATATTCCCAATTCCAAATTCTGTGTTCCGAATTCCGTGTTCCGTGTTCCGAATTCCAAATTCCGTATTCCAAATTCCAAATTCCAAATTCCGTATTCCATATTCCAAATTCCGTGTTCCGAATTCCGTGTTTGATTTCTGTGTTCCATATTCTGTATTCCAAATTTCATGTTCCGTGTTCCAAATTCCAAATTCAGTATTCCATATTCCATATTCCGTGTTCCAAATTCCGTATTCCAAATTCCGTGTTCCGAATTCCAAATTCCAAATTACAAATTACAAATTCCGTATTCCATATTCCGAATTCCGTGTTCCGAATTCCGTGTTCCGAATTCCGTGTTCCGAATTCCAAATTCCAAATTCCATATTCCAAATTCCAAATTCCATATTCCAAATTCCGTGTTCCGAATTCCGTGTTTGATTTCTGTGTTCCAAATTCTGTATTCCAAATTTCATGTTCCGTATTCCAAATTCCAAATTCAGTATTCCAAATTCCGTATTCCGAATTCCAAGTTCCATGTTCTAAATTCCATATTCCGTGTTCCAAATTCTGTATTCCGAATTCCGTGTTCCGAATTCCGTGTTCCGAATTCCGTGTTCCGAATTCCAAATTCCAAATTCCGTATTCCAAATTCCAAATTCCAAATTCTGTATTCCATATTCCAAATTCCGTGTTCCGAATTCCGTGTTTGATTTCTGTGTTCCAAATTCTGTATTCCAAATGTCATGTTCCTTGTTCCAAATTCCAAATTCAGTATTCCAAATTCCGTATTCCGAATTCCAAGTTCCATGTTCTAAATTCCATATTCCATGTTCTAAATTCCGTATTCCAAATTCCGTGTTCCGAATTCCGTGTTCCGAATTCCGTGTTCCGAATTTTCATGTTCCGAATTCCGTGTTCCGAATTCCAAATTCCAAATTCCAAATTCCAAATTCCAAATTCCATATTCCAAATTCCGTGTTCCGAATTCCGTGTTCCGAATTCCAAATTCCAAATTCCGTATTCCAAATTCCAAATTCTGTGTTACAAATTCCGTGTTTGATTTCTGTGTTCCAAATTCTGTATTCCAAATTTCATGTTCCGTGTTCCAAATTCCAAATTCAGTATTCCAAATTCCGTATTCCGAATTCCAAGTTCCATGTTCTAAATTCCATATTCCGTGTTCCGAATTCCGTGTTCCGAATTCCGTGTTCCGAATTCCAAATTCCAAATTACAAATTACAAATTCCGTATTCCATATTCCAAATTCCGTGTTCCGAATTCCGTGTTCCGAATTCCGTGTTCCAAATTCCGTGTTCCAAATTCCAAATTCCAAATTCCGTATTCCAAATTCCATATTCCATATTCCAAATTCCGTGTTCCGAATTCCGTGTTTGATTTCTGTGTTCCAAATTCTGTATTCCAAATTTCATGTTCCGTATTCCATATTCCAAATTCCGTGTTCCGATATCCGTGTTTGATTTCTGTGTTCCATATTCTGTATTCCAAATTTCATGTTCCGTGTTCCAAATTCCAAATTCAGTATTCCATATTCCGTGTTCCAAATTCCGTATTCCAAATTCCGTGTTCCGAATTCCGTGATCCAAATTCCATGTTCCGAATTCCGTGTTCCGAATTCCAAATTCCAAATTACAAATTACAAATTACAAATTCCGTATTCCATATTCCGAATTCCGTGTTCCGAATTCCGTGTTCCGAATTCCAAATTCCAAATTCCATATTCCAAATTCCAAATTCCATATTCCAAATTCCGTGTTCCGAATTCCGTGTTTGATTTCTGTGTTCCAAATTCTGTATTCCAAATTTCATGTTCTGTGTTCCAAATTCCAAATTCAGTATTCCAAATTCCGTATTCCGAATTCCAAGTTCCATGTTCTAAATTCCATATTCCGTGTTCCAAATTCTGTATTCCGAATTCCGTGTTCCGAATTCCGTGTTCCGAATTCCGTGTTCCGAATTCCAAATTCCAAATTCCAAATTACAAATTACAAATTACAAATTCCGTATTCCATATTCCGAATTCCATGTTCCGAATTCCGTGTTCCGAATTCCAAATTCCAAATTCCATATTCCAAATTCCAAATTCCATATTCCAAATTCCGTTTCGAATTCCGTGTTTGATTTCTGTGTTCCAAATTCTGTATTCCAAATTTCATGTTCCGTGTTCCAAATTCCAAATTCAGTATTCCAAATTCTGTATTCCGAATTCCAAGTTCCATGTTCTAAATTCCATATTCCGTGTTCCAAATTCTGTATTCCGAATTCCATGTTCCGAATTCCGTGTTCCGAATTCCGTGTTCCGAATTCCAAATTCCAAATTCCATATTCCAAATTCCAAATTCCATATTCCAAATTCCGTGTTCCGAATTCCGTGTTTGATTTCTGTGTTCCAAATTCTGTATTCCAAATTTCATGTTCCGTGTTCCAAATTCCAAATTCAGTATTCCAAATTCTGTATTCCGAATTCCAAGTTCCATGTTCTAAATTCCATATTCCGTGTTCCAAATTCTGTATTCCGAATTCCATGTTCCGAATTCCGTGTTCCGAATTCCGTGTTCCGAATTCCAAATTCCAAATTCCGTATTCCAAATTCCAAATTCCAAATTCCGTATTCCATATTCCAAATTCCGTGTTCCAAATTCCGTATTCCAAATTCCGTGTTCCGAATTCCAAATTACAAATTACAAATTACAAATTCCGTATTCCATATTCCGAATTCCGTGTTCCGAATTCCGTGTTCCGAATTCCAAATTCCAAATTCCATATTCCAAATTCCAAATTCCATATTCCAAATTCCGTGTTCCGAATTCCGTGTTTGATTTCTGTGTTCCAAATTCTGTATTCCAAATTTCATGTTCCGTATTCCAAATTCCAAATTCAGTATTCCAAATTCCGTATTCCGAATTCCAAGTTCCATGTTCTAAATTCCATATTCCGTGTTCCAAATTCTGTATTCCGAATTCCGTGTTCCGAATTCCGTGTTCCGAATTCCGTGTTCCGAATTCCAAATTCCAAATTCCATATTCCCAATTCCAAATTCCGTGTTCCGAATTCCGTGTTCCGTGTTCCGAATTCCAAATTCCGTATTCCAAATTCCAAATTCCAAATTCCGTATTCCATATTCCAAATTCTGTGTTCCGAATTCCGTGTTTGATTTCTGTGTTCCATATTCTGTATTCCAAATTTCATGTTCCGTGTTCCAAATTCCAAATTCAGTATTCCATATTCCATATTCCGTGTTCCAAATTCCATATTCCAAATTCCGTGTTCCGAATTCCAAATTCCAAATTCCAAATTACAAATTCCGTATTCCATATTCCGAATTCCGTGTTCCGAATTCCGTGTTCCGAATTCCGTGTTCCGAATTCCAAATTCCAAATTCCATATTCCAAATTCCAAATTCCATATTCCAAATTCCGTGTTCCGAATTCCGTGTTTGATTTCTGTGTTCCAAATTCTGTATTCCAAATTTCATGTTCCGTATTCCAAATTCCAAATTCAGTATTCCAAATTCCGTATTCCGAATTCCAAGTTCCATGTTCTAAATTCCATATTCCGTGTTCCAAATTCTGTATTCCGAATTCCGTGTTCCGAATTCCGTGTTCCGAATTCCAAATTCCAAATTCCGTATTCCAAATTCCAAATTCCAAATTCTGTATTCCATATTCCAAATTCCGTGTTCCGAATTCCGTGTTTGATTTCTGTGTTCCAAATTCTGTATTCCAAATGTCATGTTCCGTGTTCCAAATTCCAAATTCAGTATTCCAAATTCCGTATTCCGAATTCCAAGTTCCATGTTCTAAATTCCATATTCCATGTTCTAAATTCCGTATTCCAAATTCCGTGTTCCGAATTCCGTGTTCCGAATTCCGTGTTCCGAATTTTCATGTTCCGAATTCCGTGTTCCGAATTCCAAATTCCAAATTCCAAATTCCAAATTCCAAATTCCATATTCCAAATTCCGTGTTCCGAATTCCGTGTTCCGAATTCCAAATTCCAAATTCCGTATTCCAAATTCCAAATTCTGTGTTACGAATTCCGTGTTTGATTTCTGTGTTCCAAATTCTGTATTCCAAATTTCATGTTCCGTGTTCCAAATTCCAAATTCAGTATTCCAAATTCCGTATTCCGAATTCCAAGTTCCATGTTCTAAATTCCATATTCCGTGTTCCGAATTCCGTGTTCCGAATTCCGTGTTCCGAATTCCAAATTCCAAATTCCAAATTACAAATTCCGTATTCCATATTCCAAATTCCGTGTTCCGAATTCCGTGTTCCGAATTCCGTGTTCCAAATTCCGTGTTCCAAATTCCAAATTCCAAATTCCGTATTCCAAATTCCATATTCCATATTCCAAATTCCGTGTTCCGAATTCCGTGTTTGATTTCTGTGTTCCAAATTCTGTATTCCAAATTTCATGTTCCGTATTCCATATTCCAAATTCCGTGTTCCGATATCCGTGTTTGATTTCTGTGTTCCATATTCTGTATTCCAAATTTCATGTTCCGTGTTCCAAATTCCAAATTCAGTATTCCATATTCCGTGTTCCAAATTCCGTATTCCAAATTCCGTGTTCCGAATTCCGTGATCCAAATTCCATGTTCCGAATTCCGTGTTCCGAATTCCAAATTCCAAATTACAAGTTACAAATTACAAATTCCGTATTCCATATTCCGAATTCCGTGTTCCGAATTCCGTGTTCCGAATTCCAAATTCCAAATTCCATATTCCAAATTCCAAATTCCATATTCCAAATTCCGTGTTCCGAATTCCGTGTTTGATTTCTGTGTTCCAAATTCTGTATTCCAAATTTCATGTTCTGTGTTCCAAATTCCAAATTCAGTATTCCAAATTCCGTATTCCGAATTCCAAGTTCCATGTTCTAAATTCCATATTCCGTGTTCCAAATTCTGTATTCCGAATTCCGTGTTCCGAATTCCGTGTTCCGAATTCCGTGTTCCGAATTCCAAATTCCAAATTACAAATTACAAATTACAAATTACAAATTCCGTATTCCATATTCCGAATTCCATGTTCCGAATTCCGTGTTCCGAATTCCAAATTCCAAATTCCATATTCCAAATTCCAAATTCCATATTCCAAATTCCGTTTCGAATTCCGTGTTTGATTTCTGTGTTCCAAATTCTGTATTCCAAATTTCATGTTCCGTGTTCCAAATTCCAAATTCAGTATTCCAAATTCTGTATTCCGAATTCCAAGTTCCATGTTCTAAATTCCATATTCCGTGTTCCAAATTCTGTATTCCGAATTCCATGTTCCGAATTCCGTGTTCCGAATTCCGTGTTCCGAATTCCAAATTCCAAATTCCATATTCCAAATTCCAAATTCCATATTCCAAATTCCGTGTTCCGAATTCCGTGTTTGATTTCTGTGTTCCAAATTCTGTATTCCAAATTTCATGTTCCGTGTTCCAAATTCCAAATTCAGTATTCCAAATTCTGTATTCCGAATTCCAAGTTCCATGTTCTAAATTCCAAAATTCCATATTCCGTGTTCCAAATTCTGTATTCCGAATTCCATGTTCCGAATTCCGTGTTCCGAATTCCGTGTTCCGAATTCCAAATTCCAAATTCCGTATTCCAAATTCCAAATTCCAAATTCCGTATTCCATATTCCAAATTCCGTGTTCCAAATTCCGTGTTTGATTTCTGTGTTCCAAATTCTGTATTCCAAATGTCATGTTCCGTGTTCCAAATTCAGTATTCCAAATTCCGTATTCCGAATTCCAAGTTCCATGTTCTAAATTCCTTATTCCAAATTTCTTGTTCCAAATTCCATATTCCGTGTTCCGAATTCCAATTTCCGAATTCCGTGTTCCGAATTCCGTGTTCCGATTTCCATGTTCCAAATTCCGTTTTCCGATTTCCGTGTTCCTAATTCCGTGTTCCGAGTTCTAAATTCCGTGTTCTGAATTCCGTGTTCCAAATTCCGTGTTCCAAATTCCGTGTTCTGAATTCCGTGTTCCGAATTCCATGTTCCAAATTCCACGTTCCGAATTCCAAATTCCAAATTCCGTATTCCAAATTACAAATTACAAATTCAGTTTTCCAAATTCCAAATTCTGTATTCTGAATTCTAAATTCAAAAATTCTGTTTTCCGTATTCTGTGTTCCGAATTCAAAAATACCGTATTCCAAATTTTGTGTTCCGAATTCCGTGTTCCGAATTCCGTGTTCCGAATTCCAAATTCCATGTTCTGAATTCCGTATTCCAAATTCAGTGTTCCAAATTCCGTGTTCCAAATTCCGTGTTCCGAATTCCAAATTCCATGTTCCGAATTCCGTGTTCCAAATTCTGTGTTCCGAATTCCGTGTTCCAAATTCCGTGTTCCGAATTCCGTGTTCCGAATTCCGTGTTCTGAATTCCGTGTTCCGAGTTCCAAATTTCAAATTCCGTGTTCTGAATTCCAAATTCCGTGTTCCGAATTCCAAAGTCCGTGTTCCGAATTTCAAATTCCATGTTCCGAATTCCAAATTCCGTGTTCTGAATTCCAAATTCCGTGTTCTGAATTCATTATTCCAAATTCCGTATTCCAAATTCCGTGTTCCGAATTCCAAATTCCAAATTCCGTATTCCAAATTTCAAATTCTATATTCCAATTTCCGTATTCCAAATTCCAAATTCCGTATTCCGTATTCAAAATTCCGTGTTTTGAATTCCAAATTCCAATTTTCTTATTCCAAATTCCGTGTTCCAAATTCCATGTTCCGAATTTCAAATTACGAATTCCAAATACTGTATTTCAAATACCAAATTCCGTGTTCCAAATTCCATGTTTCTAGTTCCAAATTCCGTATTCCAAATTCCAAATTCCATATTCCGAATTCCGTGTTCTGAATTCCAAATTTTGTGTTCTGAATTCCATATTCCAAATTCAGTGATCCAAATTCAGTGTTCCAAATTCAGTGTTCCAAATTCCGTGTTCCAAATTCCGTGTTCCGAATTCCGAATTCCAAATTCCGTATTCCAAATTCCAAATGACAAATTCCGTATTCCATATTCCAAATTCCGTGTTCTGAATTCCGTGTTTGATTTCTGTGTTCCAAATTCTGTATAGCAAATTTCATGTTCCGTGTTCCGAATTCCAAATTCAGTATTCAAAATTCCGTATTCTGAATTCCGTGTTCCAAATTCCGTGTTCCGAATTCCAAATTCCGTGTTCCGAATTCCGTGTTCCGAATTCCAAATTCCGTATTCCAAATTCCAAATTCTGTATTCCATATTCCAAATTCCGTGTTCCGAGTTCCAAATTCCGCGTTCAGAGTTCCAAATTCCGTGTTCCGAGTTCCAAATTCCATATTCCAAATTCCGTGTTCCGAATTCCAAATTCTGAATTCCTTATTCCAAATTCCCTGTTCTGAATTTCAAATTCCAAATTCCAAATTCCATATTCCAAATTCCGTTTTCCGAGTTCCGTGTTCCGAATTCCGTGTTCCGAATTCCAAATTCCAAATTCCGTATTCCAAATTACAAATTACAAATTCTGTATTCCATATTACAAATTCTGTGTTCCGAATTCCGTGTTTGATTTCTGTGTTCCAAATTCTGTATTCCAAATTTCATGTTCCGTGTTCCAAATTCAAAATTCAGTATTCCAAATTCCGTGTTCCGAATTCCGTGTTCCGAATTCCAAATTCCAAATTACAAATTACAAATTCCGTATTCCATATTCCAAATTCCGTGTTCCGAATTCCGTGTTCCGAATTCCGTGTTCCAAATTCCAAATTCCAAATTCCAAATTCCAAATTCCATATTCCATATTCCAAATTCCGTGTTCCAAATTCTGTATTCCAAATTTCATGTTCCGTGTTCCAAATTCCAAATTCAGTATTCCATATTCCATATTCCGTGTTCCAAATTCCGTATTCCAAATTCCGTGTTCCGAATTCCGTGATCCGAATTCTGTGTTCCAAATTCCGTGTTCCGAATTCCAAATTCCAAATTCCAAATTACAAATTACAAATTACAAATTCCATATTCCATATTCCGAATTCCGTGTTCCGAATTCCGTGTTCCGAATTCCGTGTTCCGAATTCCGTGTTCCGAATTCCAAATTCCAAATTCCATATTCCAAATTCCAAATTCCATATTCCAAATTCCGTGTTCCGAATTCCGTGTTTGATTTCTGTGTTCCAAATTCTGTATTCCAAATTTCATGTTCCGTGTTCCAAATTCAGTATTCCAAATTCCGTATTCCGAATTCCAAGTTCCATGTTCTAAATTCCTTATTCCAAATTTCTTGTTCCAAATTCCATATTCCGTGTTCCGAATTCCAATTTCCGAATTCCGTGTTCCAAATTCCGAATTCCAAATTCCGAATTTGAAATTCTGAATTCCTTATTCCAAATTCCCTGTTCTGAATTTCAAATTCCGTGTTCTGAATTCCAAATTCCTTATTCCAAATTCCGTGTTCCGAATTTCAAATTACAAATTCCAAATTCCGTATTTCAAATATCAAATTCCGTGTTCCGAATTCCGTGTTCCAATTTCCGTGTTCCAAATTCCGTGTTCCGATTTCCGTGTTCCTAATTCCGTGTTCCGAGTTCCAAATTCCGCGTTCAGAGTTCCAAATTCCGTGTTCCGAGTTCCAAATTCCGTGTTCCGAATTCTGTTTTCCAAATTCCGTGTTCCGTGTTCCAAATTCCGTGTTCCGAGTTCCAAATTCCGCGTTCAGAGTTCCAAATTCCGTGTTCCGAGTTCCAAATTCCGTATTCCAAATTCCGTGTTCCGAATTCCAAATTCTGAATTCCTTATTCCAAATTCCCTGTTCTGAATTTCAAATTCCGAATTCCAAATTCCATATTCCAAATTCCGTGTTCCGAATTCCGTGTTCCGAATTCCATGTTCCGAATTCCAAATTCCAAATTCCGCATTCCAAATTCCAAATTCCGTATTCCATATTCCAAATTCCGTGTTCCGAATTCCGTGTTTGATTTCTGTGTTCCAAATTCTGTATTCCAAATTTCATGTTCCGTGTTCCAAATTCCAAATTCAGTATTCCAAATTCCGTATTCCGAATTCCAAGTTCCATGTTCTAAATTCCATATTCCGTGTTCCAAATTCCGTATTCCAAATTCCGTGTTCCGAATTCCGTGTTCCGAATTCCGTGTTCCGAATTTTCATGTTCCGAATTCCGTGTTCTGAATTCCAAATTCCAAATTCCGTATTCCAAATTACAAATTACAAATTCCGTATTCCATATTCCAAATTCCGTGTTCCGAATTTCGTGTTCCAAATTCCGTATTCCAAATTCCATGTTCTGAATTCCAAATTCCGTGTTCTGAATTCCAAATTCCGTGTTCTAAATTCCAAATTCCGTATTCCAAATTCCATGTTCTGAATTCCAAATTCCGTGTTCTGAATTCCAAATTCCGTGTTCTGAATTCCAAATTCCGTATTCCAAATTCCATGTTCTGAATTCCAAATTCCTTGTTCTGAATTCCAAATTCCGTGTTCTGAATTCCAAATTACTAGTTCGAATTTCAAATTCCGTGTTCTGGATTTCAAATTCCGTGTTCCGAATTCCAAATTCCGTGTTCTGAATTTATTATTCCAAATTCCGTTTTCCGAATTCCAAATTCCAAATTCCGTGTTCCGAATTCCGTGTTCTGAATTAATTATTCAAAATTCCGTATTCAAATTCCGTGTTCCGAATTCCGTGTTCCGAATTCCAAACTCCAAATTCCGTATTCCAAATTCCATATTCCAAATTCCAAATTCTTTATTCCAAATTCCAAATTCCATATTCCAAATTCAAAATTCCGTATTCCAAATTCCAAATGCCGTATTCCAAATTCCTTATTCCAAATTCTGTGTTCCAAATTCTGTGTTCCAAATTCCGTATTCCATGTTCCGAATTCCAAATTCCGAATTCCGTGTTCCGAATTTGAAATTCTGAATTCCTTATTCCAAATTCCCTTTTCTGAATTTCAAATTCCGTGTTCTGAATTCCAAATTCCTTATTCCAAATTCCGTGTTCCGAATTTCAAATTACAAATTCCAAATTCCGTATTTCAAATACCAAATTCCATGTTCCGAATTCCGTATTCCGATTTCTGTGTTCCAAATTCCGTGTTCCGATTTCCGTGTTCCTAATTCCGTGTTCCGAGTTCCAAATTCCACGTTCAGAGTTCCAAATTCCGTGTTCCGAGTTCCAAATTCCGTGTTCCGAATTCTGTTTTCCAAATTCCGTGTTCCGAGTTCCAAATTCTGCGTTCAGAGTTCCAAATTCCGTGTTCCGAGTTCCAAATTCCGTATTCCAAATTCCGTGTTCCGAATTCCAAATTCTGAATTCCTTATTCCAAATTCCCTGTTCTGAATTTCAAATTCCGAATTCCAAATTCCATATTCCAAATTCTGTTTTCCGATTTCCGTGTTCCGAATTCCGTGTTCCGAATTCCAAATTCCAAATTCCAAATTCCAAATTCCAAATTCCAAATTCCGTATTCCATATTCCAAATTCCGTGTTCCGAATTCCGTGTTTGATTTCTGTGTTCCAAATTCTGTATTCCAAATTTCATGTTCCGTGTTCCAAATTCCAAATTCAGTATTCCAAATTCCGTATTCCGAATTCCAAGTTCCATGTTCTAAATTCCTTATTCCAAATTTCTTGTTCCAAATTCCATATTCCGTGTTCCAAATTCCGTATTCCAAATTCCGTGTTCCGAATTCCGTGTTCCGAATTCCGTGTTCCAAATTTTCATGTTCCGAATTCCGTGTTCCGAATTCCGTGTTCCGAATTCCAAATTCCAAATTCCGTGTTCCAAATTCTGTATTCCGAATTCCGTGTTCCGAATTCCAAATTCCAAATTCCAAATTCCAAATTCCAAATTCCGTATTCCATATTCCAAATTCCGTGTTCCAAATTCCGTGTTTGATTTCTGTGTTCCAAATTCTGTATTCCAAATTTCATGTTCCGTGTTCCAAATTCAGTATTCCAAATTCCGTATTCCGAATTCCAAGTTCCATGTTCTAAATTCCTTATTCCAAATTTCTTGTTCCAAATTCCATATTCCGTGTTCCGAATTCCAATTTCCGAATTCCGTGTTCCAAATTTCGTGTTCTAAATTCCGTGTTCCAAATTCTGTGTTCCAAATTCTGTATTCCATGTTCCGAATTCCAAATTCCGAATTCCAAATTCCGAATTTGAAATTCTGAATTCCTTATTCCAAATTCCCTGTTCTGAATTTCAAATTCCGTGTTCTGAATTCCAAATTCCTTATTCCAAATTCCGTGTTCCGAATTTCAAATTACGAATTCCAAATTCCGTATTTCAAATATCAAATTCCGTGTTCCGAATTCGGTGTTCCGATTTCCGTGTTCCAAATTCCGTGTTCCGATTTCCGTGTTCCTAATTCCGTGTTCCGAGTTCCAAATTCCGCGTTCAGAGTTCCAAATTCCGTGTTCCGAGTTCCAAATTCCGTGTTCCGAATTCTGTTTTCCAAATTCCGTGTTCCGTGTTCCAAATTCCGTGTTCCGAGTTCCAAATTCCGCGTTCAGAGTTCCAAATTCCGTGTTCCGAGTTCCAAATTCCGTATTCCAAATTCCGTGTTCCGAATTCCAAATTCTGAATTCCTTATTCCAAATTCCCTGTTCTGAATTTCAAATTCTGAATTCCAAATTCCAGATTCCAAATTCCGTGTTCCGAATTCCGTGTTCCGAATTCCATGTCCCGAATTCCAAATTCCAAATTCCGCATTCCAAATTCCAAATTCCGTATTCCATATTCCAAATTCCGTGTTCCGAATTCCGTGTTTGATTTCTGTGTTCCAAATTCTGTATTCCAAATTTCATGTTCCGTGTTCCAAATTCCAAATTCAGTATTCCAAATTCCGTATTCCGAATTCCAAGTTCCATGTTCTAAATTCCATATTCCGTGTTCCAAATTCCGTATTCCAAATTCCGTGTTCCGAATTCCGTGTTCCGAATTCCGTGTTCCGAATTTTCATGTTCCGAATTCCGTGTTCTGAATTCCAAATTCCAAATTCCGTATTCCAAATTACAAATTACAAATTCCGTATTCCATATTCCAAATTCCGTGTTCCGAATTTCGTGTTCCGAATTCCGTGTTCCAAATTCCGTGTTCCGAATTCCAAATTCCAAATTCCATGTTCTGAATTCCAAATTCCGTGTTCTAAATTCCAAATTCCGTATTCCAAATTCCATGTTCTGAATTCCAAATTCCGTGTTCTGAATTCCAAATTCCGTATTCCAAATTCCATGTTCTGAATTCCAAATTCCTTGTTCTGAATTCCAAATTCCGTGTTCTGAATTCCAAATTACGAGTTTGAATTTCAAATTCCGTGTTCTGGATTTCAAATTCCGTGTTCCGAATTCCAAATTCCGTGTTCTGAATTTATTATTCCAAATTCTGTTTTCCGAATTCCAAATTCCAAATTCCGTGTTCCGAATTCCGTGTTCTGAATTAATTATTCAAAATTCCATATTCAAATTCCGTGTTCCGAATTCCGTGTTCCGAATTCCAAACTCCAAATTCCGTATTCCAAATTCCGTATTCCAAATTCCAAATTCTTTATTCCAAATTCAAAATTCCATATTCCAAATTCAAAATTCCGTATTCCAAATTCCAAATGCCGTATTCCAAATTCCTTATTCCAAATTCCGTGTTCCAAATTCTGTGTTCCAAATTCCGTATTCCATGTTCCGAATTCCAAATTCCGAATTCCGTGTTCCGAATTTGAAATTCTGAATTCCTTATTCCAAATTCCCTGTTCTGAATTTCAAATTCCGTGTTCTGAATTCCAAATTCCTTATTCCAAATTCCGTGTTCCGAATTTCAAATTACAAATTCCAAATTCCGTATTTCAAATACCAAATTCCGTGTTCCGAATTCCGTGTTCCGATTTCTGTGTTCCAAATTCCGTGTTCCGATTTCCATGTTCCTAATTCCGTGTTCCGAGTTCCAAATTCCACGTTCAGAGTTCCAAATTCCGTGTTCCGAGTTCCAAATTCCATGTTCCGAATTCTGTTTTCCAAATTCCGTGTTCCAAATTCCGTGTTCCGAGTTCCAAATTCCGCGTTCAGAGTTCCAAATTCCGTGTTCCGAGTTCCAAATTCCGTATTCCAAATTCCGTGTTCCGAATTCCAAATTCTGAATTCCTTATTCCAAATTCCCTGTTCTGAATTTCAAATTCCGAATTCCAAATTCCATATTCCAAATTCCGTGTTCCGAATTCCGTGTTCCGAATTCCGTGTTCCGAATTCCAAATTCCAAATTCCGCATTCCATATTCCAAATTCCAAATTCCGTATTCCATATTCCAAATTCCGTGTTCCGAATTCTGTGTTTGATTTCTGTGTTCCAATTTCTGTATTCCAAATTTCATGATCCGTGTTCCAAATTCCAAATTCAGTATTCCAAATTCCGTATTCCGAATTCCAAGTTCCATGTTCTAAATTCCATATTCCGTGTTCCAAATTCCGTATTCCAAATTCCGTGTTCCGAATTCCGTGTTCCGAATTCCAAATTCCAAATTCCGTATTCCAAATTCCAAATTCCGTATTCCAAATTCCAAATTCCAAATTCCATATTCCATATTCCAAATTCCGTGTTCCGAATTCCGTGTTCCGAATTCCGTGTTCTGAATTCCGTGTTCCGAATTCCAAATTCCATATTCCAAATTCCATGTTCCGAATTCCGTGTTTGATTTCTGTGTTCCAAATTCTGTATTCCAAATTTCATGTTCCGTGTTCCAAATTCCAAATTCAGTATTCCAAATTCCGTATTCCGAATTCCAAGTTTCATGTTCTAAATTCCATATTCCGTGTTCCAAATTCTGTATTCCGAATTCCGTGATCCGAATTCCGTGTTCCGAATTCCAAATTCCAAATTCCGTATTCCAAATTCCAAATTCCGTATTCCATATTCCGTGTTTGATTTCTGTGTTCCAAATTCTGTATTCCAAATTTCATGTTCCGTATTCCAAATTCCAAATTCCGTGTTCCAAATTCCGTGTTTGATTTCTGTGTTCCAAATTCTGTATTCCAAATTTCATGTTCCGTGTTCCAAATTCAGTATTCCAAATTCCGTATTCCGAATTCCAAGTTCCATGTTCTAAATTCCTTATTCCAAATTTCTTGTTCCAAATTCCATATTCCGTGTTCCGAATTCCAATTTCCGAATTCCGTGTTCCAAATTCCGTGTTCTAAATTCCGTGTTCCAAATTCTGTGTTCCAAATTCCGTATTCCATGTTCCGAATTCCAAATTCCGAATTCCAAATTCCGAATTTGAAATTCTGAATTCCTTATTCCAAATTCCCTGTTCTGAATTTCAAATTCCGTGTTCTGAATTCCAAATTCATTATTCCAAATTCCGTGTTTCGAATTTCAAATTACGAATTCCAAATTCCGTATTTCAAATATCAAATTCCGTGTTCCGAATTCCGTGTTCCGATTTCCGTGTTCCAAATTCCGTGTTCCGATTTCCGTGTTCCTAATTCCGTGTTCCGAGTTCCAAATTCCGCGTTCAGAGTTCCAAATTCCGTGTTCCGAGTTCCAAATTCCGTGTTCCGAATTCTGTTTTCCAAATTCCGTGTTCCAAATTCTGTGTTCCGAGTTCCAAATTCCGGGTTCAGAGTTCCAAATTCCGTGTTCCGAGTTCCAAATTCCGTATTCCAAATTCCGTGTTCCGAATTCCAAATTCTGAATTCCTTATTCCATATTCCAAATTCCGTGTTCCGAATTCCGTGTTTGATTTCTGTCTTCCAAATTCTGTATTCCAAATTTCATGTTCCGTGTTCCAAATTCCAAATTCAGTATTCCAAATTCCGTATTCCGAATTCCAAGTTCCATGTTCTAAATTCCATATTCCGTGTTCCAAATTCCGTATTCCAAATTCCGTGTTCCGAATTCCGTGTTCCGAATTCCGTGTTCCGAATTTTCATGTTCTGAATTCCGTGTTCCGAATTCCAAATTCCGTATTCCAAATTCCAAATTACAAATTCCATATTCCATATTCCAAATTCCGTGTTCCGAATTTCGTGTTCTGAATTCCGTGTTCCAAATTCCGTGTTCCGAATTCCAAATTCCAAATTCCAAATTCCATGTTCTGAATTCCAAATTCCGTGTTCTAAATTCCAAATTCCGTATTCCAAATTCCATGTTCTGAATTCCAAATTCCGTGTTCTGAATTCCAAATTCCGTGTTCTGAATTCCAAATTCCGTATTCCAAATTCCATGTTCTGAATTCCAAATTCCTTGTTCTGAATTCCAAATTCCGTGTTCTGAATTCCAAATTACGAGTTCGAATTTCAAATTCCGTGTTCTGGATTTCAAATTCCGTGTTCCGAATTCCAAATTCCGTGTTCTGAATTTATTATTCCAAATTCCGTTTTCCGAATTCCAAATTCCAAATTCCGTGTTCCAAATTCCGTGTTCTGAATTAATTATTCAAAATTCCGTATTCAAATTCCGTGTTCCGAATTCCGTGTTCCGAATTCCAAACTCCAAATTCCGTATTCCAAATTCCGTATTCCAAATTCCAAATTCTTTATTCCAAATTCAAAATTCCATATTCCAAATTCAAAATTCCGTATTCCAAATTCCAAATGCCGTATTCCAAATTCCTTATTCCAAATTCCGTGTTCCGAATTCCGTGTTCCGAATTCCAAATTCCAAATTCCGTGTTCCAAATTCTGTATTCCGAATTCCGTGTTCCGAATTCCAAATTCCAAATTCCAAATTCCAAATTCCGTATTCCATATTCCAAATTCCGTGTTCCGAATTCCGTGTTTGATTTCTGTGTTCCAAATTCTGTATTCCAAATTTCATGTTCCGTGTTCCAAATTCCAAATTCAGTATTCCAAATTCCGTATTCCGAATTCCAAGTTCCATGTTCTAAATTCCTTATTCCAAATTTCTTGTTCCAAATTCCATATTCCGTGTTCCAAATTCCGTATTCCAAATTCCGTGTTCCGAATTCCGTGTTCCGAATTCCGTGTTCCAAATTTTCATGTTCCGAATTCCGTGTTCCGAATTCCGTGTTCCGAATTCCAAATTCCAAATTCCGTGTTCCAAATTCTGTATTCCGAATTCCGTGTTCCGAATTCCAAATTCCAAATTCCAAATTCCAAATTCCAAATTCCGTATTCCATATTCCAAATTCCGTGTTCCAAATTCCGTGTTTGATTTCTGTGCTCCAAATTCTGTATTCCAAATTTCATGTTCCGTGTTCCAAATTCAGTATTCCAAATTCCGTATTCCGAATTCCAAGTTCCATGTTCTAAATTCCTTATTCCAAATTTCTTGTTCCAAATTCCATATTCCGTGTTCCGAATTCCAATTTCCGAATTCCGTGTTCCAAATTCCGTGTTCTAAATTCCGTGTTCCAAATTCTGTGTTCCAAATTCTGTATTCCATGTTCCGAATTCCAAATTCCGAATTCCAAATTCCGAATTTGAAATTCTGAATTCCTTATTCCAAATTCCCTGTTCTGAATTTCAAATTCCGTGTTCTGAATTCCAAATTCCTTATTCCAAATTCCGTGTTCCGAATTTCAAATTACGAATTCCAAATTCCGTATTTCAAATATCAAATTCCGTGTTCCGAATTCGGTGTTCCGATTTCCGTGTTCCAAATTCCGTGTTCCGATTTCCGTGTTCCTAATTCCGTGTTCCGAGTTCCAAATTCCGCGTTCAGAGTTCCAAATTCCGTGTTCCGAGTTCCAAATTCCGTGTTCCGAATTCTGTTTTCCAAATTCCGTGTTCCGTGTTCCAAATTCCGTGTTCCGAGTTCCAAATTCCGCGTTCAGAGTTCCAAATTCCGTGTTCCGAGTTCCAAATTCCGTATTCCAAATTCCGTGTTCCGAATTCCAAATTCTGAATTCCTTATTCCAAATTCCCTGTTCTGAATTTCAAATTCTGAATTCCAAATTCCAGATTCCAAATTCCGTGTTCCGAATTCCGTGTTCCGAATTCCATGTCCCGAATTCCAAATTCCAAATTCCGCATTCCAAATTCCAAATTCCGTATTCCATATTCCAAATTCCGTGTTCCGAATTCCGTGTTTGATTTCTGTGTTCCAAATTCTGTATTCCAAATTTCATGTTCCGTGTTCCAAATTCCAAATTCAGTATTCCAAATTCCGTATTCCAAATTCCAAGTTCCATGTTCTAAATTCCATATTCCGTGTTCCAAATTCCGTATTCCAAATTCCGTGTTCCGAATTCCGTGTTCCGAATTCCGTGTTCCGAATTTTCATGTTCCGAATTCCGTGTTCTGAATTCCAAATTCCAAATTCCGTATTCCAAATTACAAATTACAAATTCCGTATTCCATATTCCAAATTCCGTGTTCCGAATTTCGTGTTCCGAATTCCGTGTTCCAAATTCCGTGTTCCGAATTCCAAATTCCAAATTCCATGTTCTGAATTCCAAATTCCGTGTTCTAAATTCCAAATTCCGTATTCCAAATTCCATGTTCTGAATTCCAAATTCCGTGTTCTGAATTCCAAATTCCGTATTCCAAATTCCATGTTCTGAATTCCAAATTCCTTGTTCTGAATTCCAAATTCCGTGTTCTGAATTCCAAATTACGAGTTCGAATTTCAAATTCCGTGTTCTGGATTTCAAATTCCGTGTTCCGAATTCCAAATTCCGTGTTCTGAATTTATTATTCCAAATTCCGTTTTCCGAATTCCAAATTCCAAATTCCGTGTTCCGAATTCCGTGTTCTGAATTAATTATTCAAAATTCCATATTCAAATTCTGTGTTCCGAATTCCGTGTTCCGAATTCCAAACTCCAAATTCCGTATTCCAAATTCCGTATTCCAAATTCCAAATTCTTTATTCCAAATTCAAAATTCCATATTCCAAATTCAAAATTCCGTATTCCAAATTCCAAATGCCGTATTCCAAATTCCTTATTCCAAATTCCGTGTTCCAAATTCTGTGTTCCAAATTCCGTATTCCATGTTCCGAATTCCAAATTCCGAATTCCGTGTTCCGAATTTGAAATTCTGAATTCCTTATTCCAAATTCCCTGTTCTGAATTTCAAATTCCGTGTTCTGAATTCCAAATTCCTTATTCCAAATTCCGTGTTCCGAATTTCAAATTACAAATTCCAAATTCCGTATTTCAAATACCAAATTCCGTGTTCCGAATTCCGTGTTCCGATTTCTGTGTTCCAAATTCCGTGTTCCGATTTCCATGTTCCTAATTCCGTGTTCCGAGTTCCAAATTCCACGTTCAGAGTTCCAAATTCCGTGTTCCGAGTTCCAAATTCCATGTTCCGAATTCTGTTTTCCAAATTCCGTGTTCCAAATTCCGTGTTCCGAGTTCCAAATTCCGCGTTCAGAGTTCCAAATTCCGTGTTCCGAGTTCCAAATTCCGTATTCCAAATTCCGTGTTCCGAATTCCAAATTCTGAATTCCTTATTCCAAATTCCCTGTTCTGAATTTCAAATTCCGAATTCCAAATTCCATATTCCAAATTCCGTGTTCCGAATTCCGTGTTCCGAATTCCGTGTTCCGAATTCCAAATTCCAAATTCCGCATTCCATATTCCAAATTCCAAATTCCGTATTCCATATTCCAAATTCCGTGTTCCGAATTCCGTGTTTGATTTCTGTGTTCCAAATTCTGTATTCCAAATTTCATGTTCCGTGTTCCAAATTCCAAATTCAGTATTCCAAATTCCGTATTCCGAATTCCAAGTTCCATGTTCTAAATTCCATATTCCGTGTTCCAAATTCCGTATTCCAAATTCCGTGTTCCGAATTCCGTGTTCCGAATTCCAAATTCCAAATTCCGTATTCCAAATTCCAAATTCCGTATTCCAAATTCCAAATTCCAAATTCCGTATTCCATATTCCAAATTCCGTGTTCCGAATTCCGTGTTCCGAATTCCGTGTTCTGAATTCCGTGTTCCGAATTCCAAATTCCATATTCCAAATTCCATGTTCCGAATTCCGTGTTTGATTTCTGTGTTCCAAATTCTGTATTCCAAATTTCATGTTCCGTGTTCCAAATTCCAAATTCAGTATTCCAAATTCCGTATTCCGAATTCCAAGTTTCATGTTCTAAATTCCATATTCCGTGTTCCAAATTCTGTATTCCGAATTCCGTGATCCGAATTCCGTGTTCCGAATTCCAAATTCCGTATTCCAAATTCCAAATTCCGTATTCCATATTCCGTGTTTGATTTCTGTGTTCCAAATTCTGTATTCCAAATTTCATGTTCCGTATTCCAAATTCCAAATTCCGTGTTCCAAATTCCGTGTTTGATTTCTGTGTTCCAAATTCTGTATTCCAAATTTCATGTTCCGTGTTCCAAATTCAGTATTCCAAATTCCGTATTCCGAATTCCAAGTTCCATGTTCTAAATTCCTTATTCCAAATTTCTTGTTCCAAATTCCATATTCCGTGTTCCGAATTCCAATTTCCGAATTCCGTGTTCCAAATTCCGTGTTCTAAATTCCGTGTTCCAAATTCTGTGTTCCAAATTCCGTATTCCATGTTCCGAATTCCAAATTCCGAATTCCAAATTCTGAATTTGAAATTCTGAATTCCTTATTCCAAATTCCCTGTTCTGAATTTCAAATTCCGTGTTCTGAATTCCAAATTCCTTATTCCAAATTCCGTGTTCCGAATTTCAAATTACGAATTCCAAATTCCGTATTTCAAATATCAAATTCCGTGTTCCGAATTCCGTGTTCCGATTTCCGTGTTCCAAATTCCGTGTTCCGATTTCCGTGTTCCTAATTCCGTGTTCCGAGTTCCAAATTCCGCGTTCAGAGTTCCAAATTCCGTGTTCCGAGTTCCAAATTCCGTGTTCCGAATTCTGTTTTCCAAATTCCGTGTTCCAAATTCTGTGTTCCGAGTTCCAAATTCCGGGTTCAGAGTTCCAAATTCCGTGTTCCGAGTTCCAAATTCCGTATTCCAAATTCCGTGTTCCGAATTCCAAATTCTGAATTCCTTATTCCAAATTCCCTGTTCTGAATTTCAAATTCCGAATTCCAAATTCCATATTCCAAATTCCGTGTTCCGAATTCCGTGTTCCGAATTCCATGTTCCGAATTCCAAATTCCAAATTCCGCATTCCAAATTCCAAATTCCAAATTCCGTATTCCGTATTCCAAATTCCGTGTTCCGAATTCCGTGTTTGATTTCTGTGTTCCAAATTCTGTATTCCAAATTTCATGTTCCGTGTTCCAAATTCCAAATTCAGTATTCCAAATTCCGTATTCCGAATTCCAAGTTCCATGTTCTAAATTCCATATTCCGTGTTCCAAATTCCGTATTCCAAATTCCGTGTTCCGAATTCCGTGTTCCGAATTCCGTGTTCCGAATTTTCATGTTCTGAATTCCGTGTTCCAAATTCCAAATTCCGTATTCCAAATTCCAAATTACAAATTCCATATTCCATATTCCAAATTCCGTGTTCCGAATTTCGTGTTCTGAATTCCGTGTTCCAAATTCCGTGTTCCGAATTCCAAATTCCAAATTCCAAATTCCATGTTCTGAATTCCAAATTCCGTGTTCTAAATTCCAAATTCCGTATTCCAAATTCCATGTTCTGAATTCCAAATTCCGTGTTCTGAATTCCAAATTCCGTGTTCTGAATTCCAAATTCCGTATTCCAAATTCCATGTTCTGAATTCCAAATTCCTTGTTCTGAATTCCAAATTCCGTGTTCTGAATTCCAAATTACGAGTTCGAATTTCAAATTCCGTGTTCTGGATTTCAAATTCCGTGTTCCGAATTCCAAATTCCGTGTTCTGAATTTATTATTCCAAATTCCGTTTTCCGAATTCCAAATTCCAAATTCCGTGTTCCGAATTCCGTGTTCTGAATTAATTATTCAAAATTCCGTATTCAAATTCCGTGTTCCGAATTCCGTGTTCCGAATTCCAAACTCCAAATTCCGTATTCCAAATTCCGTATTCCAAATTCCAAATTCTTTATTCCAAATTCAAAATTCCATATTCCAAATTCAAAATTCCGTATTCCAAATTCCAAATGCCGTATTCCAAATTCCTTATTCCAAATTCCGTGTTCCAAATTCTGTGTTCCAAATTCCGTATTCCATGTTCCGAATTCCAAATTCCGAATTCCGTGTTCCGAATTTGAAATTCTGAATTCCTTATTCCAAATTCCCTGTTCTGAATTTCAAATTCCGTGTTCTGAATTCCAAATTCCTTATTCCAAATTCCGTGTTCCGAATTTCAAATTACAAATTCCAAATTCCGTATTTCAAATACCAAATTCCGTGTTCCGAATTATGTGTTCCGATTTCTGTGTTCCAAATTCCGTGTTCCGATTTCCGTGTTCCTAATTATGTGTTCCGAGTTCCAAATTCCACGTTCAGAGTTCCAAATTCCGTGTTCCAAGTTCCAAATTCCGTGTTCCGAATTCTGTTTTCCAAATTCCGTGTTCCGTGTTCCAAATTCTGTGTTCCGAGTTCCAAATTCCGCATTCAGAGTTCCAAATTCCGTGTTCCGAGTTCCAAATTCCGTATTCCAAATTCCGTGTTCCGAATTCCAAATTCTGAATTCCTTATTCCAAATTCCCTGTTCTGAATTTCAAATTCCGAATTCCAAATTCCATATTCCAAATTCCGTGTTCCGAATTCCGTGTTCCGAATTCCGAATTCCAAATTCCAAATTCCAAATTCCGCATTCCAAATTCCAAATTCCGTATTCCATATTCCAAATTCCGTGTTCCGAATTCCGTGTTTGATTTCTGTGTTCCAAATTCTGTATTCCAAATTTCATGTTCCGTGTTCCAAATTCCAAATTCAGTATTCCAAATTCCGTATTCCGAATTCCAAGTTCCATGTTCTAAATTCCATATTCCGTGTTCCAAATTCCGTATTCCAAATTCCGTGTTCCGAATTCCGTGTTCCGAATTCCGTGTTCCGAATTTTCATGTTCCGAATTCCGTGTTCCGAATTCCGTGTTCCGAATTCCAAATTCCAAATTCCGTATTCCAAATTCCAAATTCCAAATTCCGTATTCCAAATTCCAAATTCCAAATTCCGTATTCCATATTCCAAATTCCGTGTTCCGAATTCCGTGTTCTGAATTCCGTGTTCTGAATTCCGTGTTCCGAATTCCAAATTCCAAATTCCAAATTCCATGTTCTGAATTCCAAATTCCTTGTTCTAAATTCCAAATTCCGTATTCCAAATTCCATGTTCTGAATTCCAAATTCCGTGTTCTGAATTCCAAGTTCCGTGTTCTGAATTCCAAATTCCGTATTCCAAATTCCATGTTCTGAATTCCAAATTCCTTGTTCTGAATTCCAAATTCCGTGTTCTGAATTCCAAATTACGAGTTCGAATTTCAAATTCCGTGTTCTGGATTTCAAATTCCGTGTTCCGAATTCCAAATTCCGTGTTCTGAATTCCGTGTTCCAAATTCCGTGTTCCGAATTCCGTGTTCTGAATTCCGTATTCCAAATTCCAAATTCCGTATACCATATTCCAAATTCCGTGTTCCGAATTCCGTGTTTGATTTCTGTGTTCCAAATTCTGTATTCCAGATTCCATGTTCTGAATTCCAAATTCCTTGTTCTGAATTCCAAATTCCGTGTTCTGAATTCCAAATTACTAGTTCGAATTTCAAATTCCGTGTTCTGGATTTCAAATTCCATGTTCCGAATTCCAAATTCCGTGTTCTGAATTTATTATTCCAAATTCCGTTTTCCGAATTCCAAATTCCAAATTCCGTGTTCCGAATTCCATGTTCTGAATTAATTATTCAAAATTCCGTATTCAAATTCCGTGTTCCGAATTCCGTGTTCCGAATTCCAAACTCCAAATTCCGTATTCCAAATTCCGTATTCCAAATTCCAAATTCTTTATTCCAAATTCAAAATTCCATATTCCAAATTCAAAATTCCGTATTCCAAATTCCAAATGCCGTATTCCAAATTCCTTATTCCAAATTCTGTGTTCCAAATTCTGTGTTCCAAATTCCGTATTCCATGTTCCGAATTCCAAATTCCGAATTCCGTGTTCCGAATTTGAAATTCTGAATTCCTTATTCCAAATTCCCTGTTCTGAATTTCAAATTCCGTGTTCTGAATTCCAAATTCCTTATTCCAAATTCCGTGTTCCGAATTTCAAATTACAAATTCCAAATTCCGTATTTCAAATACCAAATTCCGTGTTCCGAATTCCGTATTCCGATTTCTGTGTTCCAAATTCCGTGTTCCGATTTCCGTGTTCCTAATTCCGTGTTCCGAGTTCCAAATTCCACGTTCAGAGTTCCAAATTCCGTGTTCCGAGTTCCAAATTCCGTGTTCCGAATTCTGTTTTCCAAATTCCGTGTTCCGAGTTCCAAATTCTGCGTTCAGAGTTCCAAATTCCGTGTTCCGAGTTCCAAATTCCGTATTCCAAATTCCGTGTTCCGAATTCCAAATTCTGAATTCCTTATTCCAAATTCCCTGTTCTGAATTTCAAATTCCGAATTCCAAATTCCATATTCCAAATTCTGTTTTCCGATTTCCGTGTTCCGAATTCCGTGTTCCGAATTCCAAATTCCAAATTCCAAATTCCAAATTCCAAATTCCATATTCCAAATTCCGTGTTCCGAATTCCGTGTTTGATTTCTGTGTTCCAAATTCTGTATTCCAAATTTCATGTTCCGTGTTCCAAATTCCAAATTCAGTATTCCAAATTCCGTATTCCGAATTCCAAGTTCCATGTTCTAAATTCCATATTCCGTGTTCCAAATTCCGTATTCCAAATTCCGTGTTCCGAATTCCGTGTTCCGAATTCCGTGTTCCAAATTTTCATGTTCCGAATTCCGTGTTCCGAATTCCGTGTTCCGAATTCCAAATTCCAAATTCCGTGTTCCAAATTCTGTATTCCGAATTCCGTGTTCCGAATTCCAAATTCCAAATTCCAAATTCCAAATTCCAAATTCCAAATTCCATATTCCAAATTCCGTGTTCCAAATTCCGTGTTTGATTTCTGTGTTCCAAATTCTGTATTCCAAATTTCATGTTCCGTGTTCCAAATTCAGTATTCCAAATTCCGTATTCCGAATTCCAAGTTCCATGTTCTAAATTCCTTATTCCAAATTTCTTGTTCCAAATTCCATATTCCGTGTTCTGAATTCCAATTTCCGAATTCCGTGTTCCAAATTCCGTGTTCTAAATTCCGTGTTCCAAATTCTGTGTTCCAAATTCTGTATTCCATGTTCCGAATTCCAAATTCCGAATTCCAAATTCCGAATTTGAAATTCTGAATTCCTTATTCCAAATTCCCTGTTCTGAATTTCAAATTCCGTGTTCTGAATTCCAAATTCCTTATTCCAAATTCCGTGTTCCGAATTTCAAATTACGAATTCCAAATTCCGTATTTCAAATATCAAATTCCGTGTTCCGAATTCGGTGTTCCGATTTCCGTGTTCCAAATTCCGTGTTCCGATTTCCGTGTTCCTAATTCCGTGTTCCGAGTTCCAAATTCCGCGTTCAGAGTTCCAAATTCCGTGTTCCGAGTTCCAAATTCCGTGTTCCGAATTCTGTTTTCCAAATTCCGTGTTCCGTGTTCCAAATTCCGTGTTCCGAGTTCCAAATTCCGCGTTCAGAGTTCCAAATTCCGTGTTCCGAGTTCCAAATTCCGTATTCCAAATTCCGTGTTCCGAATTCCAAATTCTGAATTCCTTATTCCAAATTCCCTGTTCTGAATTTCAAATTCTGAATTCCAAATTCCAGATTCCAAATTCCGTGTTCCGAATTCCGTGTTCCGAATTCCATGTCCCGAATTCCAAATTCCAAATTCCGCATTCCAAATTCCAAATTCCGTATTCCATATTCCAAATTCCGTGTTCCGAATTCCGTGTTTGATTTCTGTGTTCCAAATTCTGTATTCCAAATTTCATGTTCCGTGTTCCAAATTCCAAATTCAGTATTCCAAATTCCGTATTCCGAATTCCAAGTTCCATGTTCTAAATTCCATATTCCGTGTTCCAAATTCCGTATTCCAAATTCCGTGTTCCGAATTCCGTGTTCCAAATTCCGTGTTCCGAATTTTCATGTTCCGAATTCCGTGTTCTGAATTCCAAATTCCAAATTCCGTATTCCAAATTACAAATTACAAATTCCGTATTCCATATTCCAAATTCCGTGTTCCGAATTTCGTGTTCCGAATTCCGTGTTCCAAATTCCGTGTTCCGAATTCCAAATTCCAAATTCCATGTTCTGAATTCCAAATTCCGTGTTCTAAATTCCAAATTCCGTATTCCAAATTCCATGTTCTGAATTCCAAATTCCGTGTTCTGAATTCCAAATTCCGTGTTCTGAATTCCAAATTCCGTATTCCAAATTCCATGTTCTGAATTCCAAATTCCTTGTTCTGAATTCCAAATTCCGTGTTCTGAATTCCAAATTACGAGTTCGAATTTCAAATTCAGTGTTCTGGATTTCAAATTCCGTGTTCCGAATTCCAAATTCCGTGTTCTGAATTTATTATTCCAAATTCCGTTTTCCAAATTCCAAATTCCAAATTCCGTGTTCCGAATTCCGTGTTCTGAATTAATTATTCAAAATTCCATATTCAAATTCCGTGTTCCGAATTCCGTGTTCCGAATTCCAAACTCCAAATTCCGTATTCCAAATTCCGTATTCCAAATTCCAAATTCTTTATTCCAAATTCAAAATTCCATATTCCAAATTCAAAATTCCGTATTCCAAATTCCAAATGCCGTATTCCAAATTCCTTATTCCAAATTCCGTGTTCCAAATTCTGTGTTCCAAATTCCGTATTCCATGTTCCGAATTCCAAATTCCGAATTCCGTGTTCCGAATTTGAAATTCTGAATTCCTTATTCCAAATTCCCTGTTCTGAATTTCAAATTCCGTGTTCTGAATTCCAAATTCCTTATTCCAAATTCCGTGTTCCGAATTTCAAATTACAAATTCCAAATTCCGTATTTCAAATACCAAATTCCGTGTTCCGAATTCCGTGTTCCGATTTCTGTGTTCCAAATTCCGTGTTCCGATTTCCATGTTCCTAATTCCGTGTTCCGAGTTCCAAATTCCACGTTCAGAGTTCCAAATTCCGTGTTCCAAGTTCCAAATTCCGTGTTCCGAATTCTGTTTTCCAAATTCCGTGTTCCAAATTCCGTGTTCCGAGTTCCAAATTCCGCGTTCAGAGTTCCAAATTCCGTGTTCCGAGTTCCAAATTCCGTATTCCAAATTCCGTGTTCCGAATTCCAAATTCTGAATTCCTTATTCCAAATTCCCTGTTCTGAATTTCAAATTCCGAATTCCAAATTCCATATTCCAAATTCCGTGTTCCGAATTCCGTGTTCCGAATTCCGTGTTCCGAATTCCAAATTCCAAATTCCGCATTCCATATTCCAAATTCCAAATTCCGTATTCCATATTCCAAATTCCGTGTTCCGAATTCCGTGTTTGATTTCTGTGTTCCAAATTCTGTATTCCAAATTTCATGTTCCGTGTTCCAAATTCCAAATTCAGTATTCCAAATTCCGTATTCCGAATTCCAAGTTCCATTTTCTAAATTCCATATTCCGTGTTCCAAATTCCGTATTCCAAATTCCGTGTTCCGAATTCCGTGTTCCGAATTCCAAATTCCAAATTCCGTATTCCAAATTCCAAATTCCAAATTCCGTATTCCAAATTCCAAATTCCAAATTCCGTATTCCATATTCCAAATTCCGTGTTCCGAATTCCGTGTTCCGAATTCCGTGTTCTGAATTCCGTGTTCCGAATTCCAAATTCCATATTCCAAATTCCATGTTCCGAATTCCGTGTTTGATTTCTGTGTTCCAAATTCTGTATTCCAAATTTCATGTTCCGTGTTCCAAATTCCAAATTCAGTATTCCAAATTCCGTATTCCGAATTCCAAGTTTCATGTTCTAAATTCCATATTCCGTGTTCCAAATTCTGTATTCCGAATTCCGTGATCCGAATTCCGTGTTCCGAATTCCAAATTCCAAATTCCGTATTCCAAATTCCAAATTCCGTATTCCATATTCCGTGTTTGATTTCTGTGTTCCAAATTCTGTATTCCAAATTTCATGTTCCGTATTCCAAATTCCAAATTCCGTGTTCCAAATTCCGTGTTTGATTTCTGTGTTCCAAATTCTGTATTCCAAATTTCATGTTCCGTGTTCCAAATTCAGTATTCCAAATTCCGTATTCCGAATTCCAAGTTCCATGTTCTAAATTCCTTATTCCAAATTTCTTGTTCCAAATTCCATATTCCGTGTTCCGAATTCCAATTTCCGAATTCCGTGTTCCAAATTCCGTGTTCTAAATTCCGTGTTCCAAATTCTGTGTTCCAAATTCCGTATTCCATGTTCCGAATTCCAAATTCCGAATTCCAAATTCCGAATTTGAAATTCTGAATTCCTTATTCCAAATTCCCTGTTCTGAATTTCAAATTCCGTGTTCTGAATTCCAAATTCCTTATTCCAAATTCCGTGTTCCGAATTTCAAATTACGAATTCCAAATTCCGTATTTCAAATATCAAATTCCGTGTTCCGAATACCGTGTTCCGATTTCTGTGTTCCAAATTCTGTGTTCCGATTTCCGTGTTCCTAATTCCGTGTTCCGAGTTCCAAATTCCGCGTTCAGAGTTCCAAATTCCGTGTTCCGAGTTCCAAATTCTGTGTTCTGAATTCTGTTTTCCAAATTCCGTGTTCCAAATTCCGTGTTCCGAGTTCCAAATTCCGGGTTCAGAGTTCCAAATTCCGTGTTCCGAGTTCCAAATTCCGTATTCCAAATTCCGTGTTCCGAATTCCAAATTCTGAATTCCTTATTCCAAATTCCCTGTTCTGAATTTCAAATTCCGAATTCCAAATTCCATATTCCAAATTCCGTGTTCCGAATTCCGTGTTCCGAATTCCATGTTTGATTTCTGTGTTCCAAATTCTGTATTCCAAATTTCATGTTCCGTGTTCCAAATTCCAAATTCAGTATTCCAAATTCCGTATTCCGAATTCCAAGTTCCATGTTCTAAATTCCATATTCCGTGTTCCAAATTCCGTATTCCAAATTCCGTGTTCCGAATTCCGTGTTCCGAATTCCGTGTTCCGAATTTTCATGTTCCGAATTCCGTGTTCCGAATTCCAAATTCCGTATTCTAAATTCCAAATTACAAATTCCATATTCCATATTCCAAATTCCGTGTTCCGAATTTCGTGTTCTGAATTCCGTGTTCCAAATTCCGTGTTCCGAATTCCAAATTCCAAATTCCAAATTCCATGTTCTGAATTCCAAATTCCGTGTTCTAAATTCCAAATTCCGTATTCCAAATTCCATGTTCTGAATTCCAAATTCCGTGTTCTGAATTCCAAATTCCGTGTTCTGAATTCCAAATTCCGTATTCCAAATTCCATGTTCTGAATTCCAAATTCCTTGTTCTGAATTCCAAATTCCGTGTTCTGAATTCCAAATTACGAGTTCGAATTTCAAATTCCGTGTTCTGGATTTCAAATTCCGTGTTCCGAATTCCAAATTCCGTGTTCTGAATTTATTATTCCAAATTCCGTTTTCCGAATTCCAAATTCCAAATTCCGTGTTCCGAATTCCGTGTTCTGAATTAATTATTCAAAATTCCGTATTCAAATTCCGTGTTCCGAATTCCGTGTTCCGAATTCCAAACTCCAAATTCCGTATTCCAAATTCCGTATTCCAAATTCCAAATTCTTTATTCCAAATTCAAAATTCCATATTCCAAATTCAAAATTCCGTATTCCAAATTCCAAATGCCGTATTCCAAATTCCTTATTCCAAATTCCGTGTTCCAAATTCTGTGTTCCAAATTCCGTATTCCATGTTCCGAATTCCAAATTCCGAATTCCGTGTTCCGAATTTGAAATTCTGAATTCCTTATTCCAAATTCCCTGTTCTGAATTTCAAATTCCGTGTTCTGAATTCCAAATTCCTTATTCCAAATTCCGTGTTCCGAATTTCAAATTACAAATTCCAAATTCCGTATTTCAAATACCAAATTCCGTGTTCCAAATTATGTGTTCCGATTTCTGTGTTCCAAATTCCGTGTTCCGATTTCCGTGTTCCTAATTATGTGTTCCGAGTTCCAAATTCCACGTTCAGAGTTCCAAATTCCGTGTTCCGAGTTCCAAATTCCGTGTTCCGAATTCTGTTTTCCAAATTCCGTGTTCCAAATTCTGTGTTCCGAGTTCCAAATTCCGCATTCAGAGTTCCAAATTCCGTGTTCCGAGTTCCAAATTCCGTATTCCAAATTCCGTGTTCCGAATTCCAAATTCTGAATTCCTTATTCCAAATTCCCTGTTCTGAATTTCAAATTCCGAATTCCAAATTCCATATTCCAAATTCCGTGTTCCGAATTCCGTGTTCCGAATTCCGTGTTCCGAATTCCAAATTCCAAATTCCAAATTCCGCATTCCAAATTCCAAATTCCGTATTCCATATTCCAAATTCCGTGTTCCGAATTTATTTTTCCAAATTCCGTTTTCCGAATTCCAAATTCCAAATTCCGTGTTCTGAATTAATTATTCAAAATTCCGTATTCAAATTCCGTGTTCCGAATTCCGTGTTCCGAATTCCAAACTCCAAATTCCGTATTCCAAATTCCGTATTCCAAATTCCAAATTCTTTATTCCAAATTCAAAATTCCATATTCAAAATTCAAAATTCAGTATTCCAAATTCCAAATGCCGTATTCCAAATTCCTTATTCCAAATTCCGGGTTTCGAATTCCAAATTCCCAATTTTGTATTCCAAATTCCTTATTCCAAATTCTGTGTTCCGAATTTCAAATTACAAAATCCAAATTCCGTATTTCAAATACCAAATTCTGTGTTCCGAATTCCGTGTTCCGATTTCCATGTTCCAAATTCCGTGTTCCGATTTCCGTGTTCCTAATTCCGTGTTCCGAGTTCCAAATTCCGTGTTCTGAATTCCGTGTTCCAAATTCCGTGTTCCGAATTCCGTGTTCTGAATTCCGTGTTCCGAATTCCATGTTCCAAATTCCACGTTCCGAATTCCAAATTCCAAATTCCGTATTCCAAATTCCAAATTACAAATTCCGTTTTCCAAATTCCAAATTCTGTATTCTGAATTCTAAATTCAAAAATTCTGTTTTCCGTATTCTGTGTTCCGAATTCAAAAATACCGTATTCCAAATTTTGTGTTCCGAATTCCGTGTTCCGAATTCCGTGTTCCGAATTCCAAATTCCATGTTCTGAATTCCATATTCCAAATTCAGTGTTCCAAATTCCGTGTTCCAAATTCCGTGTTCCAAATTCCGTGTTCCGAATTCCAAATTCCGTGTTCCGAATTCCGAGTTCCAAATACTGTGTTCCGAATTCCGTGTTCCAAATTCCGTGTTCCGAATTCCGTGTTCCGAATTCCGTGTTCTGAATTCCGTGTTCCGAGTTCCAAATTTCAAATTCCGTGTTCTGAATTCCAAATTCCGTGTTCCGAATTCCAAATTCTGTGTTTCGAATTCCAAATTCCGTGTTCCGAATTCCAAATTCTGTGTTCTGAATTCCAAAGTCCGTGTTCCGAATTTCAAATTCCGTGTTCTAAATTCCATATTCCGTGTTCCAAATTCCGTATTCCAAATTCCGTGTTCCGAATTCCAAGTTCCATGTTCTAAATTCCATATTCCGTGTTCCAAATTCCGTATTCCAAATTCCGTGTTCTGAATTCCGTGTTCCGAATTCCGTGTTCCGAATTTTCATGTTCCGAATTCCGTGTTCCGAATTCCGTGTTCCGAATTTTCATGTTCCGAATTCCGTGTTCCGAATTCCAAATTCCGTATTCCAAATTCCAAATTACAAATTCCATATTCCAAATTCCGTGTTCTGAATTTCGTGTTCTGAATTCCGTGTTCCAAATTCCGTGTTCCGAATTCCAAATTCCAAATTCCAAATTCCATGTTCTGAATTCCAAATTCCGTGTTCTAAATTCCAAATTCCGTATTCCAAATTCCATGTTCTGAATTCCAAATTCCGTGTTCTGAATTCCAAATTCCGTGTTCTGAATTCCAAATTCCGTATTCCAAATTCCATGTTCTGAATTCCAAATTCCTTGTTCTGAATTCCAAATTCCGTGTTCTGAATTCCAAATTACGAGTTCGAATTTCAAATTCCGTGTTCTGGATTTCAAATTCCGTGTTCCGAATTCCAAATTCCGTGTTCTGAATTTATTATTCCAAATTCCGTTTTCCGAATTCCAAATTCCAAATTCCGTGTTCTGAATTCCGTGTTCTGAATTAATTATTCAAAATTCCGTATTCAAATTCCGTATTCCAAATTCCGTATTCCAAATTCCAAATTCTTTATTCCAAATTCAAAATTCCATATTCAAAATTCAAAATTCCGTATTCCAAATTCCAAATGCCGTATTCCAAATTCCTTATTCCAAATTCCGTGTTCCAAATTCTGTGTTCCAAATTCCGTATTCCATGTTCCGAATTCCAAATTCTGAATTCCGTGTTCCGAATTTGAAATTCTGAATTCCTTATTCCAAATTCCCTGTTCTGAATTTCAAATTCCGTGTTCTGAATTCCAAATTCCTTATTCCAAATTCCGTGTTCCGAATTTCAAATTACAAATTCCAAATTCCGTATTTCAAATACCAAATTCCGTGTTCCGAATTATGTGTTCCGATTTCTGTGTTCCAAATTCCGTGTTCCGATTTCCGTGTTCCTAATTATGTGTTCCGAGTTCCAAATTCCACGTTCAGAGTTCCAAATTCCGTGTTCCGAGTTCCAAATTCCGTGTTCCGAATTCTGTTTTTCAAATTCCGTGTTCCGTGTTCCAAATTCTGTGTTCCGAGTTCCAAATTCCGCATTCAGAGTTCCAAATTCCGTGTTCCGAGTTCCAAATTCCGTATTCCAAATTCCGTGTTCCGAATTCCAAATTCTGAATTCCTTATTCCAAATTCCCTGTTCTGAATTTCAAATTCCGAATTCCAAATTCCATATTCCAAATTCCGTGTTCCGAATTCCGTGTTCCGAATTCCGTGTTCCGAATTCCAAATTCCAAATTCCAAATTCCGCATTCCAAATTCCAAATTCCGTATTCCATATTCCAAATTCCGTGTTCCGAATTCCGTGTTTGATTTCTGTGTTACAAATTCTGTATTCCAAATTTCATGTTCCGTGTTCCAAATTCCAAATTCAGTATTCCAAATTCCGTATTCCGAATTCCAAGTTCCATGTTCTAAATTCCATATTCCGTGTTCCAAATTCCGTATTCCAAATTCCGTGTTCCGAATTCCGTGTTCCGAATTTTCATGTTCCGAATTCCGTGTTCCGAATTCCGTGTTCCGAATTCCAAATTCCAAATTCCGTATTCCAAATTCCAAATTCCGTATTCCAAATTCCAAATTCCAAATTCCGTATTCCATATTCCAAATTCCGTGTTCCGAATTCCGTGTTCTGAATTCCGTGTTCTGAATTCCGTGTTCCGAATTCCAAATTCCAAATTCCAAATTCCATGTTCTGAATTCCAAATTCCGTGTTCTAAATTCCAAATTCCGTATTCCAAATTCCATGTTCTGAATTCCAAATTCCGTGTTCTGAATTCCAAGTTCCGTGTTCTGAATTCCAAATTCCGTATTCCAAATTCCATGTTCTGAATTCCAAATTCCTTGTTCTGAATTCCAAATTCCGTGTTCTGAATTCCAAATTACGAGTTCGAATTTCAAATTCCGTGTTCTGGATTTCAAATTCCGTGTTCCGAATTCCAAATTTCGTGTTCTGAATTCCAAATTCCGTGTTCTGAATTCCGTGTTCCAAATTCCGTGTTCCGAATTCCGTGTTCTGAATTCCGTATTCCAAATTCCAAATTCCGTATTCCATATTCCAAATTCCGTGTTCCGAATTCCGTGTTTGATTTCTGTGTTCCAAATTCTGTATTCCAAATTCCCTGTTCTGAATTTCAAATTCCGTGTTCTGAATTCCAAATTCCTTATTCCAAATTCCGTGTTCCGAATTTCAAATTCCAAATTCCAAATTCTGTATTTCAAATACCAAATTCCGTGTTCCGAATTCCGTGTTCCAATTTCCATGTTCCAAATTCCGTGTTCCAATTTCCGTGTTCCTAACTCCGTGTTCTGAGTTCCAAATTCCACGTTCAGAGTTCCAAATTCCGTGTTCCGATTTCCAAATTCCGTGTTCCGAATTCTGTTTTCCAAATTCCGTGTTCCGTGTTCCAAATTCTGTGTTCCGAGTTCCAAATTCCGCGTTCAGAGTTCCAAATTCCGTGTTCCGAGTTCCAAATTCCGTATTCCAAATTCCGTGTTCCGAATTCCAAATTCTGAATTCCTTATTCCAAATTCCCTGTTCTGAATTTCAAATTACAAATTCCAAATTCCATATTCCAAATTCCGTGTTCCAAGTTCCGTGTTCCGAATTCCGTGTTCCGAATTCCAAATTCCGTATTCCAAATTACAAATTACAAATTCCGTATTCCATATTCCAAATTCTGTGTTCCGAATTCCGTGTTTGATTTCTGTGTTCCAAATTCTATATTCCAAATTTCATGTTCCGTGTTCCAAATTCCAAATTCAGTATTCCAAATTCCGTGTTCCGAATTCCGTGTTCCGAATTCCAAATTCCAAATTACAAATTACAAATTCCGTATTCCATATTCCGAATTCCGTGTTCCAAATTCCAAATTCCAAATTCCAAATTCCAAATTCCATATTCCATATTCCAAATTCCGTGTTCCGAATTCCGTGTTTGATTTCTGTGTTCCAAATTCTGTATTCCAAATTTCATGTTCCGTGTTCCAAATTCCAAATTCAGTATTCCATATTCCATATTCCGTGTTCAAAATTCCGTATTCCAAATTCCGTGTTCCGAATTCCGTGTTCCGAATTCCAAATTCCAAATTACAAATTACAAATTACAAATTCCGTATTCCATATTCCGAATTCCGTGTTCCGAATTCCGTGTTCCGAATTCCGTGTTCCGAATTCCGTGTTCCGAATTCCAAATTCCAAATTCCATATTCCAAATTCCAAATTCCATATTCCAAATTCCGTGTTCCGAATTCCGTGTTTGATTTCTGTGTTCCAAATTCTGTATTCCAAATGTCATGTTCCGTGTTCCAAATTCCAAATTCAGTATTCCAAATTCCGTATTCCGAATTCCAAGTTTCATGTTCTAAATTCCATATTCCGTGTTCCAAATTCTGTATTCCTAATTCCGTGTCTGAATTCCGTGTTCCGAATTCCAAATTCCAAATTCCGTATTCCAAATTCCAAATTCCAAATTCCGTATTCCATATTCCAAATTCTGTGTTCCAAATTCCGTGTTTGATTTCTGTGTTCCAAATTCTGTATTCCAAATTTCATGTTCCGTGTTCCAAATTCAGTATTCCAAATTCCGTATTCCGAATTCCAAGTTCCATGTTCTAAATTCCTTATTCCAAATTTCTTGTTCCAAATTCCATATTCCGTGTTCTAAATTCCGTGTTCCAAATTCTGTGTTCCAAATTCCGTATTCCATGTTCCGAATTCCAAATTCCGAATTCCAAATTCCGAATTTGAAATTCTGAATTCCTTATTCCAAATTCCCTGTTCTGAATTTCAAATTCCGTGTTCCGAATTCCGTGTTCCTAATTCCGTGTTCCGAGTTCCAAATTCCGCGTTCAGAGTTCCAAATTCCGTGTTCCGAGTTCCAAATTCCGTGTTCCGAATTCTGTTTTCCAAATTCCGTGTTCCGTGTTCCAAATTCCATGTTCCGAGTTCCGAATTCCACGTTCAGAGTTCCAAATTCCGTGTTCCGAGTTCCAAATTCCATATTCCAAATTCCGTGTTCCGAATTCCAAATTCTGAATTCCTTATTCCAAATTCCCTGTTCTGAATTTCAAATTCCGAATTCCAAATTCCATATTCCAAATTCCGTGTTCCGAATTCCGTGTTCCGAATTCCGTGTTTGATTTCTGTGTTCCAAATTCTGTATTCCAAATTTCATGTTCCGTGTTCCAAATTCCAAATTCAGTATTCCAAATTCCGTATTCCGAATTCCAAGTTTCATGTTCTAAATTCCATATTCCGTGTTCCAAATTCTGTATTCCGAATTCTGTGTTCCGAATTCCGTGTTCCGAATTCCAAATTCCAAATTCCGTATTCCAAATTCCAAATTCCGTATTCCATATTCCAAATTCCGTGTTCCAAATTCCGTGTTTGATTTCTGTGTTCCAAATTCTGTATTCCAAATTTCATGTTCCGTGTTCCAAATTCAGTATTCCAAATTCCGTATTCCGAATTCCAAGTTCCATGTTCTAAATTCCTTATTCCAAATTTCTTGTTCCAAATTCCATATACCGTGTTCCGAATTCCAATTTCCGAATTCCGTGTTCCAAATTCCGTGTTCTAAATTCCGTGTTCCAAATTCTGTGTTCCAAATTCCGTATTCCATGTTCCGAATTCCAAATTCCGAATTTGAAATTCTGAATTCCTTATTCCAAATTCCCTGTTCTGAATTTCAAATTCCGTGTTCTGAATTCCAAATTCCTTATTCCAAATTCCGTGTTCCGGATTTCAAATTACGAATTCCAAATTCCGTATTTCAAATACCAAATTCCGTGTTCCGAATTCCGTGTTCCGATTTCCGTGTTCCAAATTCCGTGTTCCGATTTCCGTGTTCCTAATTCCGTGTTCCGAGTTCCAAATTCCGCGTTCAGAGTTCCAAATTCCGTGTTCCGAGTTCCAAATTCCGTGTTCCGAATTCTGTTTTCCAAATTCCGTGTTCCGTGTTCCAAATTCCGTGTTCCGAGTTCCAAATTCCGCGTTCAGAGTTCCAAATTCCGTGTTCCGAGTTCCAAATTCCGTATTCCAAATTCCGTGTTCCGAATTCCAAATTCTGAATTCCTTATTCCAAATTCCCTGTTCTGAATTTCAAATTCCGAATTCCAAATTCCATATTCCAAATTCCGTGTTCCGAATTCCGTGTTCCGAATTCCATGTTCCGAATTCCAAATTCCAAATTCCGCATTCCAAATTCCAAATTCCAAATTCCGTATGCCATATTCCAAATTCCGTGTTCCGAATTCCGTGTTTGATTTCTGTGTTCCAAATTCTGTATTCCAAATTTCATGTTCCGTGTTCCAAATTCCAAATTCAGTATTCCAAATTCCATATTCCGAATTCCAAGTTCCATGTTCTAAATTCCATAATCCGTGTTCCAAATTCCGTATTCCAAATTCCGTGTTCCAAATTCCGTGTTCCGAATTCCGTGTTCCGAATTCCGTGTTCCGAATTTTCATGTTCCGAATTCCGTGTTCCGAATTCCAAATTCCAAATTCCATATTCCAAATTACAAATTACAAATTCCGTATTCCATATTCCAAATTCCGTGTTCCGAATTTCGTGTTCCGAATTCCGTGTTCCAAATTCCGTGTTCCGAATTCCAAATTCCGTGTTCTAAATTCCAAATTCCGTATTCCAAATTCCATGTTCTGAATTCCAAATTCCGTGTTCTGATTTCCAAATTCCGTGTTCTGAATTCCAAATTCCGTATTCCAAATTCCATGTTCTGAATTCCAAATTCCTTGTTCTGAATTCCAAATTCCGTGTTCTGAATTCCAAATTACGAGTTCGAATTTCAAATTCCGTGTTCTGGATTTCAAATTCCGTGTTCCGAATTCCAAATTCCGTGTTCTGAATTTATTATTCCAAATTCCGTTTTCAGAATTCCAAATTCCAAATTCCGTGTTCCGAATTCCGTGTTCTGAATTAATTATTCAAAATTCCGTATTCAAATTCCGTGTTCCGAATTCCGTGTTCCGAATTCCAAACTCCAAATTCCGTATTCCAAATTCCGTATTCCAAATTCCAAATTCTTTATTCCAAATTCAAAATTCCATATTCAAAATTCAAAATTCCGTATTCCAAATTCCAAATGCCGTATTCCAAATTCCTTATTCCAAATTCCGGGTTTCGAATTCCAAATTCCCAATTTTGTATTCCAAATTCCTTATTCCAAATTCCGTGTTCCGAATTTCAAATTACAAAATCCAAATTCCGTATTTCAAATACCAAATTCCGTGTTCCGAATTCCGTGTTCCGATTTCCATGTTCCAAATTCCGTTTTCCGATTTCCGTGTTCCTAATTCCGTGTTCCGAGTTCCAAATTCCGTGTTCTGAATTCCGTGTTCCAAATTCCGTGTTCCGAATTCCGTGTTCTGAATTCCGTGTTCCGAATTCCATGTTCCAAATTCCACGTTCCGAATTCCAAATTCCAAATTCCGTATTACAAATTACAAATTACAAATTCCGTTTCCAAATTCCAAATTCTGTATTCTGAATTCTAAATTCAAAAATTCTGTTTTCCATATTCTGTGTTCCGAATTCAAAAATACCGTATTCCAAATTTTGTGTTCCGAATTCCGTGTTCCGAATTCCGTGTTCCGAATTCCAAATTCCATGTTCTGAATTCCGTATTCCAAATTCAGTGTTCCAAATTCCGTGTTCCAAATTCCGTGTTCCAAATTCCGTGTTCCGAATTCCAAATTCCGTGTTCCGAATTCTGTGTTCCAAATTCTGTGTTCTGAATTCCGTGTTCCAAATTCCGTGTTCCGAATTCCATGTTCCGAATCCCGTGTTCCGAGTTCCAAATTTCAAATTCCGTGTTCTGAATTCCAAATTCCGTGTTCCGAATTCCAAATTCTGTGTTTCGAATTCCAAATTCCGTGTTCCGAATTCCAAATTCCGTGTTCCGAATTCCAAAGTCCGTGTTCCGAATTTCAAATTCCATGTTCCGAATTCCAAATTCCGTGTTCTGAATTCATTATTCCAAATTCCGTATTCCAAATTCCGTGTTCCGAATTCCAAATTCCAAATTCCGTATTCCAAATTTCAAATTCTATATTCCAATTTCCGTATTCCAAATTCCAAATTCCGTATTCCGTATTCAAAATTCCGTGTTTTGAATTCCAAATTCCAATTTTCTTATTCCAAATTCCGTGTTCCAAATTCCATGTTTCTAGTTCCAAATTCCGTGTTCTGAATTCCGTGGTCCGAATTTCAAATTCCATATTCCAAATTCCGTATTCCAAATTCCATATTCCGAATTCCGTGTTCCGAATTCCAAATTCCGTGTTCTGAATTCCATATTCCAAATTCAGTGATCCAAATTCAGTGTTCCAAATTCAGTGTTCCAAATTCCGTGTTCCAAATTCCGTGTTCCGAATTCCAAATTCCATGTTCCGAATTCTGTGTTCCGATTTCCGTGTTCCGAATTCCGTGTTCCGAATTCCAAATTCCGTGTTCCGAATTCCAAATTCTGAATTCCTTATTCCAAATTCCCTGTTCTGAATTTCAAATTCCAAATTCCAAATTCCATATTCCAAATTCCGTGTTCCGAGTTCCGTGTTCCGAATTCCGTGTTCCGAATTCCAAATTCCAAATTCCGTATTCCAAATTACAAATTACAAATTCTGTATTCCATATTCCAAATTCTGTGTTCCGAATTCTGTGTTTGATTTCTGTGTTCCAAATTCTGTATTCCAAATTTCATGTTCCGTGTTCCAAATTCCAAATTCAGTATTCCAAATTCCGTGTTCCGAATTCCGTGTTCCGAATTCCAAATTACAAATTACAAATTCCGTATTCCATATTCCAAATTCCGTGTTCCGAATTCCGTGTTCCGAATTCCGTGTTCCGAATTCCGTGTTCCAAATTCCAAATCCCAAATTCCAAATTCCAAATTCCAAATTCCATATTCCATATTCCAAATTCCGTGTTCCAAATTCTGTATTCCAAATTTCATGTTCCGTGTTCCAAATTCCAAATTCAGTATTCCATATTCCATATTCCGTGTTCCAAATTCCGTATTCCAAATTCCGTGTTCCGAATTCCGTGATCCGAATTCCGTGTTCCGAATTCCGTGTTCCGAATTCTGTTTTCCAAATTCCGTGTTCCGTGTTCCAAATTCCGTGTTCCGAGTTCCAAATTCCGCATTCAGAGTTCCAAATTCCGTGTTCCGAGTTCCAAATTCCGTATTCCAAATTCCGTGTTCCGAATTCCAAATTCTGAATTCCTTATTCCAAATTCCCTGTTCTGAATTTCAAATTCCGAATTCCAAATTCCATATTCCAAATTCCGAGGTTCCGAATTCCGTGTTCCGAATTCCGTGTTCCGATTTCCAAATTCCAAATTCCAAATTCCGCATTCCAAATTCCAAATTCCGTATTCCATATTCCAAATTCCGTGTTCCGAATTCCGTGTTTGATTTCTGTGTTCCAAATTCTGTATTCCAAATTTCATGTTCCGTGTTCCAAATTCCAAATTCAGTATTCCAAATTCCGTATTCCGAATTCCAAGTTCCATGTTCTAAATTCCATATTCCGTGTTCCAAATTCCGTATTCCAAATTCCGTGTTCCGAATTCTGTGTTCCGAATTCCGTGTTCCGAATTTTCATGTTCCGAATTCCGTGTTCCGAATTCCGTGTTCCGAATTCCAAATTCCAAATTCCGTATTCCAAATTCCAAATTCCGTATTCCAAATTCCAAATTCCAAATTCCGTATTCCATATTCCAAATTCCGTGTTCCGAATTCCGTGTTCTGAATTCCGTGTTCTGAATTCCGTGTTCCGAATTCCAAATTCCAAATTCCAAATTCCATGTTCTGAATTCCAAATTCCGTGTTCTAAATTCCAAATTCCGTATTCCAAATTCCATGTTCTGAATTCCAAATTCCGTGTTCTGAATTCCAAGTTCCGTGTTCTGAATTCCAAATTCCGTATTCCAAATTCCATGTTCTGAATTCCAAATTCCTTGTTCTGAATTCCAAATTCCGTGTTCTGAATTCCAAATTACGAGTTCGAATTTCAAATTCCGTGTTCTAGATTTCAAATTCCATGTTCCGAATTCCAAATTCCGTGTTCTGAATTCCAAATTCCGTGTTCTGAATTCCGTGTTCCAAATTCCGTGTTCCGAATTCCGTGTTCTGAATTCCGTATTCCAAATTCCAAATTCCGTATTCCATATTCCAAATTCCGTGTTCCGAATTCCGTGTTTGATTTCTGTGTTCCAAATTCTGTATTCCAAATTCCCTGTTCTGAATTTCAAATTCCGTGTTCTGAATTCCAAATTCCTTATTCCAAATTCCGTGTTCCGAATTTCAAATTCCAAATTCCGTATTTCAAATACCAAATTCCGTGTTCCGAATTCCGTGTTCCAATTTCCGTGTTCCAATTTCCGTGTTCCTAACTCCGTGTTCCGAGTTCCAAATTCCACGTTCAGAGTTCCAAATTCCGTGTTCCGATTTCCAAATTCCGTGTTCCGAATTCTGTTTTCCAAATTCCGTGTTCCGTGTTCCAAATTCTGTGTTCCGAGTTCCAAATTCCGCGTTCAGAGTTCCAAATTCCGTGTTCCGAGTTCCAAATTCCGTATTCCAAATTCCGTGTTCCGAATTCCAAATTCTGAATTCCTTATTCCAAATTCCCTGTTCTGAATTTCAAATTACAAATTCCAAATTCCATATTCCAAATTCCGTGTTCCGAGTTCCGTGTTCCGAATTCCGTGTTCCGAATTCCAAATTCCAAATTCCGTATTCCAAATTCCAAATTACAAATTCCGTATTCCATATTCCAAATTCTGTGTTCCGAATTCAGTGTTTGATTTCTGTGTTCCAAATTCTGTATTCCAAATTTCATGTTCCGTGTTCCAAATTCCAAATTCAGTATTCCAAATTCCGTGTTCCGAATTCCGTGTTCCGAATTCCAAATTCCAAATTCCAAATTCCAAATTCCAAATTCCGTATTCCATATTCCGAATTCCGTGTTCCAAATTCCAAATTCCAAATTCCATATTCCATATTCCAAATTCCGTGTTCCGAATTCCGTGTTTGATTTCTGTGTTCCAAATTCTGTATTCCAAATTTCATGTTCCGTGTTCCAAATTCCAAATTCAGTATTCCATATTCCATATTCCGTGTTCAAAATTCCGTATTACAAATTCCGTGTTCCGAATTCCGTGATCCGAATTCCGTGTTCCGAATTCCGTGTTCCGAATTCCAAATTCCAAATTCCAAATTCCAAATTACAAATTCCGTATTCCATATTCCGAATTCCGTGTTCCGAATTCCGTGTTCCGAATTCCGTGTTCCGAATTCCGTGTTCCGAATTCCAAATTCCAAATTCCATATTCCAAATTCCAAATTCCATATTCCAAATTCCGTGTTCCGAATTCCGTGTTTGATTTCTGTGTTCCAAATTCTGTATTCCAAATGTCATGTTCCGTGTTCCAAATTCCAAATTCAGTATTCCAAATTCCGTATTCCGAATTCCAAGTTTCATGTTCTAAATTCCATATTCCGTGTTCCAAATTCTGTATTCCGAATTCCGTGTTCCGAATTCCGTGTTCCGAATTCCAAATTCCAAATTCTGTATTCCAAATTCCAAATTCCAAATTCCGTATTCCATATTCCAAATTCCGTGTTCCAAATTCCGTGTTTGATTTCTGTGTTCCAAATTCTGTATTCCAAATTTCATGTTCCGTGTTCCAAATTCAGTATTCCAAATTCCGTATTCCGAATTCCAAGTTCCATGTTCTAAATTCCTTATTCCAAATTTCTTCTTCCAAATTCCATATTCCGTGTTCTAAATTCCGTGTTCCAAATTCTGTGTTCCAAATTCCGTATTCCATGTTCCGAATTCCAAATTCCGAATTTGAAATTCTGAATTCCTTATTCCAAATTCCCTGTTCTGAATTTCAAATTCCGTGTTCCGAATTCCGTGTTTGATTTCTGTGTTCCAAATTCTGTATTCCAAATTTCATGTTCCGTGTTCCAAATTCCAAATTCAGTATTCCAAATTCTGTATTCCGAATTCCAAGTTTCATGTTCTAAATTCCATATTCCGTGTTCCAAATTCTGTATTCTGAATTCCGTGTTCCGAATTCCGTGTTCCGAATTCCAAATTCCAAATTCCGTATTCCAAATTCCAAATTCCAAATTCCGTATTCCATATTCCAAATTCTGTGTTCCAAATTCCGTGTTTGATTTCTGTGTTCCAAATTCTGTATTCCAAATTTCATGTTCCGTGTTCCAAATTCAGTATTCCAAATTCCGTATTCCAAATTCCAAGTTCCATGTTCTAAATTCCTTATTCCAAATTTCTTGTTCCAAATTCCATATTCCGTGTTCCGAATTCCAATTTCCGAATTCCGTGTTCCAAATTCCGTGTTCTAAATTCTGTGTTCCAAATTCTGTGTTCCAAATTCCGTATTCCATGTTCCGAATTCCAAATTCCGAATTCCAAATTCCGAATTTGAAATTCTGAATTCCTTATTCCAAATTCCCTGTTCTGAATTTCAAATTCCGTGTTCTGAATTCCAAATTCCTTATTCCAAATTCCGTGTTCCGAATTTCAAATTCCGAATTCCAAATTCCGTATTTCAAATACCAAATTCCGTGTTCCGAATTCCGTGTTCCGATTTCCGTGTTCCAAATTCCGTGTTCCGAATTCCGTGTTCCAAATTCCAAATTCCATATTCCAAATTCCGTGTTCCGAATTCCGTGTTCCGAATTCCGTGTTCCAAATTCCAAATTCCAAATTCCATATTCCAAATTCCAAATTCCATATTCCAAATTCCGTGTTCCGAATTCCGTGTTTGATTTCTGTGTTCCAAATTCTGTATTCCAAATTTCATGTTCCGTGTTCCAAATTCCAAATTCAGTATTCCAAATTCCGTATTCCGAATTCCAAGTTTCATGTTCTAAATTCCATATTCCGTGTTCCAAATTCTGTATTCCGAATTCCGTGTTCCGAATTCCGTGTTCCGAATTCCAAATTCCAAATTCCGTATTCCAAATTCCAAATTCCAAATTCCAAATTCCATATTCCAAATTCCGTGTTCCAAATTCCGTGTTTGATTTCTGTGTTCCAAATTCTGTATTCCAAATTTCATGTTCCGTGTTCCAAATTCAGTATTCCAAATTCCGTATTCCGAATTCCAAGTTCCATGTTCTAAATTCCTTATTCCAAATTTCTTGTTCCAAATTCCATATTCCGTGTTCCGAATTCCAATTTCCGAATTCCGTGTTCCAAATTCCGTGTTCTAAATTCCGTGTTCCAAATTCTGTGTTCCAAATTCCGTATTCCATGTTCCGAATTCCAAATTCCGAATTCCAAATTCCGAATTTGAAATTCTGAATTCCTTATTCCAAATTCCCTGTTCTGAATTTCAAATTCCGTGTTCTGAATTCCAAATTCCTTATTCCAAATTCCGTGTTCCGAATTTCAAATTACGAATTCCAAATTCCGTATTTCAAATACCAAATTCCGTGTTCCGAATTCCGTGTTCCGATTTCCGTGTTCCAAATTCCGTGTTCCGATTTCCGAATTCCAAATTCCGTGTTCTGAATTCCAAATTCCGTGTTCTGAATTCCGTGTTCCAAATTCCGTGTTCCGAATTCCGTGTTCTGAATTCCGTATTCCAAATTCCAAATTCCGTATTCCATATTCCAAATTTCGTGTTCCGAATTCCGTGTTTGATTTCTGTGTTCCAAATTCTGTATTCCAAATTCCCTGTTCTGAATTTCAATTTCCGAATTCCAAATTCCATATTCCAAATTCCGTGTTCCGAATTCCGTGTTCCGAATTCCATGTTCCGAATTCCAAATTCCAAATTCCGCATTCCAAATTCCAAATTCCGTATGCCATATTCCAAATTCCGTGTTCCGAATTCCGTGTTTGATTTCTGTGTTCCAAATTCTGTATTCCAAATTTCATGTTCCGTGTTCCAAATTCCAAATTCAGTATTCCAAATTCCGTATTCCGAATTCCAAGTTCCATGTTCTAAATTCCATATTCCGTGTTCCAAATTCCGTATTCCAAATTCCGTGTTCCGAATTCCGTGTTCCGAATTCCGTGTTCCGAATTTTCATGTTCCGAATTCCAAATTCCAAATTCCGTATTCCAAATTACAAATTACAAATTCCGTATTCCATATTCCAAATTCCGTGTTCCGAATTTCGTGTTCCGAATTCCGTGTTCCAAATTCCGTGTTCCGAATTCCAAATTCCAAATTCCAAATTCCATGTTCTGAATTCCAAATTCCGTGTTCTAAATTCCAAATTCCGTATTCCAAATTCCATGTTCTGAATTCCAAATTCCGTGTTCTGAATTCCAAATTCCGTGTTCTGAATTCCAAATTCCGTATTCCAAATTCCATGTTCTGAATTCCAAATTCCTTGTTCTGAATTCCAAATTCCGTGTTCTGAATTCCAAATTACGAGTTCGAATTTCAAATTCCGTGTTCTGGATTTCAAATTCCGTGTTCCGAATTCCAAATTCCGTGTTCTGAATTTATTATTCCAAATTCCGTTTTCCGAATTCCAAATTCCAAATTCCGTGTTCCGAATTCCGTGTTCTGAATTAATTATTCAAAATTCCGTATTCAAATTCCGTGTTCCGAATTCCGTGTTCCGAATTCCAAACTCCAAATTCCGTATTCCAAATTCCGTATTCCAAATTCCAAATTCTTTATTCCAAATTCAAAATTCCATATTCAAAATTCAAAATTCCGTATTCCAAATTCCAAATGCCGTATTCCAAATTCCTTATTCCAAATTCCGGGTTTCGAATTCCAAATTCCCAATTTTGTATTCCAAATTCCTTATTCCAAATTCTGTGTTCCGAATTTCAAATTACAAAATCCAAATTCCGTATTTCAAATACCAAATTCTGTGTTCCGAATTCCGTGTTCCGATTTCCATGTTCCAAATTCCGTGTTCCGATTTCCGTGTTCCTAATTCCGTGTTCCGAGTTCCAAATTCCGTGTTCTGAATTCCGTGTTCCAAATTCCGTGTTCCGAATTCCGTGTTCTGAATTCCGTGTTCCGAATTCCATGTTCCAAATTCCACGTTCCGAATTCCAAATTCCAAATTCCGTATTCCAAATTACAAATTACAAATTCCGTTTTCCAAATTCCAAATTCTGTATTCTGAATTCTAAATTCAAAAATTCTGTTTTCCGTATTCTGTGTTCCGAATTCAAAAATACCGTATTCCAAATTTTGTGTTCCGAATTCCGTGTTCCGAATTCCAAATTCCATGTTCTGAATTCCGTATTCCAAATTCAGTGTTCCAAATTCCGTGTTCCAAATTCCGTGTTCCAAATTCCGTGTTCCGAATTCCAAATTCCGTGTTCCGAATTCCGAGTTCCAAATACTGTGTTCCGAATTCCGTGTTCCAAATTCCGTGTTCCGAATTCCGTGTTCCGAATTCCGTGTTCTGAATTCCGTGTTCCGAGTTCCAAATTTCAAATTCCGTGTTCTGAATTCCAAATTCCGTGTTCCGAATTCCAAATTCTGTGTTTCGAATTCCAAATTCCGTGTTCCGAATTCCAAATTCTGTGTTCTGAATTCCAAAGTCCGTGTTCCGAATTTCAAATTCCGTGTTCCAAATTCCGAGTTCCAAATACTGTGTTCCGAATTCCGTGTTCCAAATTCCGTGTTCCGAATTCCGTGTTCCGAATTCCGTGTTCTGAATTCCGTGTTCCGAGTTCCAAATTTCAAATTCCGTGTTCTGAATTCCAAATTCCGTGTTCCAAATTCCAAATTCTGTGTTTCGAATTCCAAATTCCGTGTTCCGAATTCCAAATTCCGTGTTCCGAATTCCAAAGTCCGTGTTGCGAATTTCAAATTCCATGTTCCGAATTCCAAATTCCGTGTTCTGAATTCATTATTCCTAATTCCGTATTCCAAATTCCGTGTTCCGAATTCCAAATTCCAAATTCCGTATTCCAAATTTCAAATTCTATATTCCAATTTCCGTATTCCAAATTCCAAATTCCGTATTCCGTATTCAAAATTCCGTGTTTTGAATTCCAAATTCCAATTTTCTTATTCCAAATTCCGTGTTCCAAATTCCATGTTCCGAATTTCAAATTACGAATTCCAAATACTGTATTTCAAATACCAAATTCCGTGTTCCAAATTCCATGTTTCTAGTTCCAAATTCCGTGTTCCGAATTCCGTGGTCCGAATTTCAAATTCCATATTCCAAATTCCGTATTCCAAATTCCAAATTCCATATTCCGAATTCCGTGTTCCGAATTCCAAATTCCGTGTTCTGAATTCCATATTCCAAATTCAGTGATCCAAATTCAGTGTTCCAAATTCAGTGTTCCAAATTCCGTGTTCCAAATTCCGTGTTCCGAATTCCAAATTCCGTGTTCCAAATTCTGTGTTCCGATTTCCGTGTTCCGAATTCCGTGTTCCGAATTCCAAATTCCGTATTCCAAATTCCAAATGACAAATTCCGTATTCCATATTCCAAATTCCGTGTTCTGAATTCCGTGTTTGATTTCTGTGTTCCAAATTCTGTATTCCAAATTTCATGTTCCGTGTTCCAAATTCCAAATTCAGTATTCAAAATTCCGTATTCCGAATTCCAAGTTCCATATTCCGTGTTCCAAATTCCGTATTCCAAATTCCGTATTCCAAATTTTGTGTTCCAAATTCCGTATTCCCAATTCCAAATTCCGTGTTCCGAATTCCGTGTTCCCAATTCCAAATTCTGTGTTCCGAATTCCGTGTTCCGTGTTCCGAATTCCAAATTCCGTATTCCAAATTCCAAATTCCGTATTCCATATTCCAAATTCCGTGTTCCAAATTCCGTGTTTGATTTCTGTGTTCCAAATTCTGTATTCCAAATTCCCTGTTCTGAATTTCAAATTCCGTGTTCTGAATTCCAAATTCCTTATTCCAAATTCCGTGTTCCGAATTTCAAATTCCGAATTCCAAATTCCGTATTTCAAATACCAAATTCCGTGTTCCGAATTCCGTGTTCCGATTTCCGTGTTCCAAATTCCGTGTTCCAATTTCCGTGTTCCTAACTCCGTGTTCCGAGTTCCAAATTCCACATTCAGAGTTCCAAATTCCGTGTTCCGATTTCCAAATTCCGTGTTCCGAATTCTGTTTTCCAAATTCCGTGTTCCGTGTTCCAAATTCCGCGTTCAGAGTTCCAAATTCTGTGTTCCGAGTTCCAAATTCCGTATTCCAAATTCCGTGTTCCGAATTCCAAATTCTGAATTCCTTATTCCAAATTCCCTGTTCTGAATTTCAAATTCCAAATTCCAAATTCCATATTCCAAATTCCGTGTTCCGAGTTCCGTGTTCCGAATTCCGTGTTCCGAATTCCAAATTCCAAATTCTGTATTCCAAATTACAAATTACAAATTCCGTATTCCATATTCCAAATTCTGTGTTCCGAATTCCGTGTTTGATTTCTGTGTTCCAAATTCTGTATTCCAAATTTCATGTTCCGTGTTCCAAATTCCAAATTCAGTATTCCAAATTCCGTGTTCCGAATTCCGTGTTCCGAATTCCAAATTCCAAATTCCAAATTACAAATTCCGTATTCCATATTCCGAATTCCGTGTTCCAAATTCCAAATTCCAAATTCCAAATTCCATATTCCATATTCCAAATTCCGTGTTCCGAATTCCGTGTTTGATTTCTGTGTTCCAAATTCTGTATTCCAAATTTCATGTTCCGAATTCCGTGATCCGAATTCCGTGTTCCGAATTCCGTGTTCCGAATTCTAAATTCCAAATTCCAATTTACAAATTCCGTATTCCATATTCCGAATTCCGTGTTCCGAATTCCGTGTTCCGAATTCCGTGTTCCGAATTCCGTGTTCCGAATTCCAAATTCCAAATTCCAAATTCCAAATTACAAATTCCGTATTCCATATTCCGAATTCCGTGTTCCGAATTCCGTGTTCCGAATTCCAAGTTTCATGTTCTAAATTCCATATTCCGTGTTCCAAATTCTGTATTCCGAATTCCGTGTTCCGAATTCCGTGTTCCGAATTCCAAATTCCAAATTCCGTATTCCAAATTCCAAATTCCAAATTCCGTATTCCATATTCCAAATTCCGTGTTCCAAATTCCGTGTTTGATTTCTGTGTTCCAAATTCTGTATTCCAAATTTCATGTTCCGTGTTCCAAATTCAGTATTCCAAATTCCGTATTCCGAATTCCAAGTTCCATGTTCTAAATTCCTTATTCCAAATTTCTTGTTCCAAATTCCATATTCCGTGTTCCGAATTCCAATTTCCGAATTCCGTGTTCCAAATTCCGTGTTCTAAATTCCGTGTTCCAAATTCTGTGTTCCAAATTCCGTATTCCATGTTCCGAATTCCAAATTCCGAATTCCAAATTCCGAATTTGAAATTCTGAATTCCTTATTCCAAATTCCCTGTTCTGAATTTCAAATTCTGTGTTCTGAATTCCGTGTTTGATTTCTGTGTTCCAAATTCTGTATTCCAAATTTCATGTTCCGTGTTCCAAATTCCAAATTCAGTATTCCAAATTCCGTATTCCGAATTCCAAGTTTCATGTTCTAAATTCCATATTCCGTGTTCCAAATTCTGTATTCCGAATTCCGTGTTCCGAATTCCGTGTTCCGAATTCCAAATTCCAAATTCCGTATTCCAAATTCCAAATTCCAAATTCCAAATTCCATATTCCAAATTCTGTGTTCCAAATTCTGTATTCCATGTTCCGAATTCCAAATTCCGAATTCCAAATTCCGAATTTGAAATTCTGAATTCCTTATTCCAAATTCCCTGTTCTGAATTTCAAATTCCGTGTTCTGAATTCCAAATTCCTTATTCCAAATTCCGTGTTCCGAATTTCAAATTACGAATTCCAAATTCCGTATTTCAAATACCAAATTCTGTGTTCCGAATTCCGTGTTCCGATTTCCGTGTTCCAAATTCCGTGTTCCGATTTCCGTGTTCCTAATTCCGTGTTCCGAGTTCCAAATTCCGCGTTCAGAGTTCCAAATACCGCGTTCCGAGTTCCAAATTCCGTGTTCCGAATTCTGTTTTCCAAATTCCGTGTTCCAAATTCCATGTTCCGAGTTCCAAATTCCGCGTTCAGAGTTCCAAATTCCGTGTTCCGAGTTCCAAATTCCGTATTCCAAATTCCCTGTTCTGAATTTCAAATTCCGAATTCCAAATTCCATATTCCAAATTCCGTGTTCCGAATTCCGTGTTCCGAATTCCATGTTCCGAATTCCAAATTCCAAATTCCGTATTCCAAATTCCAAATTCCGTATTCCATATTCCAAATTCCGTGTTCCGAATTCCGTGTTTGATTTCTGTGTTCCAAATTCTGTATTCCAAATTTCATGTTCCGTGTTCCAAATTCAGTATTCCAAATTCCGTATTCCGAATTCCAAGTTCCATGTTCTAAATTCCTTATTCCAAATTTCTTGTTCCAAATTCCATATTCCGTGTTCCGAATTCCAATTTCCGAATTCCGTGTTCCGAATTCCAAATTCCAAATTCCGTATTCCAAATTCCAAATTCCAAATTCCGTATTCCATATTCCAAATTCCGTGTTCCAAATTCCGTGTTTGATTTCTGTGTTCCAAATTCTGTATTCCAAATTTCATGTTCCGTGTTCCAAATTCAGTATTCCAAATTCCGTATTCCGAATTCCAAGTTCCATGTTCTAAATTCCTTATTCCAAATTTCTTGTTCCAAATTCCATATTCCGTGTTCCGAATTCCAATTTCCGAATTCCGTGTTCCAAATTCCGTGTTCTAAATTCCGTGTTCCAAATTCTGTGTTCCAAATTCCGTATTCCATGTTCCGAATTCCAAATTCCGAATTCCAAATTCCGAATTTGAAATTCTGAATTCCTTATTCCAAATTCCCTGTTCTGAATTTCAAATTCTGTGTTCTGAATTCCGTGTTTGATTTCTGTGTTCCAAATTCTGTATTCCAAATTTCATGTTCCGTGTTCCAAATTCCAAATTCAGTATTCCAAATTCCGTATTCCGAATTCCAAGTTTCATGTTCTAAATTCCATATTCCGTGTTCCAAATTCTGTATTCCGAATTCCGTGTTCCGAATTCCGTGTTCCGAATTCCAAATTCCAAATTCCGTATTCCAAATTCCAAATTCCAAATTCCAAATTCCATATTCCAAATTCTGTGTTCCAAATTCTGTATTCCATGTTCCGAATTCCAAATTCCGAATTCCAAATTCCGAATTCCAAATTCCGAATTTGAAATTCTGAATTCCTTATTCCAAATTCCCTGTTCTGAATTTCAAATTCCGTGTTCTGAATTCCAAATTCCTTATTCCAAATTCCGTGTTCCGAATTTCAAATTACGAATTCCAAATTCCGTATTTCAAATACCAAATTCTGTGTTCCGAATTCCGTGTTCCGATTTCCGTGTTCCAAATTCCGTGTTCCGAGTTCCAAATTCCGCGTTCAGAGTTCCAAATACCGCGTTCCGAGTTCCAAATTCCGTGTTCCGAATTCTGTTTTCCAAATTCCGTGTTCCAAATTCCATGTTCCGAGTTCCAAATTCCGCGTTCAGAGTTCCAAATTCCGTGTTCCGAGTTCCAAATTCCGTATTCCAAATTCCCTGTTCTGAATTTCAAATTCCGAATTCCAAATTCCATATTCCAAATTCCGTGTTCCGAATTCCGTGTTCCGAATTCCATGTTCCGAATTCCAAATTCCAAATTCCGTATTCCAAATTCCAAATTCCGTATTCCATATTCCAAATTCCGTGTTCCGAATTCCGTGTTTGATTTCTGTGTTCCAAATTCTGTATTCCAAATTTCATGTTCCGTGTTCCAAATTCAGTATTCCAAATTCTGTATTCCGAATTCCAAGTTCCATGTTCTAAATTCCTTATTCCAAATTTCTTGTTCCAAATTCCATATTCCGTGTTCCGAATTCCAATTTCCAAATTCCGTGTTCCAAATTCCGTGTTCTAAATTCCGTGTTCCAAATTCTGTGTTCCAAATTCCGTATTCCATGTTCCGAATTCCAAATTCCGAATTCCAAATTCCGAATTTGAAATTCTGAATTCCTTATTCCAAATTCCCTGTTCTGAATTTCAAATTCCGTGTTCTGAATTCCAAATTCCTTATTCCAAATTCCGTGTTCCGGATTTCAAATTACGAATTCCAAATTCCGTATTTCAAATACCAAATTCCGTGTTCCGAATTCCGTGTTCCGATTTCCGTGTTCCAAATTCCGTGTTCCGATTTCCGTGTTCCTAATTCCGTGTTCCGAGTTCCAAATTCCGCGTTCAGAGTTCCAAATTCCGTGTTCCGAGTTCCAAATTCCGTGTTCTGAATTCTGTTTTCCAAATTCCGTGTTCCGTGTTCCAAATTCCGTGTTCCGAGTTCCAAATTCCGCATTCAGAGTTCCAAATTCCGTGTTCCGAGTTCCAAATTCCGTATTCCAAATTCCGTGTTCCGAATTCCAAATTCTGAATTCATTATTCCAAATTCCCTGTTCTGAATTTCAAATTCCGAATTCCAAATTCCATATTCCAAATTCCGTGTTCCGAATTCCGTGTTCCGAATTCCATGTTCCGAATTCCAAATTCCAAATTCCGCATTCCAAATTCCAAATTCCAAATTCCGTATGCCATATTTCAAATTCCGTGTTCCGAATTCCGTGTTTGATTTCTGTGTTCCAAATTCTGTATTCCAAATTTCATGTTCCGTGTTCCAAATTCCAAATTCAGTATTCCAAATTCCGTATTCCGAATTCCAAGTTCCATGTTCTAAATTCCATATTCCGTGTTCCAAATTCCGTATTCCAAATTCCGTGATCCAAATTCCGTGTTCCGAATTCCGTGTTCCGAATTCCGTGTTCCGAATTTTCATGTTCCGAATTCCGTGTTCCGAATTCCAAATTCCAAATTCCGTATTCCAAATTACAAATTCCGTATTCCATATTCCAAATTCCATGTTCCGAATTTCGTGTTCCGAATTCCAAGTTCCAAATTCCGTGTTCTAAATTCCAAATTCCGTATTCCAAATTCCATGTTCTGAATTCCAAATTCCGTGTTCTGATTTCCAAATTCAGTGTTCTGAATTCCAAATTCCGTATTCCAAATTCCATGTTCTGAATTCCAAATTCCTTGTTCTGAATTCCAAATTCCATGTTCTGAATTCCAAATTACGAGTTCGGATTTCAAATTCCGTGTTCTGGTTTTCAAATTCCGTGTTCCGAATTCCAAATTCCGTGTTCTGAATTTATTATTCCAAATTCCGTTCTCCGAATTCCAAATTCCAAATTCCGTGTTCCGAATTCCGTGTTCTGAATTAATTATTCAAAATTCCGTATTCAAATTCCGTGTTCCGAATTCCGTGTTCCGAATTCCAAACTCCAAATTCCGTATTCCAAATTCCGTATTCCAAATTCCAAATTCTTTATTCCAAATTCAAAATTCCATATTCAAAATTCAAAATTCAAAATTCCAAATTCCAAATGCCGTATTCAAAATTCCTTATTCCAAATTCCGGGTTTCGAATTCCAAATTCCCAATTTTGTATTCCAAATTCCTTATTCCAAATTCCGTGTTCCGAATTTCAAATTACAAAATCCAAATTCCGTATTTCAAATACCAAATTCCGTGTTCCGAATTCCGTGTTCCGATTTCCATGTTCCAAATTCCGTTTTCCGATTTCCGTGTTCCTAATTCCGTGTTCCGAGTTCTAAATTCCGTGTTCTGAATTCCGTGTTCCAAATTCCGTGTTCCAAATTCCGTGTTCTGAATTCCGTGTTCCGAATTCCATGTTCCAAATTCCACGTTCCGAATTCCAAATTCCAAATTCCGTATTCCAAATTACAAATTACAAATTCAGTTTTCCAAATTCCAAATTCTGTATTCTGAATTCTAAATTCAAAAATTCTGTTTTCCGTATTCTGTGTTCCGAATTCAAAAATACCGTATTCCAAATTTTGTGTTCCGAATTCCGTGTTCCGAATTCCGTGTTCCGAATTCCGTGTTCTGAATTCCAAATTCCAAATTACAAATTACAAATTCCGTATTCCATATTCCGAATTCTGTGTTCCAAATTCCAAATTCCAAATTCCAAATTCCATATTCCATATTCCAAATTCCGTGTTCCGAATTCCGTGTTTGATTTCGGTGTTCCAAATTCTGTATTCCAAATTTCATGTTCCGTGTTCCAAATTCCAAATTCAGTATTCCATATTCCGTGTTCAAAATTCCGTATTCCAAATTCCGTGTTCCGAATTCCGTGATCCGAATTCCGTGTTCCGAATTCCGTGTTCCGAATTCCAAATTACAAATTACAAATTACAAATTCCGTATTCCATATTCCGAATTCCGTGTTCCGAATTCCGTGTTCCGAATTCCGTGTTCCGAATTCCGTGTTCCAAATTCCAAATTCCAAATTCCATATTCCAAATTCCAAATTCCATATTCCAAATTCCGTGTTCCGAATTCCGTGTTTGATTTCTGTGTTCCAAATTCTGTATTCCAAATTTCATGTTCCGTGTTCCAAATTCCAAATTCAGTATTCCAAATTCCGTATTCCGAATTCCAAGTTTCATGTTCTAAATTCCATATTCCGTGTTCCAAATTCTGTATTCCGAATTCCGTGTTCCGAATTCCGTGTTCCGAATTCCAAATTCCAAATTCCGTATTCCAAATTCCAAATTCCAAATTCCAAATTCCATATTCCAAATTCCGTGTTCCAAATTCCGTGTTTGATTTCTGTGTTCCAAATTCTGTATTCCAAATTTCATGTTCCGTGTTCCAAATTCAGTATTCCAAATTCCGTATTCCGAATTCCAAGTTCCATGTTCTAAATTCCTTATTCCAAATTTCTTGTTCCAAATTCCATATTCCGTGTTCCGAATTCCAATTTCCGAATTCCGTGTTCCAAATTCCGTGTTCTAAATTCCGTGTTCCAAATTCTGTGTTCCAAATTCCGTATTCCATGTTCCGAATTCCAAATTCCGAATTCCAAATTCCGAATTTGAAATTCTGAATTCCTTATTCCAAATTCCCTGTTCTGAATTTCAAATTCCGTGTTCTGAATTCCAAATTCCTTATTCCAAATTCCGTGTTCCGAATTTCAAATTACGAATTCCAAATTCCGTATTTCAAATACCAAATTCCGTGTTCCGAATTCCGTGTTCCGATTTCCGTGTTCCAAATTCCGTGTTCCGATTTCCGAATTCCAAATTCCGTGTTCTGAATTCCAAATTCCGTGTTCTGAATTCCGTGTTCCAAATTCCGTGTTCCGAATTCCGTGTTCTGAATTCCGTATTCCAAATTCCAAATTCCGTATTCCATATTCCAAATTTCGTGTTCCGAATTCCGTGTTTGATTTCTGTGTTCCAAATTCTGTATTCCAAATTCCCTGTTCTGAATTTCAATTTCCGAATTCCAAATTCCATATTCCAAATTCCGTGTTCCGAATTCCGTGTTCCGAATTCCATGTTCCGAATTCCAAATTCCAAATTCCGCATTCCAAATTCCAAATTCCGTATGCCATATTCCAAATTCCGTGTTCCGAATTCCGTGTTTGATTTCTGTGTTCCAAATTCTGTATTCCAAATTTCATGTTCCGTGTTCCAAATTCCAAATTCAGTATTCCAAATTCCGTATTCCGAATTCCAAGTTCCATGTTCTAAATTCCATATTCCGTGTTCCAAATTCCGTATTCCAAATTCCGTGTTCCGAATTCCGTGTTCCGAATTCCGTGTTCCGAATTTTCATGTTCCGAATTCCAAATTCCGTATTCCAAATTACAAATTACAAATTCCGTATTCCATATTCCAAATTCCGTGTTCCGAATTTCGTGTTCCGAATTCCGTGTTCCAAATTCCGTGTTCCGAATTCCAAATTCCAAATTCCAAATTCCATGTTCTGAATTCCAAATTCCGTGTTCTAAATTCCAAATTCCGTATTCCAAATTCCATGTTCTGAATTCCAAATTCCGTGTTCTGAATTCCAAATTCCGTGTTCTGAATTCCAAATTCCGTATTCCAAATTCCATGTTCTGAATTCCAAATTCCTTGTTCTGAATTCCAAATTCCGTGTTCTGAATTCCAAATTACGAGTTCGAATTTCAAATTCCGTGTTCTGGATTTCAAATTCCGTGTTCCGAATTCCAAATTCCGTGTTCTGAATTTATTATTCCAAATTCCGTTTTCCGAATTCCAAATTCCAAATTCCGTGTTCCGAATTCCGTGTTCTGAATTAATTATTCAAAATTCCGTATTCAAATTCCGTGTTCCGAATTCCGTGTTCCGAATTCCAAACTCCAAATTCCGTATTCCAAATTCCGTATTCCAAATTCCAAATTCTTTATTCCAAATTCAAAATTCCATATTCAAAATTCAAAATTCCGTATTCCAAATTCCAAATGCCGTATTCCAAATTCCTTATTCCAAATTCCGGGTTTCGAATTCCAAATTCCCAATTTTGTATTCCAAATTCCTTATTCCAAATTCTGTGTTCCGAATTTCAAATTACAAAATCCAAATTCCGTATTTCAAATACCAAATTCTGTGTTCCGAATTCCGTGTTCCGATTTCCATGTTCCAAATTCCGTGTTCCGATTTCCGTGTTCCTAATTCCGTGTTCCGAGTTCCAAATTCCGTGTTCTGAATTCCGTGTTCCAAATTCCGTGTTCCGAATTCCGTGTTCTGAATTCCGTGTTCCGAATTCCATGTTCCAAATTCCACGTTCCGAATTCCAAATTCCAAATTCCGTATTCCAAATTACAAATTACAAATTCCGTTTTCCAAATTCCAAATTCTGTATTCTGAATTCTAAATTCAAAAATTCTGTTTTCCGTATTCTGTGTTCCGAATTCAAAAATACCGTATTCCAAATTTTGTGTTCCGAATTCCGTGTTCCGAATTCCAAATTCCATGTTCTGAATTCCGTATTCCAAATTCAGTGTTCCAAATTCCGTGTTCCAAATTCCGTGTTCCAAATTCCGTGTTCCGAATTCCAAATTCCGTGTTCCGAATTCCGAGTTCCAAATACTGTGTTCCGAATTCCGTGTTCCAAATTCCGTGTTCCGAATTCCGTGTTCCGAATTCCGTGTTCTGAATTCCGTGTTCCGAGTTCCAAATTTCAAATTCCGTGTTCTGAATTCCAAATTCCGTGTTCCGAATTCCAAATTCTGTGTTTCGAATTCCAAATTCCGTGTTCCGAATTCCAAATTCTGTGTTCTGAATTCCAAAGTCCGTGTTCCGAATTTCAAATTCCGTGTTCCGAATTCCGAGTTCCAAATACTGTGTTCCGAATTCCGTGTTCCAAATTCCGTGTTCCGAATTCCGTGTTCCGAATTCCGTGTTCTGAATTCCGTGTTCCGAGTTCCAAATTTCAAATTCCGTGTTCTGAATTCCAAATTCCGTGTTCCAAATTCCAAATTCTGTGTTTCGAATTCCAAATTCCGTGTTCCGAATTCCAAATTCCGTGTTCCGAATTCCAAAGTCCGTGTTGCGAATTTCAAATTCCATGTTCCGAATTCCAAATTCCGTGTTCTGAATTCATTATTCCTAATTCCGTATTCCAAATTCCGTGTTCCGAATTCCAAATTCCAAATTCCGTATTCCAAATTTCAAATTCTATATTCCAATTTCCGTATTCCAAATTCCAAATTCCGTATTCCGTATTCAAAATTCCGTGTTTTGAATTCCAAATTCCAATTTTCTTATTCCAAATTCCGTGTTCCAAATTCCATGTTCCGAATTTCAAATTACGAATTCCAAATACTGTATTTCAAATACCAAATTCCGTGTTCCAAATTCCATGTTTCTAGTTCCAAATTCCGTGTTCCGAATTCCGTGGTCCGAATTTCAAATTCCATATTCCAAATTCCGTATTCCAAATTCCAAATTCCATATTCCGAATTCCGTGTTCCGAATTCCAAATTCCGTGTTCTGAATTCCATATTCCAAATTCAGTGATCCAAATTCAGTGTTCCAAATTCAGTGTTCCAAATTCCGTGTTCCAAATTCCGTGTTCCGAATTCCAAATTCCGTGTTCCGAATTCTGTGTTCCGATTTCCGTGTTCCGAATTCCGTGTTCCGAATTCCAAATTCCGTATTCCAAATTCCAAATGACAAATTCCGTATTCCATATTCCAAATTCCGTGTTCTGAATTCCGTGTTTGATTTCTGTGTTCCAAATTCTGTATTCCAAATTTCATGTTCCGTGTTCCAAATTCCAAATTCAGTATTCAAAATTCCGTATTCCGAATTCCAAGTTCCATATTCCGTGTTCCAAATTCCGTATTCCAAATTCCGTATTCCAAATTTTGTGTTCCAAATTCCGTATTCCCAATTCCAAATTCCGTGTTCCGAATTCCGTGTTCCCAATTCCAAATTCTGTGTTCCGAATTCCGTGTTCCGTGTTCCGAATTCCAAATTCCGTATTCCAAATTCCAAATTCCGTATTCCATATTCCAAATTCCGTGTTCCAAATTCCGTGTTTGATTTCTGTGTTCCAAATTCTGTATTCCAAATTCCCTGTTCTGAATTTCAAATTCCGTGTTCTGAATTCCAAATTCCTTATTCCAAATTCCGTGTTCCGAATTTCAAATTCCGAATTCCAAATTCCGTATTTCAAATACCAAATTCCGTGTTCCGAATTCCGTGTTCCGATTTCCGTGTTCCAAATTCCGTGTTCCAATTTCCGTGTTCCTAACTCCGTGTTCCGAGTTCCAAATTCCACATTCAGAGTTCCAAATTCCGTGTTCCGATTTCCAAATTCCGTGTTCCGAATTCTGTTTTCCAAATTCCGTGTTCCGTGTTCCAAATTCCGCGTTCAGAGTTCCAAATTCTGTGTTCCGAGTTCCAAATTCCGTATTCCAAATTCCGTGTTCCGAATTCCAAATTCTGAATTCCTTATTCCAAATTCCCTGTTCTGAATTTCAAATTCCAAATTCCAAATTCCATATTCCAAATTCCGTGTTCCGAGTTCCGTGTTCCGAATTCCGTGTTCCGAATTCCAAATTCCAAATTCTGTATTCCAAATTACAAATTACAAATTCCGTATTCCATATTCCAAATTCTGTGTTCCGAATTCCGTGTTTGATTTCTGTGTTCCAAATTCTGTATTCCAAATTTCATGTTCCGTGTTCCAAATTCCAAATTCAGTATTCCAAATTCCGTGTTCCGAATTCCGTGTTCCGAATTCCAAATTCCAAATTCCAAATTACAAATTCCGTATTCCATATTCCGAATTCCGTGTTCCAAATTCCAAATTCCAAATTCCAAATTCCATATTCCATATTCCAAATTCCGTGTTCCGAATTCCGTGTTTGATTTCTGTGTTCCAAATTCTGTATTCCAAATTTCATGTTCCGAATTCCGTGATCCGAATTCCGTGTTCCGAATTCCGTGTTCCGAATTCTAAATTCCAAATTCCAATTTACAAATTCCGTATTCCATATTCCGAATTCCGTGTTCCGAATTCCGTGTTCCGAATTCCGTGTTCCGAATTCCGTGTTCCGAATTCCAAATTCCAAATTCCAAATTCCAAATTACAAATTCCGTATTCCATATTCCGAATTCCGTGTTCCGAATTCCGTGTTCCGAATTCCAAGTTTCATGTTCTAAATTCCATATTCCGTGTTCCAAATTCTGTATTCCGAATTCCGTGTTCCGAATTCCGTGTTCCGAATTCCAAATTCCAAATTCCGTATTCCAAATTCCAAATTCCAAATTCCGTATTCCATATTCCAAATTCCGTGTTCCAAATTCCGTGTTTGATTTCTGTGTTCCAAATTCTGTATTCCAAATTTCATGTTCCGTGTTCCAAATTCAGTATTCCAAATTCCGTATTCCGAATTCCAAGTTCCATGTTCTAAATTCCTTATTCCAAATTTCTTGTTCCAAATTCCATATTCCGTGTTCCGAATTCCAATTTCCGAATTCCGTGTTCCAAATTCCGTGTTCTAAATTCCGTGTTCCAAATTCTGTGTTCCAAATTCCGTATTCCATGTTCCGAATTCCAAATTCCGAATTCCAAATTCCGAATTTGAAATTCTGAATTCCTTATTCCAAATTCCCTGTTCTGAATTTCAAATTCTGTGTTCTGAATTCCGTGTTTGATTTCTGTGTTCCAAATTCTGTATTCCAAATTTCATGTTCCGTGTTCCAAATTCCAAATTCAGTATTCCAAATTCCGTATTCCGAATTCCAAGTTTCATGTTCTAAATTCCATATTCCGTGTTCCAAATTCTGTATTCCGAATTCCGTGTTCCGAATTCCGTGTTCCGAATTCCAAATTCCAAATTCCGTATTCCAAATTCCAAATTCCAAATTCCAAATTCCATATTCCAAATTCTGTGTTCCAAATTCTGTATTCCATGTTCCGAATTCCAAATTCCGAATTCCAAATTCCGAATTTGAAATTCTGAATTCCTTATTCCAAATTCCCTGTTCTGAATTTCAAATTCCGTGTTCTGAATTCCAAATTCCTTATTCCAAATTCCGTGTTCCGAATTTCAAATTACGAATTCCAAATTCCGTATTTCAAATACCAAATTCTGTGTTCCGAATTCCGTGTTCCGATTTCCGTGTTCCAAATTCCGTGTTCCGATTTCCGTGTTCCTAATTCCGTGTTCCGAGTTCCAAATTCCGCGTTCAGAGTTCCAAATACCGCGTTCCGAGTTCCAAATTCCGTGTTCCGAATTCTGTTTTCCAAATTCCGTGTTCCAAATTCCATGTTCCGAGTTCCAAATTCCGCGTTCAGAGTTCCAAATTCCGTGTTCCGAGTTCCAAATTCCATATTCCAAATTCCCTGTTCTGAATTTCAAATTCCGAATTCCAAATTCCATATTCCAAATTCCGTGTTCCGAATTCCGTGTTCCGAATTCCATGTTCCGAATTCCAAATTCCAAATTCCGTATTCCAAATTCCAAATTCCGTATTCCATATTCCAAATTCCGTGTTCCGAATTCCGTGTTTGATTTCTGTGTTCCAAATTCTGTATTCCAAATTTCATGTTCCGTGTTCCAAATTCAGTATTCCAAATTCCGTATTCCGAATTCCAAGTTCCATGTTCTAAATTCCTTATTCCAAATTTCTTGTTCCAAATTCCATATTCCGTGTTCCGAATTCCAATTTCCGAATTCCGTGTTCCGAATTCCAAATTCCAAATTCCGTATTCCAAATTCCAAATTCCAAATTCCGTATTCCATATTCCAAATTCCGTGTTCCAAATTCCGTGTTTGATTTCTGTGTTCCAAATTCTGTATTCCAAATTTCATGTTCCGTGTTCCAAATTCAGTATTCCAAATTCCGTATTCCGAATTCCAAGTTCCATGTTCTAAATTCCTTATTCCAAATTTCTTGTTCCAAATTCCATATTCCGTGTTCCGAATTCCAATTTCCGAATTCCGTGTTCCAAATTCCGTGTTCTAAATTCCGTGTTCCAAATTCTGTGTTCCAAATTCCGTATTCCATGTTCCGAATTCCAAATTCCGAATTCCAAATTCCGAATTTGAAATTCTGAATTCCTTATTCCAAATTCCCTGTTCTGAATTTCAAATTCTGTGTTCTGAATTCCGTGTTTGATTTCTGTGTTCCAAATTCTGTATTCCAAATTTCATGTTCCGTGTTCCAAATTCCAAATTCAGTATTCCAAATTCCGTATTCCGAATTCCAAGTTTCATGTTCTAAATTCCATATTCCGTGTTCCAAATTCTGTATTCCGAATTCCGTGTTCCGAATTCCGTGTTCCGAATTCCAAATTCCAAATTCCGTATTCCAAATTCCAAATTCCAAATTCCAAATTCCATATTCCAAATTCTGTGTTCCAAATTCTGTATTCCATGTTCCGAATTCCAAATTCCGAATTCCAAATTCCGAATTTGAAATTCTGAATTCCTTATTCCAAATTCCCTGTTCTGAATTTCAAATTCCGTGTTCTGAATTCCAAATTCCTTATTCCAAATTCCGTGTTCCGAATTTCAAATTACGAATTCCAAATTCCGTATTTCAAATACCAAATTCTGTGTTCCGAATTCCGTGTTCCGATTTCCGTGTTCCAAATTCCGTGTTCCGAGTTCCAAATTCCGCGTTCAGAGTTCCAAATACCGCGTTCCGAGTTCCAAATTCCGTGTTCCGAATTCTGTTTTCCAAATTCCGTGTTCCAAATTCCATGTTCCGAGTTCCAAATTCCGCGTTCAGAGTTCCAAATTCCGTGTTCCGAGTTCCAAATTCCGTATTCCAAATTCCCTGTTCTGAATTTCAAATTCCGAATTCCAAATTCCATATTCCAAATTCCGTGTTCCGAATTCCGTGTTCCGAATTCCATGTTCCGAATTCCAAATTCCAAATTCCGTATTCCAAATTCCAAATTCCGTATTCCATATTCCAAATTCCGTGTTCCGAATTCCGTGTTTGATTTCTGTGTTCCAAATTCTGTATTCCAAATTTCATGTTCCGTGTTCCAAATTCAGTATTCCAAATTCTGTATTCCGAATTCCAAGTTCCATGTTCTAAATTCCTTATTCCAAATTTCTTGTTCCAAATTCCATATTCCGTGTTCCGAATTCCAATTTCCAAATTCCGTGTTCCAAATTCCGTGTTCTAAATTCCGTGTTCCAAATTCTGTGTTCCAAATTCCGTATTCCATGTTCCGAATTCCAAATTCCGAATTCCAAATTCCGAATTTGAAATTCTGAATTCCTTATTCCAAATTCCCTGTTCTGAATTTCAAATTCCGTGTTCTGAATTCCAAATTCCTTATTCCAAATTCCGTGTTCCGGATTTCAAATTACGAATTCCAAATTCCGTATTTCAAATACCAAATTCCGTGTTCCGAATTCCGTGTTCCGATTTCCGTGTTCCAAATTCCGTGTTCCGATTTCCGTGTTCCTAATTCCGTGTTCCGAGTTCCAAATTCCGCGTTCAGAGTTCCAAATTCCGTGTTCCGAGTTCCAAATTCCGTGTTCTGAATTCTGTTTTCCAAATTCCGTGTTCCGTGTTCCAAATTCCGTGTTCCGAGTTCCAAATTCCGCATTCAGAGTTCCAAATTCCGTGTTCCGAGTTCCAAATTCCGTATTCCAAATTCCGTGTTCCGAATTCCAAATTCTGAATTCATTATTCCAAATTCCCTGTTCTGAATTTCAAATTCCGAATTCCAAATTCCATATTCCAAATTCCGTGTTCCGAATTCCGTGTTCCGAATTCCATGTTCCGAATTCCAAATTCCAAATTCCGCATTCCAAATTCCAAATTCCAAATTCCGTATGCCATATTTCAAATTCCGTGTTCCGAATTCCGTGTTTGATTTCTGTGTTCCAAATTCTGTATTCCAAATTTCATGTTCCGTGTTCCAAATTCCAAATTCAGTATTCCAAATTCCGTATTCCGAATTCCAAGTTCCATGTTCTAAATTCCATATTCCGTGTTCCAAATTCCGTATTCCAAATTCCGTGATCCAAATTCCGTGTTCCGAATTCCGTGTTCCGAATTCCGTGTTCCGAATTTTCATGTTCCGAATTCCGTGTTCCGAATTCCAAATTCCAAATTCCGTATTCCAAATTACAAATTCCGTATTCCATATTCCAAATTCCATGTTCCGAATTTCGTGTTCCGAATTCCAAGTTCCAAATTCCGTGTTCTAAATTCCAAATTCCGTATTCCAAATTCCATGTTCTGAATTCCAAATTCCGTGTTCTGATTTCCAAATTCAGTGTTCTGAATTCCAAATTCCGTATTCCAAATTCCATGTTCTGAATTCCAAATTCCTTGTTCTGAATTCCAAATTCCATGTTCTGAATTCCAAATTACGAGTTCGGATTTCAAATTCCGTGTTCTGGTTTTCAAATTCCGTGTTCCGAATTCCAAATTCCGTGTTCTGAATTTATTATTCCAAATTCCGTTCTCCGAATTCCAAATTCCAAATTCCGTGTTCCGAATTCCGTGTTCTGAATTAATTATTCAAAATTCCGTATTCAAATTCCGTGTTCCGAATTCCGTGTTCCGAATTCCAAACTCCAAATTCCGTATTCCAAATTCCGTATTCCAAATTCCAAATTCTTTATTCCAAATTCAAAATTCCATATTCAAAATTCAAAATTCAAAATTCCAAATTCCAAATGCCGTATTCAAAATTCCTTATTCCAAATTCCGGGTTTCGAATTCCAAATTCCCAATTTTGTATTCCAAATTCCTTATTCCAAATTCCGTGTTCCGAATTTCAAATTACAAAATCCAAATTCCGTATTTCAAATACCAAATTCCGTGTTCCGAATTCCGTGTTCCGATTTCCATGTTCCAAATTCCGTTTTCCGATTTCCGTGTTCCTAATTCCGTGTTCCGAGTTCTAAATTCCGTGTTCTGAATTCCGTGTTCCAAATTCCGTGTTCCAAATTCCGTGTTCTGAATTCCGTGTTCCGAATTCCATGTTCCAAATTCCACGTTCCGAATTCCAAATTCCAAATTCCGTATTCCAAATTACAAATTACAAATTCAGTTTTCCAAATTCCAAATTCTGTATTCTGAATTCTAAATTCAAAAATTCTGTTTTCCGTATTCTGTGTTCCGAATTCAAAAATACCGTATTCCAAATTTTGTGTTCCGAATTCCGTGTTCCGAATTCCGTGTTCCGAATTCCAAATTCCATGTTCTGAATTCCGTATTCCAAATTCAGTGTTCCAAATTCCGTGTTCCAAATTCCGTGTTCCAAATTCCGTGTTCCGAATTCCAAATTCCATGTTCCGAATTCCGTGTTCCAAATTCTGTGTTCCGAATTCCGTGTTCCAAATTCCGTGTTCCGAATTCCGTGTTCCGAATTCCGTGTTCTGAATTCCGTGTTCCGAGTTCCAAATTTCAAATTCCGTGTTCTGAATTCCAAATTCCGTGTTCCGAATTCCAAAGTCCGTGTTCCGAATTTCAAATTCCATGTTTCGAATTCCAAATTCCGTGTTCTGAATTCCAAATTCCGTGTTCTGAATTCATTATTCCAAATTCCGTATTCCAAATTCCGTGTTCCGAATTCCAAATTCCAAATTCCGTATTCCAAATTTCAAATTCTATATTCCAATTTCCGTATTCCAAATTCCAAATTCCGTATTCCGTATTCAAAATTCCGTGTTTTGAATTCCAAATTCCAATTTTCTTATTCCAAATTCCGTGTTCCAAATTCCATGTTCCGAATTTCAAATTACGAATTCCAAATACTGTATTTCAAATACCAAATTCCGTGTTCCAAATTCCATGTTTCTAGTTCCAAATTCCGTATTCCAAATTCCAAATTCCATATTCCGAATTCCGTGTTCCGAATTCCAAATTCCGTGTTCTGAATTCCATATTCCAAATTCAGTGATCCAAATTCAGTGTTCCAAATTCAGTGTTCCAAATTCCGTGTTCCAAATTCCGTGTTCCGAATTCCGTGTTCCGAATTCCGTGTTCCAAATTCCGTGTTCTAAATTCCGTGTTCCAAATTCTGTGTTCCAAATTCCGTATTCCATGTTCCGAATTCCAAATTCCGAATTCCAAATTCCGAATTTGAAATTCTGAATTCCTTATTCCAAATTCCCTGTTCTGAATTTCAAATTCCGTGTTCTGAATTCCAAATTCCTTATTCCAAATTCCGTGTTCCGGATTTCAAATTACGAATTCCAAATTCCGTATTTCAAATACCAAATTCCGTGTTCCGAATTCCGTGTTCCGATTTCCGTGTTCCAAATTCCGTGTTCCGATTTCCGTGTTCCTAATTCCGTGTTCCGAGTTCCAAATTCCGCGTTCAGAGTTCCAAATTCCGTGTTCCGAGTTCCAAATTCCGTGTTCTGAATTCTGTTTTCCAAATTCCGTGTTCCGTGTTCCAAATTCCGTGTTCCGAGTTCCAAATTCCGCATTCAGAGTTCCAAATTCCGTGTTCCGAGTTCCAAATTCCGTATTCCAAATTCTGAATTCATTATTCCAAATTCCCTGTTCTGAATTTCAAATTCCGAATTCCAAATTCCATATTCCAAATTCCGTGTTCCGAATTCCGTGTTCCGAATTCCATGTTCCGAATTCCAAATTCCAAATTCCGCATTCCAAATTCCAAATTCCAAATTCCGTATGCCATATTTCAAATTCCGTGTTCCGAATTCCGTGTTTGATTTCCGTGTTCCAAATTCTGTATTCCAAATTTCATGTTCCGTGTTCCAAATTCCAAATTCAGTATTCCAAATTCCGTATTCCGAATTCCAAGTTCCATGTTCTAAATTCCATATTCCGTGTTCCAAATTCCGTATTCCAAATTCCGTGATCCAAATTCCGTGTTCCGAATTCCGTGTTCCGAATTCCGTGTTCCGAATTTTCATGTTCCGAATTCCGTGTTCCGAATTCCAAATTCCAAATTCCGTATTCCAAATTACAAATTCCGTATTCCATATTCCAAATTCCATGTTCCGAATTTCGTGTTCCGAATTCCGTGTTCCAAATTCCGTGTTCTAAATTCCAAATTCCGTATTCCAAATTCCATGTTCTGAATTCCAAATTCCGTGTTCTGATTTCCAAATTCAGTGTTCTGAATTCCAAATTCCGTATTCCAAATTCCATGTTCTGAATTCCAAATTCCTTGTTCTGAATTCCAAATTCCATGTTCTGAATTCCAAATTACGAGTTCGGATTTCAAATTCCGTGTTCTGGTTTTCAAATTCCGTGTTCCGAATTCCAAATTCCGTGTTCTGAATTTATTATTCCAAATTCCGTTTTCCGAATTCCAAATTCCAAATTCCGTGTTCCGAATTCCGTGTTCTGAATTAATTATTCAAAATTCCGTATTCAAATTCCGTGTTCCGAATTCCGTGTTCCGAATTCCAAACTCCAAATTCCGTATTCCAAATTCCGTATTCCAAATTCCAAATTCTTTATTCCAAATTCAAAATTCCATATTCAAAATTCAAAATTCAAAATTCCAAATTCCAAATGCCGTATTCCAAATTCCTTATTCCAAATTCCGGGTTTCGAATTCCAAATTCCCAATTTTGTATTCCAAATTCCTTATTCCAAATTCCGTGTTCCGAATTTCAAATTACAAAATCCAAATTCCGTATTTCAAATACCAAATTCCGTGTTCCGAATTCCGTGTTCCGATTTCCATGTTCCAAATTCCGTTTTCCGATTTCCGTGTTCCTAATTCCGTGTTCCGAGTTCTAAATTCCGTGTTCTGAATTCCGTGTTCCAAATTCCGTGTTCCAAATTCCGTGTTCTGAATTCCGTGTTCCGAATTCCATGTTCCAAATTCCACGTTCCGAATTCCAAATTCCAAATTCCGTATTCCAAATTACAAATTACAAATTCAGTTTTCCAAATTCCAAATTCTGTATTCTGAATTCTAAATTCAAAAATTCTGTTTTCCGTATTCTGTGTTCCGAATTCAAAAATACCGTATTCCAAATTTTGTGTTCCGAATTCCGTGTTCCGAATTCCGTGTTCCGAATTCCAAATTCCATGTTCTGAATTCCGTATTCCAAATTCAGTGTTCCAAATTCCGTGTTCCAAATTCCGTGTTCCAAATTCCATGTTCCGAATTCCAAATTCCATGTTCCGAATTCCGTGTTCCAAATTCTGTGTTCCGAATTCCGTGTTCCAAATTCCGTGTTCCGAATTCCGTGTTCCGAATTCCGTGTTCTGAATTCCGTGTTCCGAGTTCCAAATTTCAAATTCCGTGTTCTGAATTCCAAATTCCGTGTTCCGAATTCCAAAGTCCGTGTTCCGAATTTCAAATTCCATGTTCCGAATTCCAAATTCCGTGTTCTGAATTCCAAATTCCGTGTTCTGAATTCATTATTCCAAATTCCGTATTCCAAATTCCGTGTTCCGAATTCCAAATTCCAAATTCCGTATTCCAAATTTCAAATTCTATATTCCAATTTCCGTATTCCAAATTCCAAATTCCGTATTCCGTATTCAAAATTCCGTGTTTTGAATTCCAAATTCCAATTTTCTTATTCCAAATTCCGTGTTCCAAATTCCATGTTCCGAATTTCAAATTACGAATTCCAAATACTGTATTTCAAATACCAAATTCCGTGTTCCAAATTCCATGTTTCTAGTTCCAAATTCCGTATTCCAAATTCCAAATTCCATATTCCGAATTCCGTGTTCCGAATTCCAAATTCCGTGTTCTGAATTCCATATTCCAAATTCAGTGATCCAAATTCAGTGTTCCAAATTCAGTGTTCCAAATTCCGTGTTCCAAATTCTGTGTTCCGAATTCCGTGTTCCGAATTCCAAATTCCGTATTCCAAATTCCAAATGACAAATTCCGTATTCCATATTCCAAATTCCGTGTTCTGAATTCCGTGTTTGATTTCTGTGTTCCAAATTATGTATTCCAAATTTCATGTTCCGTGTTCCGAATTCCAAATTCAGTATTCAAAATTCCGTATTCTGAATTCCGTGTTCCAAATTCCGTGTTCCGAATTCCAAATTCCGTGTTCCGAATTCCGTGTTCCGAATTCCAAATTCCGTATTCCAAATTCCAAATTCTGTATTCCATATTCCAAATTCCGTGTTCCGAGTTCCAAATTCCGCGTTCAGAGTTCCAAATTCCGTGTTCCGAGTTCCAAATTCCATATTCCAAATTCCGTGTTCCGAATTCCAAATTCTGAATTCCTTATTCCAAATTCCCTGTTCTGAATTTCAAATTCCAAATTCCAAATTCCATATTCCAAATTCCGTGTTCCGAGTTCCGTGTTCCGAATTCCGTGTTCCGAATTCCAAATTCCAAATTCCGTATTCCAAATTACAAATTACAAATTCTGTATTCCATATTACAAATTCTGTGTTCCGAATTCCGTGTTTGATTTCTGTGTTCCAAATTCTGTATTCCAAATTTCATGTTCCGTGTTCCAAATTCCAAATTCAGTATTCCAAATTCCGTGTTCCGAATTCCGTGTTCCGAATTCCGTGTTCCGAATTCCAAATTCCAAATTACAAATTACAAATTCCGTATTCCATATTCCAAATTCCGTGTTCCGAATTCCGTGTTCCGAATTCCGTGTTCCGAATTCCGTGTTCCAAATTCCAAATTCCAAATTCCAAATTCCAAATTCCATATTCCATATTCCAAATTCCGTGTTCCAAATTCTGTATTCCAAATTTCATGTTCCGTGTTCCAAATTCCAAATTCAGTATTCCATATTCCATATTCCGTGTTCCAAATTCCGTATTCCAAATTCCGTGTTCCGAATTCCGTGATCCGAATTCTGTGTTCTGAATTCCGTGTTCCGAATTCCAAATTCCAAATTCCAAATTACAAATTACAAATTACAAATTCCATATTCCATATTCCGAATTCCGTGTTCCGAATTCCGTGTTCCGAATTCCGTGTTCCGAATTCCGTTTCCAAATTCCAAATTCCAAATTCCATATTCCAAATTCCAAATTCCATATTCCAAATTCCGTGTTCCAAATTCCGTGTTTGATTTCTGTGTTCCAAATTCTGTATTCCAAATTTCATGTTCCGTGTTCCAAATTCAGTATTCCAAATTCCGTATTCCGAATTCCAAGTTCCATGTTCTAAATTCCTTATTCCAAATTTCTTGTTCCAAATTCCATATTCCGTGTTCCGAATTCCAATTTCCGAATTCCGTGTTCCAAATTCCGAATTCCAAATTCCGAATTTGAAATTCTGAATTCCTTATTCCAAATTCCCTGTTCTGAATTTCAAATTCCGTGTTCTGAATTCCAAATTCCTTATTCCAAATTCCGTGTTCCGAATTTCAAATTACAAATTCCAAATTCCGTATTTCAAATATCAAATTCCGTGTTCCGAATTCCGTGTTCCAATTTCCGTGTTCCAAATTCCGTGTTCCGATTTCCGTGTTCCTAATTCCGTGTTCCGAGTTCCAAATTCCGCGTTCAGAGTTCCAAATTCCGTGTTCCGAGTTCCAAATTCCGTGTTCCGAATTCTGTTTTCCAAATTCCGTGTTCCGTGTTCCAAATTCCGTGTTCCGAGTTCCAAATTCCACGTTCAGAGTTCCAAATTCCGTGTTCCGAGTTCCAAATTCCGTATTCCAAATTCCGTGTTCCGAATTCCAAATTCTGAATTCCTTATTCCAAATTCCCTGTTCTGAATTTCAAATTCCGAATTCCAAATTCCATATTCCAAATTCCGTGTTCCGAATTCCGTGTTCCGAATTCCATGTTCCAAATTCCAAATTCCAAATTCCGCATTCCAAATTCCAAATTCCGTATTCCATATTCCAAATTCCGTGTTCCGAATTCCGTGTTTGATTTCTGTGTTCCAAATTCTGTATTCCAAATTTCATGTTCCGTGTTCCAAATTCCAAATTCAGTATTCCAAATTCCGTATTCCGAATTCCAAGTTCCATGTTCTAAATTCCATATTCCGTGTTCCAAATTCCATATTCCAAATTCCGTGTTCCGAATTCCGTGTTCCGAATTCCGTGTTCCGAATTTTCATGTTCCGAATTCCGTGTTCTGAATTCCAAATTCCAAATTCCGTATTCCAAATTACAAATTACAAATTCCGTATTCCATATTCCAAATTCCGTGTTCCGAATTTCGTGTTCCAAATTCCGTATTCCAAATTCCATGTTCTGAATTCCAAATTCCGTGTCCTGAATTCCAAATTCCGTGTTCTAAATTCCAAATTCCGTATTCCAAATTCCATGTTCTGAATTCCAAATTCCGTGTTCTGAATTCCAAATTCCGTGTTCTGAATTCCAAATTCCGTATTCCAAATTCCATGTTCTGAATTCCAAATTCCTTGTTCTGAATTCCAAATTCCGTGTTCTGAATTCCAAATTACTAGTTCGAATTTCAAATTCCGTGTTCTGGATTTCAAATTCCGTGTTCCGAATTCCAAATTCCGTGTTCTGAATTTATTATTCCAAATTCCATTTTCCGAATTCCAAATTCCAAATTCCGTGTTCCGAATTCCGTGTTCTGAATTAATTATTCAAAATTCCGTATTCAAATTCCGTGTTCCGAATTCCGTGTTCCGAATTCCAAACTCCAAATTCCGTATTCCAAATTCCGTATTCCAAATTCCAAATTCTTTATTCCAAATTCAAAATTCCATATTCCAAATTCAAAATTCCGTATTCCAAATTCCAAATGCCGTATTCCAAATTCCTTATTCCAAATTCTGTGTTCCAAATTCTGTGTTCCAAATTCCGTATTCCATGTTCCGAATTCCAAATTCCGAATTCCGTGTTCCGAATTTGAAATTCTGAATTCCTTATTCCAAATTCCCTGTTCTGAATTTCAAATTCTGTGTTCTGAATTCCAAATTCCTTATTCCAAATTCCGTGTTCCGAATTTCAAATTACAAATTCCAAATTCCGTATTTCAAATACCAAATTCCGTGTTCCGAATTCCGTATTCCGATTTCTGTGTTCCAAATTCCGTGTTCCGATTTCCGTGTTCCTAATTCCGTGTTCCGAGTTCCAAATTCCACGTTCAGAGTTCCAAATTCCGTGTTCCGAGTTCCAAATTCCGTGTTCCGAATTCTGTTTTCCAAATTCCGTGTTCCGAGTTCCAAATTCTGCGTTCAGAGTTCCAAATTCCGTGTTCCGAGTTCCAAATTCCGTATTCCAAATTCCGTGTTCCGAATTCCAAATTCTGAATTCCTTATTCCAAATTCCCTGTTCTGAATTTCAAATTCCGAATTCCAAATTCCATATTCCAAATTCTGTTTTCCGATTTCCGTGTTCCGAATTCCGTGTTCCGAATTCCAAATTCCAAATTCCAAATTCCAAATTCCAAATTCCAAATTCCGTATTCCATATTCCAAATTCCGTGTTCCGAATTCCGTGTTTGATTTCTGTGTTGAAAATTCTGTATTCCAAATTTCATGTTCCGTGTTCCAAATTCCAAATTCAGTATTCCAAATTCCGTATTCCGAATTCCATGTTCCATGTTCTAAATTCCTTATTCCAAATTTCTTGTTCCAAATTCCATATTCCGTGTTCCAAATTCCGTATTCCAAATTCCGTGTTCCGAATTCCGTGTTCCGAATTCCGTGTTCCAAATTTTCATGTTCCGAATTCCATGTTCCGAATTCCGTGTTCCGAATTCCAAATTCCAAATTCCGTGTTCCAAATTCTGTATTCCGAATTCCGTGTTCCGAATTCCAAATTCCAAATTCCAAATTCCAAATTCCAAATTCCGTATTCCATATTCCAAATTCCGTGTTCCAAATTCCGTGTTTGATTTCTGTGTTCCAAATTCTGTATTCCAAATTTCATGTTCCGTGTTCCAAATTCAGTATTCCAAATTCCGTATTCCGAATTCCAAGTTCCATGTTCTAAATTCCTTATTCCAAATTTCTTGTTCCAAATTCCATATTCCGTGTTCCGAATTCCAATTTCCGAATTCCGTGTTCCAAATTCCGTGTTCTAAATTCCGTGTTCCAAATTCTGTGTTCCAAATTCTGTATTCCATGTTCCGAATTCCAAATTCCGAATTCCAAATTCCGAATTTGAAATTCTGAATTCCTTATTCCAAATTCCCTGTTCTGAATTTCAAATTCCGTGTTCTGAATTCCAAATTCCTTATTCCAAATTCCGTGTTCCGAATTTCAAATTACGAATTCCAAATTCCGTATTTCAAATATCAAATTCCGTGTTCCGAATTCCGTGTTCCGATTTCCGTGTTCCAAATTCCGTGTTCCGATTTCCGTGTTCCTAATTCCGTGTTCCGAGTTCCAAATTCCGCGTTCAGAGTTCCAAATTCCGTGTTCCGAGTTCCAAATTCCGTGTTCCGAATTCTGTTTTCCAAATTCCGTGTTCCGTGTTCCAAATTCCGTGTTCCGAGTTCCAAATTCCACGTTCAGAGTTCCAAATTCCGTGTTCCGAGTTCCAAATTCCGTATTCCAAATTCCGTGTTCCGAATTCCAAATTCTGAATTCCTTATTCCAAATTCCCTGTTCTGAATTTCAAATTCTGAATTCCAAATTCCATATTCCAAATTCCGTGTTCCGAATTCCGTGTTCCGAATTCCATGTCCCGAATTCCAAATTCCAAATTCCGCATTCCAAATTCCAAATTCCGTATTCCATATTCCAAATTCCGTGTTCCGAATTCCGTGTTTGATTTCTGTGTTCCAAATTCTGTATTCCAAATTTCATGTTCCGTGTTCCAAATTCCAAATTCAGTATTCCAAATTCCGTATTCCGAATTCCAAGTTCCATGTTCTAAATTCCATATTCCGTGTTCCAAATTCTGTATTCCAAATTCCGTGTTCCGAATTCCGTGTTCCGAATTCCGTGTTCCGAATTTTCATGTTCCGAATTCCGTGTTCTGAATTCCAAATTCCAAATTCCGTATTCCAAATTACAAATTACAAATTCCGTATTCCATATTCCAAATTCCGTGTTCCGAATTTCGTGTTCCGAATTCCGTGTTCCAAATTCCGTGTTCCGAATTCCAAATTCCAAATTCCATGTTCTGAATTCCAAATTCCGTGTTCTAAATTCCAAATTCCGTATTCCAAATTCCATGTTCTGAATTCCAAATTCCGTGTTCTGAATTCCAAATTCCGTGTTCTGAATTCCAAATTCCGTATTCCAAATTCCATGTTCTGAATTCCAAATTCCTTGTTCTGAATTCCAAATTCCGTGTTCTGAATTCCAAATTACGAGTTCGAATTTCAAATTCCGTGTTCTGGATTTCAAATTCCGTGTTCCGAATTCCAAATTCCGTGTTCTGAATTTATTATTCCAAATTCCGTTTTCCGAATTCCAAATTCCAAATTCCGTGTTCCGAATTCCGTGTTCTGAATTAATTATTCAAAATTCCATATTCAAATTCCGTGTTCCGAATTCCGTGTTCCGAATTCCAAACTCCAAATTCCGTATTCCAAATTCCGTATTCCAAATTCCAAATTCTTTATTCCAAATTCAAAATTCCATATTCCAAATTCAAAATTCCGTATTCCAAATTCCAAATGCCGTATTCCAAATTCCTTATTCCAAATTCTGTGTTCCAAATTCTGTGTTCCAAATTCCGTATTCCATGTTCCGAATTCCAAATTCCGAATTCCGTGTTCCGAATTTGAAATTCTGAATTCCTTATTCCAAATTCCCTGTTCTGAATTTCAAATTCCGTGTTCTGAATTCCAAATTCCTTATTCCAAATTCCGTGTTCCGAATTTCAAATTACAAATTCCAAATTCCGTATTTCAAATACCAAATTCCGTGTTTTCCGAATTCCGTGTTCCGATTTCTGTGTTCCAAATTCCGTGTTCCGATTTCCATGTTCCTAATTCCGTGTTCCGAGTTCCAAATTCCACGTTCAGAGTTCCAAATTCCGTGTTCCGAGTTCCAAATTCCGTGTTCCGAATTCTGTTTTCCAAATTCCGTGTTCCAAATTCCGTGTTCCGAGTTCCAAATTCCGCGTTCAGAGTTCCAAATTCCGTGTTCCGAGTTCCAAATTCCGTATTCCAAATTCCGTGTTCCGAATTCCAAATTCTGAATTCCTTATTCCAAATTCCCTGTTCTGAATTTCAAATTCCGAATTCCAAATTCCATATTCCAAATTCCGTGTTCCGAATTCCGTGTTCCGAATTCCGTGTTCCGAATTCCAAATTCCAAATTCCGCATTCCATATTCCAAATTCCAAATTCCGTGTTTGATTTCTGTGTTCCAAATTCTGTATTCCAAATTTCATGTTCCGTGTTCCAAATTCCAAATTCAGTATTCCAAATTCCGTATTCCGAATTCCAAGTTCCATGTTCTAAATTCCATATTCCGTGTTCCAAATTCCGTATTCCAAATTCCGTGTTCCGAATTCCGTGTTCCGAATTCCAAATTCCAAATTCCGTATTCCAAATTCCAAATTCCAAATTCCGTATTCCAAATTCCAAATTCCAAATTCCGTATTCCATATTCCAAATTCCGTGTTCCGAATTCAGTGTTCCGAATTCCGTGTTCTGAATTGCGTGTTCCGAATTCCAAATTCCATATTCCAAATTCCATGTTCCGAATTCCGTGTTTGATTTCTGTGTTCCAAATTCTGTATTCCAAATTTCATGTTCCGTGTTCCAAATTCCAAATTCAGTATTCCAAATTCCGTATTCCGAATTCCAAGTTTCATGTTCTAAATTCCATATTCCGTGTTCCAAATTCTGTATTCCGAATTCCGTGATCCGAATTCCGTGTTCCGAATTCCAAATTCCAAATTCCGTATTCCAAATTCCAAATTCCGTATTCCATATTCCGTGTTTGATTTCTGTGTTCCAAATTCTGTATTCCAAATTTCATGTTCCGTATTCCAAATTCCAAATTCCGTGTTCCAAATTCCGTGTTTGATTTCTGTGTTCCAAATTCTGTATTCCAAATTTCATGTTCCGTGTTCCAAATTCAGTATTCCAAATTCCGTATTCCGAATTCCAAGTTCCATGTTCTAAATTCCTTATTCCAAATTTCTTGTTCCAAATTCCATATTCCGTGTTCCGAATTCCAATTTCCGAATTCCGTGTTCCAAATTCCGTGTTCTAAATTCCGTGTTCCAAATTCTGTGTTCCAAATTCCGTATTCCATGTTCCGAATTCCAAATTCCGAATTCCAAATTCCGAATTTGAAATTCTGAATTCCTTATTCCAAATTCCCTGTTCTGAATTTCAAATTCCGTGTTTTGAATTCCAAATTCCTTATTCCAAATTCCGTGTTCCGAATTTCAAATTACGAATTCCAAATTCCGTATTTCAAATATCAAATTCCGTGTTCCGAATTCCGTGTTCCGATTTCCGTGTTCCAAATTCCGTGTTCCGATTTCCGTGTTCCTAATTCCGTGTTCCGAGTTCCAAATTCCGCGTTCAGAGTTCCAAATTCCGTGTTCCGAGTTCCAAATTCTGTGTTCCGAATTCTGTTTTCCAAATTCCGTGTTCCAAATTCCGTGTTCCGAGTTCCAAATTCCGGGTTCAGAGTTCCAAATTCCGTGTTCCGAGTTCCAAATTCCGTATTCCAAATTCCGTGTTCCGAATTCCAAATTCTGAATTCCTTATTCCAAATTCCCTGTTCTGAATTTCAAATTCCGAATTCCAAATTCCATATTCCAAATTCCGTGTTCCGAATTCCGTGTTCCGAATTCCATGTTCCGAATTCCAAATTCCAGATTCCGTATTCCAAATTCCGTGTTCCGAATTCCAAATTCTGAATTCCTTATTCCAAATTCCCTGTTCTGAATTTCAAATTCCGAATTCCAAATTCCATATTCCAAATTCCGTGTTCCGAATTCCGTGTTCCGAATTCCATGTTCCGAATTCCAAATTCCAGATTCCGCATTCCAAATTCCAAATTCCAAATTCCGTATTCCATATTCCAAATTCCGTGTTCCGAATTCCGTGTTTGATTTCTGTGTTCCAAATTCTGTATTCCAAATTTCATGTTCCGTGTTCCAAATTCCAAATTCAGTATTCCAAATTCCGTATTCCGAATTCCAAGTTCCATGTTCTAAATTCCATATTCCGTGTTCCAAATTCCGTATTCCAAATTCCGTGTTCCGAATTCCGTGTTCCGAATTCCGTGTTCCGAATTCCAAATTCTGAATTCCTTATTCCAAATTCCCTGTTCTGAATTTCAAATTCCGAATTCCAAATTCCATATTCCAAATTCCGTGTTCCGAATTCCGTGTTCCGAATTCCATGTTCCGAATTCCAAATTCCAAATTCCGCATTCCAAATTCCAAATTCCGTATTCCATATTCCAAATTCCGTGTTCTGAATTCTGTGTTTGATTTCTGTGTTCCAAATTATGTATTCCAAATTTCATGTTCCGTGTTCCGAATTCCAAATTCAGTATTCAAAATTCCGTATTCTGAATTCCGTGTTCCAAATTCCGTGTTCCGAATTCCAAATTCCGTGTTCCGAATTCCGTGTTCCGAATTCCAAATTCCGTATTCCAAATTCCAAATTCTGTATTCCATATTCCAAATTCCGTGTTCCGAGTTCCAAATTCCGCGTTCAGAGTTCCAAATTCCGTGTTCCGAGTTCCAAATTCCATATTCCAAATTCCGTGTTCCGAATTCCAAATTCTGAATTCCTTATTCCAAATTCCCTGTTCTGAATTTCAAATTCCAAATTCCAAATTCCATATTCCAAATTCCGTGTTCCGAGTTCCGTGTTCCGAATTCCGTGTTCCGAATTCCAAATTCCAAATTCCGTATTCCAAATTACAAATTACAAATTCTGTATTCCATATTACAAATTCTGTGTTCCGAATTCCGTGTTTGATTTCTGTGTTCCAAATTCTGTATTCCAAATTTCATGTTCCGTGTTCCAAATTCCAAATTCAGTATTCCAAATTCCGTGTTCCGAATTCCGTGTTCCGAATTCCGTGTTCCGAATTCCAAATTCCAAATTACAAATTACAAATTCCGTATTCCATATTCCAAATTCCGTGTTCCGAATTCCGTGTTCCGAATTCCGTGTTCCGAATTCCGTGTTCCAAATTCCAAATTCCAAATTCCAAATTCCAAATTCCATATTCCATATTCCAAATTCCGTGTTCCAAATTCTGTATTCCAAATTTCATGTTCCGTGTTCCAAATTCCAAATTCAGTATTCCATATTCCATATTCCGTGTTCCAAATTCCGTATTCCAAATTCCGTGTTCCGAATTCCGTGATCCGAATTCTGTGTTCTGAATTCCGTGTTCCGAATTCCAAATTCCAAATTCCAAATTACAAATTACAAATTACAAATTCCATATTCCATATTCCGAATTCCGTGTTCCGAATTCCGTGTTCCGAATTCCGTGTTCCGAATTCCGTTTCCGAATTCCAAATTCCAAATTCCATATTCCAAATTCCAAATTCCATATTCCAAATTCCGTGTTCCAAATTCCGTGTTTGATTTCTGTGTTCCAAATTCTGTATTCCAAATTTCATGTTCCGTGTTCCAAATTCAGTATTCCAAATTCCGTATTCCGAATTCCAAGTTCCATGTTCTAAATTCCTTATTCCAAATTTCTTGTTCCAAATTCCATATTCCGTGTTCCGAATTCCAATTTCCGAATTCCGTGTTCCAAATTCCGAATTCCAAATTCCGAATTTGAAATTCTGAATTCCTTATTCCAAATTCCCTGTTCTGAATTTCAAATTCCGTGTTCTGAATTCCAAATTCCTTATTCCAAATTCCGTGTTCCGAATTTCAAATTACAAATTCCAAATTCCGTATTTCAAATATCAAATTCCGTGTTCCGAATTCCGTGTTCCAATTTCCGTGTTCCAAATTCCGTGTTCCGATTTCCGTGTTCCTAATTCCGTGTTCCGAGTTCCAAATTCCGCGTTCAGAGTTCCAAATTCCGTGTTCCGAGTTCCAAATTCCGTGTTCCGAATTCTGTTTTCCAAATTCCGTGTTCCGTGTTCCAAATTCCGTGTTCCGAGTTCCAAATTCCGTGTTCCGAGTTCCAAATTCCGTATTCCAAATTCCGTGTTCCGAATTCCAAATTCTGAATTCCTTATTCCAAATTCCCTTTTCTGAATTTCAAATTCCGAATTCCAAATTCCATATTCCAAATTCCGTGTTCCGAATTCCGTGTTCCGAATTCCATGTTCCAAATTCCAAATTCCAAATTCCGCATTCCAAATTCCAAATTCCGTATTCCATATTCCAAATTCCGTGTTCCGAATTCCGTGTTTGATTTCTGTGTTCCAAATTCTGTATTCCAAATTTCATGTTCCGTGTTCCAAATTCCAAATTCAGTATTCCAAATTCCGTATTCCGAATTCCAAGTTCCATGTTCTAAATTCCATATTCCGTGTTCCAAATTCCGTATTCCAAATTCCGTGTTCCGAATTCCGTGTTCCGAATTCCGTGTTCCGAATTTTCATGTTCCGAATTCCGTGTTCTGAATTCCAAATTCCAAATTCCGTATTCCAAATTACAAATTACAAATTCCGTATTCCATATTCCAAATTCCGTGTTCCGAATTTCGTGTTCCAAATTCCGTATTCCAAATTCCATGTTCTGAATTCCAAATTCCGTGTCCTGAATTCCAAATTCCGTGTTCTAAATTCCAAATTCCGTATTCCAAATTCCATGTTCTGAATTCCAAATTCCGTGTTCTGAATTCCAAATTCCGTGTTCTGAATTCCAAATTCCGTATTCCGAATTCCAAGTTCCATGTTCTAAATTCCATATTCCGTGTTCCAAATTCCGTATTCCAAATTCCGTGTTCCGAATTCCGTGTTCCGAATTCCGTGTTCCGAATTCCAAATTCTGAATTCCTTATTCCAAATTCCCTGTTCTGAATTTCAAATTCCGAATTCCAAATTCCATATTCCAAATTCCGTGTTCCGAATTCCGTGTTCCGAATTCCATGTTCCGAATTCCAAATTCCAAATTCCGCATTCCAAATTCCAAATTCCGTATTCCATATTCCAAATTCCGTGTTCTGAATTCCGTGTTTGATTTCTGTGTTCCAAATTATGTATTCCAAATTTCATGTTCCGTGTTCCGAATTCCAAATTCAGTATTCAAAATTCCGTATTCTGAATTCCGTGTTCCAAATTCCGTGTTCCGAATTCCAAATTCCGTGTTCCGAATTCCGTGTTCCGAATTCCAAATTCCGTATTCCAAATTCCAAATTCTGTATTCCATATTCCAAATTCCGTGTTCCGAGTTCCAAATTCCGCGTTCAGAGTTCCAAATTCCGTGTTCCGAGTTCCAAATTCCATATTCCAAATTCCGTGTTCCGAATTCCAAATTCTGAATTCCTTATTCCAAATTCCCTGTTCTGAATTTCAAATTCCAAATTCCAAATTCCATATTCCAAATTCCGTGTTCCGAGTTCCGTGTTCCGAATTCCGTGTTCCGAATTCCAAATTCCAAATTCCGTATTCCAAATTACAAATTACAAATTCTGTATTCCATATTACAAATTCTGTGTTCCGAATTCCGTGTTTGATTTCTGTGTTCCAAATTCTGTATTCCAAATTTCATGTTCCGTGTTCCAAATTCCAAATTCAGTATTCCAAATTCCGTGTTCCGAATTCCGTGTTCCGAATTCCGTGTTCCGAATTCCAAATTACAAATTACAAATTACAAATTACAAATTCCATATTCCAAATTCCGTGTTCCGAATTCCGTGTTCCGAATTCCGTGTTCCGAATTCCGTGTTCCAAATTCCAAATTCCAAATTCCAAATTCCAAATTCCATATTCCATATTCCAAATTCCGTGTTCCAAATTCTGTATTCCAAATTTCATGTTCCGTGTTCCAAATTCCAAATTCAGTATTCCATATTCCATATTCCGTGTTCCAAATTCCGTATTCCAAATTCCGTGTTCCGAATTCCGTGATCCGAATTCTGTGTTCTGAATTCCGTGTTCCGAATTCCAAATTCCAAATTACAAATTACAAATTACAAATTACAAATTCCATATTCCATATTCCGAATTCCGTGTTCCGAATTCCGTTTCCGAATTCCAAATTCCAAATTCCATATTCCAAATTCCAAATTCCATATTCCAAATTCCGTGTTCCAAATTCCGTGTTTGATTTCTGTGTTCCAAATTCTGTATTCCAAATTTCATGTTCCGTGTTCCAAATTCAGTATTCCAAATTCCGTATTCCGAATTCCAAGTTCCATGTTCTAAATTCCTTATTCCAAATTTCTTGTTCCAAATTCCATATTCCGTGTTCCGAATTCCAATTTCCGAATTCCGTGTTCCAAATTCCGAATTCCAAATTCCGAATTTGAAATTCTGAATTCCTTATTCCAAATTCCCTGTTCTGAATTTCAAATTCCGTGTTCTGAATTCCAAATTCCTTATTCCAAATTCCGTGTTCCGAATTTCAAATTACAAATTCCAAATTCCGTATTTCAAATATCAAATTCCGTGTTCCGAATTCCGTGTTCCAATTTCCGTGTTCCAAATTCCGTGTTCCGATTTCCGTGTTCCTAATTCCGTGTTCCGAGTTCCAAATTCCGCGTTCAGAGTTCCAAATTCCGTGTTCCGAGTTCCAAATTCCGTGTTCCGAATTCTGTTTTCCAAATTCCGTGTTCCGTGTTCCAAATTCCGTGTTCCGAGTTCCAAATTCCGCGTTCAGAGTTCCAAATTCCGTGTTCCGAGTTCCAAATTCCGTATTCCAAATTCCGTGTTCCGAATTCCAAATTCTGAATTCCTTATTCCAAATTCCCTGTTCTGAATTTCAAATTCCGAATTCCAAATTCCATATTCCAAATTCCGTGTTCCGAATTCCGTGTTCCGAATTCCATGTTCCAAATTCCAAATTCCAAATTCCGCATTCCAAATTCCAAATTCCGTATTCCATATTCCAAATTCCGTGTTCCGAATTCCGTGTTTGATTTCTGTGTTCCAAATTCTGTATTCCAAATTTCATGTTCCGTGTTCCAAATTCCAAATTCAGTATTCCAAATTCCGTATTCCGAATTCCAAGTTCCATGTTCTAAATTCCATATTCCGTGTTCCAAATTCCGTATTCCAAATTCCGTGTTCCGAATTCCGTGTTCCGAATTCCGTGTTCCGAATTTTCATGTTCCGAATTCCGTGTTCTGAATTCCAAATTCCAAATTCCGTATTCCAAATTACAAATTACAAATTCCGTATTCCATATTCCAAATTCCGTGTTCCGAATTTCGTGTTCCAAATTCCGTATTCCAAATTCCATGTTCTGAATTCCAAATTCCGTGTCCTGAATTCCAAATTCCGTGTTCTAAATTCCAAATTCCGTATTCCAAATTCCATGTTCTGAATTCCAAATTCCGTGTTCTGAATTCCAAATTCCGTGTTCTGAATTCCAAATTCCGTATTCCAAATTCCATGTTCTGAATTCCAAATTCCTTGTTCTGAATTCCAAATTCCGTGTTCTGAATTCCAAATTACTAGTTCGAATTTCAAATTCCGTGTTCTGGATTTCAAATTCCGTGTTCCGAATTCCAAATTCCGTGTTCTGAATTTATTATTCCAAATTCCGTTTTCCGAATTCCAAATTCCAAATTCCGTGTTCCGAATTCCGTGTTCTGAATTAATTATTCAAAATTCCGTATTCAAATTCCGTGTTCCGAATTCCGTGTTCCGAATTCCAAACTCCAAATTCCGTATTCCAAATTCAGTATTCCAAATTCCAAATTCTTTATTCCAAATTCAAAATTCCATATTCCAAATTCAAAATTCCGTATTCCAAATTCCAAATGCCGTATTCCAAATTCCTTATTCCAAATTCTGTGTTCCAAATTCTGTGTTCCAAATTCCGTATTCCATGTTCCGAATTCCAAATTCCGAATTCCGTGTTCCGAATTTGAAATTCTGAATTCCTTATTCCAAATTCCCTGTTCTGAATTTCAAATTCCGTGTTCTGAATTCCAAATTCCTTATTCCAAATTCCGTGTTCCGAATTTCAAATTACAAATTCCAAATTCCGTATTTCAAATACCAAATTCCGTGTTCCGAATTCCGTATTCCGATTTCTGTGTTCCAAATTCCGTGTTCCGATTTCCGTGTTCCTAATTCCGTGTTCCGAGTTCCAAATTCCACGTTCAGAGTTCCAAATTCCGTGTTCCGAGTTCCAAATTCCGTGTTCCAAATTCTGTTTTCCAAATTCCGTGTTCCGAGTTCCAAATTCTGCGTTCAGAGTTCCAAATTCCGTGTTCCGAGTTCCAAATTCCGTATTCCAAATTCCGTGTTCCGAATTCCAAATTCTGAATTCCTTATTCCAAATTCCCTGTTCTGAATTTCAAATTCCGAATTCCAAATTCCATATTCCAAATTCTGTTTTCCGATTTCCGTGTTCCGAATTCCGTGTTCCGAATTCCAAATTCCAAATTCCAAATTCCAAATTCCAAATTCCAAATTCCAAATTCCGTATTCCATATTCCAAATTCCGTGTTCCGAATTCCGTGTTTGATTTCTGTGTTGAAAATTCTGTATTCCAAATTTCATGTTCCGTGTTCCAAATTCCAAATTCAGTATTCCAAATTCCGTATTCCGAATTCCATGTTCCATGTTCTAAATTCCTTATTCCAAATTTCTTGTTCCAAATTCCATATTCCGTGTTCCAAATTCCGTATTCCAAATTCCGTGTTCCGAATTCCGTGTTCCGAATTCCGTGTTCCAAATTTTCATGTTCCGAATTCCGTGTTCCGAATTCCGTGTTCCGAATTCCAAATTCCAAATTCCGTGTTCCAAATTCTGTATTCCGAATTCCGTGTTCCGAATTCCAAATTCCAAATTCCAAATTCCAAATTCCGTATTCCATATTCCAAATTCCGTGTTCCAAATTCCGTGTTTGATTTCTGTGTTCCAAATTCTGTATTCCAAATTTCATGTTCCGTGTTCCAAATTCAGTATTCCAAATTCCGTATTCCGAATTCCAAGTTCCATGTTCTAAATTCCTTATTCCAAATTTCTTGTTCCAAATTCCATATTCCGTGTTCCGAATTCCAATTTCCGAATTCCGTGTTCCAAATTCCGTGTTCTAAATTCCGTGTTCCAAATTCTGTGTTCCAAATTCTGTATTCCATGTTCCGAATTCCAAATTCCGAATTCCAAATTCCGAATTTGAAATTCTGAATTCCTTATTCCAAATTCCCTGTTCTGAATTTCAAATTCCGTGTTCTGAATTCCAAATTCCTTATTCCAAATTCCGTGTTCCGAATTTCAAATTACGAATTCCAAATTCCGTATTTCAAATATCAAATTCCGTGTTCCGAATTCCGTGTTCCGATTTCCGTGTTCCAAATTCCGTGTTCCGATTTCCGTGTTCCTAATTCCGTGTTCCGAGTTCCAAATTCCGCGTTCAGAGTTCCAAATTCCGTGTTCCGAGTTCCAAATTCCGTGTTCCGAATTCTGTTTTCCAAATTCCGTGTTCCGTGTTCCAAATTCCATGTTCCGAGTTCCAAATTCCGCGTTCAGAGTTCCAAATTCCGTGTTCCGAGTTCCAAATTCCGTATTCCAAATTCCGTGTTCCGAATTCCAAATTCTGAATTCCTTATTCCAAATTCCCTGTTCTGAATTTCAAATTCTGAATTCCAAATTCCATATTCCAAATTCCGTGTTCCGAATTCCGTGTTCCGAATTCCATGTCCCGAATTCCAAATTCCAAATTCCGCATTCCAAATTCCAAATTCCGTATTCCATATTCCAAATTCCGTGTTCCGAATTCCGTGTTTGATTTCTGTGTTCCAAATTCTGTATTCCAAATTTCATGTTCCGTGTTCCAAATTCCAAATTCAGTATTCCAAATTCCGTATTCCGAATTCCAAGTTCCATGTTCTAAATTCCATATTCCGTGTTCCAAATTCCGTATTCCAAATTCCGTGTTCCGAATTCCGTGTTCCGAATTCCGTGTTCCGAATTTTCATGTTCCGAATTCCGTGTTCTGAATTCCAAATTCCAAATTCCGTATTCCAAATTACAAATTACAAATTCCGTATTCCATATTCCGAATTCCGTGTTCCAAATTCCGTGTTCCGAATTCCAAATTCCAAATTCCATGTTCTGAATTCCAAATTCCGTGTTCTAAATTCCAAATTCCGTATTCCAAATTCCATGTTCTGAATTCCAAATTCCGTGTTCTGAATTCCAAATTCCGTGTTCTGAATTCCAAATTCCGTATTCCAAATTCCATGTTCTGAATTCCAAATTCCTTGTTCTGAATTCCAAATTCCGTGTTCTGAATTCCAAATTACGAGTTCGAATTTCAAATTCCGTGTTCTGGATTTCAAATTCCGTGTTCCGAATTCCAAATTCCGTGTTCTGAATTTATTATTCCAAATTCCGTTTTCCGAATTCCAAATTCCAAATTCCGTGTTCCGAATTCCGTGTTCTGAATTAATTATTCAAAATTCCATATTCAAATTCCGTGTTCCGAATTCCGTGTTCCGAATTCCAAACTCCAAATTCCGTATTCCAAATTCCGTATTCCAAATTCCAAATTCTTTATTCCAAATTCAAAATTCCATATTCCAAATTCAAAATTCCGTATTCCAAATTCCAAATGCCGTATTCCAAATTCCTTATTCCAAATTCCGTGTTCCAAATTCTGTGTTCCAAATTCCGTATTCCATGTTCCGAATTCCAAATTCCGAATTCCGTGTTCCGAATTTGAAATTCTGAATTCCTTATTCCAAATTCCCTGTTCTGAATTTCAAATTCCGTGTTCTGAATTCCAAATTCCTTATTCCAAATTCCGTCTTCCGAATTTCAAATTACAAATTCCAAATTCCGTATTTCAAATACCAAATTCCGTGTTTTCCGAATTCCGTGTTCCGATTTCTGTGTTCCAAATTCCGTGTTCCGATTTCCATGTTCCTAATTCCGTGTTCCGAGTTCCAAATTCCACGTTCAGAGTTCCAAATTCCGTGTTCCGAGTTCCAAATTCCGTGTTCCGAATTCTGTTTTCCAAATTCCGTGTTCCAAATTCCGTGTTCCGAGTTCCAAATTCCGCGTTCAGAGTTCCAAATTCCGTGTTCCGAGTTCCAAATTCCGTATTCCAAATTCCGTGTTCCGAATTCCAAATTCTGAATTCCTTATTCCAAATTCCCTGTTCTGAATTTCAAATTCCGAATTCCAAATTCCATATTCCAAATTCCGTGTTCCGAATTCCGTGTTCCGAATTCCGTGTTCCGAATTCCAAATTCCAAATTCCGCATTCCATATTCCAAATTCCAAATTCCAAATTCCATATTCCAAATTCCGTGTTCCGAATTCCGTGTTTGATTTCTGTGTTCCAAATTCTGTATTCCAAATTTCATGTTCCGTGTTCCAAATTCCAAATTCAGTATTCCAAATTCCGTATTCCGAATTCCAAGTTCCATGTTCTAAATTCCATATTCCGTGTTCCAAATTCCGTATTCCAAATTCCGTGTTCCGAATTCCGTGTTCCGAATTCCAAATTCCAAATTCCGTATTCCAAATTCCAAATTCCAAATTCCGTATTCCAAATTCCAAATTCCAAATTCCGTATTCCATATTCCAAATTCCGTGTTCCAAATTCCGTGTTCCGAATTCCGTGTTCTGAATTGCGTGTTCCGAATTCCAAATTCCATATTCCAAATTCCATGTTCCGAATTCCGTGTTTGATTTCTGTGTTCCAAATTCTGTATTCCAAATTTCATGTTCCGTGTTCCAAATTCCAAATTCAGTATTCCAAATTCCGTATTCCGAATTCCAAGTTTCATGTTCTAAATTCCATATTCCGTGTTCCAAATTCTGTATTCCGAATTCCGTGATCCGAATTCCGTGTTCCGAATTCCAAATTCCAAATTCCGTATTCCAAATTCCAAATTCCGTATTCCATATTCCGTGTTTGATTTCTGTGTTCCAAATTCTGTATTCCAAATTTCATGTTCCGTATTCCAAATTCCAAATTCCGTGTTCCAAATTCCGTGTTTGATTTCTGTGTTCCAAATTCTGTATTCCAAATTTCATGTTCCGTGTTCCAAATTCAGTATTCCAAATTCCGTATTCCGAATTCCAAGTTCCATGTTCTAAATTCCTTATTCCAAATTTCTTGTTCCAAATTCCATATTCCGTGTTCCGAATTCCAATTTCCGAATTCCGTGTTCCAAATTCCGTGTTCTAAATTCCGTGTTCCAAATTCTGTGTTCCAAATTCCGTATTCCATGTTCCGAATTCCAAATTCCGAATTTGAAATATCAAATTCCGTGTTCCGAATTCGGTGTTCCGATTTCCGTGTTCCAAATTCCGTGTTCCGATTTCCGTGTTCCTAATTCCGTGTTCCGAGTTCCAAATTCCGCGTTCAGAGTTCCAAATTCCGTGTTCCGAGTTCCAAATTCCGTGTTCCGAATTCTGTTTTCCAAATTCCGTGTTCCGTGTTCCAAATTCCGTGTTCCGAGTTCCAAATTCCGCGTTCAGAGTTCCAAATTCCGTGTTCCGAGTTCCAAATTCCGTATTCCAAATTCCGTGTTCCGAATTCCAAATTCTGAATTCCTTATTCCAAATTCCCTGTTCTGAATTTCAAATTCTGAATTCCAAATTCCAGATTCCAAATTCCGTGTTCCGAATTCCGTGTTCCGAATTCCATGTCCCGAATTCCAAATTCCAAATTCCGCATTCCAAATTCCAAATTCCGTATTCCATATTCCAAATTCCGTGTTCCGAATTCCGTGTTTGATTTCTGTGTTCCAAATTCTGTATTCCAAATTTCATGTTCCGTGTTCCAAATTCCAAATTCAGTATTCCAAATTCCGTATTCCGAATTCCAAGTTCCATGTTCTAAATTCCATATTCCGTGTTCCAAATTCCGTATTCCGAATTCCGTGTTCCGAATTCCGTGTTCCAAATTCCGTGTTCCGAATTTTAATGTTCCGAATTCCGTGTTCTGAATTCCAAATTCCAAATTCCGTATTCCAAATTACAAATTACAAATTCCGTATTCCATATTCCAAATTCCGTGTTCCGAATTTCGTGTTCCGAATTCCGTGTTCCAAATTCCGTGTTCCGAATTCCAAATTCCAAATTCCATGTTCTGAATTCCAAATTCCGTGTTCTAAATTCCAAATTCCGTATTCCAAATTCCATGTTCTGAATTCCAAATTCCGTGTTCTGAATTCCAAATTCCGTGTTCTGAATTCCAAATTCCGTATTCCAAATTCCATGTTCTGAATTCCAAATTCCTTGTTCTGAATTCCAAATTCCGTGTTCTGAATTCCAAATTACGAGTTCGAATTTCAAATTCCGTGTTCTGGATTTCAAATTCCGTGTTCCGAATTCCAAATTCCGTGTTCTGAATTTATTATTCCAAATTCCGTTTTCCGAATTCCAAATTCCAAATTCCGTGTTCCGAATTCTGTGTTCTGAATTAATTATTCAAAATTCCATATTCAAATTCCGTGTTCCGAATTCCGTGTTCCGAATTCCAAACTCCAAATTCCGTATTCCAAATTCCGTATTCCAAATTCCAAATTCTTTATTCCAAATTCAAAATTCCATATTCCAAATTCAAAATTCCGTATTCCAAATTCCAAATGCCGTATTCCAAATTCCTTATTCCAAATTCCGTGTTCCAAATTCTGTGTTCCAAATTCCGTATTCCATGTTCCGAATTCCAAATTCCGAATTCCGTGTTCCGAATTTGAAATTCTGAATTCCTTATTCCAAATTCCCTGTTCTGAATTTCAAATTCCGTGTTCTGAATTCCAAATTCCTTATTCCAAATTCCGTGTTCCGAATTTCAAATTACAAATTCCAAATTCCGTATTTCAAATACCAAATTCCGTGTTCCGAATTCCGTGTTCCGATTTCTGTGTTCCAAATTCCATGTTCCGATTTCCATGTTCCTAATTCCGTGTTCCGAGTTCCAAATTCCACGTTCAGAGTTCCAAATTCCGTGTTCCGAGTTCCAAATTCCGTGTTCCGAATTCTGTTTTCCAAATTCCGTGTTCCAAATTCCGTGTTCCGAGTTCCAAATTCCGCGTTCAGAGTTCCAAATTCCGTGTTCCGAGTTCCAAATTCCGTATTCCAAATTCCGTGTTCCGAATTCCAAATTCTGAATTCCTTATTCCAAATTCCCTGTTCTGAATTTTAAATTCCGAATTCCAAATTCCATATTCCAAATTCCGTGTTCCGAATTCCGTGTTCCGAATTCCGTGTTCCGAATTCCAAATTCCAAATTCCGCATTCCATATTCCAAATTCCAAATTCCGTATTCCATATTCCAAATTCCGTTTTCCGAATTCCGTGTTTGATTTCTGTGTTCCAAATTCTGTATTCCAAATTTCATGTTCCGTGTACCAAATTCCAAATTCAGTATTCCAAATTCCGTATTCCAAATTCCAAGTTCCATGTTCTAAATTCCATATTCCGTGTTCCAAATTCCGTATTCCAAATTCCGTGTTCCGAATTCCGTGTTCCGAATTCCGTGTTCCGAATTTTCATGTTCCGAATTCCGTGTTCCGAATTCCAAATTCCGTATTCCAAATTCCAAATTACAAATTCCATATTCCATATTCCAAATTCCGTGTTCCGAATTTCGTGTTCTGAATTCCGTGTTCCAAATTCCGTGTTCCGAATTCCAAATTCCAAATTCCAAATTCCATGTTCTGAATTCCAAATTCCGTGTTCTAAATTCCAAATTCCGTATTCCAAATTCCATGTTCTGAATTCCAAATTCCGTGTTCTGAATTCCAAATTCCGTGTTCTGAATTCCAAATTCCGTATTCCAAATTCCATGTTCTGAATTCCAAATTCCTTGTTCTGAATTCCAAATTCCGTGTTCTGAATTCCAAATTACGAGTTCGAATTTCAAATTCCGTGTTCTGGATTTCAAATTCCGTGTTCCGAATTCCAAATTCCGTGTTCTGAATTTATTATTCCAAATTCCGTTTTCCGAATTCCAAATTCCAAATTCCGTGTTCCGAATTCCGTGTTCTGAATTAATTATTCAAAATTCCGTATTCAAATTCCGTGTTCCGAATTCCGTGTTCCGAATTCCAAACTCCAAATTCCGTATTCCAAATTCCGTATTCCAAATTCCAAATTCTTTATTCCAAATTCAAAATTCCATATTCCAAATTCAAAATTCCGTATTCCTTAATTCCAAATGCCGTATTCCAAATTCCTTATTCCAAATTCCGTGTTCCAAATTCTGTGTTCCAAATTCCGTATTCCATGTTCCGAATTCCAAATTCCGAATTCCGTGTTCCGAATTTGAAATTCTGAATTCCTTATTCCAAATTCCCTGTTCTGAATTTCAAATTCCGTGTTCTGAATTCCAAATTCCTTATTCCAAATTCCGTGTTCCGAATTTCAAATTACAAATTCCAAATTCCGTATTTCAAATACCAAATTCCATGTTCCGAATTATGTGTTCCGATTTCTGTGTTCCAAATTCCGTGTTCCGATTTCCGTGTTCCTAATTATGTGTTCCGAGTTCCAAATTCCACGTTCAGAGTTCCAAATTCCGTGTTCCGAGTTCCAAATTCCGTGTTCCGAATTCTGTTTTCCAAATTCCGTGTTCCGTGTTCCAAATTCTGTGTTCCGAGTTCCAAATTCCGCATTCAGAGTTCCAAATTCCGTGTTCCGAGTTCCAAATTCCGTATTCCAAATTCCGTGTTCCGAATTCCAAATTCTGAATTCCTTATTCCAAATTCCCTGTTCTGAATTTCAAATTCCGAATTCCAAATTCCATATTCCAAATTCCGTGTTCCGAATTCCGTGTTCCGAATTCCGTGTTCCGAATTCCAAATTCCAAATTCCGCATTCCAAATTCCAAATTCCGTATTCCATATTCCAAATTCCGTGTTCCGAATTCCGTGTTTGATTTCTGTGTTCCAAATTCAGTATTCCAAATTCCGTATTCCGAATTCCAAGTTCCATGTTCTAAATTCCATATTCCGTGTTCCAAATTCCGTATTCCAAATTCCGTGTTCCGAATTCCGTGTTCCGAATTCCGTGTTCCGAATTTTCATGTTCCGAATTCCGTGTTCCGAATTCCGTGTTCCGAATTCCAAATTCCAAATTCCGTATTCCAAATTCCAAATTCCAAATTCCGTATTCCAAATTCCAAATTCCAAATTCCGTATTCCATATTCCAAATTCCGTGTTCCGAATTCCGTGTTCTGAATTCCGTGTTCTGAATTCCGTGTTCCGAATTCCAAATTCCAAATTCCATGTTCTGAATTCCAAATTCCGTGTTCTAAATTCCAAATTCCGTATTCCAAATTCCATGTTCTGAATTCCAAATTCCGTGTTCTGAATTCCAAGTTCCGTGTTCTGAATTCCAAATTCCGTATTCCAAATTCCATGTTCTGAATTCCAAATTCCTTGTTCTGAATTCCAAATTCCGTGTTCTGAATTCCAAATTACGAGTTCGAATTTCAAATTCCGTGTTCTGGATTTCAAATTCCGTGTTCCGAATTCCAAATTCCGTGTTCTGAATTCCAAATTCCGTGTTCTGAATTCCGTGTTCCAAATTCCGTGTTCCGAATTCCGTGTTCTGAATTCCGTATTCCAAATTCCAAATTCCGTATTCCATATTCCAAATTCCGTGTTCCGAATTCCGTGTTTGATTTCTGTGTTCCAAATTCTGTATTCCAAATTCCCTGTTCTGAATTTCAAATTCCGTGTTCTGAATTCCAAATTCCTTATTCCAAATTCCGTGTTCCGAATTTCAAATTCCAAATTCCAAATTCCGTATTTCAAATACCAAATTCCGTGTTCCGAATTCCGTGTTCCAATTTCCGTGTTCCAAATTCCGTGTTCCAATTTCCGTGTTCCTAACTCCGTGTTCCGAGTTCCAAATTCCACGTTCAGAGTTCCAAATTCCGTGTTCCGATTTCCAAATTCCGTGTTCCGAATTCTGTTTTCCAAATTCCGTGTTCCGTGTTCCAAATTCTGTGTTCCGAGTTCCAAATTCCGCGTTCAGAGTTCCAAATTCCGTGTTCCGAGTTCCAAATACCGTATTCCAAATTCCGTGTTCCGAATTCCAAATTCTGAATTCCTTATTCCAAATTCCCTGTTCTGAATTTCAAATTACAAATTCCAAATTCCATATTCCAAATTCCGTGTTCCAAGTTCCGTGTTCCGAATTCCGTGTTCCGAATTCCAAATTCCAAATTCCGTATTCCAAATTACAAATTACAAATTCCGTATTCCATATTCCAAATTCTGTGTTCCGAATTCCGTGTTTGATTTCTGTGTTCCAAATTCTGTATTCCAAATTTCATGTTCCGTGTTCCAAATTCCAAATTCAGTATTCCAAATTCCGTGTTCCGAATTCCGTGTTCCGAATTCCAAATTCCAAATTCCAAATTACAAATTCCGTATTCCATATTCCGAATTCCGTGTTCCAAATTCCAAATTCCAAATTCCAAATTCCATATTCCATATTCCAAATTCCGTGTTCCGAATTCCGTGTTTGATTTCTGTGTTCCAAATTCTGTATTCCAAATTTCATGTTCCGTGTTCCAAATTCCAAATTCAGTATTCCAGATTCCATATTCCATGTTCAAAATTCCGTATTCCAAATTCCGTGTTCCGAATTCCGTGATCCGAATTCCGTGTTCCGAATTCCGTGTTGTCCGAATTCCAAATTCCAAATTCCAAATTACAAATTCCGTATTCCATATTCCGAATTCCGTGTTCCGAATTCCGTGTTCCAAATTCCGTGTTCCGAATTCCGTGTTCCGAATTCCAAATTCCAAATTCCATATTCCAAATTCCAAATTCCATATTCCAAATTCCGTGTTCCGAATTCCGTGTTTGATTTCTGTGTTCCAAATTCTGTATTCCAAATGTCATGTTCCGTGTTCCAAATTCCAAATTCCATATTCCAAATTCTGTATTCCGAATTCCGTGTTCCGAATTCCGTGTTCCGAATTCCAAATTCCAAATTCCGTATTCCAAATTCCAAATTCCAAATTCCGTATTCCATATTCCAAATTCCGTGTTCCAAATTCCGTGTTTGATTTCTGTGTTCCAAATTCTGTATTCCAAATTTCATGTTCCGTGTTCCAAATTCAGTATTCCAAATTCCGTATTCCGAATTCCAAGTTCCATGTTCTAAATTCCTTATTCCAAATTTCTTGTTCCAAATTCCATATTCCGTGTTCTAAATTCCGTGTTCCAAATTCTGTGTTCCAAATTCCGTATTCCATGTTCCGAATTCCAAATTCCGAATTCCAAATTCCGAATTTGAAATTCTGAATTCCTTATTCCAAATTCCCTGTTCTGAATTTCAAATTCCGTGTTCCGAATTCCGTGTTTGATTTCTGTGTTCCAAATTCTGTATTCCAAATTTCATGTTCCGTGTTCCAAATTCCAAATTCAGTATTCCAAATTCTGTATTCCGAATTCCAAGTTTCATGTTCTAAATTCCATATTCCGTGTTCCAAATTCTGTATTCCGAATTCCGTGTTCCGAATTCCAAATTCCAAATTCCGTATTCCAAATTCCAAATTCCAAATTCCGTATTCCATATTCCAAATTCTGTGTTCCAAATTCCGTGTTTGATATCTGTGTTCCAAATTCTGTATTCCAAATTTCATGTTCCGTGTTCCAAATTCAGTATTCCAAATTCCGTATTCCAAATTCCAAGTTCCATGTTCTAAATTCCTTATTCCAAATTTCTTGTTCCAAATTCCATATTCCGTGTTCCGAATTCCAATTTCCGAATTCCGTGTTCCAAATTCCGTGTTCTAAATTCTGTGTTCCAAATTCTGTGTTCCAAATTCCGTATTCCATGTTCCGAATTCCAAATTCCGAATTCCAAATTCCGAATTTGAAATTCTGAATTCCTTATTCCAAATTCCCTGTTCTGAATTTCAAATTCCGTGTTCTGAATTCCAAATTCCTTATTCCAAATTCCGTGTTCCGAATTTCAAATTCCGAATTCCAAATTCCGTATTTCAAATACCAAATTCTGTGTTCCGAATTCCGTGTTCCGATTTCCGTGTTCCAAATTCCGTGTTCCGATTTCCGTGTTCCTAATTCCGTGTTCCGAGTTCCAAATTCCATGTTCTGAATTCCAAATTCCTTGTTCTGAATTCCAAATTCCGTGTTCTGAATTCCAAATTACGAGTTCGAATTTCAAATTCCGTGTTCTGGATTTCAAATTCCGTGTTCCGAATTCCAAATTCCGTGTTCTGAATTTATTATTCCAAATTCCGTTTTCCGAATTCCAAATTCCAAATTCCGTGTTCCGAATTCCGTGTTCTGAATTAATTATTCAAAATTCCGTATTCAAATTCCGTGTTCCGAATTCCGTGTTCCGAATTCCAAACTCCAAATTCCGTATTCCAAATTCCGTATTCCAAATTCCAAATTCTTTATTCCAAATTCCAAATTCCATATTCCAAATTCAAAATTCCGTATTCCTTAATTCCAAATGCCGTATTCCAAATTCCTTATTCCAAATTCCGTGTTCCAAATTCTGTGTTCCAAATTCCGTATTCCATGTTCCGAATTCCAAATTCCGAATTCCGTGTTCCGAATTTGAAATTCTGAATTCCTTATTCCAAATTCCCTGTTCTGAATTTCAAATTCCGTGTTCTGAATTCCAAATTCCTTATTCCAAATTCCGTGTTCCGAATTTCAAATTACAAATTCCAAATTCCGTATTTCAAATACCAAATTCCGTGTTTTCCGAATTCCGTGTTCCGATTTCTGTGTTCCAAATTCCGTGTTCCGATTTCCATGTTCCTAATTCCGTGTTCCGAGTTCCAAATTCCACGTTCAGAGTTCCAAATTCCGTGTTCCGAGTTCCAAATTCCGTGTTCCGAATTCTGTTTTCCAAATTCCGTGTTCCAAATTCCGTGTTCCGAGTTCCAAATTCCGCGTTCAGAGTTCCAAATTCCGTGTTCCGAGTTCCAAATTCCGTATTCCAAATTCCGTGTTCCGAATTCCAAATTCTGAATTCCTTATTCCAAATTCCCTGTTCTGAATTTCAAATTCCGAATTCCAAATTCCATATTCCAAATTCCGTGTTCCGAATTCCGTGTTCCGAATTCCGTGTTCCGAATTCCAAATTCCAAATTCCGCATTCCATATTCCAAATTCCAAATTCCAAATTCCATATTCCAAATTCCGTGTTCCGAATTCCGTGTTTGATTTCTGTGTTCCAAATTCTGTATTCCAAATTTCATGTTCCGTGTTCCAAATTCCAAATTCAGTATTCCAAATTCCGTATTCCGAATTCCAAGTTCCATGTTCTAAATTCCATATTCCGTGTTCCAAATTCCGTATTCCAAATTCCGTGTTCCGAATTCCGTGTTCCGAATTCCAAATTCCAAATTCCGTATTCCAAATTCCAAATTCCAAATTCCGTATTCCAAATTCCAAATTCCAAATTCCGTATTCCATATTCCAAATTCCGTGTTCCGAATTCCGTGTTCCGAATTCCGTGTTCTGAATTGCGTGTTCCGAATTCCAAATTCCATATTCCAAATTCCATGTTCCGAATTCCGTGTTTGATTTCTGTGTTCCAAATTCTGTATTCCAAATTTCATGTTCCGTGTTCCAAATTCCAAATTCAGTATTCCAAATTCCGTATTCCGAATTCCAAGTTTCATGTTCTAAATTCCATATTCCGTGTTCCAAATTCTGTATTCCGAATTCCGTGATCCGAATTCCGTGTTCCGAATTCCAAATTCCAAATTCCGTATTCCAAATTCCAAATTCCGTATTCCATATTCCGTGTTTGATTTCTGTGTTCCAAATTCTGTATTCCAAATTTCATGTTCCGTATTCCAAATTCCAAATTCCGTGTTCCAAATTCCGTGTTTGATTTCTGTGTTCCAAATTCTGTATTCCAAATTTCATGTTCCGTGTTCCAAATTCAGTATTCCAAATTCCGTATTCCGAATTCCAAGTTCCATGTTCTAAATTCCTTATTCCAAATTTCTTGTTCCAAATTCCATATTCCGTGTTCCGAATTCCAATTTCCGAATTCCGTGTTCCAAATTCCGTGTTCTAAATTCCGTGTTCCAAATTCTGTGTTCCAAATTCCGTATTCCATGTTCCGAATTCCAAATTCCGAATTTGAAATTCTGAATTCCTTATTCCAAATTCCCTGTTCTGAATTTCAAATTCCGTGTTTTGAATTCCAAATTCCTTATTCCAAATTCCGTGTTCCGAATTTCAAATTACGAATTCCAAATTCCGTATTTCAAATATCAAATTCCGTGTTCTGAATTCCGTGTTCCGATTTCCGTGTTCCAAATTCCGTGTTCCGATTTCCGTGTTCCTAATTCCGTGTTCCGAGTTCCAAATTCCGCGTTCCGAGTTCCAAATTCCGTGTTCCGAATTCTGTTTTCCAAATTCCGTGTTCCAAATTCCGTGTTCCGAGTTCCAAATTCCGGGTTCAGAGTTCCAAATTCCGTGTTCCGAGTTCCAAATTCCGTATTCCAAATTCCGTGTTCCGAATTCCAAATTCTGAATTCCTTATTCCAAATTCCCTGTTCTGAATTTCAAATTCCGAATTCCAAATTCCATATTCCAAATTCCGTGTTCCGAATTCCGTGTTCCGAATTCCATGTTCCGAATTCCAAATTCCAGATTCCGCATTCCAAATTCCAAATTCCAAATTCCGTATTCCATATTCCAAATTCCGTGTTCCGAATTCCGTGTTTGATTTCTGTGTTCCAAATTCTGTATTCCAAATTTCATGTTCCGTGTTCCAAATTCCAAATTCAGTATTCCAAATTCCGTATTCCGAATTCCAAGTTCCATGTTCTAAATTCCATATTCCGTGTTCCAAATTCCGTATTCCAAATTCCGTGTTCCGAATTCCGTGTTCCGAATTCCGTGTTCCGAATTTTCATGTTCCGAATTCCGTGTTCCGAATTCCAAATTCCGTATTCCAAATTCCAAATTCCAAATTCCATATTCCATATTCCAAATTCCGTGTTCCGAATTTCGTGTTCTGAATTCCGTGTTCCAAATTCCGTGTTCCAAATTCCAAATTCCAAATTCCAAATTCCATGTTCTGAATTCCAAATTCCGTGTTCTAAATTCCAAATTCCGTATTCCAAATTCCATGTTCTGAATTCCAAATTCCGTGTTCTGAATTCCAAATTCCGTGTTCTGAATTCCAAATTCCGTATTCCAAATTCCATGTTCTGAATTCCAAATTCCTTGTTCTGAATTCCAAATTCCGTGTTCTGAATTCCAAATTACTAGTTCGAATTTCAAATTCCGTGTTCTGGATTTCAAATTCCGTGTTCCGAATTCCAAATTCCGTGTTCTGAATTTATTATTCCAAATTCCGTTTTCCGAATTCCAAATTCCAAATTCCGTGTTCCGAATTCCGTGTTCTGAATTAATTATTCAAAATTCCGTATTCAAATTCCGTGTTCCGAATTCCGTGTTCCGAATTCCAAACTCCAAATTCCGTATTCCAAATTCCGTATTCCAAATTCCAAATTCTTTATTCCAAATTCAAAATTCCATATTCCAAATTCAAAATTCCGTATTCCAAATTCCAAATGCCGTATTCCAAATTCCTTATTCCAAATTCTGTGTTCCAAATTCTGTGTTCCAAATTCCGTATTCCATGTTCCGAATTCCAAATTCCGAATTCCGTGTTCCGAATTTGAAATTCTGAATTCCTTATTCCAAATTCCCTGTTCTGAATTTCAAATTCCGTGTTCTGAATTCCAAATTCCTTATTCCAAATTCCGTGTTCCGAATTTCAAATTACAAATTCCAAATTCCGTATTTCAAATACCAAATTCCGTGTTCCGAATTCCGTATTCCGATTTCTGTGTTCCAAATTCCGTGTTCCGATTTCCGTGTTCCTAATTCCGTGTTCCGAGTTCCAAATTCCACGTTCAGAGTTCCAAATTCCGTGTTCCGAGTTCCAAATTCCGTGTTCCGAATTCTGTTTTCCAAATCCCGTGTTCCGAGTTCCAAATTCTGCGTTCAGAGTTCCAAATTCCGTGTTCCGAGTTCCAAATTCCGTATTCCAAATTCCGTGTTCCGAATTCCAAATTCTGAATTCCTTATTCCAAATTCCCTGTTCTGAATTTCAAATTCCGAATTCCAAATTACATATTCCAAATTCTGTTTTCCGATTTCCGTGTTCCGAATTCCGTGTTCCGAATTCCAAATTCCAAATTCCAAATTCCAAATTCCGTATTCCATATTCCAAATTCCGTGTTCCGAATTCCGTGTTTGATTTCTGTGTTCCAAATTCTGTATTCCAAATTTCATGTTCCGTGTTCCAAATTCCAAATTCAGTATTCCAAATTCCGTATTCCGAATTCCAAGTTCCATGTTCTAAATTCCATATTCCGTGTTCCAAATTCCGTATTCCAAATTCCGTGTTCCGAATTCCGTGTTCCAAATTCCGTGTTCCAAATTTTCATGTTCCGAATTCCGTGTTCCGAATTCCGTGTTCCGAATTCCAAATTCCAAATTCCGTGTTCCAAATTCTGTATTCCGAATTCCGTGTTCCGAATTCCAAATTCCAAATTCCAAATTCCAAATTCCAAATTCCGTATTCCATATTCCAAATTCCGTGTTCCAAATTCCGTGTTTGATTTCTGTGTTCCAAATTCTGTATTCCAAATTTCATGTTCCGTGTTCCAAATTCAGTATTCCAAATTCCGTTTTCCGAATTCCAAGTTCCATGTTCTAAATTCCTTATTCCAAATTTCTTGTTCCAAATTCCATATTCCGTGTTCCGAATTCCAATTTCCGAATTCCGTGTTCCAAATTCCGTGTTCTGAATTCCGTGTTCCGAATTCCAAATTCCAAATTCCAAATTCCATGTTCTGAATTCCAAATTCCGTGTTCTAAATTCCAAATTCCGTATTCCAAATTCCATGTTCTGAATTCCAAATTCCGTGTTCTGAATTCCAAGTTCCGTGTTCTGAATTCCAAATTCCGTATTCCAAATTCCATGTTCTGAATTCCAAATTCCTTGTTCTGAATTCCAAATTCCGTGTTCTGAATTCCAAATTACGAGTTCGAATTTCAAATTCCGTGTTCTGGATTTCAAATTCCGTGTTCCGAATTCCAAATTCCGTGTTCTGAATTCCAAATTCCGTGTTCTGAATTCTGTGTTCCAAATTCCGTGTTCCGAATTCCGTGTTCTGAATTCCGTATTCCAAATTCCAAATTCCGTATTCCATATTCCAAATTCCGTGTTCCGAATTCCGTGTTTGATTTCTGTGTTCCAAATTCTGTATTCCAAATTCCATGTTCTGAATTCCAAATTCCTTGTTCTGAATTCCAAATTCCGTGTTCTGAATTCCAAATTACTAGTTCGAATTTCAAATTCCGTGTTCTGGATTTCAAATTCCGTGTTCCGAATTCCAAATTCCGTGTTCTGAATTTATTATTCCAAATTCCGTTTTCCGAATTCCAAATTCCAAATTCCGTGTTCCGAATTCCGTGTTCTGAATTAATTATTCAAAATTCCGTATTCAAATTCCGTGTTCCGAATTCCGTGTTCCGAATTCCAAACTCCAAATTCCGTATTCCAAATTCCGTATTCCAAATTCCAAATTCTTTATTCCAAATTCAAAATTCCATATTCCAAATTCAAAATTCCGTATTCCAAATTCCAAATGCCGTATTCCAAATTCCTTATTCCAAATTCTGTGTTCCAAATTCTGTGTTCCAAATTCCGTATTCCATGTTCCGAATTCCAAATTCCGAATTCCGTGTTCCGAATTTGAAATTCTGAATTCCTTATTCCAAATTCCCTGTTCTGAATTTCAAATTCCGTGTTCTGAATTCCAAATTCCTTATTCCAAATTCCGTGTTCCGAATTTCAAATTACAAATTCCAAATTCCGTATTTCAAATACCAAATTCCGTGTTCCGAATTCCGTATTCCGATTTCTGTGTTCCAAATTCCGTGTTCCGATTTCCGTGTTCCTAATTCCGTGTTCCGAGTTCCAAATTCCACGTTCAGAGTTCCAAATTCCGTGTTCCGAGTTCCAAATTCCGTGTTCCGAATTCTGTTTTCCAAATTCCGTGTTCCGAGTTCCAAATTCTGCGTTCAGAGTTCCAAATTCCGTGTTCCGAGTTCCAAATTCCGTATTCCAAATTCCGTGTTCCGAATTCCAAATTCTGAATTCCTTATTCCAAATTCCCTGTTCTGAATTTCAAATTCCGAATTCCAAATTCCATATTCCAAATTCTGTTTTCCGATTTCCGTGTTCCGAATTCCGTGTTCCGAATCCCAAATTCCAAATTCCAAATTCCAAATTCCAAATTCCAAATTCCGTATTCCATATTCCAAATTCCGTGTTCCGAATTCCGTGTTTGATTTCTGTGTTCCAAATTCTGTATTCCAAATTTCATGTTCCGTGTTCCAAATTCCAAATTCAGTATTCCAAATTCCGTATTCCGAATTCCAAGTTCCATGTTCTAAATTCCATATTCCGTGTTCTAAATTCCGTATTCCAAATTCCGTGTTCCGAATTCCGTGTTCCGAATTCCGTGTTCCAAATTTTCATGTTCCGAATTCCGTGTTCCGAATTCCGTGTTCCGAATTCCAAATTCCAAATTCCGTGTTCCAAATTCTGTATTCCGAATTCCGTGTTCCGAATTCCAAATTCCAAATTCCAAATTCCAAATTCCAAATTCCGTATTCCATATTCCAAATTCTGTGTTCCAAATTCCGTGTTTGATTTCTGTGTTCCAAATTCTGTATTCCAAATTTCATGTTCCATGTTCCAAATTCAGTATTCCAAATTCCGTATTCCGAATTCCAAGTTCCATGTTCTAAATTCCTTATTCCAAATTTATTGTTCCAAATTCCATATTCCGTGTTCCGAATTCCAATTTCCGAATTCCGTGTTCCAAATTCCGTGTTCTAAATTCCGTGTTCCAAATTCTGTGTTCCAAATTCTGTATTCCATGTTCCGAATTCCAAATTCCGAATTCCAAATTCCGAATTTGAAATTCTGAATTCCTTATTCCAAATTCCCTGTTCTGAATTTCAAATTCCGTGTTCTGAATTCCAAATTCCTTATTCCAAATTCCGTGTTCCGAATTTCAAATTACGAATTCCAAATTCCGTATTTCAAATATCAAATTCCGTGTTCCGAATTCGGTGTTCCGATTTCCGTGTTCCAAATTCCGTGTTCCGATTTCCGTGTTCCTAATTCCGTGTTCCGAGTTCCAAATTCCGCGTTCAGAGTTCCAAATTCCGTGTTCCGAGTTCCAAATTCCGTGTTCCGAATTCTGTTTTCCAAATTCCGTGTTCCGTGTTCCAAATTCCGTGTTCCGAGTTCCAAATTCCGCGTTCAGAGTTCCAAATTCCGTGTTCCGAGTTCCAAATTCCGTATTCCAAATTCCGTGTTCCGAATTCCAAATTCTGAATTCCTTATTCCAAATTCCCTGTTCTGAATTTCAAATTCTGAATTCCAAATTCCAGATTCCAAATTCCGTGTTCCGAATTCCGTGTTCCGAATTCCATGTCCCGAATTCCAAATTCCAAATTCCGCATTCCAAATTCCAAATTCCGTATTCCATATTCCAAATTCCGTGTTCCGAATTCCGTGTTTGATTTCTGTGTTCCAAATTCTGTATTCCAAATTTCATGTTCCGTGTTCCAAATTCCAAATTCAGTATTCCAAATTCCGTATTCCGAATTCCAAGTTCCATGTTCTAAATTCCATATTCCGTGTTCCAAATTCCGTATTCCAAATTCCGTGTTCCGAATTCCGTGTTCCAAATTCCGTGTTCCGAATTTTAATGTTCCGAATTCCGTGTTCTGAATTCCAAATTCCAAATTCCGTATTCCAAATTACAAATTACAAATTCCGTATTCCATATTCCAAATTCCGTGTTCCGAATTTCGTGTTCCGAATTCCGTGTTCCAAATTCCGTGTTCCGAATTCCAAATTCCAAATTCCATGTTCTGAATTCCAAATTCCGTGTTCTAAATTCCAAATTCCGTATTCCAAATTCCATGTTCTGAATTCCAAATTCCGTGTTCTGAATTCCAAATTCCGTGTTCTGAATTCCAAATTCCGTATTCCAAATTCCATGTTCTGAATTCCAAATTCCTTGTTCTGAATTCCAAATTCCGTGTTCTGAATTCCAAATTACGAGTTCGAATTTCAAATTCCGTGTTCTGGATTTCAAATTCCGTGTTCCGAATTCCAAATTCCGTGTTCTGAATTTATTATTCCAAATTCCGTTTTCCGAATTCCAAATTCCAAATTCCGTGTTCCGAATTCTGTGTTCTGAATTAATTATTCAAAATTCCATATTCAAATTCCGTGTTCCGAATTCCGTGTTCCGAATTCCAAACTCCAAATTCCGTATTCCAAATTCCGTATTCCAAATTCCAAATTCTTTATTCCAAATTCAAAATTCCATATTCCAAATTCAAAATTCCGTATTCCAAATTCCAAATGCCGTATTCCAAATTCCTTATTCCAAATTCCGTGTTCCAAATTCTGTGTTCCAAATTCCGTATTCCATGTTCCGAATTCCAAATTCCGAATTCCGTGTTCCGAATTTGAAATTCTGAATTCCTTATTCCAAATTCCCTGTTCTGAATTTCAAATTCCGTGTTCTGAATTCCAAATTCCTTATTCCAAATTCCGTGTTCCGAATTTCAAATTACAAATTCCAAATTCCGTATTTCAAATACCAAATTCCGTGTTCCGAATTCCGTGTTCCGATTTCTGTGTTCCAAATTCCATGTTCCGATTTCCATGTTCCTAATTCCGTGTTCCGAGTTCCAAATTCCACGTTCAGAGTTCCAAATTCCGTGTTCCGAGTTCCAAATTCCGTGTTCCGAATTCTGTTTTCCAAATTCCGTGTTCCAAATTCCGTGTTCCGAGTTCCAAATTCCGCGTTCAGAGTTCCAAATTCCGTGTTCCGAGTTCCAAATTCCGTATTCCAAATTCCGTGTTCCGAATTCCAAATTCTGAATTCCTTATTCCAAATTCCCTGTTCTGAATTTCAAATTCCGAATTCCAAATTCCATATTCCAAATTCCGTGTTCCGAATTCCGTGTTCCGAATTCCGTGTTCCGAATTCCAAATTCCAAATTCCGCATTCCATATTCCAAATTCCAAATTCCGTATTCCATATTCCAAATTCCGTTTTCCGAATTCCGTGTTTGATTTCTGTGTTCCAAATTCTGTATTCCAAATTTCATGTTCCGTGTACCAAATTCCAAATTCAGTATTCCAAATTCCGTATTCCAAATTCCAAGTTCCATGTTCTAAATTCCATATTCCGTGTTCCAAATTCCGTATTCCAAATTCCGTGTTCCGAATTCCGTGTTCCGAATTCCGTGTTCCGAATTTTCATGTTCCGAATTCCGTGTTCCGAATTCCAAATTCCGTATTCCAAATTCCAAATTACAAATTCCATATTCCATATTCCAAATTCCGTGTTCCGAATTTCGTGTTCTGAATTCCGTGTTCCAAATTCCGTGTTCCGAATTCCAAATTCCAAATTCCAAATTCCATGTTCTGAATTCCAAATTCCGTGTTCTAAATTCCAAATTCCGTATTCCAAATTCCATGTTCTGAATTCCAAATTCCGTGTTCTGAATTCCAAATTCCGTGTTCTGAATTCCAAATTCCGTATTCCAAATTCCATGTTCTGAATTCCAAATTCCTTGTTCTGAATTCCAAATTCCGTGTTCTGAATTCCAAATTACGAGTTCGAATTTCAAATTCCGTGTTCTGGATTTCAAATTCCGTGTTCCGAATTCCAAATTCCGTGTTCTGAATTTATTATTCCAAATTCCGTTTTCCGAATTCCAAATTCCAAATTCCGTGTTCCGAATTCCGTGTTCTGAATTAATTATTCAAAATTCCGTATTCAAATTCCGTGTTCCGAATTCCGTGTTCCGAATTCCAAACTCCAAATTCCGTATTCCAAATTCCGTATTCCAAATTCCAAATTCTTTATTCCAAATTCAAAATTCCATATTCCAAATTCAAAATTCCGTATTCCTTAATTCCAAATGCCGTATTCCAAATTCCTTATTCCAAATTCCGTGTTCCAAATTCTGTGTTCCAAATTCCGTATTCCATGTTCCGAATTCCAAATTCCGAATTCCGTGTTCCGAATTTGAAATTCTGAATTCCTTATTCCAAATTCCCTGTTCTGAATTTCAAATTCCGTGTTCTGAATTCCAAATTCCTTATTCCAAATTCCGTGTTCCGAATTTCAAATTACAAATTCCAAATTCCGTATTTCAAATACCAAATTCCATGTTCCGAATTATGTGTTCCGATTTCTGTGTTCCAAATTCCGTGTTCCGATTTCCGTGTTCCTAATTATGTGTTCCGAGTTCCAAATTCCACGTTCAGAGTTCCAAATTCCGTGTTCCGAGTTCCAAATTCCGTGTTCCGAATTCTGTTTTCCAAATTCCGTGTTCCGTGTTCCAAATTCTGTGTTCCGAGTTCCAAATTCCGCATTCAGAGTTCCAAATTCCGTGTTCCGAGTTCCAAATTCCGTATTCCAAATTCCGTGTTCCGAATTCCAAATTCTGAATTCCTTATTCCAAATTCCCTGTTCTGAATTTCAAATTCCGAATTCCAAATTCCATATTCCAAATTCCGTGTTCCGAATTCCGTGTTCCGAATTCCGTGTTCCGAATTCCAAATTCCAAATTCCGCATTCCAAATTCCAAATTCCGTATTCCATATTCCAAATTCCGTGTTCCGAATTCCGTGTTTGATTTCTGTGTTCCAAATTCAGTATTCCAAATTCCGTATTCCGAATTCCAAGTTCCATGTTCTAAATTCCATATTCCGTGTTCCAAATTCCGTATTCCAAATTCCGTGTTCCGAATTCCGTGTTCCGAATTCCGTGTTCCGAATTTTCATGTTCCGAATTCCGTGTTCCGAATTCCGTGTTCCGAATTCCAAATTCCAAATTCCGTATTCCAAATTCCAAATTCCAAATTCCGTATTCCAAATTCCAAATTCCAAATTCCGTATTCCATATTCCAAATTCCGTGTTCCGAATTCCGTGTTCTGAATTCCGTGTTCTGAATTCCGTGTTCCGAATTCCAAATTCCAAATTCCATGTTCTGAATTCCAAATTCCGTGTTCTAAATTCCAAATTCCGTATTCCAAATTCCATGTTCTGAATTCCAAATTCCGTGTTCTGAATTCCAAGTTCCGTGTTCTGAATTCCAAATTCCGTATTCCAAATTCCATGTTCTGAATTCCAAATTCCTTGTTCTGAATTCCAAATTCCGTGTTCTGAATTCCAAATTACGAGTTCGAATTTCAAATTCCGTGTTCTGGATTTCAAATTCCGTGTTCCGAATTCCAAATTCCGTGTTCTGAATTCCAAATTCCGTGTTCTGAATTCCGTGTTCCAAATTCCGTGTTCCGAATTCCGTGTTCTGAATTCCGTATTCCAAATTCCAAATTCCGTATTCCATATTCCAAATTCCGTGTTCCGAATTCCGTGTTTGATTTCTGTGTTCCAAATTCTGTATTCCAAATTCCCTGTTCTGAATTTCAAATTCCGTGTTCTGAATTCCAAATTCCTTATTCCAAATTCCGTGTTCCGAATTTCAAATTCCAAATTCCAAATTCCGTATTTCAAATACCAAATTCCGTGTTCCGAATTCCGTGTTCCAATTTCCGTGTTCCAAATTCCGTGTTCCAATTTCCGTGTTCCTAACTCCGTGTTCCGAGTTCCAAATTCCACGTTCAGAGTTCCAAATTCCGTGTTCTGATTTCCAAATTCCGTGTTCCGAATTCTGTTTTCCAAATTCCGTGTTCCGTGTTCCAAATTCTGTGTTCCGAGTTCCAAATTCCGCGTTCAGTGTTCCAAATTCCGTGTTCCGAGTTCCAAATACCGTATTCCAAATTCCGTGTTCCGAATTCCAAATTCTGAATTCCTTATTCCAAATTCCCTGTTCTGAATTTCAAATTACAAATTCCAAATTCCATATTCCAAATTCCGTGTTCCAAGTTCCGTGTTCCGAATTCCGTGTTCCGAATTCCAAATTCCAAATTCCGTATTCCAAATTACAAATTACAAATTCCGTATTCCATATTCCAAATTCTGTGTTCCGAATTCCGTGTTTGATTTCTGTGTTCCAAATTCTGTATTCCAAATTTCATGTTCCGTGTTCCAAATTCCAAATTCAGTATTCCAAATTCCGTGTTCCGAATTCCGTGTTCCGAATTCCAAATTCCAAATTCCAAATTACAAATTCCGTATTCCATATTCCGAATTCCGTGTTCCAAATTCCAAATTCCAAATTCCAAATTCCATATTCCATATTCCAAATTCCGTGTTCCGAATTCCGTGTTTGATTTCTGTGTTCCAAATTCTGTATTCCAAATTTCATGTTCCGTGTTCCAAATTCCAAATTCAGTATTCCAGATTCCATATTCCATGTTCAAAATTCCGTATTCCAAATTCCGTGTTCCGAATTCCGTGATCCGAATTCCGTGTTCCGAATTCCGTGTTGTCCGAATTCCAAATTCCAAATTCCAAATTACAAATTCCGTATTCCATATTCCGAATTCCGTGTTCCGAATTCCGTGTTCCAAATTCCGTGTTCCGAATTCCGTGTTCCGAATTCCAAATTCCAAATTCCATATTCCAAATTCCAAATTCCATATTCCAAATTCCGTGTTCCGAATTCCGTGTTTGATTTCTGTGTTCCAAATTCTGTATTCCAAATGTCATGTTCCGTGTTCCAAATTCCAAATTCCATATTCCAAATTCTGTATTCCGAATTCCGTGTTCCGAATTCCGTGTTCCGAATTCCAAATTCCAAATTCCGTATTCCAAATTCCAAATTCCAAATTCCGTATTCCATATTCCAAATTCCGTGTTCCAAATTCCGTGTTTGATTTCTGTGTTCCAAATTCTGTATTCCAAATTTCATGTTCCGTGTTCCAAATTCAGTATTCCAAATTCCGTATTCCGAATTCCAAGTTCCATGTTCTAAATTCCTTATTCCAAATTTCTTGTTCCAAATTCCATATTCCGTGTTCTAAATTCCGTGTTCCAAATTCTGTGTTCCAAATTCCGTATTCCATGTTCCGAATTCCAAATTCCGAATTCCAAATTCCGAATTTGAAATTCTGAATTCCTTATTCCAAATTCCCTGTTCTGAATTTCAAATTCCGTGTTCCGAATTCCGTGTTTGATTTCTGTGTTCCAAATTCTGTATTCCAAATTTCATGTTCCGTGTTCCAAATTCCAAATTCAGTATTCCAAATTCTGTATTCCGAATTCCAAGTTTCATGTTCTAAATTCCATATTCCGTGTTCCAAATTCTGTATTCCGAATTCCGTGTTCCGAATTCCAAATTCCAAATTCCGTATTCCAAATTCCAAATTCCAAATTCCGTATTCCATATTCCAAATTCTGTGTTCCAAATTCCGTGTTTGATATCTGTGTTCCAAATTCTGTATTCCAAATTTCATGTTCCGTGTTCCAAATTCAGTATTCCAAATTCCGTATTCCAAATTCCAAGTTCCATGTTCTAAATTCCTTATTCCAAATTTCTTGTTCCAAATTCCATATTCCGTGTTCCGAATTCCAATTTCCGAATTCCGTGTTCCAAATTCCGTGTTCTAAATTCTGTGTTCCAAATTCTGTGTTCCAAATTCCGTATTCCATGTTCCGAATTCCAAATTCCGAATTCCAAATTCCGAATTTGAAATTCTGAATTCCTTATTCCAAATTCCCTGTTCTGAATTTCAAATTCCGTGTTCTGAATTCCAAATTCCTTATTCCAAATTCCGTGTTCCGAATTTCAAATTCCGAATTCCAAATTCCGTATTTCAAATACCAAATTCTGTGTTCCGAATTCCGTGTTCCGATTTCCGTGTTCCAAATTCCGTGTTCCGATTTCCGTGTTCCTAATTCCGTGTTCCGAGTTCCAAATTCCGCGTTCAGAGTTCCAAATTCCGTGTTCCGAGTTCCAAATTCCGTGTTCCGAATTCTGTTTTCCAAATTCCGTGTTCCGTGTTCCAAATTCCATGTTCCGAGTTCCGAATTCCACGTTCAGAGTTCCAAATTCCGTGTTCCGAGTTCCAAATTCCATATTCCAAATTCCGTGTTCCGAATTCCAAATTCTGAATTCCTTATTCCAAATTCCCTGTTCTGAATTTCAAATTCCGAATTCCAAATTCCATATTCCAAATTCCGTGTTCCGAATTCCGTGTTCCGAATTCCATGTTCCGAATTCCAAATTCCAAATTCCGCATTCCAAATTCCAAATTCCAAATTCCGTATTCCATATTCCAAATTCCGTGTTCCGAATTTCGTGTTTGATTTCTGTGTTCCAAATTCTGTATTCCAAATTTCATGTTCCGTGTTCCAAATTCCAAATTCAGTATTCCAAATTCCGTATTCCGAATTCCAAGTTTCATGTTCTAAATTCCATATTCCGTGTTCCAAATTCTGTATTCCGAATTCTGTGTTCCGAATTCCGTGTTCCGAATTCCAAATTCCAAATTCCGTATTCCAAATTCCAAATTCCAAATTCCGTATTCCATATTCCAAATTCCGTGTTCCAAATTCCGTATTTGATTTCTGTGTTCCAAATTCTGTATTCCAAATTTCATGTTCCGTGTTCCAAATTCAGTATTCCAAATTCCGTATTCCGAATTCCAAGTTCCATGTTCTAAATTCCTTATTCCAAATTTCTTGTTCCAAATTCCATATACCGTGTTCCGAATTCCAATTTCCGAATTCCGTGTTCCAAATTCCGTGTTCTAAATTCCGTGTTCCAAATTCTGTGTTCCAAATTCCGTATTCCATGTTCCGAATTCCAAATTCCGAATTTGAAATTCTGAATTCCTTATTCCAAATTCCCTGTTCTGAATTTCAAATTCCGTGTTCTGAATTCCAAATTCCTTATTCCAAATTCCGTGTTCCGGATTTCAAATTACGAATTCCAAATTCCGTATTTCAAATACCAAATTCCGTGTTCCGAATTCCGTGTTCCGATTTCCGTGTTCCAAATTCCGTGTTCCGATTTCCGTGTTCCTAATTCCGTGTTCCGAGTTCCAAATTCCGCGTTCAGAGTTCCAAATTCCGTGTTCCGAGTTCCAAATTCTGTGTTTCGAGTTCCAAATTCCGCGTTCAGAGTTCCAAATTCCGTGTTCCGAGTTCCGAATTCTGTTTTCCAAATTCCGTGTTCCGTGTTCCAAATTCCGTGTTTCGAGTTCCAAATTCCGCGTTCAGAGTTCCAAATTCCGTGTTCCGAGTTCCAAATTCCGTATTCCAAATTCCGTGTTCCGAATTCCAAATTCTGAATTCCTTATTCCAAATTCCCTGTTCTGACTTTCAAATTCCGAATTCCAAATTCCATATTCCAAATTCTGTTTTCCGATTTCCGTGTTCCGAATTCCGTGTTCCGAATTCCAAATTCCAAATTCCAAATTCCAAATTCCAAATTCCAAATTCCAAATTCCGTATTCCATATTCCAAATTCCGTGTTCCGAATTCCGTGTTTGATTTCTGTGTTGAAAATTCTGTATTCCAAATTTCATGTTCCGTGTTCCAAATTCCAAATTCAGTATTCCAAATTCCGTATTCCGAATTCCATGTTCCATGTTCTAAATTCCTTATTCCAAATTTCTTGTTCCAAATTCCATATTCCGTGTTCCAAATTCCGTATTCCAAATTCCGTGTTCCGAATTCCGTGTTCCGAATTCCGTGTTCCAAATTTTCATGTTCCGAATTCCGTGTTCCGAATTCCGTGTTCCGAATTCCAAATTCCAAATTCCGTGTTCCAAATTCTGTATTCCGAATTCCGTGTTCCGAATTCCAAATTCCAAATTCCAAATTCCAAATTCCGTATTCCATATTCCAAATTCCGTGTTCCAAATTCCGTGTTTGATTTCTGTGTTCCAAATTCTGTATTCCAAATTTCATGTTCCGTGTTCCAAATTCAGTATTCCAAATTCCGTATTCCGAATTCCAAGTTCCATGTTCTAAATTCCTTATTCCAAATTTCTTGTTCCAAATTCCATATTCCGTGTTCCGAATTCCAATTTCCGAATTCCGTGTTCCAAATTCCGTGTTCTAAATTCCGTGTTCCAAATTCTGTGTTCCAAATTCTGTATTCCATGTTCCGAATTCCAAATTCCGAATTCCAAATTCCGAATTTGAAATTCTGAATTCCTTATTCCAAATTCCCTGTTCTGAATTTCAAATTCCGTGTTCTGAATTCCAAATTCCTTATTCCAAATTCCGTGTTCCGAATTTCAAATTACGAATTCCAAATTCCGTATTTCAAATATCAAATTCCGTGTTCCGAATTCCGTGTTCCGATTTCCGTGTTCCAAATTCCGTGTTCCGATTTCCGTGTTCCTAATTCCGTGTTCCGAGTTCCAAATTCCGCGTTCAGAGTTCCAAATTCCGTGTTCCGAGTTCCAAATTCCGTGTTCCGAATTCTGTTTTCCAAATTCCGTGTTCCGTGTTCCAAATTCCATGTTTCGAGTTCCAAATTCCGCGTTCAGAGTTCCAAATTCCGTGTTCCGAGTTCCAAATTCCGTGTTCCGAATTCTGTTTTCCAAATTCCGTGTTCCGTGTTCCAAATTCCGTGTTCCGAGTTCCAAATTCCGCGTTCAGAGTTCCAAATTCCGTGTTCCGAGTTCCAAATTCCATATTCCAAATTCCGTGTTCCGAATTCCAAATTCTGAATTCCTTATTCCAAATTCCCTGTTCTGAATTTCAAATTCTGAATTCCAAATTCCATATTCCAAATTCCGTGTTCCGAATTCCGTGTTCCGAATTCCATGTCCCGAATTCCAAATTCCAAATTCCGCATTCCAAATTCCAAATTCCGTATTCCATATTCCAAATTCCGTGTTCCGAATTCCGTGTTTGATTTCTGTGTTCCAAATTCTGTATTCCAAATTTCATGTTCCGTGTTCCAAATTCCAAATTCAGTATTCCAAATTCCGTATTCCGAATTCCAAGTTCCATGTTCTAAATTCCATATTCCGTGTTCCAAATTCCGTATTCCAAATTCCGTGTTCCGAATTCCGTGTTCCGAATTCCGTGTTCCGAATTTTCATGTTCCGAATTCCGTGTTCTGAATTCCAAATTCCAAATTCCGTATTCCAAATTACAAATTACAAATTCCGTATTCCATATTCCGAATTCCGTGTTCCAAATTCCGTGTTCCGAATTCCAAATTCCAAATTCCATGTTCTGAATTCCAAATTCCGTGTTCTAAATTCCAAATTCCGTATTCCAAATTCCATGTTCTGAATTCCAAATTCCGTGTTCTGAATTCCAAATTCCGTGTTCTGAATTCCAAATTCCGTATTCCAAATTCCATGTTCTGAATTCCAAATTCCTTGTTCTGAATTCCAAATTCCGTGTTCTGAATTCCAAATTACGAGTTCGAATTTCAAATTCCGTGTTCTGGATTTCAAATTCCGTGTTCCGAATTCCAAATTCCGTGTTCTGAATTTATTATTCCAAATTCCGTTTTCCGAATTCCGAATTCCAAATTCCGTGTTCCGAATTCCGTGTTCTGAATTAATTATTCAAAATTCCATATTCAAATTCCGTGTTCCGAATTCCGTGTTCCGAATTCCAAACTCCAAATTCCGTATTCCAAATTCCGTATTCCAAATTCCAAATTCTTTATTCCAAATTCAAAATTCCATATTCCAAATTCAAAATTCCGTATTCCAAATTCCAAATGCCGTATTCCAAATTCCTTATTCCAAATTCCGTGTTCCAAATTCTGTGTTCCAAATTCCGTATTCCATGTTCCGAATTCCAAATTCCGAATTCCGTGTTCCGAATTTGAAATTCTGAATTCCTTATTCCAAATTCCCTGTTCTGAATTTCAAATTCCGTGTTCTGAATTCCAAATTCCTTATTCCAAATTCCGTGTTCCGAATTTCAAATTACAAATTCCAAATTCCGTATTTCAAATACCAAATTCCGTGTTTTCCGAATTCCGTGTTCCGATTTCTGTGTTCCAAATTCCGTGTTCCGATTTCCATGTTCCTAATTCCGTGTTCCGAGTTCCAAATTCCACGTTCAGAGTTCCAAATTCCGTGTTCCGAGTTCCAAATTCCGTGTTCCGAATTCTGTTTTCCAAATTCCGTGTTCCAAATTCCGTGTTCCGAGTTCCAAATTCCGCGTTCAGAGTTCCAAATTCCGTGTTCCGAGTTCCAAATTCCGTATTCCAAATTCCGTGTTCCGAATTCCAAATTCTGAATTCCTTATTCCAAATTCCCTGTTCTGAATTTCAAATTCCGAATTCCAAATTCCATATTCCAAATTCCGTGTTCCGAATTCCGTGTTCCGAATTCCGTGTTCCGAATTCCAAATTCCAAATTCCGCATTCCATATTCCAAATTCCAAATTCCAAATTCCATATTCCAAATTCCGTGTTCCGAATTCCGTGTTTGATTTCTGTGTTCCAAATTCTGTATTCCAAATTTCATGTTCCGTGTTCCAAATTCCAAATTCAGTATTCCAAATTCCGTATTCCGAATTCCAAGTTCCATGTTCTAAATTCCATATTCCGTGTTCCAAATTCCGTATTCCAAATTCCGTGTTCCGAATTCCGTGTTCCGAATTCCAAATTCCAAATTCCGTATTCCAAATTCCAAATTCCAAATTCCGTATTCCAAATTCCAAATTCCAAATTCCGTATTCCATATTCCAAATTCCGTGTTCCGAATTCCGTGTTCCGAATTCCGTGTTCTGAATTGCGTGTTCCGAATTCCAAATTCCATATTCCAAATTCCATGTTCCGAATTCCGTGTTTGATTTCTGTGTTCCAAATTCTGTATTCCAAATTTCATGTTCCGTGTTCCAAATTCCAAATTCAGTATTCCAAATTCCGTATTCCGAATTCCAAGTTTCATGTTCTAAATTCCATATTCCGTGTTCCAAATTCTGTATTCCGAATTCCGTGATCCGAATTCCGTGTTCCGAATTCCAAATTCCAAATTCCGTATTCCAAATTCCAAATTCCGTATTCCATATTCCGTGTTTGATTTCTGTGTTCCAAATTCTGTATTCCAAATTTCATGTTCCGTATTCCAAATTCCAAATTCCGTGTTCCAAATTCCGTGTTTGATTTCTGTGTTCCAAATTCTGTATTCCAAATTTCATGTTCCGTGTTCCAAATTCAGTATTCCAAATTCCGTATTCCGAATTCCAAGTTCCATGTTCTAAATTCCTTATTCCAAATTTCTTGTTCCAAATTCCATATTCCGTGTTCCGAATTCCAATTTCCGAATTCCGTGTTCCAAATTCCGTGTTCTAAATTCCGTGTTCCAAATTCTGTGTTCCAAATTCCGTATTCCATGTTCCGAATTCCAAATTCCGAATTTGAAATTCTGAATTCCTTATTCCAAATTCCCTGTTCTGAATTTCAAATTCCGTGTTTTGAATTCCAAATTCCGTGTTCCGAATTTCAAATTACGAATTCCAAATTCCGTATTTCAAATATCAAATTCCGTGTTCCGAATTCCGTGTTCCGATTTCCGTGTTCCAAATTCCGTGTTCCGATTTCCGTGTTCCTAATTCCGTGTTCCGAGTTCCAAATTCCGCGTTCCGAGTTCCAAATTCCGTGTTCCGAATTCTGTTTTCCAAATTCCGTGTTCCAAATTCCGTGTTCCGAGTTCCAAATTCCGGGTTCAGAGTTCCAAATTCCGTGTTCCGAGTTCCAAATTCCGTATTCCAAATTCCGTGTTCCGAATTCCAAATTCTGAATTCCTTATTCCAAATTCCCTGTTCTGAATTTCAAATTCCGAATTCCAAATTCCATATTCCAAATTCCGTGTTCCGAATTCCGTGTTCCGAATTCCATGTTCCGAATTCCAAATTCCAGATTCCGCATTCCAAATTCCAAATTCCAAATTCCGTATTCCATATTCCAAATTCCGTGTTCCGAATTCCGTGTTTGATTTCTGTGTTCCAAATTCTGTATTCCAAATTTCATGTTCCGTGTTCCAAATTCCAAATTCAGTATTCCAAATTCCGTATTCCGAATTCCAAGTTCCATGTTCTAAATTCCATATTCCGTGTTCCAAATTCCGTATTCCAAATTCCGTGTTCCGAATTCCGTGTTCCGAATTCCGTGTTCCGAATTTTCATGTTCCGAATTCCGTGTTCCGAATTCCAAATTCCGTATTCCAAATTCCAAATTCCAAATTCCATATTCCATATTCCAAATTCCGTGTTCCGAATTTCGTGTTCTGAATTCCGTGTTCCAAATTCCGTGTTCCAAATTCCAAATTCCAAATTCCAAATTCCATGTTCTGAATTCCAAATTCCGTGTTCTAAATTCCAAATTCCGTATTCCAAATTCCATGTTCTGAATTCCAAATTCCGTGTTCTGAATTCCAAATTCCGTGTTCTGAATTCCAAATTCCGTATTCCAAATTCCATGTTCTGAATTCCAAATTCCTTGTTCTGAATTCCAAATTCCGTGTTCTGAATTCCAAATTACTAGTTCGAATTTCAAATTCCGTGTTCTGGATTTCAAATTCCGTGTTCCGAATTCCAAATTCCGTGTTCTGAATTTATTATTCCAAATTCCGTTTTCCGAATTCCAAATTCCAAATTCCGTGTTCCGAATTCCGTGTTCTGAATTAATTATTCAAAATTCCGTATTCAAATTCCGTGTTCCGAATTCCGTGTTCCGAATTCCAAACTCCAAATTCCGTATTCCAAATTCCGTATTCCAAATTCCAAATTCTTTATTCCAAATTCAAAATTCCATATTCCAAATTCAAAATTCCGTATTCCAAATTCCAAATGCCGTATTCCAAATTCCTTATTCCAAATTCTGTGTTCCAAATTCTGTGTTCCAAATTCCGTATTCCATGTTCCGAATTCCAAATTCCGAATTCCGTGTTCCGAATTTGAAATTCTGAATTCCTTATTCCAAATTCCCTGTTCTGAATTTCAAATTCCGTGTTCTGAATTCCAAATTCCTTATTCCAAATTCCGTGTTCCGAATTTCAAATTACAAATTCCAAATTCCGTATTTCAAATACCAAATTCCGTGTTCCGAATTCCGTATTCCGATTTCTGTGTTCCAAATTCCGTGTTCCGATTTCCGTGTTCCTAATTCCGTGTTCCGAGTTCCAAATTCCACGTTCAGAGTTCCAAATTCCGTGTTCCGAGTTCCAAATTCCGTGTTCCGAATTCTGTTTTCCAAATCCCGTGTTCCGAGTTCCAAATTCTGCGTTCAGAGTTCCAAATTCCGTGTTCCGAGTTCCAAATTCCGTATTCCAAATTCCGTGTTCCGAATTCCAAATTCTGAATTCCTTATTCCAAATTCCCTGTTCTGAATTTCAAATTCCGAATTCCAAATTACATATTCCAAATTCTGTTTTCCGATTTCCGTGTTCCGAATTCCGTGTTCCGAATTCCAAATTCCAAATTCCAAATTCCAAATTCCGTATTCCATATTCCAAATTCCGTGTTCCGAATTCCGTGTTTGATTTCTGTGTTCCAAATTCTGTATTCCAAATTTCATGTTCCGTGTTCCAAATTCCAAATTCAGTATTCCAAATTCCGTATTCCGAATTCCAAGTTCCATGTTCTAAATTCCATATTCCGTGTTCCAAATTCCGTATTCCAAATTCCGTGTTCCGAATTCCGTGTTCCAAATTCTGTGTTCCAAATTTTCATGTTCCGAATTCCGTGTTCCGAATTCCGTGTTCCGAATTCCAAATTCCAAATTCCGTGTTCCAAATTCTGTATTCCGAATTCCGTGTTCCGAATTCCAAATTCCAAATTCCAAATTCCAAATTCCAAATTCCGTATTCCATATTCCAAATTCCGTGTTCCAAATTCCGTGTTTGATTTCTGTGTTCCAAATTCTGTATTCCAAATTTCATGTTCCGTGTTCCAAATTCAGTATTCCAAATTCCGTTTTCCGAATTCCAAGTTCCATGTTCTAAATTCCTTATTCCAAATTTCTTGTTCCAAATTCCATATTCCGTGTTCCGAATTCCAATTTCCGAATTCCGTGTTCCAAATTCCGTGTTCTGAATTCCGTGTTCCGAATTCCAAATTCCAAATTCCAAATTCCATGTTCTGAATTCCAAATTCCGTGTTCTAAATTCCAAATTCCGTATTCCAAATTCCATGTTCTGAATTCCAAATTCCGTGTTCTGAATTCCAAGTTCCGTGTTCTGAATTCCAAATTCCGTATTCCAAATTCCATGTTCTGAATTCCAAATTCCTTGTTCTGAATTCCAAATTCCGTGTTCTGAATTCCAAATTACGAGTTCGAATTTCAAATTCCGTGTTCTGGATTTCAAATTCCGTGTTCCGAATTCCAAATTCCGTGTTCTGAATTCCAAATTCCGTGTTCTGAATTCTGTGTTCCAAATTCCGTGTTCCGAATTCCGTGTTCTGAATTCCGTATTCCAAATTCCAAATTCCGTATTCCATATTCCAAATTCCGTGTTCCGAATTCCGTGTTTGATTTCTGTGTTCCAAATTCTGTATTCCAAATTCCATGTTCTGAATTCCAAATTCCTTGTTCTGAATTCCAAATTCCGTGTTCTGAATTCCAAATTACTAGTTCGAATTTCAAATTCCGTGTTCTGGATTTCAAATTCCGTGTTCCGAATTCCAAATTCCGTGTTCTGAATTTATTATTCCAAATTCCGTTTTCCGAATTCCAAATTCCAAATTCCGTGTTCCGAATTCCGTGTTCTGAATTAATTATTCAAAATTCCGTATTCAAATTCCGTGTTCCGAATTCCGTGTTCCGAATTCCAAACTCCAAATTCCGTATTCCAAATTCCGTATTCCAAATTCCAAATTCTTTATTCCAAATTCAAAATTCCATATTCCAAATTCAAAATTCCGTATTCCAAATTCCAAATGCCGTATTCCAAATTCCTTATTCCAAATTCTGTGTTCCAAATTCTGTGTTCCAAATTCCGTATTCCATGTTCCGAATTCCAAATTCCGAATTCCGTGTTCCGAATTTGAAATTCTGAATTCCTTATTCCAAATTCCCTGTTCTGAATTTCAAATTCCGTGTTCTGAATTCCAAATTCCTTATTCCAAATTCCGTGTTCCGAATTTCAAATTACAAATTCCAAATTCCGTATTTCAAATACCAAATTCCGTGTTCCGAATTCCGTATTCCGATGTCTGTGTTCCAAATTCCGTGTTCCGATTTCCGTGTTCCTAATTCCGTGTTCCGAGTTCCAAATTCCACGTTCAGAGTTCCAAATTCCGTGTTCCGAGTTCCAAATTCCGTGTTCCGAATTCTGTTTTCCAAATTCCGTGTTCCGAGTTCCAAATTCTGCGTTCAGAGTTCCAAATTCCGTGTTCCGAGTTCCAAATTCCGTATTCCAAATTCCGTGTTCCGAATTCCAAATTCTGAATTCCTTATTCCAAATTCCCTGTTCTGAATTTCAAATTCCGAATTCCAAATTCCATATTCCAAATTCTGTTTTCCGATTTCCGTGTTCCGAATTCCGTGTTCCGAATCCCAAATTCCAAATTCCAAATTCCAAATTCCAAATTCCAAATTCCGTATTCCATATTCCAAATTCCGTGTTCCGAATTCCGTGTTTGATTTCTGTGTTCCAAATTCTGTATTCCAAATTTCATGTTCCGTGTTCCAAATTCCAAATTCAGTATTCCAAATTCCGTATTCCGAATTCCAAGTTCCATGTTCTAAATTCCATATTCCGTGTTCTAAATTCCGTATTCCAAATTCCGTGTTCCGAATTCCGTGTTCCGAATTCCGTGTTCCAAATTTTCATGTTCCGAATTCCGTGTTCCGAATTCCGTGTTCCGAATTCCAAATTCCAAATTCCGTGTTCCAAATTCTGTATTCCGAATTCCGTGTTCCGAATTCCAAATTCCAAATTCCAAATTCCAAATTCCAAATTCCGTATTCCATATTCCAAATTCTGTGTTCCAAATTCCGTGTTTGATTTCTGTGTTCCAAATTCTGTATTCCAAATTTCATGTTCCATGTTCCAAATTCAGTATTCCAAATTCCGTATTCCGAATTCCAAGTTCCATGTTCTAAATTCCTTATTCCAAATTTATTGTTCCAAATTCCATATTCCGTGTTCCGAATTCCAATTTCCGAATTCCGTGTTCCAAATTCCGTGTTCTAAATTCCGTGTTCCAAATTCTGTGTTCCAAATTCTGTATTCCATGTTCCGAATTCCAAATTCCGAATTCCAAATTCCGAATTTGAAATTCTGAATTCCTTATTCCAAATTCCCTGTTCTGAATTTCAAATTCCGTGTTCTGAATTCCAAATTCCTTATTCCAAATTCCGTGTTCCGAATTTCAAATTACGAATTCCAAATTCCGTATTTCAAATATCAAATTCCGTGTTCCGAATTCGGTGTTCCGATTTCCGTGTTCCAAATTCCGTGTTCCGATTCCCGTGTTCCTAATTCCGTGTTCCGAGTTCCAAATTCCGCGTTCAGAGTTCCAAATTCCGTGTTCCGAGTTCCAAATTCCGTGTTCCGAATTCTGTTTTCCAAATTCCGTGTTCCGTGTTCCAAATTCCGTGTTCCGAGTTCCAAATTCCGCGTTCAGAGTTCCAAATTCCGTGTTCCGAGTTCCAAATTCCGTATTCCAAATTCCGTGTTCCGAATTCCAAATTCTGAATTCCTTATTCCAAATTCCCTGTTCTGAATTTCAAATTCTGAATTCCAAATTCCAGATTCCAAATTCCGTGTTCCGAATTCCGTGTTCCGAATTCCATGTCCCGAATTCCAAATTCCAAATTCCGCATTCCAAATTCCAAATTCCGTATTCCATATTCCAAATTCCGTGTTCCGAATTCCGTGTTTGATTTCTGTGTTCCAAATTCTGTATTCCAAATTTCATGTTCCGTGTTCCAAATTCCAAATTCAGTATTCCAAATTCCGTATTCCGAATTCCAAGTTCCATGTTCTAAATTCCATATTCCGTGTTCCAAATTCCGTATTCCAAATTCCGTGTTCCGAATTCCGTGTTCCAAATTCCGTGTTCCGAATTTTAATGTTCCGAATTCCGTGTTCTGAATTCCAAATTCCAAATTCCGTATTCCAAATTACAAATTACAAATTCCGTATTCCATATTCCAAATTCCGTGTTCCGAATTTCGTGTTCCGAATTCCGTGTTCCAAATTCCGTGTTCCGAATTCCAAATTCCAAATTCCATGTTCTGAATTCCAAATTCCGTGTTCTAAATTCCAAATTCCGTATTCCAAATTCCATGTTCTGAATTCCAAATTCCGTGTTCTGAATTCCAAATTCCGTGTTCTGAATTCCAAATTCCGTATTCCAAATTCCATGTTCTGAATTCCAAATTCCTTGTTCTGAATTCCAAATTCCGTGTTCTGAATTCCAAATTACGAGTTCGAATTTCAAATTCCGTGTTCTGGATTTCAAATTCCGTGTTCCGAATTCCAAATTCCGTGTTCTGAATTTATTATTCCAAATTCCGTTTTCCGAATTCCAAATTCCAAATTCCGTGTTCCGAATTCTGTGTTCTGAATTAATTATTCAAAATTCCATATTCAAATTCCGTGTTCCGAATTCCGTGTTCCGAATTCCAAACTCCAAATTCCGTATTCCAAATTCCGTATTCCAAATTCCAAATTCTTTATTCCAAATTCAAAATTCCATATTCCAAATTCAAAATTCCGTATTCCAAATTCCAAATGCCGTATTCCAAATTCCTTATTCCAAATTCCGTGTTCCAAATTCTGTGTTCCAAATTCCGTATTCCATGTTCCGAATTCCAAATTCCGAATTCCGTGTTCCGAATTTGAAATTCTGAATTCCTTATTCCAAATTCCCTGTTCTGAATTTCAAATTCCGTGTTCTGAATTCCAAATTCCTTATTCCAAATTCCGTGTTCCGAATTTCAAATTACAAATTCCAAATTCCGTATTTCAAATACCAAATTCCGTGTTCCGAATTCCGTGTTCCGATTTCTGTGTTCCAAATTCCGTGTTCCGATTTCCATGTTCCTAATTCCGTGTTCCGAGTTCCAAATTCCACGTTCAGAGTTCCAAATTCCGTGTTCCGAGTTCCAAATTCCGTGTTCCGAATTCTGTTTTCCAAATTCCGTGTTCCAAATTCCGTGTTCCGAGTTCCAAATTCCGCGTTCAGAGTTCCAAATTCCGTGTTCCGAGTTCCAAATTCCGTATTCCAAATTCCGTGTTCCGAATTCCAAATTCTGAATTCCTTATTCCAAATTCCCTGTTCTGAATTTCAAATTCCGAATTCCAAATTCCATATTCCAAATTCCGTGTTCCGAATTCCGTGTTCCGAATTCCGTGTTCCGAATTCCAAATTCCAAATTCCGCATTCCATATTCCAAATTCCAAATTCCGTATTCCATATTCCAAATTCCGTTTTCCGAATTCCGTGTTTGATTTCTGTGTTCCAAATTCTGTATTCCAAATTTCATGTTCCGTGTACCAAATTCCAAATTCAGTATTCCAAATTCCGTATTCCAAATTCCAAGTTCCATGTTCTAAATTCCATATTCCGTGTTCCAAATTCCGTATTCCAAATTCCGTGTTCCGAATTCCGTGTTCCGAATTCCGTGTTCCGAATTTTCATGTTCCGAATTCCGTGTTCCGAATTCCAAATTCCGTATTCCAAATTCCAAATTACAAATTCCATATTCCATATTCCAAATTCCGTGTTCCGAATTTCGTGTTCTGAATTCCGTGTTCCAAATTCCGTGTTCCGAATTCCAAATTCCAAATTCCAAATTCCATGTTCTGAATTCCAAATTCCGTGTTCTAAATTCCAAATTCCGTATTCCAAATTCCATGTTCTGAATTCCAAATTCCGTGTTCTGAATTCCAAATTCCGTGTTCTGAATTCCAAATTCCGTATTCCAAATTCCATGTTCTGAATTCCAAATTCCTTGTTCTGAATTCCAAATTCCGTGTTCTGAATTCCAAATTACGAGTTCGAATTTCAAATTCCGTGTTCTGGATTTCAAATTCCGTGTTCCGAATTCCAAATTCCGTGTTCTGAATTTATTATTCCAAATTCCGTTTTCCGAATTCCAAATTCCAAATTCCGTGTTCCGAATTCCGTGTTCTGAATTAATTATTCAAAATTCCGTATTCAAATTCCGTGTTCCGAATTCCGTGTTCCGAATTCCAAACTCCAAATTCCGTATTCCAAATTCCGTATTCCAAATTCCAAATTCTTTATTCCAAATTCAAAATTCCATATTCCAAATTCAAAATTCCGTATTCCTTAATTCCAAATGCCGTATTCCAAATTCCTTATTCCAAATTCCGTGTTCCAAATTCTGTGTTCCAAATTCCGTATTCCATGTTCCGAATTCCAAATTCCGAATTCCGTGTTCCGAATTTGAAATTCTGAATTCCTTATTCCAAATTCCCTGTTCTGAATTTCAAATTCCGTGTTCTGAATTCCAAATTCCTTATTCCAAATTCCGTGTTCCGAATTTCAAATTACAAATTCCAAATTCCGTATTTCAAATACCAAATTCCATGTTCCGAATTATGTGTTCCGATTTCTGTGTTCCAAATTCCGTGTTCCGATTTCCGTGTTCCTAATTATGTGTTCCGAGTTCCAAATTCCACGTTCAGAGTTCCAAATTCCGTGTTCCGAGTTCCAAATTCCGTGTTCCGAATTCTGTTTTCCAAATTCCGTGTTCCGTGTTCCAAATTCTGTGTTCCGAGTTCCAAATTCCGCATTCAGAGTTCCAAATTCCGTGTTCCAAGTTCCAAATTCCGTATTCCAAATTCCGTGTTCCGAATTCCAAATTCTGAATTCCTTATTCCAAATTCCCTGTTCTGAATTTCAAATTCCGAATTCCAAATTCCATATTCCAAATTCCGTGTTCCGAATTCCGTGTTCCGAATTCCGTGTTCCGAATTCCAAATTCCAAATTCCGCATTCCAAATTCCAAATTCCGTATTCCATATTCCAAATTCCGTGTTCCGAATTCCGTGTTTGATTTCTGTGTTCCAAATTCAGTATTCCAAATTCCGTATTCCGAATTCCAAGTTCCATGTTCTAAATTCCATATTCCGTGTTCCAAATTCCGTATTCCAAATTCCGTGTTCCGAATTCCGTGTTCCGAATTCCGTGTTCCGAATTTTCATGTTCCGAATTCCGTGTTCCGAATTCCGTGTTCCGAATTCCAAATTCCAAATTCCGTATTCCAAATTCCAAATTCCAAATTCCGTATTCCAAATTCCAAATTCCAAATTCCGTATTCCATATTCCAAATTCCGTGTTCCGAATTCCGTGTTCTGAATTCCGTGTTCTGAATTCCGTGTTCCGAATTCCAAATTCCAAATTCCATGTTCTGAATTCCAAATTCCGTGTTCTAAATTCCAAATTCCGTATTCCAAATTCCATGTTCTGAATTCCAAATTCCGTGTTCTGAATTCCAAGTTCCGTGTTCTGAATTCCAAATTCCGTATTCCAAATTCCATGTTCTGAATTCCAAATTCCTTGTTCTGAATTCCAAATTCCGTGTTCTGAATTCCAAATTACGAGTTCGAATTTCAAATTCCGTGTTCTGGATTTCAAATTCCGTGTTCCGAATTCCAAATTCCGTGTTCTGAATTCCAAATTCCGTGTTCTGAATTCCGTGTTCCAAATTCCGTGTTCCGAATTCCGTGTTCTGAATTCCGTATTCCAAATTCCAAATTCCGTATTCCATATTCCAAATTCCGTGTTCCGAATTCCGTGTTTGATTTCTGTGTTCCAAATTCTGTATTCCAAATTCCCTGTTCTGAATTTCAAATTCCGTGTTCTGAATTCCAAATTCCTTATTCCAAATTCCGTGTTCCGAATTTCAAATTCCAAATTCCAAATTCCGTATTTCAAATACCAAATTCCGTGTTCCGAATTCCGTGTTCCAATTTCCGTGTTCCAAATTCCGTGTTCCAATTTCCGTGTTCCTAACTCCGTGTTCCGAGTTCCAAATTCCACGTTCAGAGTTCCAAATTCCGTGTTCCGATTTCCAAATTCCGTGTTCCGAATTCTGTTTTCCAAATTCCGTGTTCCGTGTTCCAAATTCTGTGTTCCGAGTTCCAAATTCCGCGTTCAGAGTTCCAAATTCCGTGTTCCGAGTTCCAAATACCGTATTCCAAATTCCGTGTTCCGAATTCCAAATTCTGAATTCCTTATTCCAAATTCCCTGTTCTGAATTTCAAATTACAAATTCCAAATTCCATATTCCAAATTCCGTGTTCCAAGTTCCGTGTTCCGAATTCCGTGTTCCGAATTCCAAATTCCAAATTCCGTATTCCAAATTACAAATTACAAATTCCGTATTCCATATTCCAAATTCTGTGTTCCGAATTCCGTGTTTGATTTCTGTGTTCCAAATTCTGTATTCCAAATTTCATGTTCCGTGTTCCAAATTCCAAATTCAGTATTCCAAATTCCGTGTTCCGAATTCCGTGTTCCGAATTCCAAATTCCAAATTCCAAATTACAAATTCCGTATTCCATATTCCGAATTCCGTGTTCCAAATTCCAAATTCCAAATTCCAAATTCCATATTCCATATTCCAAATTCCGTGTTCCGAATTCCGTGTTTGATTTCTGTGTTCCAAATTCTGTATTCCAAATTTCATGTTCCGTGTTCCAAATTCCAAATTCAGTATTCCAGATTCCATATTCCATGTTCAAAATTCCGTATTCCAAATTCCGTGTTCCGAATTCCGTGATCCGAATTCCGTGTTCCGAATTCCGTGTTGTCCGAATTCCAAATTCCAAATTCCAAATTACAAATTCCGTATTCCATATTCCGAATTCCGTGTTCCGAATTCCGTGTTCCAAATTCCGTGTTCCGAATTCCGTGTTCCGAATTCCAAATTCCAAATTCCATATTCCAAATTCCAAATTCCATATTCCAAATTCCGTGTTCCGAATTCCGTGTTTGATTTCTGTGTTCCAAATTCTGTATTCCAAATGTCATGTTCCGTGTTCCAAATTCCAAATTCCATATTCCAAATTCTGTATTCCGAATTCCGTGTTCCGAATTCCGTGTTCCGAATTCCAAATTCCAAATTCCGTATTCCAAATTCCAAATTCCAAATTCCGTATTCCATATTCCAAATTCCGTGTTCCAAATTCCGTGTTTGATTTCTGTGTTCCAAATTCTGTATTCCAAATTTCATGTTCCGTGTTCCAAATTCAGTATTCCAAATTCCGTATTCCGAATTCCAAGTTCCATGTTCTAAATTCCTTATTCCAAATTTCTTGTTCCAAATTC